>OU026128.1:16450000-17650000 GCA_907269095.1 Blastobasis adustella | reverse complement strand
CGCTTGACGTAATGTTAGCCGAATAAATAAAAGACTATAGAAGGGCTGTATGCAAAACAACGCGCATATTTTGTTAAAGCCTCTATGGACTCCTGTTGTTCGACTGTACGCACAAAACAAAACCTCCGCGACCGCGTACCAAGCGACGCGCATTCCACGCGATCGCACAAAACAGCCGTGCGCTTGGCCACGCCCTGCATAATGGGAATAAAGTAAAGTAAAGTAAAATAAAATATGTTGTTTCCGTTTATTTACGTGTATACTTTGAATTACGTGTATAACCTTTGGATGAACGGTAAAAAAATCATCTCCGCGTTAATGTCCCGGTTTTGCTCTCATGAGGGACCTTGGTCCGCCTTGGCTATAATCCAGGATTTGGCTAATCGGATATGCAGTGGAACGACTGCTATCTACTACCTGGGGAACCGGACTATTGGAACATGGTTACACATTCAGGCGACTGAATGTGTAGGTATGTGTAATGCGTATGAAACAGATAGCATCACAATGTTATCTCTCACCGTAGGAGCATCGGTTAGTATTCAACTCACACAATACTCAACACAACATAACTCAGAAAAGAGTCATTGGTACATGGCGGCAGTGGGGTTCCAACCCGGTACCTCTCGCTTGCAAATCAGATACCGTAACCACTCGGCCACCGACGCTCCAAACCTCTATGTGGATGGTAAATACATAATATGGCACACACGGATGAAACACAGTGTTGTAGAAGTTAGGATATGACACTGCACCGGACACGCAAAGCACACTGATCTTTAATTTGTATTATTTTATTTGTATTTGATTGTATTCAAATGTGTGTAGAAATATAGATATTACACATACTACTTCAATTAAAATTTCGTATGCACTTATTACACCCCGACATTATGGTCTCCCCACAGAATCTGAGGTTGGCTGGAAGAGATCTCTTTTAGGGACAAGCTCGCCTTTGTACTTTGTATTGTAACTATGTTTCCAATGTGTTTTGTGCAATAAAGAGTATAATAATAATATTTTTGTGGTGTACTGATTGCGGTCCGGGCAGCTAAGGCGGCGGCGTCATCCGAGTCGGCACTATTTTTAGAATTAATAAAGCTCGGACGCGACTCAGGCGCGCCAATTACGTATTGGATCCGGTATTAGCCGGATTTGTCCAGCGAAAACCGGGACGGCCCATAATCAGCTCCCTCGCCACTGATTAACATACCGCTTCTGGGCATCCCCCTCGAATTATATGGAAATTCAGCTGATAAAAAAAATATTGGCTCCGCGAAATAATCGCCCGAAAAACACTTCAAATTCGAAAATTAATTGCAGAACGCAATGTTCGCACATTAATTTTCTTTTCTGTGTACCCATTTTGCGAGTCAACATGTTTTGATACTGTGAGGTTTGTATGTACGGTGAGGAAGCAGGGGCAATCTAAACTCGATATCGGCTCGGGCGGAAACAAAGCCGCGCCAGAGATAAGTCAGGTGTGCTTTGTCTAGAAATATATTGGCGTTTTTTGCGGGCGTTTTCTGTCGGTCGGCCTTTATCGGCTACGCCGGGCGTAGCGGGGACTACGAGCTACGAGCTTGCTACGAAGGCGTAGACGAACGTATTCAATAGAGAACGATTTTTGTAGCTTGTTCAAAAACGCTTGGCGCGAATTTTTGTAAGGTACTATGCTTTATTGTGGTATAGTTATATATGGTAATAACATATAAATTGTATTCTTTGAGATAAGCGTGTTTTAGATCGCAGGCTTTGATAATAATCCATAGAAAGCGCGGGCAATAGCCCGTAGGGGTTCGTAATGTCTACCTAACTAATAAAGCAATAAATTTTGATATTGAAATTAAAAATTGGATTACGGAGGTACTACATATAGTTCGTGCTAAATGGATAGTCAATAGCGTACATTGATCTCTCGGTCAGGACTCATTTACAAGCTATAAAAGCGATAGCTGTTATGCAAAATGCAATCCAACAACTCAGTCAATCAACGTTAATAGCGTTACAATTTACCTAAATAGATAAGTTCATAACAGTGCCATAACAATCCAATCCACTGCAGGACTTAGGGCCTCTTCCACGAAAGGGGAGGTTATCGCCATAATCTCTACGCTTGCCGGCGGGTTGGAGATCGCATTGTTATAAATATAACAATGGAAAACGATGCTGCCCATTTTCCAGCCTACGGAGACTCGAGATCTTTTGCCTCGAAAACATTAGTCGCCTTGTACGACACGCACTACTGTAAGGGGTTGGTGCTATTTTATCTCACTGGATACCATACGGAATTAATGTATTTTTTATGAAATAATGCCAATTATTGGTGGAAAAAGCGTGCACACCCACGCGTCAGCGGCGCGAACCGCGAAGCTAATTTTTTTGTAAAATGTCACTGAATTCCCACGCTTTCGTCGCGTAGGTGTGCAAAGCGTCATATGATTACTGTAGACAGGCAGCGATAACTGCTTACCATCAAGCAGGCCGTAAGCTTGTTTGCCACCTTAGTGGTATAAAAAAAAGTCACGACGTTTGGCCCAAGGTTTACTCTGTCTCTTTTTAACTTCGTTCCTTTAATAATCTTTACATCAGTTTAGTTAGATCATATTTTCAAGAAAATAACCTGCCTTGCCAAAAGTGATATCCTTAAAACAATATATAGAATTTGTCGGAGATTTCTCGAATTTCAATTATACATTCTCGCATAGTCTGGCAAGAAAGTCGTAAAAATAATTGAGGGCGCCACCATCGTTTACATGGTGTTATTGTTCTCTATCAGTCTGTGAACTTAAAATATAAAAAAATAGTATCTTCACGTCTGTGCTTTGCCTCTATGTCCAATTCCTTTGTGTCTGTGCCTCGTATACTTCGACTAGAAAATTTGATACTTGTTAATATTTTATATTCTTTATTCTTTATTGTATACATACTTAATTAGATACATCAAACAAAAATGAGTACAATGGCGAACTTATCTCTATGAGAGATTTCTACCAGCTAAACACAAATGATGTGAAGCAAATTGTATAGCGGGACAAGCAAAGCATACAAAGCTAGAACATAATTATACTGATAGGTAGACAACTAAAAACTTATTATCTACTACAAAATACCCCCCCTAAAACATAATACAATAATAATACTAATAATATATATGCTACTAAATGAATTTTATATCATATCGCACGACTACATCGCGTCCACCTGCCTACGACAATCCAATGCTGGGCTTAAACCACATCAGCCGAAAGTGCTTGTTTAGTATAGTTAGTATAGACAAAGTGCTTGGTAATATATAATCTTGGCGTTTGTGCTCTCGCGCATGAAGGCCCGAGGTCCACCTTGACCATGATCCAGGATTTGGCAGATCAGATAATTACAGTGGAGCGACTGCCATCTGACCTCCATGACCCTGCTACCAGGTTACCCATACACACACAAGATTGGACCATGGTTACCCATTCAGTCAGTTTCATCACGATGTTTTCACTTACTGATTGGTAATATATAGTGAAATCAAGATTAACATAAGGCCAGCTCCAAGTAAGATTTCAAGATGGAAAAAATGGGAAGTTTATTACATTACTATCTTAATCAGACCCTAAATAATCTGAAAATGTCAACAGATCTCGTTACAAGGCCCTTACATCTGCCCTTGTAATTTAGAGTATCATGATGAAGAGTACCTAGGTAATATTAAATAGTTTAGTTTTTGCATTTTGGGAACTACTGCTCTTGCAACAAGTAGTTACCTACTGTCAAACTGAGTACCCACTTCAGCTGTCACATTATTGTTTAAGATTGAGAAAAAGGGGAAGTATTGAAAATTGAAATAAGAGTATGGTATATATTTACTCTTATTAATTTATTAACAACAACAATAATGCACGGAACGATGCAATGTCAAACTGTTTATCTATCTTCTGATTTTCTTTCTGTTCGACCAGCGACCTTGATAATCTTAACAATATAAATTTTTTTTCAAAATTCTTTGATCCTGGGTTTCATTCTCCAGCCCGAATAGTCGTACATTGCGTAATGTGCTTCGATAATATAGCTCTCAGCTACAAAACAATACAGAAGTGCCGCGCTTTAGACACACCTGAACGCAAAAATATAAATGAATATTATATTTACGAAAAATAATACAAAAGGATCAAAACTATAACAGTACATCATAATTTGACGGTTAATTTTGTAACCTTAAATAAATCTAACCAATACTACAAAACCCATTAATTTTTCGGAAATTCAAATGATTTCCAAAAGATCACATTTCATTCAATATTTTCAAAGAGGTACATTTTACGTACCGATAATCTTTGCTATTCGTCCGTAAACATCTTCCAAATGGCACAGCAACTGATTTGCTCTAAACTCGGCCATACATTTATGAACAACTCTAAATATTATATTTCTCATGCCGCTTTTATTCGTTATTGCCTTCATTGCGAAAATAAATGTCCAACACAGTAAAATCTAGAAATATACACATATCAACTTAAACTTAACAACAACAAAACAACGACAATGTCCAGAAAACGTGACAACTGAAGTCATTTTAACCACAGATAGGTATAGAATATTTGAGTTTGACAGTAATTTAGTGTGGCCAATTTGGGCGAGAGCAGTAGTTCCCAAAACATTATTTTCCCGACTTTCTTGCCAAACTATATATGAATTTGACCGTTTATTCGGGGTTTTAGTAGCTTGATTCGGTGGAATCGGAACTAGAGATCAGATTCTACGACATTAACAAAACGAACTCTTGACAGTCAACCAACAAGAACAACTTCCAACAAAATGAATGACAGGAAAACCAATACACAAGTGCAGACTTATCTTGTACGTACTCTACGTGTTGTCTAATTTTAATTTGGTTTTTAAGATTGTCGTTTATGGAAACTCATTGACTGTTTTTTTAAATAAGGCGACAAGAATTTATTGCCACAAGACTCCACGACACAAATAAACAATGTTAAAAATAACTAAAATTAGTAATAATTTATTTTCGTGTGGGTGCCACTTTATTGGGGAGTCTGGCAAAACCATCACAGTTCAGAGGAGAATCAACCAATCACAAGCCTTCAATGTCCACTGATGACTCACGTTGAGAATCTCCGTGCTTAGACAGCAACTTTTAACATCTTATGTCTGGTCTACATTGGTCAAGGACAGTGACGTGTGACAGAGTACGCTGTACGGTTTGCACCGGTGTAGCTGCGCCTTTACTTGTCAACTTCATTTAACACTTGACCATTGTAAATCAAGCTTACAGGCTATTTCTACGAGACAAGTTGATAAATAATTTAGTTAAAATTAAGAAGTGGTAAGTAGTTAATTGTCCATTAAGTGGACAAGTGATTCAGTACATAGAATCTAGTAAATTTTTTGGGCAAGTAACCGCGCTGCCCGTACTGCATGCGTCCTCCACAGGGCGTGGCTAAACGCTGTACTTCGAGTGTAAACAGTCGATTAAGAGTAGGTTGCACGATCTTACTTTAACAATAGCAGGTCAGTTAAAGTTCCGGTTAGACAAAAAATGGGTTGCACCATTTTAACAACGGTCAAATGACGTCATAATTTAACGCTATCTTTAACCACCCACGTTTCACCGGTTAAAATTATTTTTTACGTTAAATTCAACATAAGCTAGTAAACATGTCGCTCATTCGAGAAAGTTCTTCTGAAGACGAATGTGATTTGCTGATAACCGAAAGACCTAGAATGGTGCAATGCATCTCGCTACATAGGTTAAAGTTAGCGCTATTGTTACTGTTAAATTAGACTTTAACATTTACATTAACGGGTACTATGGTACAACCCAAACTGTTCTTCAGTTGTCTGCTATTTAGTGGTTATAACGAGGTAAAGCACTGTCTACTTACTACTTAATACTTAAACCGTGTAAACGTTTATTCACTTTTTAGCTTAAAATTAAGTTGCTCATTTAGTCACCACTTAATCACTTGAACGGTGTAAACCAGCCATGAGCAGACACACGTCCCAGTCGCGTGGCAAAGCGTTCACCTCCATTTGTCATAGCGCAGGCCGAGTTCCGAACGGGGCCAATTAAAAGTTGAGGCGGCGCGGGCGCGGGCACTCGATCGGGAACTGTTATACAATTATTATCGAAGACGCAAGGGTTGGCCGGCGCTCGCCAGGGGCGGTCAATGGTGGGCTGTGCGGTTGAGGACATGATAAGTTGACTGGTAGATAAGGCTATTTTAGCTTTAAGTCCACCATTGTACTTTTTGTGCATAAAGTTTTAATAAATAAATGAATAAGTCTCTTTAAGATATATAATAGAGTCGGTAGACATAGAGATATTGAGTCGATAGACTAAACTCCAACTTCCATTTTATTTGCCCAGAATTAGGCGATGCATAGAGCGATACCGGATAGAACGAATACAAATTTTAAGGGTGAGCTTGCTCCACTTTTAAACTCAACATTGCTACCAAGCTTATAGAGTATAATTGAAGATACAAACAAAATTAAAGAAATCTGTCTGACACATTAAAGAAAACTGCAGATTGAAGTGCAATAGACTTGTCATCTTTTGAGGCGCTCGAATGCACGCTGCATTTAAAAAACTTACTTTGTGGCGGTCGAGAACTTCTATGAGAAATCCTCAAGGACAAGACGGTACGACGATATCACACCGGTAGCCGGGAAGATGTGGATAAGGGAGTCTGTCTATCGATCAGGATGGAAGAAGATGAAGAAAATGGAGGTATGTACTCAAAGTGGAACGAATAAATGCCGATAAAGAATAAGACATAACACTTTCCTGTGTTGTAGCTTACACATCAGAAAAACACATGAATTATTTCAAAATGACACCAACAAAAACATATTGAAACCGAATGGCACACATATGTAGCCACGAGAGCCATCTACTTTGGACGAGACTTACCCAGCTCTATTGCGGGCCGCGAGTTGAGCTCGCCGTGCGGCCCACAAATTAATACGAGTGGCCCGCCATGGCCGCCGACAGTTATTCAGTTAGCCGCTAATCCGACCTAACTGTTACCCTACGGCCGAGCTCGTACGAGCCAGTAAGAACGAGCGAGCCATTGTATGAGGCTCATTAAATGGTCAATATCCCGGTTAAAATTAAGTCGGTGCGTCGGGAGCGTCGGTGGACGAACGGTTTAGTTTCCGACTCGTAAGTGAGAGGTACCAGGTTTGAATCCCGCTGTACCAATGACTCTTTTCTGAGTTATGTACATTAGTTACATTGTAACCGATGCTCTTACGGTGCGGGAAAACAATGTAATGAAACCTGCAAATTCAGGCAACTGATTCGTAACCATGATCAAATCTGGTCAGGTTCCTCTGGTAGCAGGGTCCCGGAGGTGAGATGGCAGTCGCTCCACTGTTATTACCTGATCTGTCAAATCTTGGATCATGGTCAAGGCGAACCCCGGGCCCTCGTGCTCAAGAGCACAACCGGAACATTAACGCCAAGATGATAATTTTTTTTTATTTATCCCGGTAAAGTAAAGTAAAATATGTATATTGTACTTACTTCCAAATCACAAAGATACAAATCAAAAATAATGAAAAAATGAGAAAAAAATATAAATGTTTACCTCCAATTATCTTTATCGTGCAATAAGTGCAATGCACTCAGCATAATGCCACGGCTAACGCAGTGGCGCTGGTTTTCAGTGCGCCTCGACGGTTACGCTCTCATGCGCGAGGACACGGGGTTGTTTTTATATTATACGGCAGACTAACAAGCAAGCGGGTCACCTGATGGAATATGGTGACCGCCGCCTATAGACATCAGCAACACCAGGGGCGCTACCAATCTCTCCCCGCGTCTAAGGAAACCTCTAATAAATTTCTTGAACGATCCCATATCATAGTCTAAAGGAAACAATATGACTGGGAGCTCATTTGACATCCGAATCGTATAAGCCCTGACTTGACTTTGTTCCAGGATTTGGAAGATAAGGTAAATACAGTAGAGCGACTGCCATCTGACCTCCGTGACCCTTTTTACAGAGGAACCTGACCAGATTAGATCATGGTTGCAAATTCAATCGCCAGAACGTACAGGTTTCTTCACGGCATTTACCGTTACCGTATGAGCATCGGCGAGTGTTCAACTAGACCTCTATAACTCACAAATAAAGGTTATGCTGCCCCACTGCCTAAGCCACAGTAAAACAAATCGTGAAACAGCTTCATGTCCACAATCAACTGTATGTTCTCTACAGAAAGTATATAATTATATAACAGAAAATAACATCATCTACAAACAGTCCCGCCGTTGACTACCGAAACGTTGATAATAAGCAACGTTGCTTAGATGCCTACAATAAACCGGACCACATCAGCTATCCTATTGGTTTGCACATACAGTTTCTAAACACACATTACATTGCATAAATTGTATAAAACTTAACACATTTGACAAACACTTAACGACTCGAATGGCAGCATACCGCTTGTGCGACTGACGCACAGCGAAAAGAACCAGTCTACCAGGAAGTATAGCAATTATCTCGATGTTTTTGCAAAAAGCCAAACTGTACAAAGTACACTGTTTCAAAATATTGTAGTTGATAAGCCGAAGGTAACAAGCTCGCGGAACTATTACTGGCTGTCACTGCAGCTTTGTCGCTGTACCGGGACGCGTACCGATCAGCCGGTTTTAAAATTAAAAAGCATAATCTCATGTATGAAACGGTTGATGACTTTGGCAGTAACGAAAGAGATTATCATGACAAACGTTTTATAGCTCAAAGATTTTTATGTTATTTTGTTTGGTACGCATTGGATAACTAATTTCTTATAATATGTAAACAAGTCTAAAGTAAATACAATATAGCGCTGACTAAACAGCGTGCCGAATGCACGGTGTTTGCACCATACACCTGCCTATATATTTTAACCAGGTTGTATGTCGGTATGGTAGGGCATACATACAAGAGTATAATTAGACCTGGGATGCTCTATGGCTGCGAGACATGGCCAGCGCTGACGAAACATGTTCGCGAACTCCATGCTAACGAAATGAAAATGCTGCGGTGGAAATGTGAAGATCGAGTACGTAACGAGTACATCCGTGGCAGCTTTGGCGTGAGGGATATCGCGGAGAGATTGAGGAGACTCGCCTGCGCTGGTTTGGTCACGTGTTGCGTAAGCCCCAGGGATACGTTGGAAATAGGCGCCTGAACCTATCGATATCAGACAGCCGATGAATTGACATCGCTGAGTAAAATGCGAGAGCCAACGGCTTACGACGCGAGGATGCCGAAGATTGCTCGAAGTGGAGAAGAATGAGTATGAAAGCGGACCCTAGCAAAGGTCGGGATAAGCGCTAGGACGACGATGATGATGATGATGTGTGTCGGTATGTTCGTGCGCTCGTCTAACGAGATCATTGGTATTGAATTGGTAGAACGTTTTACTTCATCCTACCTATGTTGTAAATATTGTGTTGGCACGAAACTGTTTGTCTTTGCATTACTTTCATCGAAATACCTTTAATCCTTTACCAAATCGAGTGCCTGTACCTACACATTTTTCCCCTCGTTAGGAGCTTAGCAATATACCGAAGGCGCGACGGGTGAGGTGCGGGGGGCAGCCGATGCACCTTATTACGGCTCCTTGTATCTATATCCGGAGGAACGCCCGCTTCATTACCATAATACGTCACTCTAAATACTCCTTCCATCAAGGTGATGCAGACGTGCAGACAAGCGTACTTTTATTGAATAAGTTATCGCTGGTAATTTTTAACCCTAGACGAAAAATTTGCGGGGTTTTAAGTTTGACGTATGTACTTGGGTATCTGGGTATCTGTGGGACCGAGTTTGATGTGGTTTTACTTATTTAAAAGCTAGTTTAGTCGAGGTGGTTTTTAGCTTTACTTCATTAAAATCGGTTCCGTAATTCAGGAAATATCTGAGTATATGAAAGTATCATTGGGCGGGGGTCTCCTGGCGTTTTCCTTAGTGATCTTTGATAAGCAATATGGCAGCATGTTGCTTTTATTTTCAGTCATTTTATGTTCAATGTGTGCTTTGTAGGTACACAAAGCTATAAAAATTCATTTATTCCTTCATTCATCTTTTCATGTACACACACCTACAAGCGATATTGATGTCGTCATTTAGTCTATAACGGCAACGCACTCATATTCATATAAAAACCCTTGTTACAAAACATTCCACTGTTAACAGTTTCTGGATCATATCTACTAAATTCCATTGCCTTTGATAGCGTAACATTGAGAATATGATCGAACTACGTTTGTATGGAACGCCCTTGGGGACACTCCTGATTTAGCGCAATATACTACCCGACCGGAGACCACCCTATATATCCTAATAACATTACCAAACCGTTAAATGGACCTACCTCACAGACCGGGAACGTACTCGCAACTCCACGGGTGTCAAGGGTATCTAAGGGTAGCGGTATTCACTTTCCATATGGCGACTTTGACCTTGAGTTCGCTAGCTTACTAATGGCTCGATCGAAATGTAATTGCTTCGCAATCGCAGCTTAACGGCAGTTTTAATTGTAGCAGAATAACTAAAAGAGCTGCAATTGCGGTCCTATTACAATTTGATTGAGCGACCAGTAACAGTAGCAATGATTCAATTACAATTCGATTAAGCCATTAGTAAATTAGCGGACTCGACGCCCTGTTTGCTAGACTGCCTCATATTTATACATAATATTAAACAAAGTCGCTTCGCGCCATCTGCATATAATGTATCTATGGACGTTTAGATCTTTTATAGTACGCAACGGATTTTAATGCGGTTTTTAAAAACAGATAGAGTGATTTAAGAGGAATGTTTATAGGGTAAGACAATCGCAGCAGCCCTGCTTGTTAATATATATAAGCCTTTCTTTATAAATTGTCGATCGTCAAAACCGAACGCTAACCGAACATTCTGAAATATACCTAATATTAAAACCTGCACAAATTCCTGGAA
Organism: Blastobasis adustella; assembly: GCA_907269095.1. Classification (NCBI taxonomy): domain Eukaryota; kingdom Metazoa; phylum Arthropoda; class Insecta; order Lepidoptera; family Blastobasidae; genus Blastobasis; species Blastobasis adustella. The sequence goes on along the minus strand of OU026128.1, from coordinate 17,639,033 downwards.
CGACGCGAGCGAGTGCGACGTCTTTTATACGGTTTCGAATAAAACGTACCTATGTGAAATAACAGAGTGCCGTATTGCTGATAATTCAACCAGACACGAGGTAATTAGGGAGGAAAAACATGCGGTCTACGGGGAAATATGAGGGGCCGGGAGCAATTATTACCGTGAGGTCAGCGACTGAAGTCCTGTGGAGCCTGGCGGCCGGGACGGCTTACGCTTTGTTATTAGATTTACTACAAAGTCATCTACATTCATGGCAAGTTATTTCGATCTCTGTGATCTGTATCATAGAATAGAATAGGATATGTTAATTTCTAATATTCTTGAAGTATTTCTTGAATTTCTAGTATTGTTTGTATCGTATTGTATTTATTGTAGGGATATTATATATAACATTTTATTTATCATCTTTCTCAAGTATACTTGCTCTCTGTTCCGCTTTTGGCACCTACTCACTCACTTTACGCATGGCCTACTGGTTGACTGGTAGATAAAGCCTGATGGCTTTAAGTCCGCCAATTTTAATAATTTTAGTGCAATAAAGTTTTTAAATAAAAAATAAATAAGTGCGAGGCGAAAATAAATCCGCCCTTTCCTTGTGATAAACTCAAACAGGTTGGCAATTTTGCGATCCGCTCATGACTCCAGCTCCAGCCTTTTCCGCTACTTACAACCTTTTATCCCGCGGTATAGTACTCATCAAGATCATTCCAAAGAGCCCAAACACGATGGGGTTGTCTTGCGTTCATTAGTTCCTACGCCCACCTTCCGGCTCCATTATCAGACTAGCACAAAGAAATCATATTAATGTATTGTCATTCAAGTATGATAAGGTGTAACAAATTTCAGTTCAATTGAACAACGAGAAGTGGGTTAAATTAGGCTTTCAAGATTCCAGAACAGAACAAGTTAAATAAAAGCTTGTAAAATGTTTGTTACTAGTGGACCATGCGCGACTTCGTTCGACTGGCGTCCTAAAGCTACATACACTTACTTTAAACTTACCCTTTTTTTCTTGCTTATAAACCTCCCACTTGAATCACTGTATCTATTGTTGTAAACCGCATTTAAATCCGTTGCGTAGTTAAAGAGATGTAAGCGTTCATAGATAGTGACTTTGACTTGTACTATGTAGTATACTCTATTTTTTTAACCTTAAAGTACTGAGGCTGAATACGACATTCTCATTGGTTCATTTAAATTAAGTACGCTAAGGCGGCTTTCACGGCGTGGATTAATTTATGATTGATATGAACGCCGGCTTATAACCGATAAGAAGGGCGAACGTTATCCCAGTACTTTATAGTTAAAAAAATTGAGTATAGTGGACCCACTATACTCATTTTGATTAAGTAATTAAGTAAGTTATTCATTAAATAAACGTTGAATAACGATACACTTTAACTTTCCATTTAGGTGCAACGCAAACACAAAAGACCAAAACTTCAAAAAAGAAAATAAATAATATTTATTTTCGTTCTCATTTGTAAATTTTTTTAAACATTGATCAGTCTCCTTTCATGTAAAATAAATATACTTGTATTTAGAAGACTTCGCTCTTCCTACCGAGATGAGATACAAAAATACTTTTCATTTAATACAAATTTGCTTATTTTCTAAGAGCTCCGTAGTGTACAGCGCTCCACGCAAGTTGCACCCGCCAATTCCCCGGCCGTCTTTAATTAGCAGCCGCGTGTCGTGTCGCCGCCGCTACGTAGCCTCGCTAGAGCAAGCATCCACCTAATTTATGGAGTCGTCTGTACTTGTTTCGCCGTGAAGCAAATAGGAAGCTATTGTCAAAGCAAGGCACAGGCGTGACTGGGCAACAATTTATTACTGGAAATAAAATTTAAAATTCAGCCAAAATAAATAAATAAATGTATGAAGCTGATTCTCTTTGAGATTTCATAGTTAGTGTTCGTTTTTTAAGCTATAGCATAGCTTTTATTGCGGGCTTTGAGCGCGGCGACCGAATCAAGAAATTCCTTAACGAAAAAAACCAAACACCCCCCACTCCGACCGGCACAGAGGTGCGGCGTTGAAAGCCTTGCATCGTCTAACGTCACGGCACGGTGTTTGTGCTGCTCGCGTCGTTCCAGGAATTTGTGTAGGTTTTAATATTAGCTGCTAACTGCTCATAACTGATTCTATATCTTTTAGACACAATGCTAGGTGAGACAGCGTGCTTTTTGGCCGCGTCCACGAGTGAGTTCGAGCCCGCGACTAGTTGGACCTTAACGTGTATGTATATGGTTAATATCACAGAAAAAACTTGAATTAATATCAAAGAAAAAAAAATACTGAATAAATAAAATAATAATCGTCGTCGTCGTCACAACCCGTAACAGTCCACTGCAGGACTTTGGGCCTCTCCCACGAAAGGGGAGATTATTTCCATAATCTCCACGCTTGGCAGGCGGGATGGAGATCGCAGTGTTTAAATATAACAATGGAAAATGCTGCTACCCAATTTCCAGACTACGGAGACTCTTGATTTTTGGCCTCGAAAACATTAGTCGCCTTGTACGACACCCATGAGTGTAAAGGGTTGGTGCTATTCTACTCTGCCTGACACCACACGGCCGAGAGCCACACGCATTTTTTATGTTATAATACGGCAGGCACCTGATGGAAAGTGGTCACCGCCGCGTATGGACATCAGCAACACTATAGGAGTTACCAATGCGTTGCCCGCCTCTGAAGAGACCCCTCGTAGTAAAAGTTGTTTGTTACTACGAGCACATGCAAATGGTACCTCTTGGTATCACGAATTTGAAGTCACCCCCGCTGATATGCATCATGAAGGGCTTTATTAGTAGGATCAGGATCACTAGGCATGCTCCGAATTTCTCCATTGTGATTTTCGTGATTGAATCATTTCTGACTCTGATCTGGATCACAAATGAAGATATCACAAGGCACCACGGTAGCAGGATGACTCCGTGACTACGTGACTTTTGCGGTGAATAAGCGTAAACTTTTGCTAACAATAATTCGCTCAAGGGCTGTCATTTCGACGAGGTTCCACCCAATTCTGATCGCGCGCGGTAATTTCAAACGCCTCGAATATGTACAGTCACTTTGTCGAAACGTTCTATATTGCACTTAAAGTGCGGTGGTTACCGTAATTATGTACCCACCCACCGCTTGTAATCGGACTGAAAACGCGCACGCTTCGCGCTCGCACACTCACCGCATAGCCGCACTCACCCGCTACTGTAGCGCCTCTGGCATGTTCGCGGAGGCGCGCACCGATTGCTTTTTTGCCACAATGCGCAAGCGGTGCGCGTCTCTGGTGCGCAGAGTGCGGGCCAGCTCCAACACCGTCCTGGCGATGATTGCCGGCAGGCTAGACTGCCCATATATAAGACACTGCTGTAACTTGCACGTCACAGCAGTGAAGACTTTACTTTAATACTAACATTAGATTAAGTTATTGTATCTACCTACTTACAAATTGTATGAGTTTTAAGATACTTGAAATAAATGATGATTATTATTATTATTATCCTCTTTTAGGGCGATCCCTCTCAGCACGTATATGCGTACTGGTCATCTAAATGACATCCACGGGCCAAAGCCAAGTGAATATCATATTACGTTATAAATAATACTTACTAAGTATTATTATTTGCAGAGTCGTGGGGTTGGGGGTTATTTTGTAAGAACATCCTTACAATTCTACATGTATTTAGAATAACTGCTTTCTGAAGCAAAGTATAAATAAAATTTGGCAAGTCAAGGGTCTCTAACGATCGATGTAGTTGTTTGGGGATTATACCAGTGGTTGAAAGTACTATAGGTACAATGGTTGCTCTTTGGAGTTTCCAGAGACGGACTATTTCATCTTTTAGAACTATATACTTAGTAATTTTCTCAGCTATTGTATTTTGGAGGTTGTGCGAGTTTGGAATAGCTATATCTATTAAATGTGCTGTTTTGTTTGTCTTGTCAATTAGTGTGATATCCGGTCTATTGTAATGAACAGTTCGGTCTGTGAGGATGGCCCTGTCGTAGTATAATTTGTGACTTGAATTTTCCAGTACGATATTGGGGTTATATTTATTATTATTATTATTATAGTGACCGAACACAAAATATGCAGTCTGCCCTATTGGCGCGCACACGACGCGGTGACTATGCGGTGACAAATACAAATCGTTTGTTTACAAATAATACAATCATTTATCAACCAAATTGCGCAAACATTTGGGACAATCGAGCAGAAATCGCGTACATCTGTATGGACTCGTCGTACTATAGACGCTGGCGATCCAGACTGAAGCAAAAGCTGCGGATTAAAACTAACGCGGGGCACGTAGCGGGGCGGGGTACAGCGGGTCTGTACCCCGGGCGGAGTGGGGCACAGAGCAGGGATTAACGGCTGATATTAAATAAGTTGCAGGACTTGCAGGTCACAGCGAGATCTCGCCGAATATATGGTGGCCGAAGTTAGCCAGTTAACTTAGTTGGAACGTTTATCATGGACCCCGGCGGTAGCTAACGTACCGCTAGTAACTTTAGTATGTACTATGGAGGGCTTAAGGCACCTGTGTTACTCAGTTCCTAAGTTTTGGTTAGTTGTGTAAATAAGGAGCTTTGAACCAAGATTTCGTCCGCTTAGAGTAGGTTTTGTGATTCGGCAACAAAATGGGAAATTTTACGCACAACTTTGTGATCCAACCTTATCTATGTGAAATTTCGGCGTCGAATCACCCTGAATTTGGAAAATAGAAGGCGCGACGTATATACCTACTGCTACCTCTTTCAACTTAGTATAGAGCGAAAGGAACAGACGCTCTTCGCGACGCGAGCTAGGCAATCTTGTGCAAGCCGTGCTGGAGAGGTTTTCCCTGGAGAGTAAATACAGATAAGTATTTACAATTTACACGTTCTTCAAGTACATAACCGTCAGAAAAAGTCAGATAAATCCCGACCAAGGTTACATATAGGTACTCGCAAATATTTTAAACTCCTGGAACGATTTTAATGAAACAGAGCTAAGAATAATTTCGATTACACTGGCTTTCAACTTATAACACCCCTCTTTTTTCGTCGGGGTGAAAAGATTTTAATGGATCGACAACTAAATTCGGTATTGCAAACGACCATAGTCTGCGGCAACTGTTTACCATCAGTCACACAGTAAACTAGTTGTATCAAACAACACTTAGTGGTATAATAGAAAACTTAGTTGGAATAAATTTTCAAAATGTTTATTGCTTCATAAAAGTAATGACCCTGACGGGCACTGAAATATTAAAAACTTAAAAATATTATGGTTATCATTATTTTCTAATTTTAATAACAATGTTTTTATAGGTATAGAACCTAACTTGTTTTTTTTTAACCTACTATGGCTAAAATTTCAACTGTTGAATTCAATCAAATGGATTCGTTTCCACAACTGACAATTTAAATTTAATTTATTTATTTGATAAATTAAAAAAAGGTAATTAAAATCTAATACCTACACGGAATACCAAGACCCGTAACAGAAGCAAATCTTCACGAGGTAAAAAAATGTATCAAAATTGACATTACAGCCAATTTATTTCCGATGGCTTGATATTTTTCGAAATGACAACAATACATTATTCATAATCATTATTATAATAAAATCAAAATATTATTAGGTAGCGATAATCGAATTCCGGGTGGTCTGCAGAACGGGATATAATATTGATGCGTAGGGGAGGGTGGCTTGCGCCCGAGGCGATTCAATTTTCCATATGTTTATTTTGGCCATTACAATTTCGATATCGGAAATGCCGATGTAATGGGGTTGCGTGGGGTTGCAGTAATTGCAGCCTGAAGCGTCAGGGTGCAGTGAGGGTTGCGGTGGTTTCCCGCCGATGCAGATTCGCCCTCATCACTGCAACTGGGGAGCGATTTTAGCGCACTCGACACTAGAATTCGACATTTTCTCAGCCACAAATATCTATTAATAAGTCACTGCATCTCCATTGCAGGCATAAAACTTATTCTCGACGATTTTCGCTAATCCCTCATTGTCGAAGATCGTTTTCAATCCAATTTTTATAGAGATATTTAGCTATAAAAATTTCAAATTAAATAAATCAATGCGCGAGAATTAGGGCCTAGGTATCTAAGTAAATAGTACGCCTATGATTCCAACCTAAGTATGTAAGTTTCATGTAATAAAAAGGCTTAATTTTATACTGTACATATGTTCACAGTCACTTGGAGTATGCATGTCAAGTATGGAACCCTTGCTATGCTGTTCATTCTGAGAGGATTGAGCGTGTCCAAAGGAAGTTCACTAGATTTCTATCGTATAAATTTCGAATTCCTAAAATAGACTACGAGAGTAGGTGTACTAAACTTCATTTATTACCTCTGAAGATACGAAGGAATATTGCTGACATTGCACTTCCTATGAAAATCGCTCAGTCTAAACTTTATTGCCCCGAGCTTCTTGCAAGGGTTTATTTAAATGTTCCTCTCCGTCACGCTAGGTGTAGAGACTTTGTCCCCCGTTCGCTCGCACCAATTATTACAAAAACTCTTATGATTCGCGCTCCTAGAGCATTCAATAGTTTGCCACGAGAAGACCGTTTTGACTTATTTGTGAGTATAGTTGGAGTGAGTATAGTGGGTATAGTTGGAGTAAAGGCGGCCCTAGCTAAGGATATGTTCGCAACCTAAGTTAATTGTATTGAAGTTACATATGTATAGCTTTTGAATTTACGTTGCTGATGTGACAAGTTGAGTACATGTTTGAGATTGTATTCGTAAAGTAGTATGTTATAGCTCATAAGAAAAACATTGATTACTTGAAAAGTATCTTGTTAAATTTATATGTAGCAGTGTGTAAATGGCTCATAGATAAGCTATTTTTAATGCATTTTGAATTAAAGCTGTAAACCACCCGAATAAAATAAAATACAAAAATAAAAAATAATCAAAATAATTTATATCCACCGAAACACCGTAAAAATTGCACTTGCAAAGAAAATTAGTATTGATGCCAGTAGCGCTATACTAATTATTTAAATAAGTGGAAATGTTAACCTGGAAAGTCACGAGCAAACTCGACAATTAGGGACAACAACTTTGCCATTACACGCGTCGGTGTTCACGTACATAAATTTGTTAGTTTCGATGGAATCAGCCATTACGGTAGTAAAATATTTGTGATAGGCACAGTACAAGAGCATAGGTACATTACCACTTCAGAAAAAAATTCCTTTGCAGCTACAGCATATAACAGTGTTTGGTGCACATTTAGCTAAAATCATAGAAATAATAAAATAAGAGGGTATTAAATGTCCCTTAAGCCCAAAGAACTCATCTTTGAACCTCAGGGTATTTTATACTTATTAACCAAAAATGTTTGAATGCTATTAAAACCTTTTGACAAAACGGCCGACGGCCATATCCCCCGAAAAAATAAGTTATGAACCAAAAATCGTAACGGTGACGTACCACATACCTACGCCAGTGACTTATCTCTGTGAGAGAGTATCCAAATCTCGCGAACGCTAATGCGACGCGCACGCGCTGCCTAAGAGATCTCGTCCAGCCAACCCCACATACTGTTCAGAAAACCAAAGTACGTGAAAGCAATAAAACGGGTTACGTATTCCCGCACGCTCGATAAAGCACATACCTAATATATGCAACGAACGCCGTATAAACAGTACGAGCGAACCCTAAATGAACTATAACTTGGGCACTGTAAAGTTTGCAACAATGTGGCAGATGTGACACGCTTGCGTTTTATTTCCGCGTGACACCCATGACGGTATTCATATTTTAACTGCTTATTGTCTTCACCGTGATGCGAAGCTGAGTGTTTTTTTTTATTGCGTAGGGAGACACATGGACGGACAGTCCACCTGATGGAAAGCGACCACTGTCACCCAGGACGTCTGCAACGTAAGGGGAGACCATGCCTCCGTGTTACCATTTTACCGCTGTAATTCCTGTTTAGCAAAGATTTACAGCAGCAACCAAAATTACTACTGAGATTTGACACCTAGGCACGCTTGAGGATAAGTTATACCGCCTTGGATGGTATCCAACATTAATTAAGAAGGAACGCATGAACTGTGTTATAGGACCGTTCAAGAGGTATATTAGAGGTATCTTCAGAGGCAGGCGATGCATTGGTAGCGCCCCTGGTGTTGCTGATGGCCATTGGCGGCGAATTTTATTTATTCGTATGGCAAAAATACAATATACGAGAAACACATTCAACTACAAATTTAAATCAAGCGAAGTCAGCCATTTAATTGCTTCGTCACTAAGGGTGATCAGGTCCTCCGGTGGGCCAGGGTAACTTGTGTTTGGGCAATCCGATAGTATGTGCCACATTGACTGAATTGGGGAACCGGCGGCCATTGGCGGCGATGTCCATTTTCCACCAGGTCCGCTAGCCTGTTTGTCTGCCATAAATAAACAAAGTTTCAGGATGAATAAAAAGAACAAGAAGAGTAAGAAAATCTACCCTTGAATCGGCATCTCATGCAAGATCACCTTCAATAGAGTATTGCAAACGATTCCACAATGTTAAATAGAGTCGAAGTATACGATCACGGTTACACGTTTAGTCGCCTGAATGTGCAGGTTTCATCACGATGTTTTCCCTCGCCGTAGAGCATGGGTTAGTGTTCAACTAACGCGCATCACTCAGGAAAAGGAATTGGTACATGGCGGTACTGGAGTTCGAACAGGGTAGCTCTCATTTAACCCCGAAACTCTTAAGTAACGCAGTGAGAGGATTATCTTCAATTTCCGCGATACTCGCTTACCGCCCGCGTGGACTGCACGATTTAGAAGATCAGATAATTACAGAGGAGCGACTGCCATCTGATCTCCGTGACCCTCCTACCAGGGGAACCATCGTTACATATTCAGTCTAACCGTAAGAATGTACATAACTCAGAAAAGAGTACATGGGCGGTACATGGCCGCATTGGGATTCGAACCAGCTATCCCTCGCTTACGAGTCCAAATCCACTTGGCCACCGATGCTCTATTCTAAGTCTAATATACCTGCCAATATATATACTAATTATTAGTGCGATACTGGGGTTACCTAATCTTGAAAGTGCATGTCCCCTGTGACGGTCGCTACTCTAGCCACCGCATCAAGGGACCAGCGAAATTAAAATTTCGAACCTCGAAAAGAAAAACACGAACTAACTAATTTAAATTGTGTTTAGAGTATTTTAAAGTGAGTTTGGAAGCAGGGTTGAGGCTTGTTTCGGAGCAAGTTTTTGTTTGCCACTCAGGTTAAGGCGTTTTTAAATGAGCTGCACAGGCTTAAGATGCAAGATATTGCGATTTTAGTAATAAAAGTATGGCCTTCCGTTGGGACCCTGAGACTAGTTGGACTGTCTCGGGAGCCGATTGGCTTTCTGTGACTGCATTTTTTTTAAAGTATCTAATAGTAGGTTATAAGTAGTTATAGTAGTAGCTAAAGACAGAAATAAAAATAAAATACTTATTTAGATTTTAGTAAATAGGTAGAGGATGGAAAATGCATTTTTATTTTATCCATTCGAAATACTACCCTGATAAAAAAAAAAAGTTGACTTTTCAGCCCTTGGCATTAAATGTTTTGTATGAACACAGCGACAAAAAATGTCAACGTATATTTGATATATACTACAATTGTACTAATAAGGTATTACAATATTGTACGGATGAGGTGGCAGGCAGGATCTAAAAAAATAACTTTAAATACCCAATGACAAAAACTTCGGATAACTACCGACCAAGTATACAAATTGTATGTACTTCAATATCTCCTACACTCCGATTTAAATCAAACAAAATTAAGAATCATCTCAAATAAACTGGCTTAAGAAAAAAACCGCATCGAAACCGGTTCATTTGTACGGGAGCTACGATGCCACAGACAGACACACACATACACAGAGCCACACTTACATACAAACTTATAACACTCCTCATTTTTCAGTCAGGGATTAAAAAATGCGCGAACAATTCGTTCTCTGTTCACGGGTTGTAGGTAATAAGTTTAAAAATTAATAAAAATTATTTTAAAAGTTAGTTCTTCGGGGAGTAATAGTGAAATATATACATCTGAAAATTGTAAAAAACGATGTGAAATTTTACCTATTTATATATCTCCAAATATTGATGACTTGTAAGAGGGAAGAAAAAAGTAGTGTGCCACACGGTCGATAAATAATATAGGTATTCTTCGGGCGGCGTACTCTGTATTCCTCGCTATACAGATATAGATACTATGGAATCCTTCGTTCAGCTCTAGATACAAAAGCCCTCTACTTAAAAATGCCATTGGCGCCCTCGTAACACAATCTACCACTATCATATGATGCAATCGCCGCCGCCGAAGCTCTGGGCCGCCGACTCCACTGCAGGTGTTCGCTTTGGTTGTTTGACACTTTGAATTTATGCCGCCCCGCCCGCCCGGCGACGCACCGACACTTCTTTTTACCTCTTGACTTGCGAACTTTGCTTTGAAATTGTTTAAATGGTAATAATACTTGACAATATAACGGGAGACCGTCTGGTGCCCAGTAGAATCCAATCAATTATTCTCTCGCCGCTGAAGAGAAGCTACATAGGGAAGTTAAATAGGGAATTAATGTTTGCTGAACTTATTCCAGCGAACAAAGGTCACCGACATAGCCCGAAGGACTGTCAGGCTAAAGTGGCAGTGGGCAGGGTACATAGCTCGCAGAACAGATGGCTGATGGGGGTTAAAGTTCTCGAGTGGCGGCCACGTACCGAAAGACGCAGCGTGGGTAGGCCTCGGCGAGGTGGACCGATGACCTGATAAAGATCACAGGTACCAACTGGATGTGAAGACCGGCCTTTGTGGAGATCTCTGGGGGAAGGATATACCCAGCAGTGGGCGTTTTTCGGCTGAAATGATTAACTTATTCCAACAAGTAACCTTCATCTAACAGAGACCAAATCTGATTAAATCTGATGGCCGATTGCAGATAGAATACTTAATAAGAATAAAAGTATTTTTTGCAAAAAAAAGATCTACAACTTACAAACATTAATATACTTACATAAAGAAGTGATTTATTTCACACCTGCCAATTTCCGAGAGACTCACTGAACCTACAAGAGTACGAGTGGCCCTACGTTCGCCCAAGATATATGGCGGTAGAAACGAAATGAATCCCACATAAATTCGCCTTTACATCGGCTACGAGGTCTTTCCCCGCGTTACTATTGCAATAAAGGGGCGAGTGCAATTTTACATTTTCTAGTTATGCCACCTCATTTCGCGGGGTGTAATTTAAGGTTTTTTAAGGCATGTTTAAATGCATAAGTCATTAACGGACTGCTTCTAAGAACCGCGCGATCAGGGGCCGTTTCATAATTCATAACTATTCTTTAGTATATGATTTTAGAGGTTTGCCTGGGCTGATTTGGTAACGTGCTGCGTAAACCCCATATGGGAAATTGGTGCCTAAACCTGACGGTATCAGGAAAGAGGGAGAGGAGACCCCAGCTGGGATGGATTAACATCACTGTGTCGTATGCGAGAGCCAATAGAATACGACGTGAGGATGTCTTAGAGGAGAAAGAGTAGGAAAGCGAATCCTGGCAGAAGGCGAAAAAGACCCCTCGAACTATGATGATGATAATCAGTTCAAAATATTCAAACGCGGTATCTCAGGGTCAAACATCTCAAACACGCGAGGTTCATCTGGCTAGGTTTCTCTCTTTGCTCTTCTCGCTGTGTTTGGTTATTCTTTATTCCTTTATTCTTTATTGTACACAAAATAATAAATATAAATTAACAGAAGGTAACTTAAGTACAAAGGCGAGCTTAACTCAACAGTTGAGTTTTCTACCAGCAAACCTTGGAGTCAAAGAAACCGTAAGTCAGCATTTAGGCATAGGAAGTGCACACAAGTAAACTAAATACTATTATTAATAATACACAAATACTATAAATAATAATGAATACAATAAATATATACGTACTATAACTGTATATTAGAAAGAGAAAGATAATGCTCTTTTAATTTCCTTTTAAATGTAGTCAGAGAAGGACTAGCACGGATGTTAGGAGGTATGGAGTTCCATAAACGCGCAGTATACAGTGAAGGAGCCACCGTAGCGACTTGAGGTGTGGGACGGGATCTTTAGGAGAAAGGATCTGATGGAACGAGTAGGCTTATCCTTGGGCACCAGATACTCAAAGCGCTCACGGAGGTACTGCGGAGCCAAAGGATTTTGTAGTATATTATACAATGTGCTGAGAATATGCACATCCCTGCGTCGACGTATTGGCAACCACTTAAGTTGAGTTCTAAACTCAGAAACGTGATCAAATTTTCGCAGACCAAAGATGAACCGGATGCACACATTCTGCAGCCTCTCCAATTTGATTAACAGCTCCTCCGTGGCGTCCAGATAGCAGACATCTGCATAATCAAGCAGAGGGAGAAGCAGCGATTGTGCCAAGATGACCTTAGTCTCAAAAGGCAGAAACTTTTGAAGCCGCTTGAGTGATTGAAACGTGTAATGTATCCGTTTACTAACCTGCCCAATTTGACCCGCCCAAGACAGGTGAGAATCGAAGAGGACCCCCAGATTTTTGGCATTATCGGTAATTTGTTTGTTAGTTGCTGGAAACAACTGCATTTAAACTACAATGGTCTTTGTTGTAAAGAACAGGGCTAGAAATTTATCTGATAAGACAAATTTCATGTTTATCTTGCTAGCCACGTCGACGGTGAATTGGCTGCAGTATCTGAGTTGCGAAAGAAAGAAAGAAATATTTTAGATTGTCTACGGAAGCACACGGTCATCCGGTCTGCCTGATCGAAAGCGGCAACCATCGTCTACCGGCGTTTTACTCATTACAAAACTCGAGCGCATTAGCCTCGCCGCGACACTGGTCCGTAAGGCATCAACTCGGACAGCAGTTGGACGCATTTGCAGGACAAAAGGATGTCGGTCCTAGAGTCGCGCTAGGTGCCAACTCAGTCATGACAGATGAGTTAACTAGCATGAGTTAGCAATGTCACGTTTGCTGCCAAAACAACGTGCCCCTGGGTTTTAGAGGTGGGCAATGCTCTAGTGTTGCTAATGTCAGGGATTACCACTTTCCAACGGGTCATTTTGGCTACCGATTGACATAAAAAATAGGACGTACAGCACAACTTCATCATCATGATAATTATTAAAAGTTCACTGCTGAACATTCCAAACATCACCAAACAACAACTTAACTCATACCTTAACACTAGCTCATTAATAGTCTTAAGAGATTTCTTGCCTGCCGAAAGTCCCGCACCGACTATTTCTAAACTTCAAAATAATAAATATACAATACTGGTCAAAATCATAACCCTCCTTTTTGCTTCCCCGGGGTAACTATAGTAAAATAATAAGATTATGATGTATGCAGTGGCTTACTTTGCAGCTCACTCGGCACGATATATTTTTCAGCTCTATGATCCTATGACCCAATTATGAGTCACGTCAAAGAGTATTTCTGTTCCTGAGTGTGGACAAAACAATTAGTTCATGGCCTGAATTAGGTGGTGTCGCAAGGAGAATTTCAAAGCGGTTTCCGCTCCATAGTCACCATGACAATAAAACGCATGAAGCCTGATTATTTTGCATCCACTTTTCTTATGCGCGCTGCAAAGGGCTGGCACTCTCTTCCTCACTGTTCCTCGATAAGTATAACTATGGGATCTTCGAGTCAAGAGTGAATAGGTATCTGCTAGGCAAGCAGGCTACATCTTCGACCTCATCGTCGCTTTCCATCAGGTGAGTTGAGGTAAAAAACTAGCCTATTAATAATAAACAATAACGCGAGGGTATTCAGTATTTAGCCCATTACCCGTCTCTAGTTTGAAGACAACCGGCACGCGGTCTGGAGGCGGCGGGGTGTGGAATTGCGGGGGGTAATAGTTGTTTGATAGTAGTTGCCGGCAGGTGCGACGCGCACTCACGCGCTGGGATCGAACGCGCGATCATGATATTCGGGATAAACTTGTTCACCTGTTAACCTTGGTTGTAGTACTACGATAATAAGGTTAAAGGGGTCCTTTTTCCATTCTTGAACTCAAACTTGGTCCTTTGGACGTAGTCAGCTCCCCCCCCAGAAGTACAGCAGTCTCTTCGGACGTTCGCAGATCTCTCGAAGGGATTCCGTTTCTAATGCGATTTTGACCTGTGGTTCTTCAGTGCCTTACACTCCAGAACCACATGGGCCGCTGTTTCTTCGTCTACTAGGCATCCCCTGCACAAAGGGCTGTCTGTAGCTCCTCTCGTGAATAGCAGTTTGTTCAGGGGCAAGTGTCTTGCAATTGTACCAGCTACTGTCCTGAGTTCCTTTCATTTGAGATCTCAGTCTACTACGCTCGTCCAAAAGTTTTTAGCCAACGGCTTGTTATACACTCTATAGTTTTAATTTTTGTATCGTTTAAAGACAAATTTTACTACAAATTCCTTATCCAAAAATCACAAGCCGGCAACTTCTAGTTATATTTTTATCGATTATTAAAAATAACATGTCTGCTATAAATCAACCCCTATGACGGAGATAACGCGGGAAGCATTTTGTTGTATATTTTATATTATGTTTGTATGATTATAAATATGGGTTAACATTTATAGAATCACATGAAAATTTTATCAGCCCCTTTGGTGAATTATCATTTGCTTATGCTATTGTCGTTTGTCTATTTTATGACTTTAAACGAGGTCAGAGCGATCTGAAACATGAACGTACACCAGGGCAGCCGCCAAAGTCCGTCACTCCAGAAAACGTCAACAGGGTATAATCGCTGATAAAAGAATGTCACAATATTACTAGCTGTGAGATTCAGTATGAAATACAGTTTCAAATCCATGTAGTTTCCATCATTTTTACTGACCATAGAAATTGTGTATCATGAATTGGCACAAGTAACTTTCTACTTTTCTCTGAAAAAGTGGGCTATTATTCGAAATACAACCTTCCTAACCTTAATAAGTTCATGTAATGTGGTGAAAGCTACCTGGGATCTAATCCTCATTTCATCCTGAATCTCATGCTTGTTAATATTGTGACATTTATCTAATAACGACTTCACCCTGATGACGTTTTCTGAAGTGACTGCAGTTGGCGATTGCCTTAGTCTAGGTTAATGTTTGAGGTCACTTGACCACGTTTAAACTTATATAATAAATAAATGACAATAGTGATAGGGAAATGTGATAGGGGCAATTTACTAAATCCACTGATAAAATTTTCAAGTGATTTTTTATACTAACGTACTGTGATGGGACGCTAATAATTCAAATTCATAAAACATTACCCTCCTTCTGTCGCAGTCGGTTATAAACATTGGCGTCGTTCGAACGTTTCAATTTGCTAACATAAGAGGCTAAACACCCACATGTGGCACCTACTTAAAATTCCGAAAACCAAAAGCAATAAATTCCCCAAAACGTTTATAAGGGTCACACTTGTGAATTGCGAAAAAAATAAAAGTTCGTATTTCAAAATGTCAAATAAATTCACGCTGAGATATCGATGTAAAAACAATACCAAGAAAGCGAACAAGCTAGCCTTAGAATAAAAAACTATGATAAAAACAAAGGTTTCAGATACATTTAAATCAATCTGTATCCTAGGTCTTACGACTTAGGGATGCTTATCAAATATGATATTACGCGGCAAACCGTTGGACAATTTCAGGGACGAGCAAGCGAGACAAAATCAGTCGGTGGTGAAAGGCGCATACGCGGGAAGCGACGGGGTTGGGAGATTGCACTCCCCGCCACAAGGGATGATGCGCGGGCGTCGGTTGTCATCCGTAACAACCAAAGGACACCAAGCAACACAAGCAAAGAAGAACCTTATGTTAATTATAGTAGATACTAAAATTGTAATTAGTAATTAATAATGGTCAACAAGATGAATCGAGGGGTAGAGGGTTGACACTTCTTATTTCGGAGCGGAGCGAGGCGGCTGGGCAAGCAGCGGAACAAATATTAGAATCAGATCATAAAGTTTAATAATGTATAATTAAATGATATTTTAATTTACTATAAATTAGAGTCAGTGTATATTTGCTGTCGGCGACAAAAGTTAAGTTGACACCTATTATATTTATGTAAATGGTTTGGGTCTATATTGTATCGAACAGATTAATTACATTTATAAATTTCATCAATTTCCATTAATATTCTCACTACTAAAGATTTCTATAACATAGTTTAACTCAGTCAAGTTGGAAAGTAAAATTTACCCAATCGATTGACATTTACATTTAATTTTAACTGTAATTATAAACTATGAATTATCTCTACGTGAGATAATTAGAGCATGGTATTATTGGAATCAATATACCGAAGCCTATGTCTTCCATCATCCAATCAAGTAATTAATGTGTTTGATATATCTCTGTATAAGATGATTGTCTGCTATTGTTTGATTAAATTCAACCAAAGCCTATGTATATGTATATATTGCGCGTAATTCACGTTAACGTTAATCATCACGTTAACTCATCTCTGCGTGATATAGTCGTAATGTGGCATTATTTAAATAAAATGATATCAAACTTACCTATGTCTAAAATGCGACGCTTGGGAGTTCGTAATGTACTTATATTGAAATCATCATCAATGACGAATACTTCATTGATAAGTTATAATTTATATCGACTAATTATTTCACATTAATTTACGTAATGAAGTTTAATATGTTTGATTATATGTTTTAACTTTACAAACCAAGTATGACGCTTTGACTTTCAATTGTGTAGATGTACATTATTTGATATGAACAGATAATTGTTTAAATAATATTAATTCAGATGTTAATTCATTAATCAACTATAATTAGATTTAATTGGGCGGAACTGGTTTTTGCGGACTGACCCGTTTTCCAGTTCCTATAGGTATTGGCCCTAGGAATCGTTCGGTCAGAATCACGAATTTCTTTATTGTCAGAAATTCTTGGTTAAAATAATAAAAAGTTTCAATCGTAGAGTCACAATTAAGTAAATAAACGTATATTCATACTTTAAACTCTACCTGTGACTTTAATTCATATTCCCGTATACCTTGACTTATTTTCAGTAAATTACTTTCTAAGTTGGCCCTAAGTTGGGTTTCTAAACGCCCAGCATTGTGACAAGTAACTGCATTCTGGACTAATGGTGCTCAAATGCCTTAAATAAACTCATTGGCTTAAGAGAAAATCAATACAAATATCCATATAACTTCTTGCAATTTAGCGCATGGCATTCGAGTTTTGATTTAAAGTAATACTTATCAAACCCTAGTTGGTTCTATATTCAGTAAGACTGAGACACCACAGTCGTTGCGATCCTTCATCTCGTAAAACGTAGGGTAAAGCTGTCTAAAGGATCCTAAATTGAAAAAGAAAGGGAAGAAGAGAAAATATATAGGGGCCCCATTCTCAGATGAAAAGTGGATGTGTTTTAAATATATGGATATGATAACCCTACGGGGTTATAATGATTGACAGCGGTATATCAAAGGATATACCTAGTTATCTTGCCAGGCCAAGGCAAGCTTAGGGAAACTTGGAGATCAGAAAGCTTCGACACCTTCCATCGTGGTACTCCTTGGAGCACATGAAAGGAAGCAGGGACACGTTAAAATATCCTAGTGGCAGAATCATATCGGCTGGGAACTTGGCTCCTTGTGACCCACTTCAGGGGGCTCAACTTGCTGTCTTATAACTAAAACTTTATTTGTATATCACTCCGAAGCATTGCCATTGACGTAGTAGAGTTCTATTGCAAGTTTCTGTCATCTCATTTTACATAGACATTAGAAATGAATTAACATTACAGTTTAAGGCATTTATAAACCAATCATCAAATCCTAATCTCATAAAGTTAAATGGACTGTCGGTGGCGGCAAAACCGCTTCACGTGACGCGCGAGACT
This sequence comes from Blastobasis adustella, assembly GCA_907269095.1. Lineage (NCBI taxonomy): Eukaryota > Metazoa > Arthropoda > Insecta > Lepidoptera > Blastobasidae > Blastobasis > Blastobasis adustella. The sequence goes on along the minus strand of OU026128.1, from coordinate 17,621,118 downwards.
CCATCGACCAACGCTAGGTTTCTAGATCGACTCTAGGACCAACTCATCTGGGGACGGAATGGTGCATATTTGGGGGGACCAGCACAGTACCCTAATAATATAATCATAATACATCTGCCACGAAATGCGTCCCATATTACCAAAATAGTATAGATTTGTATGGGACAGACATGTCATTTTTAATATTCGATAAAAATAATAACTAATGGTCCCCGGCTATTGATTTTTGTCCTAGGAGTTTGTAATAAAATATACCTTTAAATTACACAAAAACTAAAACAATAAAATGTGTAACAAGCCGTTGGCTAAAAACTTTTGGACCAGCCCACGTATTGGTAAGTCTTGCTGCGATAGTAATGAAGCCATACATTCATACATAATCACGCTTGTATCCCACAGGGCTATGTAGAGGCTATCGAGTCCACAAGCAGTTACATTCTATCTTCCTGACACACCTCTTTTACCTTTTCATACATTTATTTATTGTTATGAAGACTGGTTTCCAATTAGTGGTACGCGTATAGACCAAAAGCATCAGATTGAATGTCTACCACCCCCTTATCTATTTTCCTCGCCAAGCAATAATGCTTGTATTGTTTTGTTCCAGTTGGAATACCATCATCATCATCTTGGCGTTAATGTTCCGGTTGTGCTCACGAGCACGAGGGCCCGGGGCCCGCCTTGTCCGGGGTTTCAGTTGGAAAATAAGGAAACATATTTCAAGAGTCGTTTACAAAGAAAAAATAGTTCAAATAATTATAATAGATGGCGTTGATTAGACACTATTCTGAAAAATTAAATAAAACGAGGCCGCGAAAATTTTGATATTTTCGCTTTTTCTCAGAAAAGTATCTAAAACTAATTATATTTTTACGAAACACCTTTACGAATAACTTCGATTACCAGAATCAATACTTGAGAATCCTCTCTAAGCAGCGCCATCTAGTAAGGCACGCCGAACTAAGCTTTTTACTATTTAAAGTAGCTATCTTAAAGCCCCCATTTTAATAAAATATACTGCCATACCCCATGAGCCCATCACCTCCCGATACTGCTCAATCAGTCTAAGGGTCCCAAGCGGAAGATCTTGATCAACCTCGTTTCGTCAACAACAGTATTAGGAGATGCACCTAACGAGTAGCGAGCTCCAGTTCGATGGTAGCACAATAACAGGCATGAGGCATTTAATCTTAGTCCTCACAGTGACAACGAATCCTCGGCTCTGCACTTTTTCTTACATAAAATCTAAGTGCATGAATCGTAGATATTATGGGCGACTGCATACCATAAAGCGTCGGTGGCCGAGAGATTACGGTATTCGACTCGTAAGCGAGAGGTACCGAATCCCTATGCGGTCCTGTACTAATGATTCTTTCCTGAGAAAACATCGTAATGAAACCTGCACATTAAGCGACTGAATGTGTAACCATGATCCAATCTGGTCAGGTTCCTCTGGTAGCTGGGTCATGGAGATTACCTGATTCATTAATAACGTGAGTAATAACCTGATCTGTCAAATCCTGGATGATGGACTGTCTGCTCGGTTGTCACTGAGTAGAAAAAAAAACAAAAATTCCACAGCAAACGCCATTCCTTCCACACAGGTGGGACAGAATGCAGGGAACTAAGGATCAGACTTACCCAATTCAAAATTATATTATCTCGAAGGCAAAGCTTTTATAGTGCAATATCATTTCACGTACCATAAACTACGCCTGAGTTTTACTGCGAGCGATAAAATATAGCAGCGCGACCCCAACGTGTCGCGATGATATTGTTATTACATCACCTATCTAATAGGTAGGCTGGAACTCTATAATCGGGGTTTTGCGGTTCCAGGTCACTAGGCTTTACTATGTGACTTACACGAGGTCAGTAATTTTGCGAAGTTGCCATTAATTTTAGACGAAAACAAAGCTGATAATACACTGACACCCGTTTAATTTACAGTCTAGCAAATAAAGTCGTAAAACGGTACGTAGGTAGGTTCTTCCAACAATGAATTTCTGCCAAACTGTAGTACTTTTGGTGTCAATTGGCCCCCGCAACGACTTTCTTTTCAACGTTTAATTGATTTTTTTTATGATAACAAACACATAGCGGCGATCGCCACTCAAGTATTGTCAGTTGGAACCCTGCGCACTGTGAAACCTCATAGTATATTCCAGAAGAATACGGGTGTGATTGAAGAATGCTATAAAGAGCAACTGTCTGAGTTTTCGGGCTGCTCCAAGAAGATGCATCAGACCGATCCAGGCATTACATGCCGTACAGTAGTGTAAATTCCTGATGTGGCAAATCCTGCATCCTGACCCCGGGCGGCTCTCTAGCAGCAGCACAACCGGGACAGTATCGCCAAGATGTTTATTTTTTCATTTCTTTAGGTAGAACCTGCAGTATATTACGTAGGTTCTGTTTATAGATAATATGATGAAAGTTAAATAGCGTAGGTAATATTATATTGCGCCAGGGCATATTTATTTCATAAAGGAAAGAATTCAGTCTCGCCTGATAACCTGTTTACTGAACCCATCGGCCATAACTCATGGTGTACGTGGGCAGATAAGAGGGGATCGCGGTGCGGTAAAGAAATCTAACTGGGTAGGTATACTTAGGTATAGTGATGTTGCCTAAGTTTTTAATCCATACTATAATATAGATATTATAAAGAAGAAAGATTGATTTATCAGTTTATTTATTTACATGCTAGTTGGTCATACAATGATAGTAAAACTTAAGACGAACAAGCATGTAGCACCCCGTAGGGGCACCGCAAAATTTTGAGAGGGCTTTCTAAAGTATAACAGCTACTGGTGTTAGTTGTTTTGGTTATGTTACTGGAATTCCATTTTATTCTAAATTAGATGTTAGATTGATTGTTTATTTATTGGTAAATGTCACTATAGAAAGCTACATATCAGTAACATAGGCTACATTTTATCTTCAAAAAATTGGAGTTCCAGAGGAAAATTGCAACAATATAACCCAAGGTATCCATGTTCGCGTATAATTTCTGAACGGCAGCACCAATTTAACTAATTTTTTCTTTTTGTGTTTGTAATTGTCAGGGCAAAGTTTGTATGAAAGAAAAAAGGGTAGATGTAGGGTAGGTGTAGGACAGGTGTAGGATAGGTGTAGGGGTAGAATGTCACACGAACAAAGTCGTGCCAGGCCCACTACTACTTTTTTAAATCCTATTATGAAATGGATACGCCATCAACCGTGGAAAACAATATTAAATTTCGTCATTTAAACGGACCAATGGAAAATATTATACTTGCAAAAGGCATGACAGAGTTCTAGAAACGGTTAAAAGTTTTAATTTTATTTGACTTTGTAACATCGAAGACCTTCTTTTGCGCAAACCAGAAGTTAACCTTTAATAATGATCCCATTCTGTTGATCGCCAATGATAATAAAAAAAAACGATAATTTTTTACAAGTCACACTTGTGTTCATTATTGCTAAAATTTCGCATCGAAACAGCGTTTAGAGTATCAAGTCGTCTCGGGCCGAGATACGTAATGTCTATTCTTCAAAGTTTTCCCGTAAATGTTTTACCGTTTGGTCGTGCTATAAAAGAAAAGGAATAATCGTAATGACAGGTGCAGCCAGTGGCCGTAATTTCGAATTAAACCTCCAATCTGTCAGGTACGCTAGAGCTAAATTACGCAAAAGAAAAATATATGAAAGACTACTGAACCCGATGCGACTTCGTGGGCGTACATCTACTATACACCTACCTACCCATTTTTTAAAAAGCATTAAAATCCGTTGCGTAGTTCAAAAGATGTAAGGGTACACGGGAAGCGACTATGTTTTATACTATGTTAATAGACTATCTTAATTGGTATTTATAATTTTATACTTAACCTATTGATCATTGAAACGATAAGAAGAAGAATAGACTATAAATAGTTATTTTCTTGTTTGTTTTCTTGTCTTTTTTAATGTTGTAGGTTGTTGTTTTTGACAATAAATGTTCTTTCTTTCTTTCTAATAAGTTTTCTAGCAGTTTACCTTTTGACGTATTTTAATAAAACTGATCAAGTGGTAAATTCTGAAATTATCAAAAAAAACGGTCAAGTGCGAGTCGAACTCGCATGCAAAGGGTTCCGTACCATTACCAACTCACGTTTGACTGGATTTTAGTATTTGGTGTTATACTTTAGTATTAGCACTACAATCATACAAAGTTTGGTGCGTGTATGTATTGCCCTTATTACGACAGAGATATAATAAAAAAACCTTTATTTTTCAAATATTAATAATTTTTTTACGGCCATAGTAACAGATATTCTGTGAAAAATTCAAGACCTGGCTGTCACGTTTGCAAAGGCCTGTGACTGACAGACAGACGAGGCTTAGGATTCATTTTATACCCTTCAGATACGGAATCCTAAAAATAAGAAAAATAAGAGGACATACTGTCATTATATGGTAAATATTATCTACCGAAATGAAGTTCAAATTAAAATTTACAATTGTCAAGTTTCTAAGTTTTTGTAGGCAAAAAGAGCAATTTCACAACAGCGAAAGTGAAAGGACCCGATATTTCAAATCTAGATAGGTATAGCTAATTCAATATAGAATATTAAGAAACATCGCATCGTCTGAATAAATAAACAGCCAAGTTGAAACTTGTTCGCGCCTCAGTTATAAACTCGTCGTAGCCTAAGGTAAACTTGTATTAACATTGAATATTTAACAAATCAGAGCATCCATTTGGAGTATGTTTATTTGTGTTGGCGCGAGTTGTGAAGGCGCGCAAAGTTGCGGTGCCTGCGGGGTGCGGGGCGCGGGCCCCGGCCGGCCCGGAGTCGGCAAGGCGTAAAGCCCCGAGGCGCAATAAATAAATAGTTGCAAGCCCAAGTTGGCGTCAGAGGAACTTTGCTACGTCTTTCCTCCACTTCCGATTTCGCCTTCACCTGCTGAATTATTTACCCTTTTTTTGTTTCGATAGTTGCGAACTCGTGCCGGGCCTCCTTAAGCGCGATATTTGGCCGACCGATTTCATGCCGTAATTCGCGTAACCAAATAAAGGTTGTAACGAATCTGGCGACGCGTCCCCCGGGCCCTGAGGCTCCATTAGCGATCTCAATCACATATCGAAAATAACCAATCACGGATTTTATGGCTGATTCTTGAGCTCGCGGCCCGGGAAACTAATTTAGTTCACCGTCAAGAAGACGATCGTCGAATAACGAATCCGGTCCCCGGGGGCCCGAAAATAAATAACGGAAAACATGTTTGCGCGCCGTTCGGGGAGCGGTAATGCGATTTCGCGCGCGACCCGGCGGCCAATGGGGGCTGCCGGCCCCGAGCGCGCCCGCTCATTGGCCCCCGCGACCTCGCTCCCCTAGACCCCTACGTGTTGACGAAGGGACACGTGGATGAGGTGCTTAAAATAGTTATCGTGCATCGCTGGCCATTTCATAACGAATCTTTTATGCAAATGAGGTTTTCGTATTGCGTTCTGGAGTATTGAGAGGTTTACCAACAGATACACACACAGTACACTACATCTAACATCTAAATCTAAAGTGTTACAATCGTTTTTCAGTTATCCATTAACAGGCAAACACATCATTTACAAAAAATAGTTACAGTTGGGACCCAATCACCATCAGCTCATAGGCCCCATGCCAACCTCACCTTAGGGTAGGCGTAGGGTAGGGATAGAACGCCTCGCTAACGAAGTCTTAACACTAGCTACTTATATTTCATCTCGGTTTTATTTATTTAATTATTTATTTAACAATTTATTGCACACAATATATAGTAAACAGAAATTACAAAAATGAAAGACGACGGCAACAGGCACTACTTATTTCTAATAAGAAATCTCTTTTTTTTTTTACTAGATACTGGTATATCTACTACATAATTATAAGGGTGGAAGGTAGGTATACCCGCTCTGGTTCAGCAGTGGAATGCTCTAAAAATCTAAGTGGACTCTAGGAAAAAAGTTTCAGCATCATCACTATATTCTTTCATTAATATATTTCCGCAGAAGTTCCTACCAATCAGTTTATACTTCAACACCGATGTAATTGGTTCGTCACATCGTCATTATTATCGGTGCGTCACCCGCCGTCGATACAGCGGGTGTCATCGCGAGCTGATGATGGATGCGCGACACCCGAGCCGCTCGTTACGCGCCCACTGACACTGCGGGGGTGTTCACCTGACTATGGATTGGATAGCTTTAGTTGCATCCACCGCACAACGTAAGCTATATTACCAATATTGTTTAAAATTTAATCTGATACTAGTATTTCCAGCAGTCGGGCCACTTGACAGACAGTCATTGTTAACAGCATGTTGGCAATTCTCATATTTTAGTTTTCAATTTTAGGTTATGAACAGTTTCAAATTATTGCGGACCAAGAATAGACCCTTGAGGTACGCCAGGAGACACTGAAAGTGGCGTGTATTCAACGGTTGCGAACAAGTATTTGTTCTACCTCTCGGTTACTACAACTTGTCCTAATGTTTTCAATAGCAGGATCTACTGCGTAGTTTCGATATAGAAAGCGAAAATAGAAACAGACAACAAAGGCGTTTACTTGATGTTTACAGAGCAGATTAGAACGTGTCATAGAAACGACTGTGGGAAAGATAGGTTCACTTTCGAGCATCGCGCGACTCCAGTGACTATCACGCTGCTAACGCCGGAGTCGCATGGTCCTGCGGGCCTAGCCAAGATGCCAATCGCCACGCTGCAATGTTATTGCGATTGACGGTCGAATTCTATAGCGATTGATGTGCAGCGTTTGCAATACTGCGCTGATCTACGACCGCTGGCCGAACGTAGCCTACATATTATGAGGCTCCATAATTTATTAGAACTCCACATTTTTATCTTTATGTACCTATATTTATTACGAATAAAATATACAGTATTCCACCATTAAACTAACCTAACCGAATTTTAACTTGATTAAAAAATAAAATAGTATAGCTCTCCGGCCATTCTAAAATTATTTGGGTTCCAATTTAATTCGTTAGTACAGCGTCAACATTTTTCCAAGGTGGCTCCGTGAAGAAGCTAAATACGTGTATCGGCGATTGTTGTACAATGCAGGTGTCGTGAGCCATTGACAGGTGGGAGAACTCTTAAAATATTTATTAAATAATTATCATCTTGGCATTAATGCCCCGTACGTGCTCTCGCGCACTAGAGCCCAGGGTCTGCTTTGACCTTGATCCATGATTTGGCAGATCAGATAATTACAGTGGAGCGACTGACATCAGCTTACCATAATGATCCTGCCATCAGGGCAACTTGGCCAGATGGGATCGTGGTTACACAATACACATTCAGTCGGCTGAATGTGCAGGTTTGATCACGATGTTTTCCCTCACCGTAAGAGCATCGGTTAGCAATCAACTAAGTACATAACTCAGAAAAGAGTCATTGGTACATGGCTTCGAAACCGGTGTCCCGCGCTTACGAGTCGGATATCTCAACCACACGGCTACCGACTCTCCTAAAACTAAAAATGTTCATTATTTACCAATAAATTTACATCTGACTCGGCCGAAGGAGCCATTCGTCAGCAGCCGCCGATGCCGCGCGATACTGTCGCGATGCTCGTAACTGATACCTAGCCAAACTATTCACTAACATGTGTTTTTTGCTTGATGTTTTATCTACATTTATTTGAGCTCTATCCACTAACAATAAAGGACATTATATTCGTTTCCCTCCCACGTTTATAAAGAAAAGAACTTTTCGAATTACAAATTAACCTCAAACGGATATATGAAACTACACCATATTTGGAGAAGCGTCTTGAGTGATTAATTATCCCACTCGCTACCCTCGCCGAATAACTTACCTTATCACCGCACCGTAAGGTTCAATTTCCGGTTTACCTTCGCCAGGTACGTGAGTAAACCAGGAAAGCTTACAAAAAAGATCCAGTTTCGTTCGCAAATTAGTTTTTATTTCTGGGAATAATCAGTTTCGTTCGTAATTATGGTTTTAGGTCTTTCAGCAGCCAAAGAATTGCATAAAAACTTGAGCGTGCTAATATAAAGAAAGATTCGATCAAATGTCTACTGAAGTTTCACGTATTTTACTTAGATTGGTAGCTAGCTAGCTCAGAATCTGTGTCATGAAACTATCAAAACTCTGGAGAACATCTGAGGTTAAGAAACACGAGGAACTATAGAGTACACACATCACATAGATAAATTGCGACCTTTTTTACTGGCTGCATTCACGGTGGCTTCTGCTGTGCGCGGTACGGCCGCTAGCAGCAACGCGGTTGAAAGAAGAAAGAATGGAAAGGCATTTATTACACAAAGCACACCCCGACACAATTACAGTTACATAATTGATAGAGGGAACATTAAGTTTAAACAATGAGTAGCCTCCCATGGCACAGTCGGTGCCGCGGCGGCCAGCATAAATAGTATCCACTCAGCATATGCTGTGAGGCGCAAGAAGCGACTCACTCGGTTCTTCCTCACATCCGGCTTGCGGCTCCACTAATGTGGTAATTTGGTGTGACCACGGATCGGTTTTGTTATTATCGTGGACGTGAACGATGTGAAATGAGCTCACAGCCGATTTTTTTTAATTAGACTAGGCTGGCATTTTTTTTTACATTTTTGTCAGGTTTGTCAGGTGTTCAGGTTTGTAATTTTTTAACAACTACACACTTAGTCACACAATCAAAACGAAAACTAAACATTGGCGAAAACTAAAACTAAATAACTACAAATATCTCCCAAATCGCTGCCACTGAAGGGGATGGTGCTGATGGAGCCAGCCCTGCGGTCACCAGTGTATTGTATCATTGTATCAAGGCATTTTTGATTTCACGATTTCTTTACTTTGCACTATAACTTGCGGTTCTTCGAAAGGCTATGCCTACAGATACCCCAAAGGTACCTGAACCTTAGACCAAACTTGGGCCGGCTGACCGTGTGCCTCCCTGAGCAATAAAAAACACATCCTAAGGCCAAAATTACACCTGTAAGTTTTTAAGTAAGTTTTCGTCTCATAAGTAATACACGTGAGAACTTACGCCTTCACTCTTATAATACGAGTAATATGCAAATATATCGTAAGTTATTACTCACTAGTGGACCCGGTGCGACTTCGTTCGCGTACACCTACTTTACACTACCTATCCTTTTTGTCTTGAATATAAACCTTCCTCTTGAATCGCTCTATCTATTGTTGAAAATCGTATTAAAATACGTTCCGTAGTTTAAAAGACTTTGTTTTATACTATGTATAGATATATGTGAGTTACTTACGTGAGTAAAACTTACAAGTGTAATTGTTACACTTCGCGACCATCTACGATTCCGCGTTTTACCACTTAAAACTGACCCCTCCCCCTTCACCCCCTCGCCGTCGTGCTGCGCCCATGATTTACTACCCTTATTATTGTGCCCTCAACTTCGCCGCGGCTTTAGAGACTGTTAGTTCAGTAACTCGGCAATCATAAATTAAATCACAGTGACAAGAAAAATTAAAATTCTAGCAGCCTCCGCCATTATACGCGCCCAGGTGTGGCCAGGGCAGCGACAGGGGTTAAAGTTTCAAACTATGTTTGTAATGTTAATTTTGTTCATTATTGTTGACTTGAAGCCCTTCGTGCGAGCGGAATTGTTTAAAAGACTAAACCTAGACCAAAGATGGCTGTCTCCATACCAAGTTTTATCCAAATACTTTTTTACTATGTCAAAGTCGATACATAAATAAATAAATATGCTTAGACAATTCATACAGCGCCATCTAGCACCAAAGTAAGCAAAGCTTGTGTTATCGGTGCCAGAAAACTTATCAACTGATACCGCGTTAGATATGCGAGACAATCGTTTGTGATTTCTCGATAACATTAAATTAAATAGTGCATTTAGATTAACCTGTACATATGTATTACTCTACTTATCCCGAACTATTGAACTAAATATCTGTACGTTACCTATTAAAATTGGGTTATTCATGTCATCAAGCTTGTAGGATACGTGGTACGACGCTTTTTCCTACCGGATGAAGTGAAGCATATATTTTCCCAATGTGTTTTAAATGTTATACGGTAGACAAACAAGCAAGTTGGCCACCTGACGGCAACACCAGCAACGTTACTTACACCAAATTGGATAAGTAATGTACCAATTAAAAATAAACAAGTACACTATAACGTTAATACATACCTCTCTTTTCATAAGCTTTTCGAGTGTGGGTTTGACAATATGAACACACGTTGCAACAACCACGCGACACAGCCGTCCCATGCGAGGCCAAAAGCAAATTACACAACGCTCAGGACCGCCCGGCGTACATTTCCTGAAACTGCAAATTCGTTGTCTATTAAATGTTAATTTCTGACAACTACAAAGTCTGTGTTTACATTTCATAAGTTGTTATGTCCAAAAGTGGACGTCTTTAGGTTCGTAAGATGATTATGATGAATTTTATTGCCTAAATCATCATAATTATAATGGAGCGTCGGTGACCGAGTGGTTAAGGTATCCGACTCGAAAGTGAAGGGTATCGGGTTCGAATCCCATCGAGGCTATGCACCAATGACTCTTTTCTGAGCTATGTACGTTAGCTGAATGTTTACTTACGCGAGGGAAAACATCGTGATGAAACGGTGCAGGCAACTGAATGTGTAACCATGATCCAATCTGATCAGATTCCCCTGGTAACAGGGTCACGCAGGTCAGATGGCAACCGCTCCAGCGTAATTACTTAATCTGCCAAATCGTAGATCATTACTTGATCTGTCAAATCGTCGATCATGGTCAAGGCGGACCCCGGGCGCTCGTGCGCAAGACCACAGCCGGGACATTAACGCCAAGATGATTATTTTTATCCGTAACCGAATCCGTTATAATATTACTCAAATATTCATATCCGTTGCCGAAATTCCCAAACAGCCATAACATGTCAATAGCATCTGACTCTATAAGAAAAAAGCTAGCGACTGCCAATAAAACCGTACATACCAGTTTGGTAAAAGATAGAATGAACCTCACAGAGTGCGAGGCCGCTTGTAAACCGCAGGAAAAAAACAACACATTATTGGAGAGTGGATTCGCTCCCGCGCGAGCCTTTATTAGCTGCTCAAAGGCTAAGGCTGGGATAATTATCCCTTATGAGAAGGCAGATTGCCCTTTGGCCGGTAATTGTATTAACCATTTCCCTTTATGCGCGGCTGAAACGCGAGACTCCTTCCCGGTGTTAGCTTCGCGTGGGCTTTCACTGGACGATCTCTCAACAGGTTTGTGGACTAATTAAACATGTTAGGTGGCGGAATTTGAGTGTTTGGACAGTAATCAGCTTAGTGTTAATGTCTCGGTTGTGCTCTCGCGCACGAAGGCCCGGAGTTCGCCTTGACCATGATCAAGGATTTGGCGATCAAATAATTACAGTGAAGCGACTGCCATCTGACCTCCTGCTACCAGTGGAACCTGACCAGATTAGATCCTGGATACATATTCAGTCGCCTGAATATTCATAACGATGTTTTCCCTCACCGTAGGAGCATTGATTAGTATGCAACTACAGTACATAATACAGAGAAGAGTCAATACCTCTCGCTTACGAGTTGGATATCTTAACCACTCGACCACCGACGCTCCTAATTGAACTAATTGAACAAATTTAAAAATAATATGGTAAGGGAACTAAAAAGTAACAGGTAATCGGTAAACTCACAGCTCTATTCACGACAAGCTTGAGTTCCAAACAAATATAGTTTATAAGCTAACCTCTAAATCTCGGATCGGAAGCATTACGTTACCGCAATTTCTAGTTGATTATGATATTAAGATAATTAAGCCAATAAAGTTTATAATCCTCTTACTAAGCTCAGGATGTCCACCGTTGAAATATCTGAAATATCTTGACCAATTATTTAAAATAAAAGTTTTTCAAAATTAAAAGTTAATAATACTAGGTGATATAAATATAGACCTACTAATTAAATCGTGTAATGTAAAATATCTAAAAACGGTGCCCCAGCAATATGGATGTAGAAATTTAATTAACTTCCCTACGAGGATAACAACTACATGTAAATCTTGTATCGACCATTGCTGTAGTAATATGTGTAATCATGTAATAAAATCAGTTTGTGACATTGACATGCAAATATCCGACCATTTAGCTATATTAATTAGCCTAAATATACAATATATAAATCATGACAAAACTTCTGTAGTATTTAAGAGATTATTTACTAAATGTAATGTAGACATTTTACTAATAATTAACACATGTATGACTGGGATAACCTTATCGAAAGGGCTTGCACCCCTAGTATCTGTTTAGAATATGTTTTATATGTGATAAAGCATAATTTTGACGTATGTTTTCCCATAAAAAAGTGTGGGCCATCGTGTGGATGTGTCGGTCAATGACATTGTCCGTCTCCAGCGGTCTCAAATACGAAATCTCAAACTTAAGATATCACAAAAGTCATCAGATCAACACTTAATAAATAAGTTATTCAAACTCGAAACATAATACTCCGAGTTGCTGCGAACTACACGAAGTAATTACGTAAACAATATAATATCGCAAAGCTCTGACAACATTTCAAGGGGTGTCTGGCGTGCGATTGCTGCAGAAACGTGTAGAATTAAAACCGAAAACAATGCGTTGGATGTGTTTGTCCGGGGCGCGGCCGGCGCCGGCGATGCGGAGCGCGCCGCCGCCGCCGCCGCACAGCTCAATCACTATTATATACAGAGCAATTGTAACAATGTAGTAACGCCGTGCACCCCGCAAGCTTTAGTTTACGTTAGGCATTACCTTCAGTCAACACCTTCCACTTTTGTATTTGAACCGTTCGCGTTAAGTGAGATAATAAAAACCATAAAGCAAATAAATCGCAGAGTCAAAGAACATAAATGATATGACTACATATATTCTCGACTACTTACTTCCCGTTGTCATTTCACTGTTATTGAATTTATTTAATCAATGTGTCAATACGGGCTCATATCCCGACCCACTGAAAGTAATTAAAGTTCTCCCTGTATATAAAGGCTAGGGTGGAATAAGCGTACCAAAATCCTATCGACCAATATCCATGATTCCAATTGCGTCAAAAATATTTGAACGTCTTTTAAGTGATAGAATAATGTCGTTTTTAACCACAAATGGTCTACTAAACAAACAACAATACGTGTACCAGCCGGGGCGGTCGACGGCGGCCGCCGTGCGCGACGCGGTGTCGCGCGTGACGGGCCACCTCGAGGGCGAGCGGCAGGTCGCAGCCATATTCTGCGACCTGTCGCTCTGCGTAGATCACTCTCTGCTGTTGGAAAAGTTTTATCAACATGGTTTTCGTGAGCCGTTCTACGAAACACTGGTATCTATCTTAAAACACCGCAAACAGGCTTCATACGTAAACAATTCCAAGTCAGACCTTGAAAACATCGGTGATTTCGCGGTGCCCTAGGGTTCCATCAAGGGCAACACCATGTTCTTACTTTTAGTCAATGACATAATGGCAGCGAGTGACATTGCCGAGTATGTTTTATATGCAGATGACACATGTGTCATAGTAACAGGTACCACCACCAAGGACCTCCAAGAAAATGTATACACAGCAATGCACCAGCTAACGAGCTGGTTTTGCCAACAGAATGGACTTGAACGTAGAAAAAACAAATGTAATACATTTCAAATTACGAAAGGCTGACACTGAGAAGCTGGTCGTCGTGGTAAACGGATCCCAGGTGCCCCAGGTGGACATTGCGAAGTGCCTAGGTCTTGCTAGTTTGTGCAAAATAGTTGCATCTAGCCTACGGGTGGTAGCTGGGTAGGCTGGGCGGGGTGCAGGGCGACAGGGCGTCCCCTCCCTGCCGGCCCCGCGGCCAGCAATAGGTGGATAACACATCAGCCACTGATTAATATAATTTATTTTTAAATGCGTACCTACATATTTGTATTTACATACACATAAAGCTCACGCCTGTGTCCCACAGGTGGGGTAGGCAGAGACTATGGACCGCCACTTTGCTCTGTCCTGATATTTGTATTTATTATTGTTTTTATTTATTTATATGACGGATCCGGTCAATAGCATGGAATCATGTGGTCAATAGTACGGACTCATGAAACGCAGAAAACGGAAGTGGGAGTGCGCCACCTGGTGGGGCGTGCTGACGTGAGTCTCGACGGCACGACTCGGGCGGAGTCAGCGTTTAGCAGATTTTCTGTCTATTTAGCATATTCTTTATCGTTTAGCATATAGCATATTTTTTTAAGCATAATAACTTAAAATGAAATTTAAAAAAGACATGAAACGAGTGACTATTTTAGTTTAATATGAACATGAAACGAATAATCTCTTTTGTTTTGGGGATACCCCATTAATAAATTAGTTTTGTCAGGTGGATACCGTAGACAAATACAATTACTTCTCTTATCTTCTTATTAATAGAAATAATAATGTAAATTACCTCAACTGCCTACATTGTGAATTGTACAATGAATTTAATACCTATATAATTTAAGTTATACATATGTTAAAATAACTATGTTTAATAAGATACCAAATATATACACTTATACATATAAAATTGACTAAACTAAAACCTTATAGTTATAAATATTTTATTAACTTTATAACTAAATTAAAAAATATGTACAAAACCAGGGCCCCGCGGTAAGGTGCCCATCATGGCGGCGGCATTCCCGCGCTGGATGGCGATACTTATCCGCTGCGCGAGAAAACCGCCGGCACGTGGGTCACCCGTCGCCTCCCTGAGCCGCTTACTAAGCTCCCTGAAGAGCGAGTGTGCGTCCGGGCCCCACGGACCCAGTGTCTCGACACCAAATGCGACAAAGTCGTATTGGGCGCCGAGACAACTGTACTTGCCCACCTTAGAGCGCTCACGCATCTCAGCCGCCGCGCCAGCCCGTTTGGCGGTTGCCGGCAGATAGGTCGCAGCTAGTGTGTCGGCGCACGTTGCGTCCCACACCAGCGGGCGACCCATCCTCCACGGTATCATAGACATCCCGTCAGGTCTCTTGCCATCGTCCCGTGCGGTCTCTTGCCATCGTCCCGTGCAATGTGTTGAGGTTCTAGGATTGCGGGGACGTTGGACGAGAGACCGTCGCAGGATGTCATTGCGGCGTGACGGGAGAGGCGGCCAGCGCTCGAAGAACAGGCAAGCCCGTGGTGACCAAGGCGGTCAACACTCGCTCCACAGGAAGCACAGCTATGGTCGATACGATGTTAAAATAACGCTATATAATAATAATTTGTAACAATTTGAATTTAACAAAGCGGACATGTAAATTTTTAATTTATGCAATATATGAATAATGAACAATAGAGTTGTGCAATTTAAATGGAGACTTTACTTTTTAGTTGTCAAAAATAAACATTTAATAGACTTTGAATTTGCAGTTTTACGAAATGATATGGTCGTGAGCTTTGTGTAATTTCTTATGGCCTCGCGCGGGACGGTTGGGTCGCGTATGTTCCAACGTGTTTTAATATTATCATCCGCGCACTCGAAAAGCTTGTGAAAAGAGAGGTAAATATTCATGTGATTGTGTACTTGTTTATTTGTATGTTGCAGAGTAATTAACCCATTTGGTGTAGGTATTTACCTCAAAAAATTTATAATTTTGACAGAAAAATTTGAGTAGCCATGTCGTCCGATCAGTAGGACAAAGCTTTTTTGTTTCGGGAGGTAAACACAATGCTAACCGTGGTAACTAACCCGATAATATCTGTAGTGAATGGTTAGTGAATAACCACGAATGTCTCAAAACCTATTGGACAAAGCAGTCGGACCACATGGCCAGAGAGTAACTTGTACTTAGTGTTATTTTTAGGGTTCATCAGAAAAAATATGGAACCCTTATTGTACCACTTGTATATCCGTCTGTCTGTCTATCACAGTATTTTGTCCGAATGTACTGGATCGATTAAGTTGAGGTACACATATTAATTTCTGTGACCCACACGCGGCCTTGCTACAATAGACAAAATTCGAATAATTTGGTCACTTTTAGGTTTGCCACTGTAGTGTCCAAAATGTAGTTATTTATTTATTTATAGGATATCCAACAGCAATTTTATTCTAAGCTTTAATTACATACATTGTTATATATGTTATATATAAGAGGGAGGCAAACAAGCAAGCAGGTCATCTGATAGGAAGTGATCGCCGGCGCCCATAGACATTCGCAACACTAGGAGTGTCGCAAATGTGTAGATAAACTTGTTTCTTGATTGCTTGCATGTCGTACCAGCTCGAGACCACCGCTGCAGAAAGACCATTCCATAGAATAGTTGTACGAGTAAGAATGACTTTCTTGACTAATCCAGATGGTGCATGCATACACTCATATATATCATAATGCCTTTTTCCCTTGGGGGTAAGCAGAGCACATCGTACCAAATGGTACGGATGGAACTTTAATAACGATTGAGTATATCCAAACAGACGCCCAAGTGAACGAGCGGCAAAGCACCACCATAGCCGGCTCACTAGCTTCATCATGTCAAGCCCGAATTAATTAAAAGGCATTTAATAAAAAAAGGGGAAATTGTCGCGCCCCGGGGCGCAGGTATCGCCGCGTTCAATTATTGGGGAACACGTTTCGATTTAATAAAGCAATTTGGAAAAAGGGCAATTTGCATCCGAATGAGGCAAGGGTTGTCTGCGAGGAAAAAATCAAATCCGGGGTAACGGACCCCCGGCCCCTCCGACCCGTGGTAAATAATGCAAGGAGAGCTAAACTTCCAGAGTCCCGGAATAATGGGCGTCCTTTCGCGCGTCGGGGCAGCAGCCATTGGAGTTGGAGTACAGTCAGCGAATGTTCAATGTGATCGCTGTGGAAAGTGGAATTATGTAGCAAAGTAAAAGTGAGTTGTATAAGTTACCTGATCGATCATTACAACCCATAACAGTCCACTGCAGGACTTAGGGCCTCTTCCACGAAAGGGGAGGTTGTTGCTATAATCTCCGCGCGTAACAGGCTGGTTAGAGATCGCAGTGTTATAAATATTACAATGGAAAACGTTGCTGCCTATTTTCCAGATTTTCTACGGAGACTCTAGATCCTTTTGCCTTAAAAAACATTAATCGCCTAGTACGACACCCACGAGTGTAAGGGGTTAGTGCTATTCTTATCTGCCGGACACCACACAGCCAATGCGATGAGGCTTAGAAAAAGCCTATTCACTGTTACCTTGAAGGAATTCAGATTTAGGGGATGTTGGGGGAAAAATAGGCAGTATTTAATTGCGTTTATGATGTTAAACAGGTAATCTACACAAGATGTGTTATTTGAATTACCTACACTGGCATTCTTCATACCGGAACTCAGTAACGCAAACTTTGCACTCCACGCCTTTCCTGATAGGGTCTGGCATAGAGGTTTTCGTAGCTCATATTTTTTAATACAAACTTGCAGACGTTTGACCGCCATCTCACCTTGCAGTGAGTGACGATGCGGCCGAATATGGAGCCTACGTCAAAACTATGCGATGACCTATCCAAGCAGACTTTTGACAGTTTTTCTCATATTGAAAACCTCGAACTTATGGTATTGACATTCCTTTTCATCGTCATTCACAAATATCTACGGTTTATATCAGGTCAGACGCCCCTTTGGCGGCTCGACACTCCGACAAGAGGTTAATACTTCACGATTAATGAATGAAACATCCGCCATCTTGCCTATAGTGACGATGTAAACGATGGTGTAGCCTGCCTACCAAGTCTTGAGATTCACACATGCCTAGCAAAGACAGACATTTTGATCGAGGAACATTAATTTCTTTCCTCGCCTTTATATCAACGGGATGAAAAGAGCTCGCAGTGCCCGCTGATCCATTCCGTGGTGGCGATTATGCAAATGGCTGCGGCGACAACATAAGCCGAATTAAAAACGTTACAGCAAATAAATGCAAATCCCGTCCGCCCTACTAACCCCTTCGACGACACAGGAACGAGATATTTGTGACGTTTTCGCCGAAATGGACCCTTCGCACGGCAACGGCTATGCCCGGGACGCCAGAATATAATGACCTACATAATAAAAATATAAAATTGATGTAGTTAAAACCACATACTTTTTAAACGACTGTACAATTACATTACACACACAGAACATAGAATTACATATTGAAAACTACCTACCTAAAAAATTTGCCCCAGGTCCCCTGAATGCGGATATGTGCCCAGAAGGCTGGCCGCGTTGCCCCGCTGGATGGCGAGGCATATATGCTGTCCAAAATAGAGTCCAGCCTTCTGGTCATTATTAATGTCGACCAGGCGCTTGGCTAGTTCCATATATAGGGAAAGTGCACCTGGTCCTTAATTACAACCTTAATTCGATTAAATAAAATCGTACCATCGTCACACGTCCAACTATAACACCCCTCTTTCTCGTCGAGGGTTAATATTAAAATTTTGAAGTTAAGAAATAAGAAAATTGTTAAATGTAAGTGGGTATATAACGCTTGGTTTTTCTAAACTTGAAAGCAATCGGTACCCTTTCCAAGGTCACGACTAACGACTAGTTAGTCTGGCGAAAGTCAATCTCTTTTTCTTGGGCTCCTTTTTAATGAGGCTAGTGCGATCCTATTTCAAATCAATTTATTTCAAGATATCTCGATATAAAGATTTTATTCACGAAACTGAGATAAAAATAAGAATTGAAGATTTCAATTTTATAACAACAAATTATAAAAAAAAAACATATTGGATTACAATAATAAAGTATATATTTGAAAAAACTGAAAGGAGTCTAGACTTTCTGGCTCGCTGCGTCATCTAGGTAGCCTAACTTAACCCCTCTAATAAAGTATGACACATGTAAGTATATTAATTTATCTTAGAAACTATAGCCTATTCCTATCTCCCTAGGCAATAAAAAATGGCGGCAACACATTCGCGACTTCTCTGGTATTACGGGTGTCCATCAGCTACGTTGATCACTCACCATCAGGTACATACGTACATACATACATACACACTCACGGCCACAGGGGTAGGCAGAGACTATCGAGTGCCACAAGCTACGCCTCTCTCGCCTCATCATACATAATTTCTTGCATTTACGCCAGCTGAGGGTATTCCTGACCTGTCTATTTTGGAGCAGATCATATATCTGATCAGTATATGTCCTTCTCAACCATCTGGTGACACATATGATCGTTTGACTCCCTCTGTTACAAAAAACGCCTTTGTGCAAATAGCATTGTTCGCGACAGCCAACAACACGAAGTCACAATACATGTTATATTCTTTATTGTACACAAAACCAACTTACAAAGTTGAAACCAAAACATCCTTCACAAAGGCGAGATTATCTTCCAGCCAACCCGAGAGGTATGAAAGCGATAACACGGGTAATTGAGTGTGTACTTAGTGTTCGATAACATTGTCAATTTAAACTAATGTTCCTAAACAAAATATCAATATTTACGTGAATATTTAATATGTATCTAGTCGCTAAGGTTAAGTGGCAGTCACTTCACTATGATTACCTAATCCGCAAAATCCTGGATCATGGTCAAGGCGGACCCCAGGCCCTCGAGCTCTAGCGCACAATCGGGATATTGACGCCAAGAATTCAAAATTAACTGGCGAACGTTATAGAGTCACAAGTTCTTCAATGAGGTATATTTATAGCGGCGCATGGGCAGCTCTGCTCTTACAGGTTCGCTCAAATTCACTCCACTGAAGTGTTGGCCGTTAATCTAAATGACTAGGCACTAGTTGAGTCCGCTTGAAGCGGCATCGGGCAAGCTACGTCCAGCCAATCTAAGTTGTAGCACCCCGCTAGACCCCCCTTCCCCCTCCCCCGTTCGTCTCAGTAGTTGCAACCGCCGCTGGTTGGTTACAAGGTAAGACCGGTATTAATTTGTGCCACTTTATGGTTTTTAAGTTTGTTGTAACAAAATGTGCAGAACTGTAGGCTGTGGCTGTAAGTGTGCACAGTTAGCTGCAGAGTGGATGGATTTCCGTTGTAATAGCTACCTTATTCATCAAACCATAGCCCCCCAGGGTAAGCACCACCGGCTTATAACCTAGAAATAATAAATAAATAAATATGCTTGGACAATTCACACAGCGCCATCTAGCTACAAAGTAAGTGATGCTTGCTTAATAACTGATAAATAATACTTATTTGCTTTAAATACGTACTTATTATACATATAGCACCCAGACCCGTAACAGGAATTAAAATGTATCATTTCAATTTCTGCTCGGCCGGGTATCGAACCCGGGACCTCTGCGTGACATGTTAAACAACTGAACTACTCAGGTCGTCGAATACGAACTTAATACGTAGGTATACCAAAGAATATCCATACCAACGTCAGGGCAGTGTTGCTAATGTTTATAGACAGCTGTGGCCACTTTACATTAGGTGCTACGCTTGCCTATGGACATGACATTGATCACATCTTCCTGTTGACATAAAAAGACTTGAACATGACCTCGTTGCACACCGTCATCGACTTCTATCCAAAAAAAACTGCTGTGGTCTACCTGGAATGCTGCACAGGCAGCGAGTCCAGGTGCAACGATGCAAAGACAATATCGTCAGTTGGGGATATAAACAATGAAAGTTATCTGTGTGACTGTCTCGTATATCCGCAAACAATGGACCACCTCGTCTCAGCGTGTCATACAACTTACACAATACCCGGCAACGCATCCACTCTTCTAGATTTCAAATGTTCAGGACTACGGTGGCCACTTTCCATCAGGTGGACGTCCGTCTGTGTGCCTCCCTAGGCAATAATAAAAACAATGGTGGACTTGTTCGATGCCAGTCCAATATGCGCTGCCAAATACTGGGCGAGCATAGTGCACCTGGACTTTAGTCCATGGACTCGACAACAAGAAGACCGGCTCCGATCCCAAGCAATGCAAATTCCAATATGCGCCTCCGAATACTAGGCGAACAGGACCTACGTGGAGTTTACTCGACAAGAAAAGACTACCTCCGCTCCCACCAAAGCAAACCCCGCGACCTTGAACCGTCCGTTGCCCTTGCTGCGTCTGCGAGGCTGCGAGCTCCACTCGGGAACAAGACAATTTGCGGGTAATCCGGCGCCGCGGCCGGCGCGAGAGGTTTAATCAAGAACATTAATTACGGGAGGCGCGCCAACTTTCACACTCGGTTAATTGAAACTAGGATCAAGCCCCGAGCCGCGAGCCCCCCGCCCCCCGCGCCCCGCGCCTCTTAGCCTCAACTTTGCCCAACTCAATCAAACAGCAGTACTGGACGACGCCGTAATTGACAAAGAGCCAGCTGAATCGCTTAATTCGTGCAAACAGAATAGGTGTCATCGATGCTTCGGCGATTTAGGTACAGGATGTTTTGTAGGTTTCCTTATGCGTAGTTCCCAGCCAGACTTGAGCCTCCAAGAGGACGTTTTTTTTCGCGATTTCAGAGTTAGGGCCATTGTAAAAGTTGTTTGTTAAAACGAGTATATGTATACGGTGTTCTTACAATTTGAAGGTGCCTGTTTTATTAGGACTGACATCTGTACCTTGCTGGAAATCCACCAAAGGCTGGTTGTAATGATTTGGGTCAAAGAGTTAAGTATTACGTTATACTGTTAATGATTCATTATCATCACAGTACCCTGCACGGCCACCACGGCCAGGGTTGTACGTGCCAAATAGATTGGCAATAGCGGACATTGACCTTTCGGTTGGAATTAATTTGTAAATAGTCACAGCAATTGCTATAATTATTTAAATAATAGTATTTGTTAAAATTTTATGTAAGTAGAACAGTTTATTATATTGTTTATATAATTTTCATGAAAATGTGCCTGCAGTGATAATTTTTAAAAGTGCACCCCCATCTGCCATTACTAGCCATTAGAAACGAATTTAACACTTTCGCTACGAACCCAAACATCAAAGAGTCAGGCGCGGTGCTAACAAACGCGTCCAGCTTAGCCCGCGCTGGTGCGATGCGAGTGCTCGGGTCTACACCGACTGAGACCGATTGTGTTTGTATGGACCGGCCAAATGAGCCCGTGCGCACTCGCATAGCACCAATTTGGTATGGACTGGCGAAACGTGTTGCTATGTCCTGTCTCGTTGCGAATTTTACTGCTTGTTGCTTGCTTTGCTTGTCTGGCTCACCTTTAACATTCACATTGACATTTATTTACTTTCACTTTTTCTGACATTTAATTTAATTACCAATTTTAATTAAATAAATTAATGTTTCCAAATTTTTGTGTTGTGGTGTTTCTGTTTGTGTAAATAAATATTTATTATTATTATTATTATTATTATAAACGAATCAAGCGCACTCGCGTAAAGCCAATTACGACGCAAATATTGAGGCGGCCGCAGAAAACAAGTGCAGTAATTGACTAAAATATGACCCTTAAAGTACCTATTACAACTAACGCTCTGACTACATACAAATAAGTTTCGACCGAGAGGTCAACGCTCGCTGTCGCCCATCTATTTGGCGCCTACTATAGCCCTGGCCAGCCGTGGCTCAGCCGAGCGCAGTCGTAGCCGGCAGCGCGGACGGCATTATGCAAAGGGCGCCGCCAGATTAAGAGATTAACCAACTTTATGGAGCGGCGGCACAGCGCGAGGATTGAATTTTTTTTGCCCCCGATTTTTTTTGCACGGGGCAATTAAGCACACCCGGATTAGAGGATCTTTTCTATCGCCGGAGAAGTTTCGCGAAATGAGTGGACTGGGGGAAAATAATTTTTAATCTCGCTAAAACGGGTGCGAGCTGGACGGCGGAGTTTGGATGAGAGAATGCGCCGAATTCGTGCTTAGCCGTTTGTTACAATTGTTTTTTTTTACTATACTGTCAAAGACTGAAATTAATCAATATTTCATTCGTATATGGCAACGCTTGGGTGATGCCCCTGGTATTGCAAACGGCCATAGGCTGCGGTGACTGCTTACCATCAGGCAGGCCGTAAGCTTGTTTTCCACCTTTGCTGTATGAAAAAAAAATCATTCTGAATTTCTTGTCGATGTTAACGTGACTGAAGAGTCCTGGCATCTGGATAGATGATCTTGGCGTTACCCTCCCAATAAGCTCTTTTGCGCGAGGGCCCGGGGTCCACTTTGACCATGATCCAGGATTTGGCAGATCAGTTCATTACAGTGGAGAGACTGCCGTATGACCTCCGTGACCCTGTTAACAGTCAGTCGCCTGAATGTGGGAGCATCGGTTTGAGATCAACTAATCTCAGAAAAGAGTCATTGTTACTGGAATTCGAACCCAGGACCTCTCGCTTACGAGTAGGCCATTAACCACTAGGCCACCGACGACGCTCTATACTGTTTATTTGAGTAGCCAACAAACTGTATGCGGTTTCGAAGGCAGTAAAAATTTTCAGCTTCATATGTACTTACATGCATGTGTTAGAAAAGTGGATAGACCATACAGATATAATGTGTAAATTTAAATATCTAGAAGATATTGAGTGACTTAGTACGAGACTTAGACTTAGTACTTAGAAAACTAAGGGTGGAAAGCTGGTTTAAATAAAAGTAGGGCAAATTCGTTAAATATGAAATTGCTATTTTTTTAGGACAGGAGTGACATATTCAAGCAACAGATAAAACAAAATTTAGCCCCAAAATAAGCAAAGCTTGTGTTACAGGTGTCAGAAAATTGAAAACTACTTGCATAGTGTTTAAATACACCCTTATTATACATCACCCAGACCCGTAACAGAAATTAATCCTAGAAATTCAAATAATTAATTAAAATTAAATCGAACCCGGGACCTCTGCGTGGCATGTTAACCAACTGAACCAGTCGTCGTCTCGTGTTTGTACACAAACAAAAAGTTTGTCGTAAAAAAGTCAGTTCTGTGGCTACGCATTGGGGGAATTACCTAATGCCCTAATCTGTGTAAGTGTCCGTCACAAGTAAAAATGTGAAAAAGAGGGCAAAGTTCGGATAATTCAAAAAGTTTAGCTTCCTTGTTGATTTCGATCAATCTTCTAAAAACCAGTAGCCGATATTTCGAGCAGTTGTATGCATCATAGTCATGGGACCAGTGATCCGTAGGAAACCCAACATATACTTTTGTACCGCGATAGTTTAGAATATTACATTTTTTTTATTAACTTGCTTCAATTTGTTTTAAAATATTTAGAGCAGGGAGGCGGACCCCGGGCACCCGCGTGTGGCACGGGGCGCAACCGGGATTTAACACCAAGATGATGATGATGATTTACAATTAGAAATAAAAATAAACAATGATACTAAAATATTATAAAAAATTCATCCACATCGTTGTCCCGCGGAATGGTGCCCAGAAAGCTAGCATTCTAATTATTTACTATAATGTTATCACCATCTCTCTTTCGAACTTGGGATACACAGTGCCGTGTGCCGTGTCCCGATAATCTTCTACGATACGTCTCCCGCGCCCCGCAGCCATGGCAAATAGTATCGCGGGGCCGTGCGCGCCGTGTGACCTAATGATCATTAGTTAACTACCCTTAATGATGATCATTAGTTAACTACCCTTAATGAGCGACCACTACAATAAAAGGACTAAAATTTTGTGTTATAATTTAGTATTTACAAAACTTTGTAACCGTTAACATTACATTTGTCCTGCGACTGAAAAGTGTTAGAATGGAAAGTTTAATAACTAATTTAGACTTGTTTGTTCTTCTAAAAAGTGAAAGTACTTCATTTGACTATAAAGTATTGTTTGGTGCAGTTATGTCTCGCTTAGGTTACGGGTATACGGTTTTCCTTGCTGTTTCAGAGATAATTTGATTTTTCATATTGGCTCCATACATTTTTTTCGTAATATTCTTACAGATGGTTATAAAACTAATTATTCATGATTTTTTGACATACTCCATATAACGGTTACTGCTGCAGATTTTTTTTTTAAAATCTTCGAAATATTTTATTTATTTATTTATAAACGGTTCCTTTCGGTGAGAATTTACCCTACCTACATCTACCTACTATTTCTAGGAACCAAGTCTAATACTATATGATTTAACGTGTTGCTAAATTCTCACCGAAAGGAACCGTGTATAAATAAATAAATAAAATATTTCGACGATTTTTAAAAAAAAATCTGCAGCAGTAACCGTTATATGGAGTATGTCAAAAAATCATGAATAATTAGTGTTATAACCATCTGTAAGGATATTACGGTTTTCCTAGCGGTTTCAGAGATAATTGGATTTTTCATATTGGCTCCATACATTTTTTTCGTAAAAAAAATATAATTCATTTGTTTTTGCGCAGAGTTAACTCGGATAACATTTTTATGTATAGTTATAGCTCATGGAAGCAATTCCCGCCAAAAAAACGACACATTAAAAGTTGAGTTGCCTATGTCTATGAAGCTCGATTTTCAGCCCACTGTGCGACGTCGAAACACAAGATGAAGTAGGATGCCTTATTTATAGTAAGTGACTTGATTACAAAGATATCAAAATTTTGTTTACGGTGATTGGATTTTAATCATTTGAGTTCTCGTAGGTATAAAATAAAAATACTACGGAGCAAGCCCCTGCCGGGGCGTACCGCGTAACTCCAATCGCACGATGCCATTAAGCGTACTCCACATGTCCGCCGAAACTTTCGGCGAAACTTTTGCCGGGACTTTGGTCGACCCTCTACATTCTCGCCTATTAGGGATGTGATGGGTGTCAAAACGCGTCGACATTATATCGATTCATCGGTGTAATATCGCAAATCTGCTGTAAACAGGGTCACAGAGGTGATGGCAGCTGCTCTACTGTAATTACTTGATCTACTAATGTCCTGGATCATGGTCAAGTGTACCCCGCACCTGTTACGGGAAAAAGCGCTAGGAATATAAATATAAAATCGATCGAATCGAGACGACAACAAACTATCTCTACTTAGTCTATGAAATTAGGCGAGAGATGCCAAACATGCACGGGACTACACGAATATAGGCGAATTATCCCTCTACACTCTCGTGTTCCCGCGGAACTATCCACATGTAGAGTGCGCTTTACTCAGGAATGACGTCACAGAATTCGTACCGCCGATAAACCGCCGGCAAAGTGAACGAAATGAATGAGCGTAGTAACGATCCGTTTTGCACTTTTATTTTAAAACGTCATATTTTGTAATTGAATAAAATGTTAGAATTGTACTTTATAACACAATATTTTTAAATTATATTCTTACTTTGTTATTTTTAGTACATTAAATGTAATCTGCAGCGTAGATAATACCTATTCATTTTTGAAATCAAAATTAAAAAGTGTGAAAATTATGTTAGTGTCGGCTCTCGCGTCCAACTCGGCGATGTCAATCCATCGCTTACAAATAACTCGCATACAAAAAGCGTGATCTGAAATATAAGATAACTTATCAAATAAATATAGCTTATTGCTATCGGCCATGTTTACGATATTAATTGTTATCCAATCCCTTGTTATCTAATTGTTTTATTGAGTAGGCATAAACGATTTTTAGTGTCATGCTTTGTGGTTGCAAAATCGATAACTCCAGAAAAGCTACACCTTCACCAGTTTTTCCACCAGCCATCTCGCAACCGCTGCTACCTAACTAATATTATGAGTGTGAAAGTTTGTAGTTTGTTTTTACTGAACTTTGGATGTTTGTTACTCAACTTAGATTAACATATAATACTAGGATATTTTTTATCAGAACGTCGGTGGCCTAATACACTGGAGGTACATTAGTTGAGCACTAACTGATTAGCTCTTACAGTGAGGGAAAATATAATAATGAAACCTGCACATTCAGAATGTGTGATCATGGTCCAATCTGGTCAGGTTCCCCCTGTTAGCGCGAATGTATAACCGGGATGTTGAAAAAATTATATTTTTTTTTCAAAAATTCGATTCTCGCATTAAAACGACATAACCAAATCTTATTGTTTTTGTATTATACTTTTTTGTACTGCTACTACTGATAATAAGCAGTCACCGCAGCCTGTGGACATTTGCAATACCAGGGCTATTACTCACGTGTATCAACTCCATGTTGTACTCTCCAGTGAAAACCTCTCCAGAGAGCTCATTCCACAACCTCAGTATGCGTCGGAGAAAGTTCCTTTAGAACCGAACAGTTCGCGACCAATTTGGCCCCAAGGTGTGAGGATGAACTCCCTGTCTGCTTATTTTCCAGGGTGCCTATGCTGTGATGCCAACAAAAGTAGCAACTGCAAGTAGGAGCAACTGCAGGGCATAGACTACGAACCGCCCGAGACCTCGCGCCGCCTTCGCGCCGCCGCCGGCGCTGCTAATCCACGTCGGCTACAACCGGCCCCTTCACCGAACAGCAGGAGGCTGCATCCGCCAAAAACCTCCCAGTGGCCATACTACCTACACAACTCAACATCGAAGGACACGGCTTCGAATACAAGAAGAGACTGAACACTCTAATCTTTAATAAAATATCGATTTTGCAATTTTTAGTCGCCGACTACGAAAGTTTCGCCGTCCCCTCCAGCACCCAGAAGTTGTCTGACATATTCGAGCGAAACCACTTAAAGGAAACCTTCAGAATCCTCGACGAGATTATCGCCGAGTTCCGCGCCGATTCCAACTCGGAGGACGCGCATTCCGACCGAGACTTCCCTGGAATACCGGCATCGCACTCCTGATGGACTTGAACATGGGGTGGACGTTTTTGAACTCTATCCCCGTTGTGGGGCACGTGAAGGGGTACGTCCATTACGTCATCGGGGATACGAAAGCAGGGAACCGAGTCATGATGGAGTCGACGCGTTCGACGGTCGTGATGAGCGCGGGTGCCGTGGCATACGCGGGCGGCCTGGGGCTCGCCGGGGGGCCGGCGTGCTCCGCAATGCTGGGGACCGCCACTGGCATGCTCTGGGACAGCACCGAGGCCCTTTTTACCATCCGCCCCATCGGATTCTTAGTTGGACTCGATAACATCGTCAGAAACTCTTGCGATGCCAAAAGCGATGTGCTAGTGAAGGGGATCCTTCAGACCAGCTTGGCTATCACTGGAGACAGCTTAGGCGGCTTGAGCGGTCGAAGTTTGTTATGTTCCGCCGGGGAAACAGTTGGCAGAGCTGTCGTCCGATCCGTGACCGTAGAAGTAGCGGTGGCTCTCGCGTCGTACGGAACCGCTCGTGCGCTTGCGAAGAGTTCAGAAAACAACTTCGGAATGGTTTTTTTCTTTTTCTTTTTATTTATCTATAAATCTATATGATAATTTTAACAGCTCACAGTAGGGATGGGTTGTGTAGAATCGTTAATGAATCTATTCGATTATCGATTATCATTCTCATAGAACTTGGAATCGATAGTTGCATAGTTATGATGTAGGTATAACCTGTATGTATTATAATTCAAAACAATATTTTTTTTTATTAATATGACAATAAAAACCTACACATCATCATCATCACAGGCCGTAACAGTCCACTGCAGGACTTAGGGCCTCTCCCACGAAAGGGGAGGTTATTGCCATAATCTCCACGCTTGGCAGGCGGGTTGGAGATCGCAGTGTTTAAATATAATAATGGAAAATGCTGCTGCCCATTTTCCAGACTACGGAGACTCTTGATCTTTTGCCTCGAAAACATTAGTCGCCTTGTACGACACCCATGAATGTAAGGGGTTGGTGCTATTCTACTCTGCCGGACATCACACGGCCAACCTACACGACTAGCACTAAATAATGTGTTGTTAATTTAAAAAATCGTATCTTTTTACGAATGATTGCGTGTTAGATAATTGTAAATGAGATAAATAAGTATTACAAAAAATAATATTGTTACCTAAATGTTAATTTTATTTGACAACCTATTCGATATCGATAGTCAATGGTTGTTCGTTATAAGTGGGTTCGTAAATCATGAATGAAGCATGCAAATGGCTGCTAACTTATATGTGTGAGATTTGAGGGTTGTCACACCACAAGTCAGCAACACAACTTTACAATAATAAATGAATAAAAATTTCTCATTCAGAATTTTAATTCTAAATGTAACAATGTAACGGTTATGTATGTATAAATGTAATAATTATTTATTTTATAATTCTTATGTAATAAATATGTTAAGACTATGCATTACAGCTTTTCGACTTCGTTCCGGGCACATTCCATAAGTTTGCATTTCTAATGCGAAAGGTTCCGTCCCCAGACTGTTCTGAGTGTGACTTAATAGAGGATGCGGTTAATATTATGGTGGAATGTGTCCGGAATGAGGTTGCAAGAATTTTTTGTTGATTGCGAAGTTAATTGCTTTTTGGGCGATTCGGATTCCGGATTTGGATTCCAGATTTTATTCCGGATACGGATTTTGGATTCGGTTACCCGATTCGGGTTTCGGATTCGGATTCCGGATTCAGTATCCGGTTGTTTTCCGAATCCGGAAAGTTCCACTGTATTTTTTTATATTTTCAGTTCCACTATAGGGTTTCGAAAATTTCAAACTCGTGTCTAAAAAAATTAGGTTATGTTTTGAGGTTTATACACAGTTGCCTCAAGACAAGATGATAAAGATTTATAAATAAAAATATCACTTACATTTCTGCCCAGCCTTTTTAAAAGTCAAGCCAACCTCAGGGGCCGTAATAAATAAATAAAATCTTTATTGTGCCAAGAAACAGGTTATAGAAGCCCTGGAAGTCTGTGTTCGTTAAAATCTGTATAACGAAGGCGAATTGTGTCAAGGGTGTCAGTTTTGCGATAAAATGAGTTTCGAAAATATATACGGGACTCGTTACAGGAACTAGTAATTTATAGTCAGTCTTCTTTGACTTGGGCGCATGAGCCATGGATCCAACCATTTCAAAATGGCACCGCAATGACCTTAACGGTGGTGATTTCACTTTTGGCTATCAATTATAGTTTTCGATTTTCAAGAATATTCTTCTTGAAAATCTTTAGGAAAAAATTCTTTCATAATAAGTTCTCAAATGAAAAACTTTTTTCATAACAAGCTTTTATCGCGCAATATAATACCTACTCATCAAGACCATTCCAAAGAGCCCAAACATGACCACCTTCCGAGTCCATCATCAGACCAGCTTCATGGTACCATATTATTGCATGTTATCCTAGTTACATAGGTATATCCAATTTCAGCTCAATCGCATCGAAAAATGTTTTGCAAATTTTGACGAACAACTTACGTACTCACAGTTCAAGTGAAATAAAAGCTTGTAAAAAGAAGTCGTTCATATAGTATTCACGTCAGAAACTGCGTCAGAAAATAATCACAAACATCTATTATAAAATAACCTAAAATAACCTAGTTATTCTGAAACACGGCTATCTCAACGAAACTGCGATTCAAATCCTTGTAACGCTAAACAGCAATACCGAACGAAGCCAAAAAGAATATCGTCTTTTATTGCGTCCCAAATGAAACATTCATTGCTATTTCTAATGAAGTCGTTTAAATTTGAATGAGCAAGGGTTATTTGTCCCCGCGGCGGGGGGGGAAGCCGGGGGCTCCCAGGGTGGGGGGGTAGGGTGGTAAAAGGAAAAAGTAATTAAGTAATATAGGTACCACGTGCACGGCACTGCCGACGGTACGGACGTCCACCGCGTGCCAAAGTAACTAATTATAAGCCACAATGTCTATATTGAGGCTGAGGTGGCCGAGCTTGCATTCAATTGTGTACACAAGGTATCCATGCGTAGATCGACCTGAGGACCGCAAAATCTAAACAGGGTAAGTACAGTGATCACTTGATCTAAACAGGGTACCTATTGGCAGTTTCTCTCAATGTTTTGTTCCTGGTCAGTACGATACGACCAGTAGATAGGTCCTGGGTAGGACTGGAATGCTCTATAGGAGGCTATTTATCTGTAAAGTTAATTTTGTATGTTGTTTTTAGTTGTGTTCGTTGATTTAATTTGAAACTTTTAAAAGCATTGTTTCATAGTTTGCGTAATTTCACATCGCATTCTTTCAAATGCGTTTAAATTATAAATTATATTTTTATATATTAGTTTACAATTTATAATAATTTGTATGTAGGTATAGGTTTTATCATTGTCTGTATTTTGTATTAGTTTATTTTGTATTTATGTTGTTTGTGTATTTATAAATATGGGCCTCAGTTGCCTGAAATAAATGAATAAATAAAAATAAAAAAATAAAAATTATTTCGCCTATTCTATCAGTAGATTATTATATAAGTCGCAAATGTGTCTAATCTTTTCTTTCGGGCAATATTTGTGTATTTGGATGTTATCTTTCGAGTGTCACTTGCCGTTTTCCACCAAGTAGGCTAACTATACGAACAATAAAAAAAAAAGTAAGTAGTTGCTGTTGTGTCAGTTATATCTATGTTATATCTCTGTATTTCTTTATTGTGTACAATAAATGGTTAAATAAATAAATAAATAAAAGTCGGCCAAGATGTGTCGGGCCATGTGCAATAAATATGCTGACTTACGAACTCACCACCAAGAACGCCGAAAGCCCAGCGAAGTGAACAAGAAGAAGTAGGAAGACGGACCCCTCACCGACGAAGCCCTAGCCAAAATCGAACCGATTAAACAGCTTCCTCCCCTGCAATGCACATTATCAGCCTGTATTAGTGTACTGCTTGCTGCATCCAGCCCCCATCTGGTACAATCTTCCAAAAATAGACACTCCATCTGGCTGGCAACATATACTATGCAATAGTTCACTGATTATTTGTAGGTATCGAGAACAAATGAAAATCCAATTCCTGTGTAACATATTTAGAGAAATGTCGTCGCGGAAAAATGCGATTGAGCCATTACAACACCATTCTGATACTGTAACCGTTTGGGCCACAGCTGACAGACTCATAAATAGACTTAACAGACAGGAAAACGTCGGAAAACCCCCAATCAAGTATACACAGATTCCACAGAGCAGAAAGAAAAATTGCCAGTTAAGAAAGTAGCTCACTTTCCAATCTTTTGCATATACTTAAATATTTCCTAAACTCCTGGACCAATTTTCATATATAAAAGCTAAAAACCATCTCGATTAAATTGGCTGTCAAATAAAGAAAATTGCATATATATCGGTCCATCCGTTCTTCAACTACAAGGCCACAGACACACTACACCGAGCCACAGATATTATGTCATAATACAAATGTTTATACGTACTTACAACACATATAACGCCCCACTTTTTTCGTCGGGCGTTAAAAGCGCTTTCATCAACGGCTGTAACAATCCACAGTGGAGAGCTATGCCATAATCTCTACACTCGACAGTTGCTATAATTGCACATTTTCTGGTTACTATCACATTGGTCACAGACACCAGTGAACAATTTATGAAATATATCTGTGCTATAGTCTATAAACTATCTCTCGTGTACACAGGAGACGGCAAATGCTGAGGATCATTTTCAGATTTAAAAGGTCCACCCGGTCCAGTCTCTGATAATTTGGCAACTTCTATCATTATCAAATTAGCATCAAAACTTCACGCTGTTGTCGGTGGATCATCATCATTGTCCTTTTGATTTCATTGCCTGGTATGACAGGACAGACGACTCCCACTTTCTCCTTCAAATTATTCTATACCAGTAGGCTTATTATTCAACTCTGTTGCCAACAAGTCTCTGATTTCAATTATTCAAATTGTTACTTTTGCGATTACGTATTATCGATTTAATCGTTTAGTTTATTGCAATGGAACTGTGTTAGCAACTGAACCCCCTTACAATCGATGATACAAAATCGCAAATGTAACCATTTCAATCATTGAAATCGGAGAATTGTTGGCAACAGCGTTACGAAATTAGCCTACGGATCTAAACTATAGTAGCTAATGGCTAGCGGCTAGTGACTACTATAAGAATTCGAAATCCTTTCAAATTACCAAATTTCTCAATAACCAATTCGCGTCTATGCAAAGGTGCTTACTGATTTTCAATTAGGCCGAGCTTACCTAAATAAATTAGAATCACCCGCCCCGGGGCCAAATAAAAAAGTTAATAAATCACGTTATTCGTAACACGCCGGGTTCATTTAATGAATTAGCTTTTGTACCCTTCTGTTTTAAACACGGTTCATTCTCTACCTCCATTAAAGGAGGCGGTGGCAGCCGTGGAAAGACATTCCCTTAATTTAGGACGCCGAGATCTGCCGTACAGTCTGTACCCTCTTGCGTCTCCAGGCGTATTGGTGATTTTGAATCATCCATAAAGTCTATAGGCAGCGGTGACCACTTTCCAACAGGTGGTCCGATTGCCTGTTTGCCTACCATATAACATAAAAAAGTCACACCTTTTCCCCGTAGGCGTAGACAGAGACAAAATCGTTTCACTGAATGTACTATAAACTGCATCGTTCAAATAATGCTAAAGAATACCGTCTTACTAATAAAAAGGTACTGATCAACAAGCGTTGAACGCCTGTATAGTTACAGAGTCGTTAGTTACGCAGCATGTATACAAGCTTATCTTGTCCAATGATGAGATCGCTTGTTGTTGAATTTAATATTGCCGCCAAATGATATTTCAATTGGCAATTCTTAGTTCCAGTTTTGGTCACCTGATCAGATAAGCGTATCTAGTTACACGGATTGTGCACTGCTACAAACTTATCTGGCCCAATGACGGTGTCGGTGTTGTTGAATTTATTTAACGATTGGTAACTAGAAACAAATTGGCAGGAATTGATAGGGTTCTGCGGAAAGTTCAAACGTTGAAACGGAAGTTATGGGCAGAGTTCCTAGGTATTCATTTCGCAAATAAAGCCAGTCGAACTACCATCAAGCCATACAAGTTGCACACAAAATCATTTCTATTACCATCTTAATATTTCTGTACAGTTCACGATGTGTATGCCTAACCACCAATATCCCTGGTGATATAAGTTACGAGATAAACTGTACCGCCACGGCCCTTGGCGGCAGTCTGGACGACGTAGCTAGGTGCCTATATGTGTAAAATCAACGTAATGCAGACGACAGTTACTTAGCATAATCAGGATCTAAGTGAGACGTAATTTGGGGCATTATGACCAGTTAGACGGAGCCCATCGGATGCCGCGGCCCGGTCCGGATCGGATGCTGTAAATGAGCCTCCCCTTCCCCCGCGGGTTTGGGTATTTGCATCTGAAAGCCGAGGGGGGGAGGGATGCCGGCGAATTTTACGAATTTTTCTTCTTATTTCCCGAGTAATTCTGGCGCCTTTTTAAATCTCACCTTGATCCACGCAATGAGCTCGCAAATTAGGCGGATATTCTATGCATACGAATTACTCGTTGGGCCTCATCTGATATTCACAGGCAATAAGCGAGAGCCCGCCCCTCCCCGCGCCCCGCGGCCAGCGCGCAAAACCCTAGAATGGAAATGCGTAGTATACTCGCCAATAACGACAGTGATGAACTACTTACCTGCCTGGCGAACAAGTACTTACGTTGTAGTACCTATCAAGAGTTCCAAGCTCAGTTGTGTAGCATACTCGCCAATGACTACAGTGCACCACTAACACCGATTTACAAACAGCTGGCGTAAAGTAGCGTTACCATGCGTTCTTACAGTGCTCGTCTGATAAGGAACGCACTGCTTTCAATACGGCTTCAATTTCGTTAATTTCGACAAAATTGGACGCATAGGGTCTTCGCCAGGTACTTATTGTCATTGTGCTTTCGCGCGATAAAGAAACATACTATTCATCATTTTGGCGTTAATGTCCCAGGTGTGCTCTCGCCCTTGAGGGCCCGGGGTCCGCCTTGACCATGATCCAGGATTTGGCAGGTTAGGTAATTATAGTGGAGCTTTCACGAGAGAAGAGGAGAGTGCTTTCGCTCGATAATGGAGCTAATATCGAAAGCGAAGTTGCATGCATTAAGTTGCGTTTTAAGGATAGGTAGGTACACGATCATTCGTCATATTTCTGAATGTCCAGCGTGCAGACTAGGGGTTTAATCCACTAATTTCTCAATCCTCACACAATCCTAAGGACAACGTCTAAAGAAACTCTTACATTTTATTGAAATAATTGTTAAATAGCCAGCGGCGTCCGGAACGGAGCGAAGGGCACGAGTCGCGAGTATAAATTACGCCACTTTATCGTCTTCTATTTTTATGATATTTCGCCACAAACAAAGGCAGTGCACATTTGTCTTCGGACGATATCTTGGCGGTTATATTTCGCGCTAACAATGCCAAGAATAATGACAATTTTAAATGGAAGTGGGAGTCCTTCGCGGCGGCTACAGCAAAACGCACTTCGTCTTGCCCAGGACTACTTAGTAGGTACCTACTAACACTTTTCTTAATGAAACTCCATCAACATACAAGTCGCATACTTATAGAGAGAGGTTATAACTGCCGCCAATAATATTACAATACATAGATACCCATAATAATCATAATAATAATTTATTAATAACATTCGTTACAAGTCATTATTTTACATATTAAATACATTTGCAATGTCATATTACATAATAATAGTACTATGATTATATTAATAAAATAATTAAATAGTGAAATGTCAACAATATAAAATAATATTTCAATCATTATAATAGTTACTAGAATGTAGACACAAGTTTATTCGAGATATTAAGATTTAAAAATTCATTATAACTATAAAAAGCACTCTTGACGAGCCATCGACGTAATCTGTCTTTGAATGATGCGGTGCTCGGAGCGTCAACCACGTCTTGCGGTAGTCTATTATAGACATTGGGGCCCATAACGCCGATCAGCCTTGACGTTTTAGTCAGGCTGTGCGAAATCGGGAGAAGTCTATTGCCATGTCGAAGTGTATGACCCTATAATCACTCCTCCTCGAGTACTGGTTAATATTAGCCCAGACATACGTAGCACCCTGGAATATCAGCAGGCCAGGCATTGTCATGATGCCGAGCGAAACGAACAGCTCCCGGGCCGGTTCATCCTGAGGAACAGCTGCTAGTGCTCGCACAGCTCTTTTCTGGAGTCTGAAGACGCGCTCCCAGTCGGCAGCGCGCCCCCAAAACTAAATGCCATATTGCAAGAGCGATGCATATTGTACTGTGGCGAAGTAGCATGCACGAGTTACCTGCTGTGGGAGAGTGGAGCAAAGACGACCGAGCGCAAAGCATGCACGCCCCAGCCTCGCACTGAGCTCCTCGACATGCGTATCCCAGTTCAAACGGTCGTCGACATGGAACCCCAGAAAGGAGGCCTCCTTGACCTGCCTCACCTCGACTCCCTCCACCGCTATTTGTAGCTGTCGCCGAGCTCGACCGGACAAATTGAAATGTAGAAAATGTGTCTTTTCCAGGTTGAGTTTTAAGCCATTGTCTCTGAACAAACACATTAATTCACTTGATACCGAGATAAGGCTAGCTTCCAAGGCATCTAAAGATGGTGCAGTGACCACTACCGCTACGTCATCAGCGTAAATAAAAACTTCCGCTTCTAAGCAAGAAATTGCTTCTGGAAGGTCGTTTAGAAGCACCGTAAATGCGAGGTTTGACAACGATGATCCTTGAGGAACCCCCTTCACCGTAGACACTCCATTAGATCGCACCTCACCGCCACCGCCCACGACGTAATGCCTTCTACTATCCATGAAATCCATAATTACGGCCAGCGCTGGGCCACGGATTCCATAATGATCGAGTTTTATGGCAATCACGTCGTGATCGGCGACGTCGAAGGCCTCGGAGAGGTCGCAGCACAGCAGGGCCACCTGCTGTTCCTTCTCTCGAGCGTGTACAATGCAGCTTCCCACCTCTCTTGCGAGCATGGTGGTAGAGTACCCTGCTCTATAGGCAAATTGTCGACTAGAGAGAGCCTTAGTCTCTTCCAAGAATGTACACAATCGGCTAGAGAGACCGTTTTCTAATACTTTAGCTGTAACTGGAATGACTGAAATAGGACGATAACAGTTCGGATCTTCTTTTTTACCTTTTCCCTTGTACAGGGGACACACCTTAACTTCTTTAAAGGCCGTTGGATAAACACCACTTTGAAGGCACCTGTTAAAGGTAGTCGCCAGTGGAGACGACATAGTTTCTGCCACGGAAACCAATGTTTGACTGATATTCCGAAGATGTCCACAGTTGGCTTGACGGCTACCCGCTTGGTTATTATGGTGTACACTTCTGCGGCAGTAAAACGTCTAAAACGGATAGATCGGTCAGCATAGCCTCCGCTGGCCGCCAGCCTCGACCGTACTGCATGCACGTCCGCGATGGGCGCGCCGCTCTGCGCGGCTGCGGACACGAACTGATTATTTAAGAAGTTCACCAGAGCTACTGGTGTGTTAAATGCCCTACCGTCACTGTCATTTATGAGTGCAGTGTAGTCCACATTTGATGTTTTGCATCTGCCAGTCTCGACAGTGACAATCTGCCAACTAGATCTCGCGATATTGT
This sequence comes from Blastobasis adustella, assembly GCA_907269095.1. Classification (NCBI taxonomy): domain Eukaryota; kingdom Metazoa; phylum Arthropoda; class Insecta; order Lepidoptera; family Blastobasidae; genus Blastobasis; species Blastobasis adustella. The sequence continues at coordinate 17,583,804 of OU026128.1, read as the reverse complement.
GGCTGTTGAAAATCTTGTTAGTCAAAAAGCTTGTACGCTCGGTACGCATCAATTTGTTATAATCATTCTGGAAGTCAACAATTTTATGAAGCAGATCGTCATTTCCGAGGATTTTTTGACTGAGGTTTACCATCTCGAAAAGCAGAACCTTAGTATCTATAATCCTCTCGGAAACCCAGGATGACCTTATCAATTTATTAGGTCTATCTTAAATGGGAAGCAAATGTCGATTTTATTTATTAAAATATGAATAACCGACTGCGCCAGCTGGTTCGGCGTGTCACAGCGGGCATAAACGTCGTCCCAATCGATACTGGCGAGCGCGGCAGCCAGCGCGGCGCGCGCGGCGGGCGAGCGATCCCGCACCAGCCGCGTCGCGGGCGCCGGGCCCGCCGCCCGCCGCAGTGCGCCGCGCACCGCGTAGTGGTCGCTGACGTTAGTCACAACGGCGAAAACATCGATACATGCGATGGCATCATTGTATCGTAATTTGCATATAAATGATCGATAGCAGTAGAAGAAGTTGTTGTTACACGCGTAGGAAAATAAACCTTATTATGGAAATTGTGTAATGTCAATAAGTCCGATAGTGACTTACACTCCGAACTCCTCACCATCCAGTTAATATTAGCATCGCCCACAATTATACAGTCAAGACCAAATTTACTAATCTTGATTAACAGTCGTTCAAAAGTGCTGTAAAATGTTGTTTTACATGTCATATTCGTGTAAAAACATACAACAATTAATTTATAGTCTAACAGTTCAACAGCGGAAATCTCACAGTGTTCTTCCACAGTTCTTTATGTAAATGCATGAACCGCCGTGCTGAACACTGCGACGGCAATATTTGGATGACAATGTGTAATTGCATAAGTTCACAGCTTGTAGCTTGTCACATTCTAGCCAATGTTCCGTTAGGCATAGCACATCACAGTTCAAATCACTAATCTTGATAGAGCTCGTCTAAGCTGAAATGACGCGCCCCACTATCGCATTAACGCACACAAGCAGATTTAAAATATTGACGCAATACAAATGCCGTTGTAATTGGTCATTCAGTTGCCAATGAGACTCAAACATAGGAGCACGCGTTGTTCGACTGAGCAGTCGACGCTCCCATACAGATGAAGTGTCGTTATTAATATTTTTACACACACATCAAAATCAACTAATTAAGCAGTGGGGCGCGTCATTTTAGCTTAGACAAGCTCTACTACAAATACGTATAACAAAAAGTGCACTGTCGCGTCAATGCTACAATGTCACTATGGATATTTGCCATATACATAGAAGAGACTGTAACAGGTTCAAACAAATAAAAAAAATAGAGGTAAGTAGAACATGGTATACAAAGCTTCTCTAGCAGAAATGACATGACATTGAACAGTCTTTGAACTAAACAGAATCATCACCATCCTAGCGGACAATACCCGCTTAGGCATGCCATAATCCGCTTTCCAACTTTTTGTCCTCCACTTCGCTTGATCTTTACCATTGGCCATTGGCTCTCGCATCAGACTCAGTAACTTACCATAACCAGGAATAATACAAAACGCAAGCCTGGTGGCGTTACGTAGCGACAGAATTAAGCCCTCATTTCCTCTACCATTTTATTTATTTATTTATTTAACAGTAAAATACATACATTTTAGTAAGTTGTAGTCACATTAGATTTTTACCTGTGGTTGTAGTTGGGTTTTGGAGCACGAAATCATTGATTTACGCTAGTATATGGAATTCTTTGTTAAAAATTTCTTATCTTGTTTTATTCTTGATGTTGAGAATCTATGTTTGAGGTCCCGGGTTCGAATCCCGGCCGGGTAGAAACTGAAATGATCAATTTTAATTTCTGTTACGGGTCAGGGTGTTATATGTATCATAGTTTATCAGTTTTCTGGCACCCATAACACAAGCTTTGTCGAATGCAAGCTTGTGAATTCTCCAAGCAAGCGTTGTAGGCGATTCTCCCAGTGTGTCTCGTCGTACTCAAAGTCTGTAATAATGATGTTATTAGGGAGACATTGAATTGGCGCGTCGCGACGTTAGCTAAACGCATACTGATACATTCGTTAGTCTGTACAAATAATAATACCTGGCGGCGTTGCCTACCCAGGCACATACCTGCGGCTTGACAGAGTGCCACGGGCCACAAAACCGCACAGAAATAATGACACAGACTACGGAAGGGTAGATTGAAATGCTCGCAGAATATTATAACGCTAATAGCGCAGGTTCGGCTGATTTACAATATCAGAATATCGGAGGCCGCTCGCGCCGACTCCCAATCGGAAAGTCCACCCGTTATTAGGTCAGCATTATTGCCAAGGTACCTACCTGCTTATGAAAGATCGCCTAGGGATCACATTAATTTTGTTTTCGTGCCCAATTCATTCCCGTTAATTGGTACCGCGGGGTCCGATTCAATTTTAATTTGGAGCAAGCGAGTTTTGTCGTGACCTTTCACGTGATTCTGCGTAGAAAGGTACAATGGTATCATAGATCTTTTAAAATATAGGTACTATACAGTTATTATTATTACATTTAAATTAATCTAAAACTAAAACTAGATATGTAAAAAAGAAACCTAAATATCGAATGAAAAATATGTATAATATATTTTTTTATAAAAACAGTTTTACAAATAGAAAAGTGAATCCAAATCGCTGCCTTGCGGGAATGTACTCAGCATACTGGCAGCGTTACCTAAAAAATAAAAAAATAAAAATAATCGTTTATTTACCATCTTCCAAAAAAAATATGTATATAAAATAAACGTAACAGAATAAAAAATAAAAAAAAAACAAATCTATAAATACATAACAAAAAAATAATGAATTGAAAATGTACACGATGATAAATGGGCTTATGGCTCAGGGTAGCGTGACACAAGTCCCACCCCCTGCTATTCTGCCACTCCCTTCAAAATATAACTGTTTTGCATTACAACAAAACAGATATTATGTGTATGAGAAACACACAGCGTTGAGTGAAGAAGCTATCTAATATTTTACCTTAATAAATGATGCAAACATACCAATCAATCCGCATATTACCTCCTTATGTCACCCATTCTAGCAGCAGTGCGGCTTTACTACTTCCATGTAAGCGCGCTGAAACTTGTCATAACATGTTTACCTCATAGAAGTCTTCATGATCCACTAGCAAGAACCTTGCTGCAACGCTGTGTGTTTCTCATACACATAATTTTTGTTTTGTTGTAATGCAAAACTTGTTTCTTCGAAACACACAGCGTTGAGTGAAGACTTGTTTGATTACTGCTGGTGAAAGAGGATTGCAGACGCTATGTGATCAAATAACTGAAATAATATGTAATTTTAATGTTAAGTTTAGGTATTCTGAAACGTAAAACATTTTAGTATGTCTCAAATACCACGATTCCTTTTAAAATTATATAAATTTCTATGAAATGTTATCAAAAATCAACAAATTATATTGCTAATGACATCAGCAACAATTGTAACCTTTACAATAACCATAAGAATGTAAAGTTGACTCTTATAGAGTCTTATCAGGGAAGTCCTTACAAACAATAGTAATTACACCTTACCTTTAACAGTAATTACACATAATAGTTAATCACTCCACAACAGTCTCTGGTTTTAAATCAGGTAATGAACACCTTACCAAAAGTAAAAATCAATATGAAAGTCTGTTTTTCTGCCAACCTGATGACAGTAAATTTTTTGTACATGATATAACTCTTCCAGTTTTCCCTACTTGTCTAAGGGTTATTCTCTAGCAAACTCCTTGTTGGTGCCTCCATGTTCTCCATAAATCAAGATTTTGAGGGACTGGTATTTAGAAATTATTCCCCTATTTTTAATGTTTCTTTTAATTCACATTACATTACCCTAAACCTCCTGAACGCCAGGAGCTGGCTATATTTCTAGCTACCTTATTTTTAAAAGACAATCTACTGCACAGTAGGTATCTCTCATACGAGTTGGTTATTTCCGCCATTGTGCCCCATTAAATGAGAATATATGATAAACCTTTATGTGCAGCAGATTCTAAAAGCTATTTCTCTGAGTAAACCACAACCCAAGAGAGTGCCTGTGTGGGACACAAAACTATTATATAACTGGTTAATTGTCCACCATCTCCTTATGCACACTACATGACATGTCAAGAAGAACGGCTTTGACTCTTCTTTTAGTCTCAAGAAGACATCTGCCTAATCATACACTTGGATATTTCTGCAGGCAATATTACTCAGGAGGAGGAAAGGATAACACTGTGGCACAAGTTAAGGTCATTGCATTATGCATATTCAAGTTAATAGACATGTTACCCATGTAATGCAATTTATGGGTGAATCGGCCTGAAATAAATTATTTTTATTTTTTATTTTATTTATTTATTAGTTTGCAAGATTCCTGAATTAACAGTTTGTTTCATCTAGTAACCAGTACCTATAGGTACTTATGAGAGCATAACTCTCTCTCTTTCCTCTAAACTACACTAAGTAGCTTCACCCCCTCCCCCTCTCCTTTTCCAAGCCAAGATTTGCAGTTTGTCCACTTGTGGGTGGGGGAGGGTCTCCCAATTGCGAGGTTTTCGCTCAGATTCTCTACTGATACCAGCTCCTCCAAAGCTCGGGCCCACAGGTAGGGCATCCAGGCGCACTGAGTCCAGTACTAATTAAGGCGTAATTAATATGTACGGTCTCTCTGCCGTGTTCAAGCGATTGAGAACTCGCGTTATCAGATTAGGCGGAGGCCACGTAAGCCGAAATTTCCGTCTTACTGAATGTATCGCAATATTTTGCCAAGTCATCGTTTGAGTCCCAAGTGACGTATTCTCGCCCAACGGCCGAGTCAACAGTCTAGGACGCCCACAAGGCCTCCGCGGCCTGGGGCAACAGATGCCATTTTGGCACGGGTTTTATTCCTTAAAGGCAGTCGGCTACGCCGTTGTACCTCCTCACAGGTCCACCACTGTGATGGTGATATTGAGCCAATATGACAACACCAACAAATGTATGAACACCCTATTTACGAATCAAGGCCTCCGACGCCTGGGGTAACAGATGACCTTCCGGTAAGGGTCTGTTTCTTGAAAGGCGGTCGGCCATGCCGCTATACCTCCCCGAGAGGACCACCAGTGTGAGGGTGATGTCAAAACGATATGTTCATAACAACATGGGACGCCCCAGTTACGAATCAAGGCCTCCGAGGCCCGGGGCAACAAATGTCATTCCAGCAAGAGTATTTTTTGAAAGGCGGTCGGCTATGCCGCTGTACCTTCCCAAAAGGTACACCGCTATCAGTGAGGTGTGCAGTCAGATTCATGAGAGCACGGGAATGAGTACCTCCGTCTGTTGTGAAAGGCTACTTTCCTAGGTGGTAACTAAATTACACATAAAAAGATAAATAAATTAACTAACTTAAAATATGTAAAAAATTTGGGCCGTGTGGAAGCGTACCCTAGATGCTGGCAGCATTACCTCTCTGAATAGCAATGCTTATTCTTTGTGCGAGGTAACTGCCAGCTCTTCGGTCACCTGTGGTGTCAACCAATTTCTTTGCATTTTCTCTGAACAAAGCGAGCGCCCCGGGGCCCCACGGACCCAGGGTCTCGACACCAAATGCAACAAAATTGTATTGGGTGCCGATACCCCGGTATTTCACCATTTTTTGCCTTTCGGCGTCTCAGCCGCAGCAGCAACCTTTTTCGAAGTAAATGGAAGATGGGAGGGTGCCAGAGTGTCGACACACGTTGCATCCCACACTAAGGCCCGACCCATCTTCCAAGGGTTGAGCGACATTCCGTCCGGTCTCTTGCCGTCGTCACGTGTGATACCGTTCGGCTCTAGAATAGCCGGCACGTTGACGGTAGCGAGAGAGCGGCGCAAAATGTCGTTCAAGGCTGAATGGCGTGAAAAGCGGCCTGCGCTTTTTTGGCAGGATAGACCGTGGTGTCCCAGGCGGTCGACGTCCACTCCACACGGGCATTTATGTGGGGTGCAGACCTCAGCACCGAGGCGGAGAGCCACGGCCAAACGAAAGGTGGAGTTATCTAAAAAAGTGCCGGTATTGACCGATGGGTAGGCCTGGAGCCACTGGCCAGACTCCCACCTGGACACAGCTTCCAACCTGGCGCGGGTAGAGTCGGTGCAGTTGCTAAATAGTGTTAAACGTATAAATTTGGATTGAATTTCATCCCAGCTCTTTTGACTGTTAGGGCATAATGGTAAATTTGGACTCGGGACAGCCGTAAGCCAAACGTTAGTAGCCTCGCCCAGACACGCCACCTCAAAGTTTGGGACGGAAGGATTTAGAATTTTTTCTATGAGGTTGGACGTGCTGTGGATTGAAGATAAAAAAGCTGGTAAAGATACGTTTGAAATTTTGCGGATACCCAAGCCCTCAAAACAGATAGGCAGAGAGGCTTGAATCCAGGCCTGCTCGGAAAGGTTGACATTTAAAATAGATTCTAATTGACTTTTGACCAGATTGTCAATAGAATCAGTTAAATTTTTGAATTTCCAGATAGGACAACACCGGACTAGATACGTAAATTTGGGTACAGAGGCAAAATTTCAAAATAAAAATAGCCGAATGTGTGTTGATTTTAATTAGGCGGTCCGAATATGAGTTGAATTTAGAAATCGAATGCTGTACTATGGGTGTTATGGAGTAATCGAAAATGAGTGACCCTAGGAGGCTAAGTGATGTCTTGGAAATAATTTTGATGTTGGGGGCCAGAATATTGAAGTTATTAGTAATGGTTATGACATCTCCGGAAGGGATGTTATCTGATATGAACAGTTCACATTTGTCTAAATTCAGTTGGAGACCTATTGCTTGAAATTTATGAATTACATTGGCGAGGTCAGCTAAGACGGAATCTGCTGAGCCTCCCAGGGCCCCATCATCCAAGTACCAAGCGTTAAATTTAGATACCAGACTTTGGATAACGGGGTTAATGGCGAGGCTGAAGATGGCTGGCCCGAGAGGGTCACCCTGTTGACAGCCGATAGCGGAAGATATTTCATTATTTTTATGCATTAACTTTATAGTGCTGCAGTAGTACTGGTGGAGATAATTATAAATTTCTGGCAGGTTTGTTTTAATTTCTTTCAACAGGGTGTCCCTGTTTACTGAATTAAATGCATTCTTAACATCGATTTTAACGATAACATCACTGTGGTCAGGGCCATTCAGAAAGGTCCGCAGGGCGTGGACGGCAGCTTCGCACCCGCCCTTCGTCCCGAAACCTAACTGAATGGGTTCGAAAATAGGTTTTAAAATTTTGTAAGAATGCCGAACGCAAACTTTTGACACCAAATGCCTGAAAGTTGAACCCACAGCGACGGGCCTGACTCCGCCGTCCTTCTTAGAAAGAGCTATGAGATTGGCACCGTACAGTATGGGAGTGATTAAAGAATTAACTTTACCGGCGAGCATGAAATTTACAAGATGTGTGATAGATTGGGATAGACGATGGCCCGAGTCCCCTATAAAATTTGAGCTGAGATCTTTTAAATGTTGTGGTGATATCCCGTCTAAGCCTGCGGCTGGCCCAGTTTTGAAAGAACCAATCGCAGACAGGATATCCTTTTCAGTGACACGGAGGCAGGCTTCTGGGGCAGTTGGGGGATCTATTGCCGGCAGTACATTAGGAGCTGGGGGATGCTTGCTACGCAACGCAGCGAGGGTGGCAGGTGTGTCCGGAGACAGAACGTCACTGGAGAATAAAAGTCGAGCGGCGCCTTTAAGATCTCCGTCGCTTACTTTAGTTTCCACCTTTCGATAGACATTGAAGGAGTTTGGGTTATTACGGTTACTGTTGAATGAAGAGGAATGATTTGAGTTAGTGAATGAGCAGTTGTTTTTAATTTTTTGGGTGAGCGATGTTCCTGAATTGTCCGATTTTGCATGTAGGGTAACAAATGAAAAGTAAGTAACTTTTTCCAGTCATCGAAGCTATTGCTGCTTATGCATTTTGATATAATATCGGAAAGGCTGTTCGCGACGGAGATCCTTGCACCTCTTGGGATTCTTTTGACAAGAGGCGTGGAGTTTTTAAGTTGGCTTAGAACAATATGTAATGGTGAACTATCTGCAAGTTATGTAGGGTCGTGTTGGAAATTTGTGGGGGCGAGTAGGGCTGACTGAGATATGGAAGGCGGAACAGAAGAAGACTCACTGTGTAATTTTGAATGGTGTATGTGTACTCCTCGTATGGTTTTGAAAGAGCGGCCATGCATGCTCCAGTGATGCACTGTCTAAGGATGATGAGGCCTGCATCCACAAACGACTATATCACTTAGCATAATATTTACACAAATAAATTAAAAATATATAAAAACACTGCACCAAAACACTGAGAGCACCAATGAATATTTTGTGAATTTCCTTATTTGTTGATGACGCACAAGTTTCTGCCATGAAACCTTGGCGACGAAGGGGTAGACTGCTGCGTCGTCATGGATACTTATATGTCAAAATATGGCGTCCTATCAAAATATTTGTTGGTAAATAAATAAACGATATAAAACAGCTGATATGATATGTGGCACGCTGCCTACAAAAAATGATGTACCCGTACACTAGGGTGATAAACGGGATCAGTCTGGGTAACTGCCCAAAGGACTTTTCAATTCACATTAACTAAACAAAACTAAATTACAAATTAAAAATAAACAACACCATTAAAGAACTTACATTCAATATTCAATACTCAAATGTTTATTGAGTTTTACATTAAGAAAAAGAAAATCCCCTTATTTATGTTTTAAGCCACATAATTAAAGAAGTACCCATTTGACAATGAGCTCACAAGTCTATATTGCACACCAATTCTATATTTTGTCAGTTGTTTAAAACTGCTGATTTGACCTGCAGCTACATACAATAATGTCCTGTTATATGGACTGAACTAGAATGTTTGCACACTGAAGGCCTGCTTCATGTCATCACCTTCAGATTGTAACACCATCATCTCCGATATGGTGTCCAGATGTCTAACAGACTAAGGTTGTCTAGGTGAGCTCCCCACCGCATCCGCTGCATCGGTGGTAAGTGTGTGACTGGGTTCTTGTTGGGAGACTTGCTGTTCTGTGATTTATAGCACGTTCAAAAAATCTCAAATAACGCTTAAAATGGCATCGACCTCCTCTCTTTGGGTCTGCCCTGTCCGAAGACTTCCGAAAGACCTGAGTCCGACGACAATGTAAGCACCCTTGGAATAGTTAGGTTAACTAAATATTAAAAATGTATCCCTAGATAGTACCTATAATTTATCCTATCCTTATCACTGTATTGTGTACAGGTAGAGGTAGAGCCCCAAGTATTCTACTCCAGGACTGGTTCAGAAATTTATTTCTGAAAGTTCTACTGTGTCTGATTTTCTAGTGCCACCCTGTTCTGGTGGGTTATTAGAAAATCGGCAAGATAGACCACCGACGAGACGGTGAGACGCATCTCTACCTCTCTATTATCTAATTGGTGACCGCTGCAAACAGTCGGAGTTCAAGCCGGCCCTCATGAGGCCACATTAACTCTTACTAATAATTATGACCACAATAAATATTTATTGGGATATGGAAGTAAGCATACATTACTGACTCACTGACTTATCAGTTAAAAATGTTTTTCCTCTAAGGTGAAAACAATTTTTTTTTTATTATTATTATTTTTTTATCAAATAAGATTTGTTATTCCTACAGTACACAAAATTTGGGTCACTGTACCATCATAGTAAGTGAATAGTAAGTATTACAAAAATGGGAAATTGCAATGGTTTGATTTATAGGGAAAATTACATAGATTACCCGTTATTATGTTCCATATAAATGGATTTGTATTTGCCTGCACAACATGTGCATTATTAGTTTTTATTGAGTTTCAATCAGTACTTAACTATACTTATTATTATTTCATATTTTCTAAAGGAATTTTGAGCATCTAACCAGGTCTGCATACTTCCCAAGAATTGAATAAGAGGTGAAAGAGCATCCCGGCTACATAGGTCCTCTGAACTTAGAGGTATACTTATGAAAAAAGCTCTTAACCTTAACTTTGGGCCAAGAGATATGTAACACAGAACTGAGATCCAGATCTTGCGGGTTAGCCGCTGCCCAATTTTAATAACTCGTTACTGGTAGACCTATGTTTGCGAGACCGGGCAAAACTCCCTCTGTGATGGCTAAATAGTCCATATTCTTATAAATATGAGAGAGTTCTTATCATATACTTTAATTTATTTTACACTACTAAAATGGCAAACATGCCCATGGCCTGATGGCAGCGGGTACAGCAACCCATGGACAACAAGAATACCAGGGGCATCACATTACACAAATCCTGGTGTCGCTTTAGGTATTCAACCTTATGGTAGATTTATAATGAACACTGCTCCAAGCATACCCTGGCATAAGCCGGGAAGATTATGCCTCATCCAAGCCGGTGAGTCAAATTGTTGTAAGAGAGTAAGATCTATGAACCTTCTTATTAGTCTTCAATTCAACTACTTCTTTATTAAATTCTATACTAATTAGTATATATAGCTGTAATATAATTTCTCAGAAGATCCCATGGGATTTACCAAGAAGTTGTTTGTCTTTTTCTCTCTCATGTTATGTAAACTACTAGCTCCAGGAAGGCTTACTTAATTTTTTTACACTGACTAAGAGTCAAAAGTCCTCTTCTGTGTAACATTTTGTACATATAGTAAGAGATAACTGTGCAAGATGTAACTAACCTGTCTAATTAGTTATTTAGAAAGACGATGCGCGGGTAGCGAGTATAAACGGACGCTGCGGTGCGCGAAAGCTACACCTTCATCCTCCGAGGATGTTGAGCTCCCACCATCCGCATCAGCCATCATCATTGGCTAAAAGACGATAAGGGATGCCCAGCAGGCAGCAACACAGCTTCGTCCGGAGCACCCGCCCGGCATTAGTATTTTCGGCATCGACTTACCGATTTTGCACGCTTATTGCACAAAAACACATCAAAAACACAGTTACCAAATTACACAACACCACCAATACATGTTTCGCACCGAAATAAGCAATAAAAACCAACAAGAAACACAAATAAAAAGCACACCGCCACCAAACCACATAGCCAGCCACCTCACTGCGCAGCGTCACTCCCCACACACCAGAGCCTGCTTCGCGAGCAGCCAAGATTTACTATGTTTCATAAATGTATTTTTGGTGACTCTGACCAGCCCCCGTACCTCTTTGAATGGCTAGACTATAGGTAGCTACTTATAATTATACTTAAACATATTGCTAATTACTATGATGAACATAGTATTATTATTATGTGCAGCGACCTTTGATTTTTATGAGTCTTGGCCTCCGATACTAAGGAGCTCCGCCCCACTCGGTCCTGTGCCACCTCCAACGATTCCCTTCAGCGATACCTGGGTTATCCGGTCGCTCGCCGGCTACAACAGGGTCGTCCCAAGAGCGCTTTCACATACAGGCTCGTGGATGGGAGAGGGTCGTGCAGCGTTCCATTTCACCCAATAAGTCTTGTTCTGTATACAACTGGATTGTGGACTTCTTTTTTTGTAAACGTTTTTAGCATTAACATTAAGTAACTCAATACACAGTTTCTCGAGAGGTGACCACGTATTGAAAATTGCAGCGTGGTTGATGGAGTTGGCGAATTCAAATGTTATAGGTTTCTAAGGAACGCTTATAACATTTGAATACGCAACGAAGTAAAATAAGCTACGCGAAATCAACGAACAATAATCTCGTTGATTTATTTCGTAAACAGTAGATAATTAGTACCTAATTTGCCAGCGCTGTAATTACGGGCGAGTGCGAACACAGTTCAAGTGATCTAATCAATGGTTGTATGTTTCGGGCTTAGAAAGTGGGCAGCAGCAATTTCAGTTGAGTTGAGTATTTCCAGACTAGCGATCGCAAACACGCCTGTCAAGCGTGGAGTTTTAAATGGCAAAATCCTCTACTCATGTGGAGAAGGCTCAATTCTAGCAGTGAGCTGAGGATGTGATGATGTTATCTATCAAGGTACCTTTGTAAAAACATTTTACAATAGGTACCTAATAATAATAAAAATCATCTTGGCGTTAACACAAAATCAGACCTTGTAATAAAGCTCAACCGTCCCTAAGACTCGTTCCTATGTCGATGCCTCGCAGTGCACACAAAATCAGACCTTGTAATAATCATCTTGGCGTTTAAATCCCGGTTGTGCTCTCCCGGCTCTGGGCCCGGGGTCCGCCTCGACCATGATCCAGAATTTGGCGATCAGGTAATTACAGTGGAGCGACTACCATCTGACCTCCATCACCATGCTACCAGGGCAACCTGACCAGATTGGATCATGATTACAAATTCAGTTGCATGAATGTGCAGGTTTCATCACGATGTTTTAATTCACCGTAAGAGCACCGGTTAGAATTCAACTACTGTACATAACTCAACTAAAGATTTGAACCCGGTACCTCTCGCTTACGAGTTGGATACTCAACCACCCGGCTTCATTTTACAATTGGTGCCTAAATACCACTTATTTTTCGAAAACACAAATAATTCGGAAGCAATAAATGTTTTAGCATAAATTGCCTAGCAATATACGGCAGGCGTTTGTATATCAGCTTAAATAAGAAATAGATATAACCTTATTTAGTTTTAACAAGCTTTTACAAATTTCAAAATTATTTGGCATTTGTAATGATTTGGTTCGAATACCTACTAATAGAGGTTTTAGCATAAATTTGCCAAACACTGCACTGCAGGCATTTGTATTTGTACAGCGTAATCGAATGTTAATTAATTGGATTAGGTAAATTGCACGTAATTATCAGCGAATTGCAATAGGAGCAGCTGTAACTACATACATGTTTCCAAAAAAAATATTCTATTCACATAAAGTAACAGGTTTTATCGGGTTAATGCCTGAATGAGTGTACCTACCATCGCCTTATCTATTTCTGCCGCCAAGCAACTATGCTTGCATTGTTGTGTTCAGAGGGCTGAGTGTAAGTTTTACTTCGATTTTACTTTATTATCGCGTTTGCGTTTACGTCGAAATTAGTATGAAGAAAAAAAATTCTTTACGTACCACTAGATGGCGCTATACATTTTTTCATACTAATTTTCACGTAAACACGAACGCGATAATAAAGTAAAATCGAAGCGAAACTCACACTAAACCCTCTGGTTTGAAGGTAAAGGTAGCCAGCGCAAATACTGGCATTTACCATCGGGTGAGCTACATGCTCGTTTGTGACTGGTGAGCAGTTTAAAACAACATTCTGTTATGATTTCTAAGCAAGGATGCCATGTGGTGTGGTATCTATGAAAGCAGATTAGAGAAGAATCAAAATTCGAAACGGATCGTTACTACCTAAACTCCATTACTCGATTCATTCGTCCATTTGTGATTGTTCTTGCGTTTGAGAGGCGGTCGCTCCGCTCCGATAGCGTGAGCACACGTTCTTCTGATAGCGTTTCCCTTCAGTTCGAGTTCGGCGGTCGGGCCCCAGCTAGGATCGTCGCAGAAAATGTGCAGCAGCGTTTGCTGTTATTTTTTTTTATGTTATAAGGCATAGAAACAGCCAAGCGGGCAACTTGATCGAAAGTGGTCACCGCCACCTTTGGGCATCAGCAACACCAGGGGAGTTACCAATGCGTTGCTCACCTCTGAAGAGATCTCTAATATACCTTTTGAACGATCCCATATCATAGTCTTTGGACTAGGACTTTTGACTCTTTCTTATTGGAAACGCTGGCTGGGAGATCATTCCACATCCGAATCGTCCGTGTTATATTTTACAATACAGTACTCTCCATTTTTCTGGTAAGTTGAGATGGCGGTCAAATGCCTGTCTTGTATAATATAAACAAAAGCAATATCTTCCATTATTTTGAGCGGCAGTCCAACAGTGGGCTCGTTTGGAAGGATAATGTGAAAATGATAATGGTGAAAAACTCATTAAAACACAGATAACAAAACAATACAACAGTATTTATTTAATGAACTACTTATTTATATTTACAATAAGGTACCAAGGTAATATCAATTGCGACCTAATGGAGGGAGCTACGCCTATCTACGCTTTCATCCAGAAATGGTAACTCGTGATTGGTGACCGAAGATACCTAATATTTGATGGTATTTGTATAACAAATGTGTGACACGCTCTTGAACAAAAGAGAAGAAAGAACGAGATTTTTCTGAGAGTGGTCTCTAGATAGTTTTGAATCTTATTTTTATAGGTACCGTTAAAATTTCATACAATATTTTATGCTTCAGTCACACTATCATACTAACGGCAAAAAATAAGATTCAAAATAATTTCGACTATAACGTTATAGTATCTTCAGCGCAGCACGTCCCAAAGTGCAAGCAGCGTTGGCAGCGCCACGTACACCGCGCGCGCCGCGTACGCCGCCTGCGCTGCGTGCACCACGTGCGCCGCGCTCGCTGCTGTCAGTGCTTCGTCTCGCTGCATTTGGCTTTCTGTAGAAATACAACAGATATGAGTTACGCTTGCGTCCCTTCTCACCCTTAGGATTTGGGACCATCCCTACGTTTTTAAATATTTGTCGTACTATGACTTGATAATTCATATTTTTTCAAATTCGTAATTTATTATTTCATCTTAGCACTACAGTTACAGTTAGTACTATAATTTCGTTCTAGAGCTAAAAGCTGGACAGACCTATCAGGCAGGACAGTAGCAAGTGGAACGAAGTGGTTCCTCAGGGGAAAAAAATGAGACGTTATGAATGTAAGTATGGTTTGACACGCTTTAAATTTTCCTGACGGATTGCCCTTGTCACGCACAGGTTACGCATGAAACTTTATGTTATCTTATGCTACAGGCTTCACGGCAGAGTAACACACCATAAAATAGCTCAAATGTAAAAATAGTTCAGACACGACCACACTGAAATAGCGTACCAAAAACCAATCGGAAACCGAAACCGTTCAACCAATCTCAGGATTCCCAGCGGAGACCTTGGTCAACTCACTTCGCCAACTGTTATTTAAATTATTATATTAAAAGGGCGACGAGACACATGACGAACCTTTTCGATTTTGTTGCTGATTAGAGTCCCGTCTAAGATAATAATGTGTGTAAGGAACGCGACTTTAATTTAAAACGCTACCACTAGCCTAAAACTACCAAATTACCGACCTGCATCATCGACGTCCAAAACGACGTCCGCTTG
The DNA here is from genome assembly GCA_907269095.1 of Blastobasis adustella. Lineage (NCBI taxonomy): Eukaryota > Metazoa > Arthropoda > Insecta > Lepidoptera > Blastobasidae > Blastobasis > Blastobasis adustella. The sequence continues at coordinate 17,568,608 of OU026128.1, read as the reverse complement.
CGCGCTCTCGACGTCCACATCCACGTCCACATCTCCGGCTGGGTCCTGCGCAGCCGCCTGGCACGTGTAGCGGCCGGCGTCTTCTATCGTGAGCGAGCGCAGCGCCAGCCGCGAGACGGCGCGGCCTGGCCAGCGCTGGGTGTCGAGGGAGACGCCGCCGCGGCCGCTCTGGGGGAGAGGTTTGACTATTAATACGCTGAACAACAGTTGATCTCCTACTCGTTTTACTAATGAATGAGCGCCATGCTGACGCCTGGTGATAATGTAGACGAAGATGGAGCCTTTTTTCTTTTTAAATAATTTAGTGATAAACGAGAAGACAGACCACTTTGTGGTAAGTGGTAACTCTCGGCTTTATTATGAATTATTCGTACCAAGTAACATAAACGTTTTTCATTAAACAAACCGCATCGAAATTCTCCCTTCCGATTTTTCACTGACAGATACAAAGAAACACATGTAAACTAACAACACCCCACTTTGAAAATGGAGAACCAGCATTGCGTCTATTCACTTGGCCTCACATCACACGTCATTGAGCGTCGGTGGCCGAGCGGTTACAGTATCCGACTCGTAAGCCAGAAGTCCCGGGTTCGAATCCCGCTCCGGCCGTGTACCAATGACTGTTTTCTGAGTTATGTACATTAGTTGAATACTAACCGATGCTCTTACGGTGAGGGAAAACATCGTGATGAAACCTGCACATTTAGGCGACTGGATGTGTAACCATGATCCAATCTGGTCAGGTTCCCCTGGTAGCAGGGTCATGGAGGTCAGATGGCAGTCGCTCCACTGTAATTACCTGACCTGCCAAATCCTGGATCATGGTCAAGGCGGACCCCGGGCCCTCGTTCTCGAGAGCACAACCGGGACATTAACGCCAAGATGATTTTTTTTATTACTTGGCCTCACATCACACCAGCACCCCTCACCTGCAAGTCGATAGGGCTGCCATCCTTCAGCCAGCGGATGTCCAGCGGCCGCTGGTCATCCAGCGGCGGCTCGTAGCGCGCCTCACAGCGTAGCGTCGCGCCGCCAACCGCCGGCTCGCGGTCCGCCACAGCTACCAGACGAGGCGCAGCGCCCTCTGTCGAAGATTTATCATGGATTTATCATACTATTTTCCGCCTTCCATAAAATAATAAGAATATTGTGTGCCAATCAGCTCCCGGAACTATTCATAAACCAGTCTTAGGGTCAGCGGAAGACTTTGGTCAACCTTACTTCGCCAACGGTATAGGAAACACATTCAATAAGTGGCGAGCACGTAGCAGTGCTAAAATTCGACTAGTCTCATAACACGATCAATAAACGTTTGGCATGTAAGTGATCTAATTTTTGACACTACATTTGGCAACAAAATGAGTGTCAGAAGCAGCAGCAATTAAACACTTTGTATTGCTAATGTTAGTTTACTGATTTTAATTTAAAAATTTGGCTTTCGTAACTTAAGGGACATTACTCATAAAGGAAAGTTAGCAGAAAGAGAATCCCGCTAGGATGGACTTGATTAGGATATTGCTAGTCTTTGCATTAAGTATCAATGACATCCACGTCACGGAGATTTCTTTAATCTTGGGCTAATTCTATGTATCTTCTTAAAGTCTTGTAGCTACTTCATTGAGATGCTTATCTAGAAAACAGAAAGGAAATTTTGAAAATTCTTTCAACGATTATATAGGAAATTAGGAGTGACATAGGCTACTTTTCATCCTGAATAAAGAATAGAGTCCCACGGTATAGTTAAATGTGCACAGAGATCCGAAACCCGCGGGGGACTGCTAGAGTATAATAAATAGTGGTGTCAGTACCACTTACCAACGACAGTGAGGTTGAAGAACAGGCTCATCTTAGGCTCGGTATTCAGCTGGCACTCGTATCTTCCAGCGTCTCCTACCCGCAGTGCGCTGATTCGCAGCGTGTGCCGCGACTCCCCCCGCGCGCCGCCCCGTAACGCGGTTTTCACGCGTGCATCTCCGGTGAACACCGTGCCTGCGTGCGTCAGGATTTGCAGGTCGCGGGAGCGCACCCAGGAGACCTGGAAGTGAGGATTGGATTGTAAGATTTAGGGCCAGACTGAACAGAAAAAGCGTACGCGTCTTGCCCGCATAGTCATCGCGTACCAACCGAATAGAAAACGCTAGAAAAAATAGCAGTCTACCCTATTGACGTGTATACGACACGGTGGCTGTGCGGTGACTACGCGGGCGCTGCGTTTAGAAAAAGCTTTCTGTAATTAGCAAAGAAACTAATTTTGCTTTAACATTTGGGACAATTCGTGCAGATATCGAGTACGTTTGTATGGGCTCTGCTCTCTCTTTGTTTTGTTGTTTTGTAAAACCGTGGGATCCGGTTTCCTACGCTGCTCTAATCCTCCAGGTCTTGATCTTCAGCATCCTGGCAACCTAATAGTTGGCTCTTGCATACGACTCAGCAATATCAATCATCTCCTTTTTGGCCTGAGAAATCGGTGCACCCATCTACCTACCTACGCAAAAGAATATATCAAATCGATGCCTCGGCTAGCTCCAAACCCAGAGGCATCAATCGCTCGCACAGAACAATTCAAATTATCTAACCCACCGTAACTAGTACTAGCCATTACTCGAAGTGTTTAAGCTGCACACTCTGAGTTCCTTTGATCGCGCGAGTTGGCACCGGCACATAAACAGCGTTCGCTCACGCGCACTATTCTTAGGCATGCGCGGCCGGGCGGTTCCCACGCGACAGTTTATTTTTGCGAATGGTTTATTGTAATGGTGGAGGCTCAGCGGACGCGCAGCTTCCGGGAAGTGGTGGCACGCGCCGCGCACGCCGCGCACGCCGCCCGCGCCGCGCACACAGCCCGCGCCGCGTGCGCCTGCCGCCCCGCTATATCGGGCGCGGGGCGACGACCGGCAGCGTTCGCCCGCCCTCCGCATGCCGATTCATCTATACGATATTCCGGGACATTCCTAAAATGATTGCGTACAATACCTACACACGCACATTCTGATCGTGGCCGCCCGCAGCCCTGCGTTATGAGGAGAGCTGTATAAATAGCCAACGCGCTCAATCGCCACAATAAACCCGAAAACCAATAATTCACAATGTAGGCCACTTCCCTATTAACTTCCCAACGTTCTATTGTCACAAAAATTTGGGTAGTTAATCCTACGATTCGTTAAATCTGGTAATTAATTATAGTTTAACGAATTAAGCGTCCCATTGGTAATAGTATCATGACAATGTGCAGGTAACTACATCGAAATATCGGGCCACTCGTGATCTAAGTAGGTACGAGAGAGAAGAAGTCTAGAAATTACCTTTAAAAATTAAAGTTAGGTTCCTAAACCTTTATAGCCGGTCTGTAATACACAGCTACTTATAATGGACAACCGCAACGTGACCAATAACGGGCACCATAGATTTAACCAACCTCTCCGTTAAAAGTTTATTGCCTCTTGTGTCTTTTCAGAATCATAGCCGCTTTGATGTCAGTACGCCTTTGATAGCTTCTGAAGTAATTAGGAGGGACAGAGAGAAAGAAAGAACCAAAACAAAGCTGAAAAAACATCTCGTGCACATACACGACGATAAGATCCAACGATTTAGTATTTAAGTATTAAATTCGTAAGATTTACGACTATAGTGTTTGCGTATTGTTTCACGGATCTAAATGTTACTTACGTACTGTGAACTAATTATTTCATCTTGTCGTAGTAAATATTCAAAGGCAGCGTCCGACCTTTGTATGTAGATTTCTTTCTTCCACCGCACAGTGTCTTTTGGCTATTTTGGGCCATTTCCAAAGGTTGGAAAATATTTGACCGATTGAAAGCTTGTCACCGTCTAGGGAGAGTGAAGGAGAATGAGAAGCAGAAAAAGAGGAAGAGGAAGAAGGGCAGTAGTTAGAATTTGGCCAACGGGGAAGCAGATTGTGCAGTGGTGTCGGCTCGCTTAGACAGTGCAGAAGGGACTGGTCCGGACTTGAAAGCAGTCAAGAAGTGTGCGTGCCCAATAAGCGAGCGCACCACCCCTGGTTAGGTCTGACACGGTCCGTATGACCAAGAGGTCGTTAGGGACCTGTGGGGAAGTGGGTATGTAAAATTCGATACTAACCGCTTTATCACCAATGTCAAGGAGGCGACAGTGGAGAGCAGCATCGCCCCCCGCGCGCCCCACCACGGTAGTCCGCTGCGGTGGGAATTGCGCACCGCCCGCGCCATATGCACCGCGCACGCCAGCACCGCCAGTGCCCGCTATCGACACCACTTCACCTTGCGCGCAAGCATTCCACCCTGTAGACCATGCAATGCACTGTTACAAAAAATAATAGGTACAACTGCCTGCTGAATGACCGTACACGCTAGCTTTTAAATTAGTAATAACGTGAGCAATCGGTTCACTCTGTATACTCTAGTGTTGTTTTACTGTTTAATGTATAGATACACATACCCGCCTGAATCCAGGTGAGACAGATACCATTGGTTGCCAGTTATTCAGATTTCAAATTCAAAGTTCAAAGTCATTTATTTGTAACATAGGTGTGTATACATAACTTAGTTGATATAAAGTTGAATGTCTCTCTATGTCTAGCCCTATTTTGGGCATACAAATATTAAATTAGAAGGTATATAAGCATATTTAAAACATTTCACAAAATTAAAAATTAAAAATTAATAGCACTCTTACATAATTTTAGCACTTTTTTCTACAAAGTCTGTGTAATTGGAGCCACATTTTTATAATTAAAAAATTAATTAGTGTCATAAAAACAATATTGTAAAAGCCATTCAGTTAACTTTACTTTAAACTGCCTCTCCTCGATTTCATTCGATTTCATATCCGAGGAAATGTGAAATCTGACAAAAACGTTACACAGTAGATAACCGCACTAGACCAGTGGTAGTGTTGTGAATTTAAAACTTAATATCCCATATAGGTATTTTGGAGATCGAAGCCTGCGAAGGTGTGAGTAGCAGTGATAAAACTGGGATTAATATATCCTAATCTAACCCTGGCCCTAGTAAATATCTGCTGAGAAAGAACTATACCAACTACTAACTATACTAAATTCAAATTCAATATTCAACATAGGTACACTTAAAATACACTTATTGAACGTCACAAGAAATACCTAATAATGCGCCGCGCGCGGCACCATCCCCGACCATCACATATTATTAGAGGTCCGTGGATCAAACGTTGGCCTGTTGTGTCTGATATATTCTGTCATATAGTTTTGAAATAATCTTGTGTACAATAAATGGTTAAATAAACAAATAGATATACAAAAATGTCTTCGAACTCCACATGTCTTGAAAGTTACGCAGGTCGTCAGCGGCACCAAACCAATCTCGCTTTGTCAAGTCAACGCACGAATACTCGTGGACCGAGTTTTTCTTATTCCCGAAACTGATCGAAAAATGTTCTCACGATGGTCCCGAAATAGAAACCAATTAGGGTGACGCAGCGCACGCGCATGGCACTAGAGATGGGGTATACTTCGCTACGCCGCCCTCTCAGAAGAGGGAGCTAACTCACGAAATAGTGATCGCCCGGTGATCACTTTCCATCAGAGGTGACCCGTTTGACTCTATTATATAAAAAAACAATTAGGGCACCACACCACGCAATTACTTAACTCATCACTTTTTGTGGTATTGCACGCCTTTTTCTTTTCTTTTTTTTAGTATTTAGTCATTTTAAACTGCAAATAACATTTCGGTGAAATATAGTGAGCATATCTGAACAGAGATGACATACAGAATGACCCAGCCACACAGGACTGTTTAAATAGTAGTATGTCTCTGGCGGTGAGTAATGTCCAGTCCATGGCAAACCGTGGCTGTGGCTATTGAGGCGTCTAGCAATTGCCTACTTGCTGCGAAAGCAACGTGCTTATCCCGGGTTTCTAAAGATGTGCAATGCAATGACGCCCCCTTTGTTGGTAATGTCCATAAGCAGAGCGGTGACCACCGCATGCCGAAGACCGAGCGAAGTGGACCAAGACGAGTGGGAAGGCGGACCCCGGGCCTTCCGATGCCGCGCAGGAGCGCAACCGGGATTAAACGCCAAGATGATGATGAACCCGCATGCCTGTTGGTATATCGATTGACATGAAAAATAGATTAAATTCCTAACTAAAAAGATAGAAAATACGTGAAAATATAGAAATAATTGTCATTTATCCCGACGTGTTCCATTTTGCTTCAGCATGGCGCAATTTGAGTTAACTCAAGAGACAGTGTGTGCAGCGTGTGCTGCCCATCACATTTGCGGAGTTACCCATCTCTATAAAGCACCGGCCGCTGGCGCCGCTTTCTGGAAAGGCCCCCCCCCCCCCCCCCCCCCCCCTAACCCCCCTCTTCTCCTGCCCTGCGTTGCCAGAGCTTATTTATGCGTTTCTGTTGACATATCGCTCAGAAAAGACTTAAGTAGGTCGATTAACGAAATACTCGTAAATTTATGATGTACGAACTCGTATGGGAGTATTAGAAAGTGATGTAAGTGCGTACCTACTATAATCGTAATCAAAACAGTATGTTATTACCGGGTGGGAAATTCGTTGGAACGCAATGGATCACTATCAGAACTCATACAGAACAGAAAAAAATCTTGTTTGAAAAAAATCTATACTGAAGTAAATTATGGGAATATGTAGGTACCAACCACATCCAAACGGGTATCGTAAAAGGCACAAATTTTACAAAAGTAAACAATCTATGACGCAGTATTCAGCTTATCCCAAAGAGGTGCAATGTTACGCGCGAAATTATCGCATGCGTTCTTGCGTTATTGCGTTTCGCACCGTAACGCAGTGGTGAGAAAGTTACATGTGCCCTAATACAAAACAGATCTATTATTTTCATATTGGACTACCAGGCATTTGACCGCCATCTCACCTGGTGGTAAGTGCCGATGCGGCCGAAGATGGAGCATGCCAGTCTGGGAACAGCCTATTCACTCTAACCTTGAAGATGTTCAGATTATAATGATCAGGGAACACACTCGCGCGCAACGTGTTCCATTCCTTAGCCGTACGCATTATAAAGGTCGCACCAAAGTGGCTCGTGCGGATAGCTATCCACGACAGAAGGATAAAGCGCTCATCCGGATTCGTCTTCCTATGGCCAAAAGGGGCCGGCGGAATGTCGTGCAACTGCTTCGTACACGCTTCTCCGAAAAGACAAGAAAGCGGACGCATTGTCGTATCTGTTTGAGTGAGAATCAACACTGTGACGTACAGCCTACCAATCAGGTTGTTATTGTCAGAATAGTAAAATCCTCCACCAACGTCGAGGTTGCTCAATTCCAGCAATGGATTTTTGGCTGTTTATATGATTTGTGAAGTTAATCATCAAAAGCTGAAAAGGGCTAAACTCGGAGCCTCATTGAGAGATCGAAGCAGAAATGAGGAGATCCGCAAGCGAACTAAGGTCACCACCATGGCTATGTTGGTGAAAGGTCGCCGAGCTTAAGTGGCCGTCAATCTAAATAAAAATTCGCTTGATAAAAATACTTGAAAAAATTTGTCGTTGTCAACCAACCAACTTAAATCCACTCTAAAGACAAATTATAGCTGGAAAATATAAATAAACACCACAACTTTGTAGAAAACTACCTACCATTGTCTGTTCTATGCCATAACAACAAAAATGCAATAACAAACACGGGCGAATCAGCTTTCAACCATACATCGGAACCCCACATGAGTCATAACGAATTCTGGCATAACAATTCTAATTAATTAAAACTTGATAATTGGAAAAAAAGCTTATTCTCCTAATCTCCGATTAAAATCTAACAGTCCATATGGCCGGCGCCGCGTGTGTAGCGTACAGCCGCTTGCGGCCATATGGCGGGCTTTTATTACCAACACAAACATAAACAATCGATAGGCAGATTACAGAGCAAAATAATCATCTAGGCGTCAATATCCCGGTTGTACTCTCGCGCGTGATGGCGCGGGGTGCGCCTTGAGACTTGATAATGATCCAGGTTTTGTCAGATCTGGTAATGCCATCTGCCCCCGTTAGCAACCTGACCAGGTTTGGTCATGGTCACAGTCACAGGTTTCCCTTATAGTTAGAAAGAAAATCGGCTTCCACAACTAGTTGTGTTCTAGAGTACATAACTCAGAAAAAGTCATTGGAACATGGCGGCATTCTCGTTTACGAGGCCAACCCTCTAACCATTATGCCATCGAAACCCTATTCAGATTATAGAGTTATCACTCACTAGTGCACCCAGGACTACTTCGTTCGCGTACATCTACATTACCCCTACCCACCCTTTTTTTCTTGCTGATAAACTTTCCTTCTATTATCATTATTATAATTAAAGATTTCTTTATTTCTCGACTCGGGGTCGGTTATTAGGACCAAGAGACGGGCTTACCTACGCCAAGTACTCTTACTATTTTTTTTATTTTTTTTTCTGACTACTGAGGAAGGATTGTCACGGTCCATAAGCTACGGCCAAGGTCTACGGCGGGGGAGCATGATATATTCCATACCGCCGATCATGGTATCTTTTGAATCACGCTATATATTGTTGAAAACCCATTGTTTTTTTTATACTATGTATAGATCAAATGCTTCGCTGTCGACTCCCTAATTACTCTCCGGCTCCATCACGCGATCCGATGGTAAAAACCATTAAATTTTTTATTACAAAACATGTATTAATTTCACGTACCATCATTGATTTGCCCTTGTTGTTCTGTTTGCTCTCTGCAAGGGTTTTTTTGAATTGGTATAATTATTTGACTGCCATCACAACACAGATGCTAAGTATACCTAGTTGCAGTCTACGATAAGCAAATGTGCTCCTTGTTCTAGAAAATTGAGTCGGAATCAGAAAAAACTTGCTTGATCCTTCTTCCGATCGACAATGACGTATTCTTACGCAATTACTTATAACTTTTTTCTAATCTATAATCTTGGGACGACTTTCCCAGACCTGTTTAATTAAAATTTGTAGAATTGTGCTTGTTTTAGTACTTTAACTGTAGCCCATCGTCATCGTCAGCCCTTACAGGCACCTACCTAATAACAGACTAGTGCCTCGATTGCCTGCTACGCTTTGGTTCGACCATTATAAAGAGGACTGCTAAGAAATGGACTACGATGCCTGCTACTGTGCTCCCTCAATATTATTAATCTGGACACCTTCAAGGCCAGAGTGAATAGGCTATTTCTAGACAAGTTTTAATTTCGGCCGCATCGTCATTTACACGATACTGATCATGTTGTGGTCTAAGGAACCAGAATCTAGAATATTAATTATCCTCGTCTAAGAAATCCGCAATTAGCCTTACACGACACTTTGTCCGTAGGTACTATTGTTCTCCAACGGACTCTACATCTGCATTACTATTACATGGTAATACAAAGTCATTTCCCGCCGTCTGTCCCTGTGTATCTATGTATGCATCTACGTACACTTAGATCTTTTAAATTCCGCAATGAATTTAATGCGATTACCAACAATACATAGAGTGATTCAAGAGGAAGTGTTTATAAGCAAGAAAAAAGGGTAGGTAGGGGTAAAGTGTACGCGAACGAAGTCGCGCCGGGTCAACTAGTAATAGAATAATTAGATACGTACAAAGATTTTGACATAAACATAGAGGGGTACGCATATTAATATATTTAATGAATGAATTAAGACGCCCCGTCGTGACTACGGAATGACTTATATTACTTTAAAAAGAACCCACCTGGCGAATAATTTTATGCAATAGTTGCCAACATATTTCATTCTAATGGCTTAATTTATACACAAAGCAAGGGGATATGGAAATATTCCCTTGTGTTATTGTTACAATGATTTTGGAATCGCAATTTGTACACACGTGTACGATATAGCTGGCAAAACTCCCAGCGAAGATGTCGTTCGAGGCAGCGACTAACAAATCACCTCAGTAGAGGTTCCCGCAAAATTTATTGTATTTTAAAATCGCACATTCCAGCGCAGCTATAAAACTGTCTTCGGGAAGTTAAATTTAGACTAATAGGATGTTTATCTACCTACATGAAAATCGAAACGTTTGCCTTTAGTTATGATTTGGTTTTAGTTTTAAAGCGATGGTTTAGAAGTCAAATCTTGATGGGTTAATTATTGGCCGTCTCTCATTATAATTCTTAAAAGGGGCAAAAAAGGGGTCTAACAGGGTGATTTAGATTTGATGCTGCGGTAACTGCTCGTCAGGTACCTAGGCCGAAAGCTTGTTCACTACCTTAGGCTGTCCTAATTGGCAACGGTCATGCGACCATGGTCGTGCGACTAGCGGTCCGACGTACGATCGTTGACAATTGGGACAGGTGTAACATAATCTTTACTATAGTTATTTTTTATTGTTGCCACTTCTAACCCCAGTCTTTTTAACATTGGTTAAGTATGAACCTACGCCCTACATGTTTTAATACAATTTACAAAAAATAGGCAGACATAGACGCCAACCAATTATAATATTTATGTTAAGTACCTATTATTTTTAAACACTAGTCTTTGTCACCCCTTTGCTATTGTCATCTTGAGAGCACATTGTTGTATGACGTGAAGGAGGATGTGAAACAGAAGTAAGGCATGCGGGCACGCCGCTGCGCCCGGGCGCCCGGGCGGTCCGCTCCACCCACCATGCACCGTCATCGTTCGGATCTCACGTACCATTACCACCTTAATAAATAATAAATAAATAAATATGCTTGGACAAATTGACACATTGACATAGCCCCAAAGTGAGCAAAGCTAGTGTTATGGGTGTTAGATAACTGATACACGTCTGATATACTATGTTTAAATACTTACTTATTATACATACTACACTCAGACCCGTAACAGAAATTAAAATTCATCATTTAAATTTCAGCTCGGCCAGGAATCGAACCCGGGACGTCTGCGTGATGACCGGTACGTTAAACAACTAAACCACTCAGGTCGCCAAATATTCCTATGTTAAGAATCATAATATTCCTGTGCTGTTGTTAAAAGGTTTTTATACTATCTTGGCAGAAAATGTTGTTGAAAAGATTTATTTTATTTAAAGAATTAGCTGTACACGCCGCGACTTCGTTCGCGTGTTATCCTGTTCTATAAACCTTCTCTTGAATCGCTCTATCTATTGTTGAAAACCGCATTAATATCCGTTGCGTAGTTTAAAAGATCTAACCGTACCTACATACATACACAAATTCATTCATTCCCAAAAATCATTGCCGTTAGTACTGAAAAAATCATTAGTAGCCCAATAAATTCATTAACGAATCCCTTCAGGAAATGGAATGCACAAAAGGAATGGCCCACTGAGTAAACAATTTCAATAACTCATTAAGGAGATGAAAGGGCGCGGCTCAAAAATTATTTACACGACGTTGCTTTATTTATGTTGAATGAGTCAACCGTGGCGCCTGTTTCGTGCGGCCTCGGATTCTCGCGTTTACTAAATATAAAGTTCCACGATTGTATGAATGAATATGTCACACGCTGCCGTGCTAGGTCCGCTTTCCTACTCATTCTTCTCCACTTCGCCCGATCTTCGGCATCCTCTCATCGTAAGCCGTTTACTAAATATAAAGTTTCACGATTGTATGAATGAATATGTCACACGCTGCAGTGCTAGGTCCGCTTTCCTACTCATTCTTCTCCACTTCGCCCGATCTTCGGCATCCTCTCATCGTAAGCCGTTTACTAAATATAAAGTTCCACGATTGTATGAATGAATATGTCACACGCTGCCGTGCTAGGTCCGCTTTCCTACTCATTCTTCTCCACTTCGCCCGATCTTCGGCATCCTCTCATCGTAAGCCGTTTACTAAATATAAAGTTTCACGATTGTATGAATGAATATGTCACACGCTGCAGTGCTAGGTCCGCTTTCCTACTCATTCTTCTCCACTTCGCCCGATCTTCGGCATCCTCTCATCGTAAGCCGTTTACTAAATATAAAGTTCCACGATTGTATGAATGAATATGTCACACGCTGCCGTGCCAAGGTCCGCTTTCCTACTCATTCTTCTCCACTTCATCCGATATTCGGTATCCGAGAGGATACGATGAGAATCGTAAGAGGTTCATCTCATCTCACCTAGTGGTAAGTGACGATGCGGCCGAAGATGGAGCATGCCTGTCTAGGAACAGCCTATTCACTCTATCCTTGAAGGCGCTCAGATTATAATTATCAGGGAACACACTCGCAGGCAACGTGTTCCATTCCTTGCTGTACGCATTATAAAGGTTGAACCAACGCGGCTCGTGCGGATAGCTGAAAAATCCACGACATAAGGACAATTTCTCACTTCGAACAATTCCAAAATTCTATAATATTGTATGAATGAATGTGTCACACGCTGCCGTGCCAAACGCGAAATTTACTCGCTATCTCTCTGTAAAATAGTGTATTAATATTCTGTCTCTATAATAAGCTGCATCCTATTGCGGATCCGATGCGTGAGCGCAGGAAATAAACAGGAAACCGGGGGAGAGCCGCGGGCGGGTGCCACGTGACTCAGCGGTGCTGCGACCAGATTTTAGCTCCAGCGAAGGAATCATCATCATAGTTGAGGATTAATATGTTAGCCGCGAATGTTATGTAATGAGACATAATAAGCTCTCGACCTACGACACTATGGCAGGACCGATCTAGGAGGCAGATAGACAGTTTATACTAATCCTTACATGGTATAAAATGAAGTCGCTTTTCGGATGCGAGGGCGTGATCGGACGTCTGACCAACGTCGCATCGGCCGCGCATCCAAAAAGTAACCCAACTGTTGCTCATTCTTGTGGTCAATCCCGCTTTAGCCAGGGTTCGCTATACTTGTAGGCAAGCAATTTCAGAACCTCTTTGGATTTTTACTTGCAGCGACTACCATCTCACCCGCTCAAGCCTTTTCTTAACAATAGAAAAGCGTATACGTACAAAGAAGGAAGAACGTCCGTCTGTTAGTAGGGAACCACCAGCAGCATGAGATTGTTTTGGGCCCCAACATGGTTTGTCGTCGGGCCTCATGTTGATGAGACACGAAAAAGGGCAATATTCCACTACGTAGGCCTAATGCGATTGCGCGGCCGGCGTTCTCACAGTCATCATCATCAACCCATACTAGTCTACTAATGGACATAGGACTCCCCATTCGTTTTGAAGAACGCGTCGCTCGCCAAGGTTTCACGACGATCGCCACTCCATTGCCAATTGTCAGTTGAAACCCTGTTCGCTCGCACTGTGATATCTCATAGTAACGTTTCTGAATACGGGTGTTCGTTGTAAGGTACCTGCAAGAGCCGGCAATGCAGCAAGCAGCAACAGCCTCGCCAGCGCCCCAGCGCCGCCCACCGCCACGCTCATGACGTGGAGGCGTGACCTGATGACAAATAAAGTAATTTTTCAATTGAATTTGGCAAAACTGATAATTATTAAAGTAGCTTAAAAAGGAACTAATAGGTCGCCAGTATGAAAACTGTAGAAAAGAGGCCGACGACGACGCCCTCATGTTCACTATGCGCTCCTCGTTTCTAATAAAGCCAGTATAGTAACACTGAATTTTAGGCATCAATGGCACATAACAGTCAATTATAAGCCATGAGCTTACTCCACATTCAGCTCATTTGAAGAACATTGACATAATACCTTTTGCACCGCCAAACCGTATCCTATACGCGAGGCAGGCGTAGTGACAAACCCGATATGTATGACGATGATTAAATAGTTGCTGGTTTTTCTTTCATAACTCCTATTGGCCTGATTTTCGGCACAGATATAGTTTAAGAGACGAAGAAGGAACTTCGTCTTTTCATAGCTCCCATACTATGACTATGATTTCGCCAACGTCAATAAGGATAAACCTGGATAGACAACGTACCTCTTCTACTTTATTCACACCCCTATTCACATACAAGTAAGAGCCGTTCCACACGGCACGGTGCGGCAGCGGCGCGGCGCATGAGCGGTGCCTCTGCAGCGTCCTGCATATAAAAATCTATGGTATGCCCCACGGTGCGGTGCGGCTACTATGCGTTTTCACATTGCTTCTCAGAGAAATAAACGCACTGAACACAGTTAAATCGGCTTTAATTGGTCAATTTCGTTCGTTTAAACAGACGCATACTGCTGGTCAAGTGTCGATTGACAGTCAAGTATTGTCAGTTGGAACTTGGAACCCTATGCGTTCACGCGCACTGTGAGACCTCAGCTAGGTAATTTTCTGAAAACAGGTGTAAACATTTTCTACGTCACAGCATAATAACTTTATCATCTCCCAAAGGAAGTTTAAGAACTACCTACGTAACCTACATAATGCGACCCACATGAGTGTAGTGTTTGATGTCGCCGGGTGTTAGTGCTTCCAAAAGCGAGTAGTACGAGTGTACCTACATGACCGTACGCAGCGGTAGGTATAGTCACGAAAACATTAGTAGCGGTGCGCACGCGCACGCTACGCTACGAGGGACGCAAATAGCTTGCCAGGAATACCGCGCAAAGGTTAACTGGATACGATGGCACGTGTCATTCGCTCGTCAGCCGGCGCGAGCGCAGGTAGCTATGCATTCGGTGTAGGTACTGCAGGTACCTACAGTCGGGGGCGCAAGGCGCTGTCTTAATTGGCAACGGTTGGCTATCATGGTCGTGCGACGGGCGGTTTTGAGGTGCCTTGTTCGACCATGGTCGTACTACCGTTGCCAATTAGGACAGCGTCTAATGATTAAGGGTGCGACTTATAAGCGAGAGGTACCAGGTTCGATCCCCACTGCCGCCAAGTACAGTCATTCAATGTATTAGTTGAGATAATCCATATGACAATTAGTTTTTAGACTTTTTCTGAGTTATGTACCTATAGGTGCACTAGTTAACACTAACCGATGGTTTAACGGTGAGGGAAAACAGCTCGAGGAAACCTGCACATTTAAGCGACTGAACGTGTTACCACAGGTTCTACCGTTATCAGGGTCACCAAGGTAAGGTGACAGTCGCTCCACTGTAATTATCTTTTCTGCCATACATGTATCATAGTCAATTCGGACCCCGAGTCCTCGTGCGCAAGAGCTCAACTGGGACCCAGGACCATATTGGATCATGCTTACACATTCAGTCGCCTAAATGTGCAGGATTCATCACGATGTGTTAAATAGGCTTATATACCTACTAATTTAATATTTGTATGCCCAAAATAGGGCTAGACATAGAGAGACATTCAACTTTATAACAACTAATAAGTTATGTATATGTATACACCTATGTTACAAATAAATGACTTTGAACTTTGAACTTTGAACTTTGATGTTTTCCCTCACCGTAAGAGCATCGGTCAGTATTCAACAAATGTACGTAACTCAGAAAAGAGTCATTGATACATGGCGGCAGTGGGATTTGAACCCGTTACCACTAGGCCACCGACGCTCCCATCTCTCCATACAACGTTACGCTTTTTTCCCGTAGGGGTAGGTAGAGACCACTCTATTCCCTTTGCCACGGTCTTGACAAACCTCTCTACAAATCTCTACAAAATTTTATAATGGAGTCGCTTTCCGCGTCTGTCTATATAACCGCTAAGTCCTAAACAACGCAATGGATTTCAATGCGGTTTTCACCATCAGTTAGACTATTTCTTCTGGAAGGTTTATATGTAGTTATGCATATTATTATATTAATAAAACATCGAGAAAACCTGTGCAAACCAGGGGCTGGTCGCTTGTTATTTTTATAGGTAGATACCTACTCTTTTTAGTTAATTAGGTATGTTTATTTAATCGCGAACTCACAGGTTGTACTTTAGGCCGTGTGGTGTCCGGCAAATTAGAATAGCACCAATCCCTCGTGGGTGTCGTACAAGGCGACTAATGTTTTCGAGACAAAAGACCTAGTCTCCGTACGCTGGGAAATGGGCAGCAGCGTTTTCCATTGTTTATTTACAACACTGCGATCTCCAATCCGTCTGCCAAGCGTGGAGATAGTCTCCTTTTCGTGGGAGAGGCCCTAATTTGCAGTGAACTGTTATGGACTGTGATGATGATGATGACTGAGTGGTTCAGTTGGTTACAACCGGTCTGCCACGCAGAGGTCCCCCAGAGGTCGCAGAGGGGGGTTCGATTCTCCGCCGAGCAGACACTGAAATGATGAATTTTAATTTCTGTTACGGTGTTACGGGTGTTGTATACAATAAGTATGTATTAAAAATTAAGTAGTTTATCAGTTTTCTATCACCCATAACACAAGCTTTGCTTACTTTGGGGCTAGATGGCGCTGTGTGAAATGTCCAAGCATGTTTATTTATTTATTTATTTATTATCTATACCAAATTAAACCAACAAAATACTACTTCACGTTTATTTCTTTGAGGGCAGTATCTATCTAGGTACCTACTTGCCCTGCGTTCTATTATAGTTTTAGATGGCGACATCCACGAGCCAAAACTAATTAGAACACTCGCGGTTAAATTGGGATCCTATTAATACTAACTATAGCGAAACGATATTTTGTTTTTCTCGACTTAGTTTGTGGGCGGGTTAGCAGTGTAATATGCGGTTTATCAAGTGTTAATTTTGTGAAGTAAAGTAGGTAGATAGGTGGAAGAAATCGCTCTAAGCGATAAAGCCGTTTGTTGCTTTTTCTTCTGTTAATTTTTAAGTACCGATTACCGATTCTTTTAAATGTGCAATTAAGTGTTCTATTATTCATTGTTAACTATGATTAATTTCAAATCTGGTTAAAATAAAAAAAAATACCTATATTAGGTTAATGAATTAATAATAATTAGTGTGTTAGTTAATAAATATCTAATAAAGATCGTCTTGGCGTTAAGTTCTGGTTATGCTTTGGCACCTTAATTCAGATCAGGTAATTACAATTGGGGTGACTGGCGTCTGACCTCCGTGACCCTGTGAACAGGCGAACCTGACCGGATTTTATCGTGGTTACACATTCAGTCGCCTGAATTTGCAGGTTTAATCACGATATTTTCCCTCACGATGTTTTTCCATAAGAGTATCGCTTAGTATTCAACTAATATACATAGCTCACAAAAGAGTCATTGGTACATGGCGGCACTGAGGTTAAAACTCGGTAACTCTCGCTTACGAGTGGGGCACCATTACCACTAGGCGACCGACGCTCACCGGTTTCAAGTTTTTTTAAGTTAGTTTATCTAGGTGTTTGACCGCCATCTCACCTGCCGATGATAGAGCATACCTGTCCAGGAACAGTCTATTAAATCCGGGCTTTAAGGGCGGGCGGTCATATAACTATACTATCAATCTAGGCGAGATTATAATGTTCAGGGAACCCACTCGCAGGTAACGCGTTCTATTCCTTGGACGTACGCATTATAAAGGTACCTAGCAATAAAATAAAAACAATCGTATTTTTCATAATGGAAATTGTTAGATAGTTTTGAGTCCTAATATTTAAATATTACTTAAGTAACTTCTTAATTCACAAAAAGGAGTTTACCTATTTATACCTAGCAGAAGAAATAAAATCATCTGGGTCCCTATTAATATTTCTCTCTTTCAATCTCTCAAAGTTTATTTATTTAATCATATAAGTTACCTACGTTGTAGAACAATACTTAATTTTGTGTTCCGTAAACAGCATGTATAAATAATTCATTACTTAACAGATACCTGTGCTTCTTTCTTCCTTTGAAACGCAGAATATTTTAAACGCTGAAATTTGCGCCGATTTAACTTAAAGTTAGCAAGAATTAGTTAGGGCGGCTTGCACCAAATTTTTAAACATATTTAAGCTGATACGTGAACAAAAAAAACGTCATTCTTAAACGTGTTTAAGAATTTGGTGCAAGCCGGGTTTAATAAACTAGATACCTAGTTAGATGAATACTTACTATACTGAGGCTTAAATTCCAAATCTCTATAGCACAAAGTCCACCAAACCACCTACACACAACATTTTACAGTTCTTCCCTTAAAGATAGTCTTTAAAAACGTTTAAGTAACTAAACACTACAATTCTCTCAAAAAATACTAGAACACTCTTTCCTTTTTCACCAAAACCGCAACGTAAACAAATAGAAATATTATCCACAGAGATCGCACTGCGCACACGTGTTCACCGGAGTCTTTGGCACGCATTTAAACTCACGCGCACTCCCGGCGACACAGCCGCGACTCCTGTCCTGGGAACGGGAGAGTGGGACAATTCCCTATCCTACAGCGCCACCTACCTGTTCAGTAGACTGTGGCGCTAGTGAAGCTAGTCTAATGACATTTACTAAATGACGTCTAGTAGTTCTAATTTTGTCTACTGAATAGCTAAGTTTGTTGCCGATTAACTCACACGCGGTGCGATGGTTGGTGTATTTTTCAACTGTGCTGCGTCTGCACAAGGTGTAGGTTCGGCGTTTGACGAAATATACGGATAGTTATATACTAGCGACCCGACCCGACGTCGCACGATTGTTCTTGAGCTTTCTCTATTATCATCATCACAGCCCGTAACAGTTCACTGCAGGACTTAGGGCCTCTTCCACGAAAGGGGAGGTTATTGCCATTAATCTCCACGCTTGGCGGGAGGGTTGGAGATCGCAGTGTTTAAATATAACAATGGAAAATGCTGCTGCCCATTTACCAGACTACGGAGACTCTTGATCTTTTGCCTCGAAAACATTAGTCGCCTTGTACGACACCCATGAGTGTAAGGGGTTGGTGCTATTCTACTCTGCCGGACACCACAAGGCCCATCTCTAATATACCTAGTTAATATTAATCATCGTCTTGGCGTTAATGGCAGCACGGGGTCGGTCTTGACCATGGTCGAAGATTTGGCAGATCAAGTAATTACAGTGGTAGAGCGACTGATGTTTGACCTTCGTGACCTTGTTTACAGGGGAACCTAATCAGGTTAGGTCACACATTCAGTCACCCGTATGTGCAGTTGTCATCACGATGTTTTCCCTCACTGTAAGGACATCGGTTAGTGCTCAACTAATGCTCATAAGACGTCAAAAAGTCATTGGTTCATGGCGGCACTGGGTTCCGAACCCGGTACCTCTCGCTTACGAGTTACGCCCCTTGACATTATGCTATCGACACTCCTAGTTCATCGCTACATACTTCATTTAATAACTCAAATCGGTCACTTGTTAGTAATTATCGTCCCCCGAAGTTTAGGGTAGCGTTGCTATAGTGTGTTTCAATTGCTATTGATCACATCACAATCTACTCGTGCTGTACAAAGATATGCTAAGAAGTTTGTGGCCGTCTCAATTGTCGCAGATGGCTGAAGCTTCGACGCGCGCACGATTGCTTCAACCTCCGACCACATAATGTCGTCCCTAGTGTTGTACAGTGGAAATATAAATATAAATCATATCAGGCCTTATAGGCCAATAATAACATAATATAAATTGTAGTCTCATCTGTTATTGACTTACCACACTACACTACTCACCACCACCACCACCACTAGTGCCTGACTAGCGCCCCAACTACACCACCACCACAACAAACCGCTGCGTGTATTCTACTTCGCGCTAATGAATTGTCGGTCAAATAACCATACTATCAACTCTCCGGTTGAAGCCGGAAGCTTTAAGTCCGCCTTTGTACGTAACAGTGCATGAAGTTTTAAATTAATTAATAAATAAATAACCCCAGCAATTTTCAGTGTCGACTACTTACTACGGTCAAGGATCTTGAGGATGCTCCGTGGAGGAGCAATACACGTGTCGAGTTTTACCAGTGATAGTGAAGTGGACAGTGGTGGTGGAGTAGTGGGGGAGCTAGTGGTGGCACTAATGTTGATGGAGAGTGGTGTTATGTAGAGAGCCATTAACAAATGAGACTGTGCTAAAAATTCACATATTATCAACTAGTTTTTCAATTAGTAGCTGGGCTCAGAGGGGCAAATATAATTCCCAGCTAGCTATTAAAGGTGTGCGTGAAATGGTTGACTTTTCTTCAGTAAAGTTTTTACGCCATAATATTCAGAATAATTATTGTCTTGTTCTATTGAAACGAACTTTACGCCCCACGCCGTGGTAGCGACACCGAGAATAATTCGTAAGTCAAAGCATAGGTCAAAGTCAAAGTCAAAGGCATTTATTTGTGACACATGTATATTATTGTGATACAGATTCATAAAGATATTATAATGTTTGTGAGTATCTCTGTGTGGGCCCAATTGTGGGCATACAAATATTATAATTATAGGTAGGTACATATAAAATCATAATGGCTAATACTTATTAAATTATTTCATAGTCATTTTTTACATAACTAAGTGTTACACGGCACCATATCTCTAAAATTTATGTATTCATTCAAATCATAAAAACAATATTTGAAAAGCCATTCTGTTAACTTATTATTAAAGTCCCTTTCCGGTAAATTTTTAATTTCATTAGGTGTTGTCAAATATACACATATTAAACACATTCTTTTTATGTAGGTTTTACACGGAGGTTTATGCAACATGTTTGTATTTTGCGCTCTTTGTGTCCTCCGGCTAACATCTGATACAGTTTTAAAATATTCCGGATGAAATTTCGTCAATACACAGACAGTTTTAATATACATGCATGGCAATGGTAGGATTCGCGATTTATAGAATAATGGTCTACAGCTATTTGTAACCCATCACTTTGTAATTGCACGAACACATTTCTTTTGAAGCCTAGGAGTTCTTCGTAACTCTACAGAATTCCCCTACAATATAAGTCCATAGTTTAGAAGTGAGTATCTTTCCTTTTGCTCCTATTTTCCTTGTCCTTACATAGTCCAAAAATTCCGCGTATGTTAAGCGTACTCCACATGTCCGCCGAAACTTTCGGCGAAACTTTTGCCGGGACTTGGTCGATCTCTACATTCTCGCCTATGGTGGGTGTTAAAACGCGTCGACATTATATCGATTCATCGGTGTAAAATCGCTAATCTGCTGTAAACAGGGTCACAGAGGTGATGGCAGCTGCTCTACTGTAATTACTTGATCTACTAATATCCTGGATCATGGTCAAGTGTACCCCGAACCTGTTACGGGAAAAAGCGCTAGGAATATAAATATAAAATCGATTGAATCGAGACGACAACAAACTATCTCTACTTAGTCTATGAAATAGGCGAGACATGCCAAACATGCACAGGACTACACGAATATAGGCGAATATTCCCTCTACACTCTCGTGTTCCCGCGGTACTGTCCACATGTGGAGCGCGCTTTAGTCTGTATTTCCGCTAACTCCTCTGAACCTTGCAGCAGATTTTGATGTTGTTAACATTTATTGTACCTCAGATTTTCTTCCGGAAGATTCCTTCATTACTACTTTCACGGAGTAGGTAGTTCTTTGTTCGTTCTTGCTATTAATTGGTATTTTCTGACCAATGATTTCTGAATTTAATTCTTTTAGTATATTTTGGATCAATGAGTTATACTATTCGAAGTTTCTAACTTAATATTAATTTTTACTTACAACATGGCTGTTTAAGTAATATTGCCTTTACCGAACTCTACCATGTTTGGTAGCTTAATAGTCTATGATGTGATGACGTGTCAGTGTTACTAGACTAAGCCCAAAATTATGGTCTCCAGCTAATACATAATAATTTGAAATGTTTATCTTCTCATTCACAGTGTAATGATTTAATCATTATATTATAATAATCATTATATTGCCACAAAACCGAAACTGCAGTCTGTTGGCACTAGAGATGTAAGAGCGATAGGTATTATACGAATGATATACGAAACGTATGAGTCTCTAAATATGATGAGGATGTTGTTCGACATAGCTTTTTGACGTGACAACGTCTTATAATTCGATGGAGCTGGCTGCACGCACGAAAAACCATGACTCATGCGGCGTTACCTCGCTCTGAGGCGTTCCATTTAAGGCTTGAAGTGCAAGCGAGAGCGTGGAACGAGCTACAAAAAGGCACAATCGGCCTCCGCGTTCGGCAGCGTTCGACATCTGTCTCTCTCCTACTTGAGTGAGGGATGCGTCCGCGTGGACAGCTGCTATACAATAATACATTTACATGTTTTCGTCAAGTATGAAGTGCAGTGAAAAGTGAATGTGGTGTCAATTGTTTATAGCAACGATAATTGCGGCGATAAAGGTACTTAATGATTCTTTCGATATTAAATATGTGTTTAGTGGTATATTGTCGAATATTCGTGCTTTCATCATTAAAATAAAAAGCAAGAAATAAAATTAAAATTTACTTTTGAAAAATGCAACCATTCCATCAGTATTTTCTTAAGACGTTGTCACGTTCAACTATCGTCAGTAAACCGACTTTTTTTGTTTTATTTAAAGTTCACCAACGACTGTTTACAATATTGTGTACGTACATACTTATCTTGCAATGTAGTAAGACATGTAAGTAGGTAATTAAGTAAAGTAAGTAAAAACTAAATTGCAACAACATAGCCTATGGGCCAGTTTATCCTTTTTGGTTATACAATAGTTTAGATATGTTTACACTACAGCAACATATACAGTTAACTTAATTGGTTAAATAAACTATGATAACGTACAAGAGTTAACAGAATACCATTTATCTACACTCATAGCGTAATGTTCCAATTACATATTCGAAAATAGTTGTTTAAATATACACTTTATTCACACCATACTATAAAATTTAAAAAATCTATACAGCATTTCTCATACTATTTTCATTACAGCTGTATCGAAAAATAACTTTTTGACCATTATGCAACACTTTTGTCTGGCGCCGTGACACGGCGAAATTTTGGCTGAATACCTAAATGACTTTAACAAATTTAAAATTACAATTTTCCGTTTATATTTGTGTGTAATTATTTTCCCGCTAAACAGAATATTTTTTCTAATTGTTGTAATTTGAATGTTTTTTCTTGTTTGAAACAAATAAATAAATAAATGTGAAAGTAGTGAAGTGAATTTCCCGCCGCTTGATAGCCTCGACGCGTAGATACACCAAAACTGACTCGCAGCTTACTTGCAGCTTAGTTAAGAAAATTAACATGAAAATATGAGTGTAGATAAAGTAGTGTATGAAACTGCATATAATTAGGTATTAAAACACTCGTGTCAAACTATTATCATACTCTGTTTTAATACCCCCTTTTATATGTCAGTTGCATAAACTACTATTATGCACCTAAACAAAAACATGCCATACCTACGTAACGACACAGAGAAAGATAAAAAAAAATCTACGTGCAAGTATTATCCAAGAGATAACAAAACACTAACTATTAAGTATTCTATAACCTTAATAAGCCGCCTTCATTACTGTACACCATTTAAAATTTGTTGGTTTATACTGTCTAACTTAGGTGTCAACACCTACTACGTCAAATGTTGGATACATTTGACAAGAATCATAATTCCATGAAGTAGGGCGAAGGTCTTTTTCCGAAACGTCATTCTTCTAATTTCACAACTAAGACTTGTTAGTTTCTTTTTCCGTCACGTTCCTTCTTATCCATGTTCCATTGTTGGCGACATTTGAACTCTGTCACAGAATGCTACAACCGACCATTGACAGGTCACCTCTGTCGCTGGTCAAGCTTTAATTGTAACAACCACTTAAAGATTAACATCACTTTCCAAAACTAGTTCGACAACAAATAATTTTAGAGGAGCGACCGCCTAACTCGAAATGAAAATCGCCATCTTGTTACAATCCATCGCCATCTCACTCGCTCAAATTGCAAACGATGTCGTTATCTCACTTGTAAACCCTTAAATTTCAATCTTGATGCTATGACGTTTACGTTCAGACGGTCGCTTTGCAAGAGTGCACCAGGTAACTAAAATTGAACGTTGCCATTTTTAAGGTACCTATAGGATCGCAAAACTGCCTTGCTGCGATTGATACAGATTGTACCAATCGCAGCAAGGATTATTTATTTATTTTTAACTATTGTTTTAACAAGGTGTATGTTGTTCTAAATCAATAAATGATACAATTAACAATAGTTAAAAGATTATAATAATGTTGAATATGAAATTTTGAGAAGCTATTTTTGAAAACTGCTCATTTATTCCTTATTGGCATGGCAAATGGATCTAGTCTAGCAAATAGATCTAGTCTTTATTGGCCCTTACCTTATTCCCCCACAATGGCACGATATTATGTTCCATTGGATATTATGTTTTTGGGTTGCTGCGAGAGCAGCAACCCAAAAACTCAGTTCCGTGCTTTATATTGCATTTCTCCTACACCATACACTTTCACAGGTGTTTGCTACACATTACACTATCACTAATAAAAATTGAAACCCGAAATATACAAAAAAAGAGTAGGTAATTAAATAAGAGCCGCAACTACACTCAGAAATTCCCGCCAAAAAGCCTTATTAATTTATTTAGAAAATCTGGCAAGACTGGGTTTACAGTTTGTACGTCTGTGGACTCTGTGGTGTCTCCGACCTCCGTCCTCCGTCAATCAACTGTCAAGTGCAATGCGCGTCAGTAAGAGAGCGTGTAATTTTGCTTTGCTTGGCGTTCATTATCATTTTATAAAAATTATTCCAAGTATTCTCTCGTGTTATTCGTAGTTTCTCCGTGATTTGTGACAAAATACAAAATATGGAATTGGTAAGTTGTCTGTAGAAAGTGTTACGCTTCCAAATATTTTACAATATAGGTATCACTCTCTTCCAACGCCATTTCGAGATGACCAACTAACTACGATTGTCATAATTATGCATTATCTAGCTAAACCAATAATGTGGCATTTTCTCAACCCCAATTAACAAATGTGTCTATTGCTGAAGCAGCCGTACCGCACCGTATTACTTCAAAGTACCACATTATTTCAAGTAAAGCAAGCTCACGGCATAATCATCTAAAGAACCCAATTTACTCTTCGGAATACTTGGACTTCACGAGTCCTGCCGTTGGTATTGTGTCCAACAACCCGGAAGAAGTCTATTGTGTATATTAACCCAATAATGTAGCTACACATGCAACATCCCGGTAGCAGCAGGAAAAGGTTAATGCCCCCAGCTAGTCGTAGCTACACGTTTGCAGTATACAAATGTCCTAGATCTATCAGTGAATACGATAACTGCAAGCTGATAGAAACATTGGGTTAAAGTGATATCTGTATATAAAACCACAATTAGTCTGTCCAAAGCTCTTGTCACTACTCCTCTTACTTTTTACAGCAACTCCCTGCGTTACTTTCTATACTTATAATAATGTTTACTAAGCAAGAGAGAGTTAAAGCTGTCTTTGTGCAAGGCACTAGTTATCCACGCCACAATCATGCACTGAGAAGTGAAAATTGACAAATATTAGCACAGCTCTTATGGATCTAAAAGTTAAAATTTGCAAGTTTGCTGCCCTTTCAGTTGCAATTAGAGTTATGTTTATTATGACCGCCTCAGCCTTTAAGAGATTTTAGCAGCTTTTAAGATTGTTTTAAATTTTGAGCTTACTGTGCTTACTCATAAAATAAAAATAAAATAAAATAAATTATTAAATTACTTTCATTACAATTGCCCCAGCTTTTAAGGGCCACATTCCCAAAAATTATGACTGCCCCAGCAACAATGGCAAAAATTCTGAACTCACTGCATTGGCTCATTCAAAGTTACTTTTATAACAATCCCTGTGAAAAATGTCAGGTCAGATGGTCACCATTATCACTATTTATCCTCAAGTGCGATTCTGGAGGCTCGAGTAAAGGACCACAAGAGATTCATTGCCTATCGACCCCAACATGGTTAATACGGCCCTGCCTTCTATTCTTAATCTATCCCATTATCTTGTGTGTAAACACAAAGTTGAAAAGTTGATCTTATAAAAGTTATCAAGACATGCATGCAATAATTTGTTGTGCGACAGTTGCAGGGCGGTGACACAAGTGCGCTGCAGCCACCTGCCCTGCCTCAGCAGTTCGCGGGCATGCCGGCGCCGGCTGGAATTCCAGGCATGCCAGGATCTGGCGGAATACCGGCCATGCCACTGCCGGGCGCAATGCCGGGCATGCCAGGGATGCAGCCAATGCCGCCAGCTGGGTTGCCAATGCCGCCAACCGGAATGCCGATGCCGCCAGCCGGGATACCGGGCATGCCGATGCCACCAGCGGAGGCGTTGGTGCCTGCGGCCTTGCCACCCATGGCCGCCATGCCGGCCATGGCTCCTATGCCGCCCCTGACGGCCACGCCGGCCACGGCGGGCGTGCCGCAGCCGGCGTCCCCCGCGCCGGCGGAGCTGGCGGCGGCGACGGCGGCGGCGGTGGCGGGTGAGTGGCGCGCGGAGGGGCGGGAGGGGCGGGAGGCGGCCGCTCGGACCACGGCGACTAACGCGGATGGCGTATGCTCGCTGTTGCAGGCGGAGGTAGCGGAGCGGCGGCGGCGCGGCACCGGACGCCCGCCCGGGCTACGAATCACCTCGATTTCTGTTTGCGACCTCGCTCAGTGATCAGTGTTCTGCTTTCTGTTTCAGACTAGATATTAAGTTAGGTTTTTGCTAGGCGGAGGCGGCGGCGGGAACATACGCGGGCGGCCTCGCAGCGCGTCGCACAATGTATCTATATTTCCTCCTTACGGTCTGTCCGTGCGAGTGGCAGGGCGCCGCGCGGCCGGGCGCGTCCGGGCGGCAGGGCCAGTGCGAGAGCGCGTCCGGTAAACCACTACTAAACGGCTAGGGATCTTGGTGACGTCATCGAGCGTGCTGATAGATATCAAACTTTTTATTAGGGATATGGCAGAAAACATATTGAAATATTTTTATTAGTTTAATTAATGGTAATATTCTGTGTCAGTCGACCTGACACTTGTCTAAACTTCTAAAAAAATTGTGCATGGACTTTAATAAGGGGTTGTAAAGGTTTTTACGGGCTTTTGTCAACACCGCAGATATCGGAAAAAAGGAAATATGAGAAGGGCGTGGCGTCGCAGAAATATGCGGAAAAAGATAACACATCACTTATTTAGTCGAGACCTATTTTTGAAACGCTCGCAGCCACGCGAGCAGTCGCCTTCTAACGCCTATCTTTTCTATCTCTAGCAACTTACCACGAATGTAAAAGAGACAGGTGGCGCACGCGAGCACTCGCGTAGATGCGAACGGTTCAAAAATAGGGTCCCATGTTACTAATGAACGCGTTAGGTTCAATAATGTATTATGATATTTCAACTCAGTTGTGCGCGCGTAACTGCCCCTATGTGTGGGTAACCCAGCCAAGTCACAATGACGCCACGCCATTGGCACGCCAAGTGGTCGCGTCACTGCCACATAAATGAAAGCTGTATATTTACAAGCGCACGCACACATAGCGCCGCGCGCACAACTGAGTTGAACTATCTATAACAGCATTTATCTCCGTCATTGTATGTATCTCCATTCCCATATTTGTGGTCAACATCAACGACCAGTCTCCCATCTGACGTCCAGCTACCAGGATATCATGGTCCGTAGAAGGTCATAACTCCGGCCATTCACTGGGCAACTAGCAACATGACGTAACCGAGATCCCTCCCGAGTACTGGAACCGGCTTATTTTCCAACTGAGTGAAAGAAAAGCATGCGAGAAAGGGACGCTGGCCGTGCGGTCGTGTGTGTGTGAGGGAGCTAGTTGTGCTAATGCTGTGCTGTGTATTTGGGAACGTGGCACCGTGGCTAATACATACTTGTGTTGCAGGTGGTTACCTGGCTGCGCCCATCTACGATCTGAAGCAAGTGGGGGATGTTTTGACCGGTAAGTACAGTTATATTTTTTTATACTACATAGTGACAAAAGAGCGTCGGTAGCTTCGTAACGGTGTCCGACTCGTAAGCGAGAGGTAAAGGGTTCGAATCCCGCTGCCGCCGTATACCAATGACTCTTCTGAGTTATGTCCCTAGATTAGTTGAATACTAACCAATGCTCTTTACGGTGAGGTAAAACATCGTTATTAAACCTGTTCATTCAGGCAACTGTATATGTAACCTTGATCCAATCTGGTCAGGTTCCCCTGGTAGCAGGGTCACAGAGGTCAGATGGCAGTCGCTCCACTGTAATTGTCTTGATTTGCCAAATCTTGAATCACGATCAAGGCGGACCATAGGCCCTCGTGAGCGAGAGCACAACCGGGACATTAACGCCAAGATGATTATTATTACACAGTGACAAATGAGCAGACGTTTATTGCATTTGAAATTTTTTTTTTATTTTTGTAGATTAGATTGTTATCATCCTACAGTTGCGATTAAGCATGTTTATTTTAGAGAATCGCGACCAAGGCTAAGACAGTTACTTTTTTTTGTCACGCGCTAGATAAACAGGTAAGGAGGCCTGCTTTGCCTGCCTGACTTATGAAAAGTGTTCACTATTGCATATAGACATAATCAACACCAGGGATATCGACAATCGATGCTTACCTCTAAAACCCCGGGACTGGTTGTTTTGGCAGCAAAAAGGCAAATGCCCTTCCACAGCCAAAGCGGTTCCCCAAATCCCCACCCCGTGCGTCACAGGAAATCTTACCTTCAGAAACACAATACTACTTAAAATAATATTATCTGGCTGCGGTGGTGTACTGCCCCAGGTGGTGTACTGTCGGGCGGCTCCAATGTCAACGGGATACCCTGCTATGCCCTATCTCTTACGCTATACTCAAATCTCCACAGGCCCCGGCACGAAGTGTTCAGCCCTACCGGCCATCCTGGGCGGGTCGCTGCCGCGGCTGTCCTCCGAGCAGTCCGACGCGGTGTCCCGCGCGAAGAAGTACGCGATGGAGCAGAGCATCAAGATGGTGCTGATGAAGCAGACGTTGGCGCACCAGCAGCAGCAGATGGCCACGCAGCGGACGCAGGTGCAGCGACAGCAAGCTCTCGCGCTCATGTGCCGGTAAGGAGGCCGATGGCCACGCAGCGGTGGGCCATGCCCTCGCGCTCATGTGCCGGTAAGGAGGCCGGTGGCCACGAAGCGGTGGGCCATGCCCTCGCGCTCATGTGCCGGTAAGGAAGCCGATGGCCACGCAGGCAGCAGGCCCTCGCGCTCATGTGCCGGTAAGGAGGCTGATGGCCACGCAGCGGTGGGCCATGCCCTCGCGCTCATGTGCCGGTAAGGAAGCCGATGGCCACGCAGGCAGCAGGCCCTCGCGCTCATGTGCCGGTAAGGAGGCTGATGGCCACGCAGCGGTGGGCCATGCCCTCGCGCTCATGTGCCGGTAAGGAAGCCGATGGCCACGCAGGCAGCAGGCCCTCGCGCTCATGTGCCGGTAAGGAGGCTGATGGCCACGCAGCGGTGGGCCATGCCCTCGCGCTCATGTGCCGGTAAGGAAGCCGATGGCCACGCAGGCAGCAGGCCCTCGCGCTCATGTGCCGGTAAGGAGGCTGATGGCCACGCAGCGGTGGGCCATGCCCTCGCGCTCATGTGCCGGTAAGGCGGCCGATGGCCACGCAGTGGACGCAGTAAGCAAATAAAGTTGGCTTGGCGGCCATGATGACTTCTATGATACACTGAGAGGCTCCTTCCTACGGGTCGAGTCGAGCCAGTGACGTCTTAAAGCTGAAAAGATCTGAGCCGCCAGCCCAGTCTAGATGCTTAGCTTCTTCTGATGCTGTGAAACTGCCATATTATATTGCGAAAATGACGGAAATTATATACTTTTTTAATTATACAACCTATTTGCGTAACACTTGGGTGTACTGTACATATTATTAATTACTTTTGTTTAACGAAAGCGTCCTCCCATACCCCCTTTCAGAGTGTACGTGGGCTCGATATCTTTCGAGCTGAAGGAGGACACGATAAGGCAGGCCTTCCTGCCCTTCGGGCCGATCAAATCCATCAACATGTCCTGGGACCCGGTCACGCAGAAGCATAAGGGCTTCGCCTTCGTGGAGTACGAGATACCCGAGGCGGCGCAACTGTCTCTGGAACAGATGAACGGGGTCATGCTCGGCGGCAGGTACGTATCCTGGGAGGTGGACTTCACGTCTTACAGAGAACGGCGTCTCCCTTCAATGAATTTTCGCTAATGTGGTATTGGTACTACCGATTCTTGCAACTAATTCGGTGGAGGGAAGACGCCGAATGTAATTTTTTGCTTAGTTTTTTTTTTCAATTGTGGATCATTATGTAAACTCTGGCTAGCAAAGGTTTTTTTTTGCACAAAAATGTCATTTAATTCCTGCCAGATGTTGCTTCTGCTTTTAACATGATGTTAAAGGACATAATCCAAAAAGTGCCAAAAATGTAGGAAAGTGCCGTCCAAAACCTGTAAAGAGATTACTTTGACAGATCATTCTGAACATTTTTATTACCTCAGACAGGTTTGAAAATCTAGAATTCAATTGCAATAATACTAAACCTAATTTTGGTGGCCGGCACTTTACTTTTTGTATGGGCCGTGATTAAACTGCTTTCAACTCGATCCTACAGCCGGTTGCACCAAAATTGCTGTTCATTTACAAAGTCAGATTTACGTATATCATTCTACGTAGCAATTTGCGAATTCGTAAATATATGTTGCGGCAAAAATTGCGAAAAATGTGGTACAATGTTCACTTTTTACGAATTCGTAAAATGAAAGCTTTGGTGCGACCGGCTGTTAGAATAAAGATTTCGTCAGATCAATAGACCATGATCTTAGGGTTGTTTTCCCTATTTTAGGTTTGGTGCACCTTTAAAAGTTTGTCATCCCTCCGGCACCTCTATCAGTCAATCAAACGATCTAGCAGTTAACAAGTAAGTTCGTACCACAAATCTACTTATTAATTGCTAGATAAATAGTACTGGCCGCTTTGGGTTCGGTGGAAACAATTGCTAAGAGGCTCAGTCGCGGAGGGGAAGGGATTCGTCAGAATTTCACCAAATGCGAAACGTACGAATGCCTTTGAATTGAACGACTACTTCGCACCTAGTGCGTGGGGTGTCATGTCATAGAGGTTGGAGGGTAGGGAGCAGGCGGGGTCGGTCGTGGGTGGTCGTACGTTTCGTATTTCGTAAAATTTGCACGAATCGCGTCCAAGGTGCGACCAGTCTTATTTATATTCATCACGACTTATGATTTAAGCTACAAGGCACTCGTTAGGCCCGGACCCCACCAAAGCGGAGATGTGCGAGATGTAGGAGAGGAGGGGAGATGTTTTACAAGTAAGGTTTAACCACAGAAGCTGTGCGGAGATCTCTCGTCTCCGCTTCGCGCCATCCGGCTCACGTCTCTGCTTAGATCTCATCGAGACATCTCTCCTCTCCGCATAACCGTATCCACTGAAGCTAAGCGGATACGAGATGTGTAAATAATGAAATCGTGTTTGTTAACATTCTGCTTTTTTAATTTGTTTTTTTTTAATTTATGCACCGATTGGCGGGTCACAGTTGAGCATGTCTGTACCTAATGCAACATCTTTTTACCTGTGTTACTACAAATAATAATAAATTGAAATTGATCTAATTACAAGTTATCTAAATGGATACCGATTTTTGCATTCCGTCAACTACCAACGTATCCAACGTAAGGAATATGTATACTTCTGTCATGTTTGACCTGGTGAAGTGAAATATTGTACTTTATGCATTTTATCGTTTCGACAAGTGAGTCTGTTGGTTAAAAACGCATCTCCTCTCGTCTCCGCTTTGCTGGAGTCCGGGCCATGCCTTGCTCTCTCGGTAGGGTTGACCACCCCTTGCCCTTCCCCCAGGAACATAAAGGTGGTGGGACGGCCATCTAACATGCCGCAGGCGCAGGCCGTGATCGACGAAATCCAAGAGGAGGCCAAGCAGTACAACCGGATATACGTCGCCTCCATACACCCGGAGCTTACTGAGGACGACATCAAGAAGTGAGTGGCTCGCCGGGCAGTGAGGGCTTTCGCTGTTTCAAACCCCGTGGTGATGGTGATGGTGATGAGGTCTGTTGACAAAGTGCCGTGCTATTGGAATTTCAATTTCAACTTCAATATTTATTGGTAAATAAAAATGTACATGATAAAATAGACAGAAACAACTGCTGGGAAATTACGGATCTATTGTGCATTATACGAAGAAAAAAATATACTGGTCGCCTACTCTCTCTCACCCTGGTCGTTCTATAGGACTGCCATGGAGACATTCTACCCTCATTTGTTATTTGATCGAGTTATATGTCAAATGAAACTAATGAAAGGTATTTCTTTCTCCTATCCAACAATATATGCCTAGGCAAAACTTAGTTAGTACGGAAATATCGATGAATATTCATAAAATAAATGAATGAAAATTGATTTACAGATGAGGGTAGAAGGTCTATAGGAGGACCGGGATGAGAGTAGACAACCCTTATATATTTTTCTTAATTGAGTAATATTCTTTCGTATAATGCACGATTTTTTTAATAACAGATTAAGAAAGATCTACTGTTGTAACCAATGGCAGGGCTTTATTTTGACATCAGACCTCAAGTCGCAGTAGCCCGCGACGGGAACGCGAGAAGCCTAGTTGCGAATCACGAATATCGGCTTTATCCCCGGGCCCATCCCGGCGCTAGCCTGGGTGCGCTCTTCTAGCAGGAAAGCGCTTTTTTAGGTTGAGTTATTGAAAGTGCTATCCTGCAAGAGCCTTCCACTAAAAATGTGTGGTTGTGCCAATTCGCGCAATGTTTACTGTTTTGATTGCTATTTCAAAATATTACGGATGATTTAAATGACATGTGTATTTGTCCGTCTGTGCCATTGTAGCTCTCAAACGGATTGAGTGATTTCGAAGCCGTTATCTGTATTTTAAAGCCAATGCAATTGAGATGGTTGTTACTCTAGTTTAGTTAAAATCGTTTCTGTAGTTTGGGAAATGTTTGAAAATAGGATGCTCTCGGTTTTCTAATATCCGTCGGTTAATCAAATCAATCAATCAAATGAAATTGTTTTCATTTAGTTTAGGTTCTACAACACTGAATGTCAATTGTACTACATACATCATCATCATCATTCGAGCAGTCAATCTCGGCTTCTGTCCGACTCATTTTCCTCCATTTCGCTCGGTCTTGGGCACAATCAGCGATGACAATCCATCGCTGCTTGGGCCAAGGCGCCAAGGACGCAAGAATGAGTGAGCTGTCAAAATGATCATCCTAAATTAGAGCATAAGGACAACTCCCTATCCAACGCGTATCGGCACCGCGGGGGTGATGCCCTAGTATTGCAACTAGGCTGCGGTGACTGCTTTCCATCAGGCAGGCCGGAAGCTTGTTTTCCACCTTAGTGGTATAAAACAGAACTCCCTATCCCTCGCAGCGTATTCGAAGCCTTCGGGCCAATAACGTACTGCAAGCTGGCCTACGGCGCGTCCGCGCACAAGCACAAGGGCTACGGGTTCATCGAGTACGCCACGCTGGCGGCCGCGCTGGAGGCCATCGCCAGCATGAACCTGTTCGACCTCGGCGGGCAGTACCTGCGCGTGGGCCGCGCCATCACGCCGCCCAACGCGCTGCAGGGCCCGCCGCTCGCCTCCGCCATGCCCACCGCGGCGGCCGTCGCGGCGGCCGCGGCCACGGCCAAGATACAGGTGGGTCAGGTTAGGTTGGGGCCGCGCCATCACGCCGCCCAACGCGCTGCAGGGCCCGCCGCTCGCCTCCGCCATGCCCACCGCGGCGGCCGTCGCGGCGGCCGCGGCCACGGCCAAGATACAGGTGGGTCAGGTTAGGTTGGGGCCGCGCCATCACGCCGCCCAACGCGCTGCAGGGCCCGCCGCTCGCCTCCGCCATGCCCACCGCGGCGGCCGTCGCGGCGGCCGCGGCCACGGCCAAGATACAGGTGGGTCAGGTTAGGTTGGGGCCGCGCCATCACGCCGCCCAACGCGCTGCAGGGCCCGCCGCTCGCCTCCGCCATGCCCACCGCGGCGGCCGTCGCGGCGGCCGCGGCCACGGCCAAGATACAGGTGGGTCAGGTTAGGTTGGGGCCGCGCCATCACGCCGCCCAACGCGCTGCAGGGCCCGCCGCTCGCCTCCGCCATGCCCACCGCGGCGGCCGTCGCGGCGGCCGCGGCCACGGCCAAGATACAGGTGGGTCAGGTTAGGTTGGGGCCGCGCCATCACGCCGCCCAACGCGCTGCAGGGCCCGCCGCTCGCCTCCGCCATGCCCACCGCGGCGGCCGTCGCGGCGGCCGCGGCCACGGCCAAGATACAGGTGGGTCAGGTTAGGTTGGGGCCGCGCCATCACGCCGCCCAACGCGCTGCAGGGCCCGCCGCTCGCCTCCGCCATGCCCACCGCGGCGGCCGTCGCGGCGGCCGCGGCCACGGCCAAGATACAGGTGGGTCAGGTTAGGTTGGGGCCGCGCCATCACGCCGCCCAACGCGCTGCAGGGCCCGCCGCTCGCCTCCGCCATGCCCACCGCGGCGGCCGTCGCGGCGGCCGCGGCCACGGCCAAGATACAGGTGGGTCAGGTTAGGTTGGGGCCGCGCCATCACGCCGCCCAACGCGCTGCAGGGCCCGCCGCTCGCCTCCGCCATGCCCACCGCGGCGGCCGTCGCGGCGGCCGCGGCCACGGCCAAGATACAGGTGGGTCAGGTTAGGTTGGGGCCGCGCCATCACGCCGCCCAACGCGCTGCAGGGCCCGCCGCTCGCCTCCGCCATGCCCACCGCGGCGGCCGTCGCGGCGGCCGCGGCCACGGCCAAGATACAGGTGGGTCAGGTTAGGTTGGGGCCGCGCCATCACGCCGCCCAACGCGCTGCAGGGCCCGCCGCTCGCCTCCGCCATGCCCACCGCGGCGGCCGTCGCGGCGGCCGCGGCCACGGCCAAGATACAGGTGGGTCAGGTTAGGTTGGGGCCGCGCCATCACGCCGCCCAACGCGCTGCAGGGCCCGCCGCTCGCCTCCGCCATGCCCACCGCGGCGGCCGTCGCGGCGGCCGCGGCCACGGCCAAGATACAGGTGGGTCAGGTTAGGTTGGGGCCGCGCCATCACGCCGCCCAACGCGCTGCAGGGCCCGCCGCTCGCCTCCGCCATGCCCACCGCGGCGGCCGTCGCGGCGGCCGCGGCCACGGCCAAGATACAGGTGGGTCAGGTTAGGTTGGGGCCGCGCCATCACGCCGCCCAACGCGCTGCAGGGCCCGCCGCTCGCCTCCGCCATGCCCACCGCGGCGGCCGTCGCGGCGGCCGCGGCCACGGCCAAGATACAGGTGGGTCAGGTTAGGTTGGGGCCGCGCCATCACGCCGCCCAACGCGCTGCAGGGCCCGCCGCTCGCCTCCGCCATGCCCATCCGCATCCAGCTGGTACCTGTGATCTTAACCAGGTCGTCGGTGTGAGGCCTACCCACGCTACGTTATCCGGTATATAAAACATATTTATTTAAAAATACTATTGAATAAAGTAACAATGTCACATAAATATTTGAGTATTGAGTATAAATAGGTAACATATTATTGTGATTCCGAAAACAATGTTTTTCATACTTAATATTCGGTGTTTCTTTCTTTTATACATAGTATACATTAAAGTTTCCGCGTCTGTCTGGCTGTATGTATTTTTTGTTAACTTCTAAACAACGCAACGGATTTTGATGCAGTTTTCACCGTCGGAGAATTTCTTACAAGAATGCATGTATAACACTTTTACGAACCAGAAGCGATAAATAAATAAAAAAAAACACTCTGAAACAAACTAAGAATAATTTATTGTAATAAATAATTTCATAATAATGTAATAATGACTTGAACAATAATTGATCTATCCCACCCATCGCAGGCAATGGACGCAGTAGCGCAAAACGCCGTCACCCTCGGCCTCAGCAAGCTCAGCGCGCTGGGGCTGCCCGCGGCCGCCACGCTGCCGTCCCTGGCGGCGGCCCTGCCCGCGCTCGAGCCCGCCGCGCTGGCGCCGGCCCTGGCGCCCGCCCCGCCCATCCCGCCCCCGGGCGTGGTCATCCCAGCTACGGCCCCGGCGACGCCCAAGGCCGTGATGCCGCCCTTGCCGCCGCCTACTACGATAGGTAGGTTATGGTGTTGCTTTTTGGAAATAGGTAGGGGCTGGTGTGTCGTTCATGTGTGCGATCAAGTATTCAGTAAAGGCAAGGGGGAGTTAAGTCCATCGACTCGATAAGAAGAAGAAGTGGTCAGTAAATAAATAAATAGGTAAGATTGCAAACGATATGTTCACCAACGTCGAACGATTTAAGCAGGCCTAAAAATGTCAGCATTTCATCAGTTGGCAATAATTCTACACTGCGTCTCCTACGTTGGCCACTGGCTGTAGCAACTACCAAATTGGAATAATGTAAGATTATTATATGTCAAATTCAGTTGTCACTGAAATAGCCGGTAGCCCCGCTGTTCCGGCCAATACTAGAACAAAGTGATGACATTTTGAATTGTCACGTCAAAGTCACCAACAGCAACGCTGCAGATAAGTTTGTGACAAATTAATATGAATCATATTATGGAATGCTAATGTTGCCCTTTTAAACCCCCAGTCAGTAGCCAGTAGACCAGTATTAAATTTATTTTTGAAAAATTTGTTTTGACAGTAATTTACCCATGTTTTCTACATTCTTCGCTTATTGTGAATCTATCTTAATAATTATATGTTCGGTTATTGTGAACCAATCTTAACTTCATACTTAAACCCCTATTATTAAAAGACATGCCATGCACTATACGTATTATTTGGCATTATACCCTCTCCTCCAAAAACTAGTTTCTTACCTCATTGGTACCTGTATATTGATGTTCTTACCACATAAAAACTATTCTATCCCATTCTGACGACCTAAGTGGTTCAGTTGGTTTACATGCCGGTCGCCACGCAGAGGTCCCGGGTTCAATTTCCGGCTGAGCAGAAATTGAAATTATGAATTTCATTTTCTGTTACGGGTCTGGATGTAGTATGTATAAAAAAATAAGTATATAACAACTACTTTATCAGTTATCTAACACCCATAACACAAGCTTTTACTTTGGGGCTAGATGGCGCTGTGTGAATGAGTCCTTGCACATGTATTAATTAGATGTTGATGATTGTACAGGGTCGATAGGCGGCATGGGCGGCATGGGCGGCATGGGCGGCATGGGGGCGCTGGGGGCGCTGGGGGCGCTGGGCGGCGAGGCGGGCGCGCAGCAGGCCGCGCTGCAGCGGAAGCTGCTGGAGTCCTCCCCGGACACGCTGCAGCAGCAGGAGTCCTTGTCCATCTCGGGGCAGTCGGCCAGGCACCTCGTCATGCAGGTTACTTCATTAAGAGCTTTTTGTCGGCGAAGGGGTAAGACAGCCGGCGATGTTGCCACGCGAAGATGGAGCAGGTGGAAAAGGGTCCCACCTGGCCGGGTGTTGGGACCAGGCGACTAGTTGTCCGACAGTTGAATGTTGGAAGTTGGCACACTTCTCTAGCGCGATGTAGGACGGTCAGCGACATATATATGCGAATGTTTGCCAACCTTGTGTTCGTGTACTCGTAATGTGAATATCGTTGAGTCTCCCTATTGAAGCGATAGATGTCGCTGCAGGTTTTTCTTTATAAGTTATTTATGCCATCCACGATTTTTGCATATCCCTCCTTCGGGAGAAGCGGGCTCGACTCCGCTCGCGTGAATATCATACGCGTAATGTAGCGCAGTCGAGAGTGCCGTTAGAATGAGGATCAATGTATGGTAAAGCGGAGGAGTGAGTGAGGAAAATAACGCGTGACGATGTACGCTGATGACGATTTGTCATCCATCCACAGATGGTAAATCCATAATTGCCGTAATAGACTGCGAAGATGCCGTAGGTTATCCTGTGGCATCGAGTACAAGAAAAACTACACTTTGTAGGGAGAGTAGACGTTTGGGAGACCCATAAGGCCGGTCGCATACATTCGTTTTCCTGATTAGTTATCCGAATAGGAATTCCAAATTCGACCAATCATAATCCGCGATACTTTTCACGCGGGCTTTTGATTTGTCGTCGCGGATTGTGATTGGCCGAGTTCAAAATTTGAATTCGGAAACCTGACCAGGAAAACGAATGTATGCGGCCGGCCTAAGACGTTGGTCTGCCCGTTCACAAGTCAATTTTTTTCTTTTGTGTTGTATACGACGCCCTCACAGTCTCTAATCAGCACACGTAGCAGGTTGGTTGGTGATCGAAAATACTCAACAGAAAATTCATTTGTCTTACTTGTACTTAATTAGACAGTTCATATTACGCGAGTCAAGACTGCACTGCCACTTGCAAAGCAGCTTGCAAGCCAAGTCGACTGGCTACTTGTCAAGTACGCCAAACACTTGCCCGTGAGCTATTTACATGGGCACTAGAATATCTGTGTGTCTGCGCAGCGGCTGATGCGGCGGCGCGCGTCGCGCACGGTGCTGCTCTGCAACATGGTGTCGGCCGAGGAGGTGGACGACGCCTTGCATCACGAGATACAGGTCAGTGGGAATGGAGAATCTACTAGGGTATCATACAGGGTGTCCCAGCAAGCGACGTCCAAACGATAACCATTCATAGGCTAAGTGATTACAGTAATCAGAAAAATAAAATAAAAAATCAATCCTAAGTACTTACAAAGTTGTAGGTATTTAAATATTTTTTTTAATTTTACAGCCTTTGTAGTACTTTTGATCACTGTGACCACATATATTAACAGATTTAATTATTTTTTTTATATTTTGTGTTCCTGAATAATGACTTAATTAATTAGTGTCTAAAATGAATGCCTTAACATCTTCATTTATTAGTAAAAATCAAAATAAATAAGAGCGATGAAAAATTTTTTTTACATCACGCAACTTTGACGGTCTACACTAAAAAAAAAGAAATGTACCAGGCTAAATTGGCAAGTAGTTTTAAAAAATGGCGCATTTCTTCGCGATTTCAAAATCGTATGATACTTATTCATAAACTAACGAACAATGTTCTTAAAAATCAATAATACTGTCAACTCCATAATTTTTAATTTACAACAAAATGCCCTCACATGCAATGAATCTTTCTCTAAGCCACTAGTACGGAATAGAAAGAATAGAGACGCATAGAAAGTTATTCTGTTAAGTGTAAACGAGGCAAAAACTTATTTTAGAAGGACTGGGTACCTACTACGAGTTGCAAAACTAACATACCTACTATTTAACACACTTAGTGAATGAAGCTAGCACATACTTATTTAGTAAAAAAAAGTAATAAATACAGACTTTAATAAAGGTTTATTTCAAAAATATTTTTTTACAATATGTTCTCAAAATGTTGGCCCCTAACATAAATACAATCCCTCATTCTTCTTAGTAAAGAGCGCTTTATGTGACGAGCAAAATCTCGACGATTTATGTACTTCACACCCTCAGTAATTTTAAGACGTTCTGGATTGGCTTCTAGCTATAGCCAAGAATAGCGCATAGGCTTTAATTGATCCTGAAACTCAATGCAGTTCCCGAACAAAGTCACGGGCGAAAGCTAGTTTTATTTATATCGCGGTTGGTATTCCCACTACGACAAGGCGACTAATGTTTCCGAGACTAAAGATCTCGAGTCTCCGTAGACTGGAAAATGGGCAGCAGCTTTTTTCATTGTTATATTTATCACTGCGATCTCCAACCCGCCTGCCGAGCGGGGAGATTATGCCGATAACCTCCCCTTTCGGGGGAGACACCCCAAGTCCTACAGTGGACTGTGATGGGCTGTGATGGTGATGATGATGGTGACGGTCCCCAGGAGGAGTGCTCGAAGTGGGGCAAGGTGGAGCGGCTGGTGATCTACAACGAGCAGCAGAGCGAGGAGGACGACCCCGCGACGGCGCAGGTCAAGATCTTCGTGCAGTTCGCAGAGCCCAACGGTACGGACGACTTTTACTTATACTACACAGTGCCAAACTGCTGTTCGATTTTGATATTGTTAACACCCGGCGCAAAGATTTTTTACTATTCTACGCAGCGACTAACGAGCAGACAGCTCACCTTATGGTAAGCGGTAACTGTCGCCCATAACATTTACGATTCATGCATTTAGGTTGCAGACAACAAAAATGCAGAACTGCAAGTGTATTGTGACTGTGGGGACTAAGATGAAATGCCTCCATGCCTAATTTCGCTGGCTACCTTATCCATCAAACCGGAACACAACAAGCGTTGTTGCTTGGCGGCTAAAATTGGCTATGGCTCGACAGAGTTCTACCACCTGATAAATACGTGTGTAATATGTAGGCAGTGGGATTGCCGATAGGAATTCGTCTTCGAGTTTCTATCTAAAGTCACAAATTACGCAATTAGAATCTTGGCAGAGTTATTTATTAAACACTAATAAGCTAAAACCGGAGTTTCTGTGTGAACAAACAACCTTTGTTCTACAACCTTAGAACAATTAAATTAGAATTGACTTCTCCATAAAAATCAGACAACTTAGCTATTTGTATTGGCCAGTCAATATTTTTTATTCGAAAGTAAAGGGTGCTTTTTAACCTTTGGATTTCAAACGGAAATATAATTAAGAAAATTATACTTCATATCAGTGAGCTTGTTGAAAAGCTAATGAAATGCAATTTATGTTTTCATTCATATTCAATCATTTTCGGCTTTGTGGCCGCCGCGACTGATGCGTATAGACGGCCCAATCTGGGCGTAAAATTTTCACACACTTTTCGCTGTTAACGGCCGTATTTCACTAATAACTCACCGAATGTTGTGTTCTTTCGTCTCTGGTTTATCGGCGTGGACATATCATCAAAGAAAACAGTCCAATGGAGTTAGATCATGATGATAACTTTTTGCTCCATACGACATTTTGTTCAGCTAAGACCCTCGCTTTTGGTTGAATGGTGTTGGCTTTTGGTAGAATAAACTCGCGGTGGTTACATCCGAAATCATATTCTAACATAAATAGCATTTCATTATCTAAACAAAATGATGATTAAGTAAAGACAATGAAGCTAGTTTGACAGAGTTCTGTTATTTTTCAATTTGAAAATCAAAGCTTTATAATAAATTCTCAAATTAAAAATATTTTTTTATAACAAGCTTTTATCGTGTGGTACCTACCTACTCATCAAGACCATTCCAAAGAGCCCAAACATGATAGGGCTATCTTATTGCGTTCATTAGTTACTATGACCACCTTTCGACCCCACCATCAGACCAGCTCCATATTAATGCATTGTCATCCAACTAACATAGGTATACCACATTTCATCTCAATCGCATACCAAAAACTGATCGAAAAATGATTGCAAATTTTGACGGACAACTTACATACATACGAACAGTGCAAGTTAAATAAAACCTTGTATAAACCTTATGTCCTTTATGAATATGGTCTCTGTCCGTTAAGTCACAAGTGTTTTATTTAGTTTAAGGGTTAACGCCACATTGTATGGAGCCTTATTGAAAAAATAATATTGATTATTTATTTATTGATCCGTTGCAGAGGCGGCGGCGTCGGCAAGTGCGCTAAACGGGCGGTACTTCGGCGGGCGGACTGTGCGGGCCGCGCTCTACGACCAAGACCTTTTTGACCACGGCGACCTCTCCGGGTAGGATCCGGAGCCCGGGGGCGCCACTGGCGGCCAGTGACAGGGAACAGAAGTGTCGTGACGGAACAGAAAATGTTTGTTCGGGTTGCTTACAAATGATGTAAGCAACCCGAAAGTGGATGGTTAGATAATATTCGCTACTCATTCTATCGACAATTCTAAAGGCTGCGGTGACTGCTGCGTCAGGCAGGCCGTAAGCTTGTATGCCACCTTAGTGGTATAAAGAAATGAGTACAAAAAGTATACAACGAATAAACAAAAATCTCGTCCAAAAGTGAAAATTAGGATAATTGGCACTACATAAACAAATAATTATTACATTGGCAATAACAAGTTATTTATCTTCGTTTGACAAATATCTACACTATTCGGCGGTACATTTTTCGTAGTGAATCGACTGTCACTCGCACTCGTGTAACAGAGACGACGTTCTACAAAGCCGAAAATTATGAATAGCCCTCGCAGGCGAGTAAAACTATATGATAATAGTTATAAACTTTTCTATTTTGGTAAATTGTAACGAATACGACTATAACAGTGTCACAGCTATTGCTTTAACCGCTTATAAATTAGTTCTGTCCGAGAAATCAATGACCGCTATTGTCAATTTAAGATTTTCCGAGAGCTGATTAAAAAGAAAAAAATGGTTCAAATAATTGTAATAGATGGCGTTGATTAGATACTTTTTTCTTTCTCTGTTCTCAATTTTTTATTCTTTTCTCAAAAATAAATCAAAACGAGATCGTTACATGTATAAAAATGTAAACATTGCGCTTTCTTCTCAGAAAAATGTTACCGGAAAAAGGAAAACCTTACCGTACTAAGAATATTTTCACGAATCACCTTTCTGAGTAACTTCAGTTACCAATTTCAATACTTGAGAAGCCTGTCTAAGCAGCGCCATCAAGTGAGGCACGCCGAACTACACTTTTTACTTATTAAAGTAGCTGCCTGAAAATCCATAATTATTAACGCGATGTCTAAAGTGTTAGCATTTGCATCAAACCACGAACAATTCCCAAAAACAATACTATACGTACAAACGTCTCGGAAAGGTTGTCATAGATCATAAGTTATATAAATCATTAGTGACCCGCCCCGGCTTCGCACGGGTATTCTCGTGGTTTTTCTATTAGAATATGTATGTATTATTCATATAAATCTTCCGTAACTAAGTCCGTTGCGTGGTTGCGGATGTACAGACGCGAAAAGCGCCTTTATTTTATACTATGTAAGACTAAGGATGTTAGTTCTGGCCACGACACTTCTGTTCCGAATGTGCTGTAGTGGCATGCAGTGATGGACTATATGAGAAGATGGACCATTTGTGTGAATGCTTTCGTTGTGTTGATTTGATTGTGACTACCGCCGGCTACCAGTCTGTGGTTAATGTTATGATGTTGTAATATTAATATTATTGATTGTACAGTAAGAGAACACACTTGAATTTAAGTTAAATAAAAGCAATAAAATTTTGCGTGCATTCTTTTATTTTCTCTGTTATTGACTTTCCGAAGCGTTGCCCAACGTTTCTGTACATAGGACGAAAACTGACAAAATGCATTTTTTTTTCGGATACCAGCAGTATAATGTTGAGATCTCGACTATTAAATTTACTATTTAAATATTGGAAAATGTTGTACAACAATGTTGCACATGGAAGTGCGATATAATTTTTTTCCTCTAACGAATTAAACGAACTTTTTTAAATAAACATGGTTTCATTGATATAACTATGCACTAAGTTTGACATTGAACTAATTTAACCTAAAACCTAAAATTTACACAATAAAAATATATACTATTCATAAAAAAAAAACAATTCATACTTTAAAAAAAGACTCCACATCGCTGCCAATTGAGAGGGTGCCTAGAAGGCTGGCGGCGTTCCGTACCTCTTCGTATGGCCAAACTCAAGCGCTGGTCTCGGCCGGTACCTCGGTACGCTCCAGCCCATGGGTCGCCAGTCGTCTCGATTCGGCGGGCAGATAGGTCCAGGAAGATATTTCGGGCCCCATGACCCCATCGTCTCTACCCCACAAGGCGCAAATAAGTACCCCTGGCCAAGGGAACCAAATCTGAGCCGCTTGAGATCCTCTGCCGCGCCGGCACAAGCCGATGTAGCCCTAAGGTGGTATGGAGCCAAGGTGTCCACGGAGGTCGCTTCCCACACTAAGGGCCTGCCCTGCGACCGTCATGTCGGGGCTCTAACCATCGTCCCGGGCAGCCCATTTTGTTCCAAAACAGCTGGCACGTTGACGGTAACAAGGGCCCGGCGCGTCGTTGGGACGACAGTCCGTGGTGCCTACGAATGTCAACATCACTCCCACAATGGCAGCGATGTGGTTCATTCATTTTTACCTAATCGATGAAGTCGGAACTGAGAGCAGGAATTGCAAGCGACGATCTTGCACTTGAGCGACAAGGCTTGTCTTGAGGACGGGAAAAGTGCAAACGGTCATGGAGGTATGAGGGAGTGGAAGGGATGTAGAGGACTTTGTAGAGGGTAGATAGCATATGAGCATTCCTGCGTAGACGGATTGGAGGCCAATTGAGCTGAGAACGATAACTTCGCCGCATGCGTATTATAAAAATATTTGTGACCCATATAAAACAGGTTGAGTGTCGCTGCTGTAATGGCACAAGAAGTTGGCATCGCGACGCGTGGCCTCTCGTAGTGCTGCTGGCAGCCTTACTTGCCGAACTAGACTCTGCTCGCTACTACCGGTCGTTGCCGACCGCTGACACTCCGGTGGCAGTGTGAATTGAGCCTTACCCACCTATAACCGCCGATTCTCTCGTGTGGGCCGTTCAATTTCTATGGTTTATGACAAGTAAAGGCACATTGACCGACGAGCTACATCAGTAGGTCAGAAAAAATGGGCAGCAGCGTTTCCCTTTGCGATCTCCAACCCGCCTGCCAAGCGTGGAGATAATGGCAATAACCTTCCCTTTCGTGGAAGAGACCCTAAGTCCT
Organism: Blastobasis adustella; assembly: GCA_907269095.1. Lineage (NCBI taxonomy): Eukaryota > Metazoa > Arthropoda > Insecta > Lepidoptera > Blastobasidae > Blastobasis > Blastobasis adustella. The sequence continues at coordinate 17,524,302 of OU026128.1, read as the reverse complement.
GCATTGGGCTGATGATCATGATGATGAATGGATTGTTATGTCCTATGTCCTTCCCCTGCTTGATATCTGTCTGATTGCCAAATGTTATCTAATACTGTTTCATCTTGCGTGAAAACGTAACAGATTGACAGAGTTGGTTTCGAATTAATAAATACAAGCAATAATACAAGCTTGGGCTAGCGACTTCGTCCGCGTACTATTCGGTTCGCTTCTTTGTCCAATACTATATTTTCGTGTATTTTATCCAAATCTGTTAGGCATGGAAATGTAACTATACATGCAACAGATTTGTAATATTAGATAGGATTAATTTGGATCCTTATTCATATGAGAAGCTACATGGAAACAGCAATTAATGATTTTCAAACTTTGGTTTTCGAAACAAATGAAACGTCAATGACGTCATGCACAAAATGACAAGGACAGAAATATTTTAACTTTGTCTAACGAGTATTAACTGATTGGGCTCGAATTTAAAATAACTTTACCCTGGTAACCATAACACGTCGGCCACAGATTATAAGATTAAGCAATGGTTAAGCTCGCAAAGGCCGGGTACTGGATGGGTGACCGTTTCGTAGGTACTTTGAGGCAAGTCGAACTTCAGCTCGCAAGAGCCCGCGGTCCGCCTTAGCCATGATCCAGGATTTGGCAGATGCAGGTAGTTACAGTGGAGAGACGGAACCTGACCAGATTGGATCATGTATATACATTCAGCCGGCAGATAGTGGAGGTTTCATCACGATGTTTTCCCTCACCGTAAGAGCATCGGTTAGAATTCAACTCAGTCATTGGTACATGGCCGCAGCGGGATTCGAACCTGGTACCTCTCGCTTACGAGTGGGATACTCAACCGCCCGGCCACCAACACTCCTAAATTAATACACATTTACTTTATTAATTTGATAGCTTCTGAGGGATTACGTATAGTAGTCGCTACCCCTCAAGGGACCCTTGGGCGTTACCAAACGAATAGTTACTTTCCTGTGCTCTTCTATCACCATCACAGCCCATAACAGTCCACTGCAGGACTTAAGGGCCTCTACCACGAAAGGGGAGGTTATTGCCATAATCTCCACGCTTGGCAGGCGGGTTGAAGATCGCTCTTCTATAGTACGTGTCAAATAGATTGGCGATAGCGGACGTTGTCCTCGCGTTTGGAACTAATTTGTAAACGGTGACAGCAATTATAATGGTACCCGCCAAAATTGGATGTAAGTAGAACAGTTTATAACATTTTTCACATAATTTTCATGAAATAGTGCCTGCAGTGAACACTTTATTAAAAGTGTATTGACCCATAATCTGCCATTACTACTATAGATAGGTACGTATGGTAGGCAGTTACTATGAGCGCGAGCATCTTGCATAGACACGGGTATTGTTAAATCATAAAGTTTGTATAGGATTACCTAATTATAAATGTTAAACTTTGGCGGTGAAGGATATGGCAGCCGCCAATGTTGGCAAGCGAAGATGGAGAAGGTGGAAAAGGGTAATTACCCACCTGGCCGAGTGTTGTGACCAGGGGACCAAGGGTCCGACGGTTGATCGTCGGAAGTTGTATACATGCCGCGGAGTTGGCATATTCCGTTAGCGCCATGCAGGAAAGTTAACGCCATCTATGTGCGTATGCTTACCAACCTTGTGTTCGCATACTCGTAATATGAGTATCGTTGAGTTTCCCTATTGGAGCGATAGATGTCGCTACAATGCCATTGATCCCTAATAGAGGTCACTGTGTTAAACTTAGAATTTTAAATCTGGGAGGAAACAAAATAATGTCATAGACTCGGGTAATAACCTGTACGAAAGAACATAGAGAAAAAATTTCATATACAGAAGCAGAGAGTACATTTAGAGTTTAAATACGAGACAAAATGTCACACATATCTATAACACACACACTAATGCAAATGCAGGGACGGAACAAGGCAGCCCATCTGCAGCAAAATATAACTCGTCATGAGTTATATTTTGCTACGACTTTCTACTCGTAACGAACACAAATAAATCTGACTTGTTGTTCGCTCCAGATGACTGCAATTTTTTTAAACTTGTCCTTATATTTTAATATTGACATTATAATAAAAGGTAAGGTGTCTGGTGAATCAAAGCCATGCCCTGATACCTACCACCGTCTTTTCGATCTCTCGATCCTACATACCGTGAATCGGCAGTGCTTGCTTTTGCAATTTATTTGTTGCCTCATAACTTCTAAACTAAGTAGGTACCTACCTACTTACTTTTAGTTTGAAGCGTCTTCATTGTTCACAGGTTGGCCTATGTGACTTCATAAATTTAATATGATGCCCTCAAGAGGACATAGTCATGAAAAAAAAAATGAAAAGGATAGATACATTAATATATTAAACAAGCAGCATATTCTTTATTTTCAGTAAAAATTCATATAATGCTGGTGCAGCAGGACAGAAGGGACTTGCATCTAATTATTATCTTGTTCTTCAAAATGTTTACAACGCAGCACTTCCAATTTGCAACCCAGACATAACCATGTCTGGTCTTTAGGAAACCTTGAAAATAAATATTTATGTAAATAAACGTAAATACGCGATTAATCCGTTGTTTCATATAATGTCTGAACATTTAAAATGTCATCTAGGTACATTTTTGATATGGAACCCTGATACATATAAAATTGTGGACCGCTATTCACAAGATTTGAGTAATAAAATACTATAAAATAAATACTAAGTCCGACCCTGTTAGCATCAAAATATTTTCGTACCTATTTAGACACCGAAATATTGCTCAATTTGCCAATAATTTTAAATCTATCTCTAATGGCATGTTGTTTTAAGGTAAAGCATTTCAATTATTGCAAATTCACACTATTTCGATGCATATTTTTGTCACAATTTCTAAAATTTATTTCGAATCGCCGCGACCAATAATGTTTACTTACCGGTGAAAGGATAATCCAGGTGTATTTCCATACATTGCGCTTTCACATAAATGTGCACTAAATTACACACAAAATTACAATCTTTTAAATGGTTTGATTTAAATTTTATTAGGAAATTATAAAATTTATACCGATGTTTTAAAAGAAACGTCAGGTCGTTAGGCCCTCGAGCAATATGTCGAACGTTCAAAACATTGCGCGCGTCACTTTCCGTGAACTTATTCCAATGGATGAAAAAACGGGATAGCAAGATTCATAATCATTGTAGAGCGAGCGACCAGGGAATATTTGTGATTTGTGTTTAGTCTGTTATGTCTGTGCGAAAGAAATTGGTTCTCGACATTTCCATAGATTTTCGCCCATTTCAGAGACTCTTTCCTCTTTCATATTTTCCACTGATGTTTCCTATCATTTGTCAAGAATTGAGAATTTCAGAATAATGTCGCACTGCATGCCAAATCCATGAAAATTCACAGAAATATTTGCATCGAAATTTTAACGTTACACTTGAGATGGGAAAAAAGAAAGTGGAAGAAACATCATGTGAACTGTACAGTAGTAAATACTTCCAGCTGTGCGCGCAGGGCGGCGCGCTGGCGTGCGGGCTGACGCACGCGTTCGTGACGCCGCTCGACCTGGTCAAGTGCCGGCTGCAGGTGGACCCCGCTAAATACAAATCTATCGGCAAGGGTTTTGGTGTGTCGTACAAAGAAGGCGGACTGGCCAACCTGGTGAAGGGCTGGGCACCCACTCTCATTGGATACTCGATGCAGGGCGCCGTCAAGTTTGCGGGATACGAGTACTTCAAGTATCTGTACTCCAGCTGGTGTACCGAAGAGACGGCGTATACGAATCGGTTGTGGCTCTACCTGGCCGCGTCCGCGTCGGCCGAACTGCTGGCGGATGTGTTCCTCGCGCCGTGGGAGGCCACCAAGGTGCGGATGCAGACCACACCCTGCTACACGTCGCAGATGCGAAAAGCCATGCCGTACATGTTCTGCTCGGAAGGGATGAGCGCGTTCTACCGGGGGCTGCCCGCGCTGTGGGGCCGGCAGGTGCCCTACACGATGATGAAGTTCGCATCCTTCGAACGTGTGCTAGAGTACTTGTACGACAACGTGGTGCAGAAGAAGCGCGACTTGTGCGACAAGCCGACGCAACTGCTGACCACGTTCTCGGCGGGCTACATCGCGGGCGTGCTGTGCGCCATCGTGTCGCACCCCGCCGACACGATGGTATCGCGGCTCAACAAGGACCCCTCCGCCAGCGTGGGCAGCATATTCGCGGAGATCGGCCCCGTGGGCATCTGGCGCGGGCTGTTCGCGCGTATCATCATGATCGGCACGCTCACGGGGCTGCAGTGGTTCATCTACGACGCCTTCAAAGTGTACACCAAGATGCCGCGCCCGCCGCCACCGGAACCGCCGCCAGAGCTGAAGAAGAAACTGGAAAAAGAGAGAAAAGAACAAGAAAAAAGAGAAAAAGCAGCAAAAAAGAAGTAATAGAGCAGCGATTGTCTTGTTCACACATTCGAAACTCAACTCTAATGTATCTTTTGAAAAGTACCAGCAACCTTCAAAATTGTATTGTTGTTGTTGTAGTTATTAGGTAACTCGGTATGCAGTAATATTTTTCGATGTTTAAATTTAGTATTTATGGAGTGACTGTATAATTTTATGATGAAATAATGCTCAACAAGTAATCACATACTGGGTGTATTACATATAAGTATTTGTAATTTTAAAAAGCAAAACAGCGGTGGCAGACAACGTTTCGTTGCATAAATTTATTTTGTGATGTAAGGATATTGTAATTTGTATTTTTATTTTTGACGTTTTAAATATTACACTTTTGAGTCTCTAATGCGTTATTCTTCTATTAGCTGAGTCAGTTTAGGTAGGCACAGTATTTTAGTAGATTTTCGATCGATTTCACTAAACTTAGGCGACACCTAAGTCGCCTTAAGATGTTCCTAAGTATTTAGGCGTCACAAAATCTGTGTCGTAAAGTTGAGAGTGACTTACCGAGTTAAGAGCTAAATTTGGTGATTGGTGAATGCTTTTTTGTTTGGAATATCTGAAATCAACTTAGGCGTCGCCTAAAGTTTAGTGCAATCGGGTATTAGAGGCACTAACCTATCCGACAGAAAAAGTCGGGATAACCCCTGACAAAGTTTATATATTCTCAAATATTTTCTGAACTACTAAACCGTATGTAATGTGTGGTGCCGCCACCTCAAAGAATAGCGCCACTCCATCTCTTCCCGTGGGTGTCGTAAGAGGCGACTAAGGGACAAACCCGAAAGATGGGCAGTTTTACATTTACATATACTGCACTGCCATCGCCAACCCGCCTGCCAAGCGTGGCGATTATGCCAAACCCCCCCGATGACAAGCACACACAGGCCACGGCCCCCAGTACCCGGCGGCCCTGCTATTCCGGACTATGGTAGCGGTCACGGTAACGGCCGTACCGGAAGCTACCAGGCTACCACAAAGCACGACCACTGGCCCTGGCACCATACAATGTCCAGACACTGCGGACCGACGACAAGCTCGTGGAGCTGGAGGAAGTGGTAAGCAGATTACATTGGGACATGATTGAGAAATGATCCTCTTACAACTAACTTAACAATACGTAATCTAGCTTATAAATAGAATTAACTATAGCGCTGACTCGGCAGCGCGCCGAATGCACGGTGTTTGCACCGTACAATAGGGTTATCTGAAGTCCGAAGAAAGGGGGAGGACTCTATAATTCTGAAGTCCGGAAATCTGCCTTACTTCCGGGAGGGCGACCAACTGTCCCAAGGTGTCCAAGGGTGTCGGGTTCCTCGTCCACAAATCCCTCGTGAACAACATCGTCAAGATCGAGTGTGTGTCGTCTAGGGTTGCGTACCTTATACTCAGAATTACCAAGCGGTATTCGTTGAAGGTCATACAGGTCTACGCACCGACTTCGACTTACTCCGACGATGAAGTGGAGGCTATGTATGACGATATTTCTTCAGCTATACATAACTGCAATACACATTACACCGTTGTCATGGGGGATTTTAACGCGAAACTGGGCAAACAAAGCGGAGACGAGTTAAGAGAGGGGCAATTTGGAGTTGGAAGTCGGAACGCCCGTGGCCAGATGCTGGCCGGCTTTATAGAGAAAGAGGGACTCTTTATGATGAACTCATTTTTCAGGAAGCCGGATCATCGCAGATGGACGTGGGTTAGTCCCGATGGTGTCACAAAAAATGAGATTGACTTCATCCTATCTACGAAACGGCATATATTCAATGATGCGTAACTGCGTAACAATTGGCAGTGATCACCGCTTGGTAAGAGGCATATTGAATATTATTCCACAGCTAGAAAGATCGAGATTGATGAGGTCCACGCTCCGGCCTATACCCATCCAAATCCAAAACCCCGAGAGCTTTCAACTCGAATTACAAAATCGCTTTGACGGCCTAGGAGAGTGCGTCGACGTGGACGACTTCAATAACAGGTTCGTGGTAACTGTCTCTACGGTTGGGTCAAAGTTTTACAAAGCCTGTCGTACAAAAAGAACGAACAAAATCTCTGACGATACCCTCAAACTCATGGAAGAAAGACGCGGAATGACTCTGCAATCCCCTAATGATGTCTCTCAATTTAGGCGACTTAATCGACAGATCTCCAAGTCTCTGACTCGTGACATAAGCTTCTTCAATACTATCAATATTGAGGCGGCGATCGAGCGAAACAAAAGCTCTAAAGTCTTTGCGAGAGATCTGTCGATTGGACAGACCCAGTTGACGAGACTGAAAACGGATGACGGCAGAGTTGTTTCGACCAAGTAAGTGGTTTTTAGGGAAATCGAGAGGTTCTATGGACAGTTATACGAGTACACAACAACACTGGCACCTGTTACCAGTATGGCAAAAGACCCCAGAGCCAAGTTGACCCGACACTACACCAAAGATATCCCAGACATCAGCCTGTACGGGATTAGTATAGCTCTCAAACAGCTTAAGAACAACAAGGCGCCGGGTGATGATGGAATTACGGCTGAGCTTCTGAAAGCTGGTGGCAAACCTATGCTTAAGACCCTTCAGAAGCTGTTCAATTTAATCCTCGAGGGGAAAAACGCCGGAAGCATGGCACAGAAGCATAGTGATATAGTTCTTCAAGACAGGTGATAAGGCTCTCTTGAAGAACTTCAATATCGCTGCTGACCCATGTGTATAAGCTGTTTTCGAGAGTCATTACGAATCGTCTCGCACGCAGGTTTGATGACTTCCAGCCTCCCGAACAAGCCGGATTCCGAAAAGGTTTTAGTACCATAGACCACATACATACGCTGTGGCAGGTTATACAGAAGACCGAAGAGTATCATTATGCTTGGCGTTTGTGGACTATGAGAAAGCCTGCGATTCGATCGAAACTTGGGCGGTGGTCCAGTCTCTACATCGGTGCCAAATTGACTAACGATACATTGCAGCACTAAAGTGTTTGTACGAAAACGTCACTATGTCAGTTCGTCTCCAGGACAAGATCATAGAGATGAGACAAGATGATGTCATATCATCGAACTGTTCACCGCTGCACTGGAGGATATCTTTAGGCTTATGGATTGGAACGGACTTGTCATCAATATTAACGGCGAGTACCTCACTCACCTCAGATTTGCTGACGATATCGTAGTTATAGCTGGAAGACTTGGGCAAAATGCTCGATGACCTCTCTAGTGCCTCTCAACAAGTAGGTCTTAAAATGAACATGGACAAGACGAAAATTATGTCGAATGTCCATATTGTGCCTATTCCAGTGACAGTTGAAGGCACTTCACCTGAAGTTGTTGACGACTATACATACCTCGGACAAACAGGTCCAATTTCGAGAAAGAGGTCAATCGACGAATCCAACTCGGTTGGGCAGTGTCTCAAGACGAAGGTCTTTGACCAATGTGTGTTGCCAGTGATGACTTACGTAACTGAAACGTGGCCACTCACTGTGGGCCTTATAAGAAAGCTCACTGTTACCCAAAGGGCAATGGAAAGAGCTATGCTCGGAGTCTCTTTGCGCGATCAAATCAGAAATGAGGAGATCCGTAAGCGAACCAATGTCACCGACATAGCTCTAAGGATTGCCAGACTGAAGTGGCAGTGGGCAGGGCACATAGCTCGAAGGACAGATGGCCGATGGGGCAATAAAGTACTCGAGTGGCGACCACGTGCCGGAAGACGCAGCGTGGGTAGGCCTCCCACAAGGTGGACCGACGACCTGGTAAGAATCGCGGGTGCCAGCTTAATGCGGAAGGCACAGGACCGGCCTTTGTGGAGATCTCTGGGGGAAGCCTATGCCCAGCAGTAGGCGTCTTCTGGCTGATATGATGATGATGATGATGATGACTAAACCGATTATAATGAAACAAAGTTAAGAACCATCTCGATTAAACTGGCTTTGAAATAGAGAAATTATACCGTATCCAAATCGGTTCATCCGTTCAGGAGCTACGATGCCACAGGCAGATACACTAAGCCTCAGATACACAGATACTTACTTCAAACTTTTAACATCCCTATTTTTTCGTCGGGAGTTAAGGAAATGGGCAGCAGTGCTGAGTAGGTATTTCCAACACTGCCAGCCTGCGATCTTCAAGGCTCTTAGCATGCCAAGCGTGGAGATTATGGCATTACACACTCTATTGATTGGGGAAGACTATAATATAAAAATACTTAAATCCACTGTTAGAGATGTATTTATTTTTTTATTTATTTATTTATTGCAAACTTAACAGCTATTACATCAAGATGTATATTATTACAAATACAAACTTATACAGCCAATTACCAAGTTTGACATATTACATTTCAAATTATACCGTGATTATAACAAGTAGAAATAATTAAAAATATTATTTCATGAATCTATTGGTATGCATGCACTATAAATGTATATATGAGGAAATTAGGGTATTGTGTGTGTATATATGTGTATATATATGTGTGTGTGTGTATGTGCGTAATAGTGACGTGTGTGGTGTATGTTAATCCGCTCTATTAAGCTTTAGTATCAAACAAGGGCAAGTTGTCAATAACAAAACTGATGAATCTGTTACGTGACATGAAGAATATATCAGCTTTCTCGAACCGATCCTCATATGTTTGAATAATTCGATGCAACACGGAATGTCTCGCATAGTTGGAGCGAGCGGAACCAGCGTAAAGGCAGCGCATGTGCCTAGTGCGAGTAGAAAAAGCACATAAACCGACACGCTCTATTAGCCCAGGACAGTCCACCATGGCGTTTATTATATCAAATAGTAGCTTCATGTCGCCAATTAAACGTCTATTCTCGAGGGAAAGCATATTAAAGTTAGAAAGTCTTTCTGCATAGCTTCCTTGTTTTCCAAAACGGTAATTCAAGCGGCGTGTAAAACAACGCTGCACCGATTCCAGTTGAGCGACATGGGTCACGTAAGTGGGAGACCAGATCGGGGAGGCATACTCCATTAAGCTTCGAACATAAGCAAAATACAGAGTTTTTAAAGAATGTGCCTTCCGGAATGCACTTCCACTTCTATGCAGGAACCCCAGCATTTTGAAAGCTCTATTAGTAATATAGTCAAAATGAGACGTGTACAATAATTTGCAGTCCAACATTACTCCCAAATCACGGACTAGGTTAACTCTGGGGATAACAATCTCATTAAGTACATATTCATTAGATATAAAGTTACGTTGCCTAGTAAATGTGATAGTTTCGCATTTCTTTATATTTAACTCTAGCCGATTTTTAACACAATATACAGAGAGCCTATCAAGGTCTCCCTGGAGTTTGTCACAGTCAGCCACATTACGAACGGGCAAGAAAATTTTCTTATCATCCGCATACAATAAACAGTTCGAGTGTAGGAAACATGCAACTATGTCATGCAGGTAAATGTTAAATAGCAAGGGTCCCAAATGGGAACCCTGTGGTACTCCCGACGGTATTAGTTTAAAGTTAGACTTATATACCCCTACTCTTACAGCCTGTGACCGATTCTCGATGTAAGAAGTGAGCCACCGTAGGAGGTCGCCGTGCACACCGATACTAATCAATTTTGATATTAAAATGCCGTGATCAATCCGATCAAAACATTTTGAGTAGTCGGTGTACACGACGTCAACCTGGCACCCCGCATCCATATGGCGAACAACGCAATCGGTGAACACGGCCAAGTTAGTAACAGTCGATCTTCTGCGCATAAATCCATGCTGCGAGTCTGGAATATAAGCCGCAGCAACAGGATACAATTGGTCATAAACAATTGACTCGAAAACCTTACCAAAAACAGATAAAATGGAGACCGGCCTGTAGTTTTCAACATTCTGTTTACATCCATTCTTGTGAACAGGTGTGATATAAGCTACCTTCCATTCTTTGGGAAACATTTTATTCCGCATAGAATGTGTAAAAATTATTGATAAAGGAATTGCTAGCTCCTCGGCACATAATTTCGCAAAAATAGAAGGAATCCCGTCACTTCCAGCCCCTTTATTACAATCTAAGTTTTTCAAATGTTTGGCCACCAATGCCTCAGTAATATTAATCGTACTCAATACATGAATATGGTTGGAAGAGTTAGATTCAAAGTCGCCCTGTTGACACGGCTGAGACTGCCAGTACACCGATTGGAAATAATCCATAAATGCATTGCAAATTTCGGGACCACTGGTGGCCAGATGGCTGCCATACGATACTTGGGCCGGGACTCCACGATCCTTACGCAACGAGTTAGTGTATGACCAGAAATGTTTTGGATTTGTTGCTATGGCGTTTTCACAACTGTCCATATAGTTCCTCCAGCACTCATCTTGTATCTTTTTTTGCCGTTGTCTTAGCAAGGCAAAAGAGTCATAATCCAATGGATTACCAAACCGTTTCCATAACCTATGGAATTTTGATTTTTCTTTTATAATTCTAATGAGAGGTCTTGAATACCATATAGGATAACTACTACCATCACTCAGAAACGAGGGAACTTCATCATCAACAATATTTTGCAACTCGGAATAAAAACACGACAACATGTCGTCAACGTCTGCTTTTTTAAACTTAGCTGGCCAATCAATGGAGTTTAAACGAGATCTAATCACCCCATAATCACCTTTTTTGAAGTTGTAAATCTTGCGTTTAGGATTATTTAACATGTTTTTCATAATTAAATTAGGTATTTCCAAATCAATAGCCGGGTGGTGAGGCATATCCTCTCGAGTAATTGGTAAGGAACATCTCGTTGATGTCACCTCCAAAGTGCAAAAAACTAGGTCTAGGTAACGATTATTGTCGTTAGAAACGCTGTTATACTGTTCTAGGCCAAAACTTGAAATTACGTCCAGAAAATTGCGCTGAGATCCATTAGTTACGCTAAAAGGTAGCATTGACAACCCATCACTATTACATTTCCAATCAGGAAAATTAAAGTCCCCGACAATGAGATAATCTGCCCCTGGGCTGCAATTAATAAATTCTGTCAAGTAAAAGGCAAGGTGCTCAACCTGTGTATCATGAGATGGCCCCGAGCCGGGCAAGTAGACGCAGACGACATGCAAGTCCCGCAACGCACAAATAGCGCTTGCTGGCAGCACTACGTGGACCAACTCATAAGGGGTGCCCGGCGACAGCGCTAGAGCGCGAGCCCTTAGCTCGCGGCGCGTCAGCAGCATGACGCCGCCGCCGACCGCGCGCGCGCCGCCGCCGCGCCGCACCAGCCCCCGCTCCGTCACCCTGTCGCAACGATGGACATCGTATCGCCCGTCGGTCAATTCAGAATTACATATCCCATCCAATAGCCAAGTTTCGCATATAGCTACGATATGGTAATCGTGAAGTAAAAGCCCTTTAGAAAATTCGGCTAGTTTGCCACGAATGCTGCGCGAGTTCTGAAGATAAAAATTAAAATACATCATAATTGAAAATAATATTACTGTAGTATCTCAAGCAACATTCGCGGCAGACTGCCATTTCCAAATTATATGAAAATCCTACTAAAGCGGAATGAATGATGTGAAGTGAATGTGTGTGTTCTGTGCGTCGTGAGTGTGCATACCATGTATTAAAAAATAAGATAAAAGTTGAATGAAAAAACAATAAAAACTGCAAGAATAAAAACAAAACATCAGGCCATTGGCCTACTCTAATTTGTTCAGCTGTTCTAAATTGAAAATGCGAACAGCGGGGGCCTTGCTGTGTAGTCGTACGTATATTTTTGCATTTCGTGTCCATGTATTTTGAAACCCCAAGTCTTTACACTTATCCCTAGTTGCCTTTAATAGAGACTTATTATAGGATGTAAGATGTTCATTTATATAAATTGGTGCTGGCTCACCGGAGACGTCGATATCATTTGTAGACAAACCGCGTCTCCTGCGCGCCGCGCTGAGTAGGCTATCTCTAATCTGAAGAGACCTAAATCTGACGATTATAGTTTTCGGCAATCCTAGGTTCTTGGTGCGTGAAGGAAGCCGTGTAGCATACTCGATGTCCCCACTGGATAATGACACCCCAAGCACTGTTGCAATCCTACATATCATAGGTACCAGGGTTTCCGCTTTATTTTCAGGTATTCCGAAAATTTGTAAATTGCTCAGACGCGCGCGCTGCTCCACATCATTCAAGTTATGTTGTAAGACTTCGAGGTCGGTTAATTTAGACTTAAGCAGGTTATTTTCTTGTTCAAGACTAGACATCTTCTCCTTTACCTTCGTAGAGTCGACTATTAACTGATCGTTCTGTGACCCAAGACTGTTGACCACGCAATCCAGAGCAATAATTTTCTTATCCAGCAGTTCGTACCGCTGATTCACTTGCTTAACTGTTTCCTTGAAGTGACTAACTTTACAAGCCAAATCCGCTAATATTTCCGTTTTAATGGCGTCCAATTTAGAGTCGAAATAAGCCCTAAGGTCAAGGAGTTGTTTATACCTTTAAAAATACTTAAATGCCGAAGTGAAGATATTATTTTGAGGTTTGTGTGCGATGTTGACACTTATTGTGGGGACTAGCGCGACGTGGTGATTTTTCTTTAACATTTTTAGTTTTTCTACCCGCACCTTATTGAAAAACTAACACAGACCCATTGTGCTTCTTCAAATCAAATCAAATCATGTTTATTCAGTTTAGGTTTTTTACAAACGCTTATGAATGTCTTAATTTTAAACATTACAATAATTTTATTGTTCATAAATAAAACAAAATGCTCAAGCGCCGCGGCACCACCACCACAGACCATAAAAAAATGAAAAGAATGGGAACTCCGCGACGCTAGCGCCGCTGGTTGTCTGTCTCAATCTGTCACTGTCAGTGACCGTCAGTAGATGATGACGCTCGCTTGCAAATAGGTTAGGTACATATTTTGTATGTTCCCAGAAAAAACCGCACAAAATGATGATACTTCTACTACTTCGCCACATCTAATATCAAAAGTCCAAGATATTAGGTTAGTCCATCTCTGCTAAACTCTTTACCGCTGCGAGAAGAGGTATACAAGCTATGGGACTGGAAAGGATCCGCCATTAACGTCAATTGCGATTACCTACCTATCGATTTATAATCATGGCAGAAACCTTGAAAAAACAGCAAACAAATCGACCTGAAAAATCAAGTCTATGTCTATTGAACATGTAGCACCCGCACTGTTGCCATACGGTACAAAGACTTGATGTCTTACTAAGGCCTTCATTAGAAAACTCAAGAGTCAGTAGGCAGGCGACATAGTTCGCAGAACCGATTGCCGATGGGGGGAAAAGGTTCTCAAGTGGCTACCAAGTAAGCGTGAGACGCCCCTACGAGATTAAATCTCGTGCCGGTGGATGCAAGACGCACACCTCACAGCTATAGGTACTTATTGACTGCCTGAGATCCGCTTCCGATTTATGAAGGCTTTAAGTTGCGACATTTTTTAGAGAAAATATTAAAAATGATGACTAGCCCACAGGCCAACCACAGGCCTACTCGTCTATGGCCTACAAAATCTTCAAACTCTTTTTAAAACAAATGTCAGCCTTTTTGCACAGCGTGACAAAATGTATATAATCTACGGCATAACGACATTGATTGCCATGGCCGCCTAATAGATGGCCGTACATGTCGCATTTGCAACCTAGATCTGCAATGCCAACGCAGACGAAGGAAGATGACAACTCGTTGACAATCACCGTGAACAATTCAATTTGCATCAAAATATTAGTGTTAGGTCAAATAAATATAACATCAAAATGGCAAAGAAGGGCGATGATGTGCCCTCCTGTCGGATGTACAGTAACAAATACTTCCAGCTGTGCGCGCAGGGCGGCGCGCTGGCGTGCGGGCTGACGCACGCGTTCGTGACGCCGCTCGACCTGGTCAAGTGCCGGCTGCAGGTGGACCCCAACAAGTACAAATCCATCTTCAAAGGGTTCTCCGTGTCGCTGCGGGACGGCGGTGCGGCGAACCTCGTCAAGGGCTGGGCGCCCACTCTCATCGGGTACTCGCTGCAAGGGGCGGTCAAGTTCGCGGGCTACGAGTACTTCAAGTACAAGTACTCCAACATGGTGTCCGAGGAGACGGCGTACACGCACCGCATGTGGCTGTACCTGGCGGCGTCCGCGTCGGCCGAGTTCATTGCGGACATATTCCTGGCGCCGTTCGAAGCGGCGAAGGTGCGCATGCAGACGACCCCGTGCTACACGTCCATGCTCCGGCAAGCCATGCCGCACATGTACAAGACGGAGGGTCTGAGCGCGTTCTTCCGCGGGCTGCCCGCGCTTTGGGGCCGCCAGGTGCCCTACACGATGATGAAGTTCTCGTCGTTCGAGCGCGTGCTCGAGTACCTGTACAACAACGTGGTGCCGAAGGCGCGCGAGGAGTGCACCAAGCCCGAGCAGCTGGTGGTGACGTTCTCGGCGGGCTACATCGCAGGCGTGCTGTGCGCCATCGTGTCGCACCCTGCCGACACGATGGTGTCCAAGCTGAACAGCAACCCGGGCGCCAGCGTGGGAAGCATAATAAACGACGTCGGCTTCATGGGCATCTGGCGCGGGCTGTTCGCGCGTATCATCATGATCGGCACCCTCACGGGGCTGCAGTGGTTCATCTACGACGGGTACAAGGTGTACACGAAGATGCCGCGCCCGCCGCCGCCCGAGCCGCCGCCGGAACTCAAGAAGAAACTAGAAAGGGAGAGGAAAGAAGCAGAAAAAAAACAAAAAGAACGAGATAAACGAGAAAAAGGGCCGTAATAGTCGTCGATATGTGCTCTCCAGCGCCCGCCCTTCGTAAAACTCTTGGCAGCCTTTTATAGATATCTAACACGTTCTAAATTATATATTTTTGCTATGGCAGATAAGTCGGCAACTTTTAAACTGTAATGACTGTACAATCATATTTTTAGAAGTTTAAAGTTAGTATTTTAAAAAGTGTGTTTACTTACGTATCTGTGAATTTAGCGTAGAAATAGGCTAATAAAAACGTGGGTAGTACAATGTAGAGTTAGCTCTGTGACTCTAGAAACCATCAGAAAACTTCACAGACTCCAAGGAATTGGTCGCCTGATGTAATGGTAAGAGGTTACAGCAGCCTATAAAAGTTTGCAATACCAAGGATATCACTCTCGTGTTCCCAATTCTGTAAAATTATTTTCTTTCCTTTCTTGAAGAACTTCATGTTGTACTCTCAAGGTAAGTCATACCACAACCTTAGTGTGCATGAAAATTCTTTAAGAGCTTCACTTTTCGCGATCATTTTGGTTCTAAGATGTGAGGGTGAACTCCGGATGTCGATGACAAACGATGGATCGAATGTGACTGTCGGCATTATAACAGATAGTTCCTCAGAATGAACACCGTTATACAAGCCAGTTAAAGAACCATTTAGCGGCTCGTCACAACTTGTGAGCAGATATCGTAGACAATTCGCATGTATGGATCGAGTTAAATAGATCAATATACTGGTATACCGGTGCTTCTACCCCTATATGAGAGCAATACTGACTCCAAATAGGACCTGACTAGAGCCTTCTACAGGGAGTCTTTATCTTGGCGTACTTAACTAAATGGTACTGCTTTGATCTGATAAGCACAACTAGTTATTTAGATGCCAGCAACAAATATTTATTCTTAAAAATGTCAACATAATTAAACTATTCTATGTTCTGTTTAGATCTCGCAGTCACAGCGGCTACCGCGCTATGCAGAGGCCCCGGATTCGATTCCCGGCCGGGCAAAAAACTTATCAATTTCGTTTGTGTTCTGTCATTACATTTGTCTACAGCCTGTGTGTCCAGTGTGGAGCGTTTTCAAAGCTTCTCATTCTCCATGTACCAAAGTATCTACCTATTAAGCTTAACGCGACAAAATGTCTGCGTGCCTACCACGAACAACTTCCTAATCTTTCTCTGGACACCGTCATACTTACGTGTGTTCGATTTTCGCTTTGTGAATCAAGTGGGCTGTTTAAGTCATAAACTTTGCATGTGGGCTTCAGGTAGGTACATGGCGCACAAATGCCTCGACCAATCGTAGTAGGTACCTACCTTTGTAACAGGTGGTAGGATTCTGTCACGCATGAGGAGTCCGCCTGGGTGAGTACCACCGTCTTATCTATTTCTGCCGCCAAGCAAGCAACAATCTTGGCATTGTTGTGTTTCTCTTCGAAGGATAGGTTAGCCAGCGCTATTACAGTGTAATTTCAACTTAATCCTCACAGTAACAACGCACCTGCAGTTCTGCATTTTTTGTGTTACATTAAACGTAGATATTATGGGCGACAGTTACCTTTTACCCTCAGGTGGGCTGTCTCCTCGTTCGTCACCGAGGAAGTAGTATAAATCAATCAATACCTCTACGTATGATGACAACATTTCGACCTACCCAAAAGCAATATAAAAGGACCTAAGGTTGCTATGCACATCCATAGAGCTGCTATTATACTCTTTATTGCCCAAAACACATTAGAAACATAGTTACAATACAAAATACAAAGGCGACCTTATCCCTAAAAGAGATATCTTCCAGCCAACCTCACATTCTGTGAAGGAACCTTAGTGTAGGGGTGTACACCTGAAACATGGCGCCACTGGGGATCGCACCAGAACTCTTTTCTGAGTTATGTAGTACACCTGTAAACCTGCTAATTTAGGCAACTGAATTTGTAACCATGATTCAATCTGGTCAGGTTCGCCTGGTAGCAGGGTCACGGAGGTCAGATGGTAGTCGCTCCACTGTAATTACCTGATCACCAAATCCTGGATCACGGTCAAGGCGGACCCCGGGCCCTCGTGCTCGAGAGCACAACCGGGACATTAACGCAAAGATGACTGGGAATCGCACCTGGTACCTCTGGCTCACGAGTCCGACAAGCTACTCATGGCGCCACTCTCCAGAAGAGACAGAATATGTATGAAGCAAAATTGTACTTCCGGTAAGTATTACGATATTTTGAAGAGAAAATGAAAAACGAATATTTTGAATTAAAAATTTATTCATTTCATGTCCATCTCTTAAAACGTAAATATTAATCTTACAACAGTTTCATTACACTAACATTACTATTAAAATTACTTACAATATATTTATTGTATAAACAATATTTACAAAACAAGTCTATTGCATTGATTTCTTATAAATATAAAATGGTCGAACGCCTATAAACTATAACAATAATATAAAAAAAGTCCACAAAGTAAGATTCTAAAAATAAAGTTGCGAAATGTAAATAAATAATTTTCTTACTCTCTATGTTAGTTGATCTCTGATCGTGGCCTTCGCGATAAGGAATACGCATGAAACAAATGCTAGTCGTTCTGAATATTTAAAACACCATTTATATTTTAAAGGAAGTAAAGTAAACAGTATTTGCAAAGTTCTTCATCTCCAAAGTTCGTAGAGACTTCATTAATAGAAAACCATACGTATTCCCTATTTGCTTCGCGAGTCAAATACCTACTTACAAAAAAAAACTGGTATTTCTCCATCGTAGGTACCATCGATTCCTTTTATATTTATATAGTTTTTTTTTATAATTAACCTAATTCGCGAATCTTTCAACAAACACTCATAATATTCGGCAGTGGTCCATAAAAGGCAGTGAAACGTATAGAAATTACATGCGAAACCAATTTTAAAATAACGGCAGTATTAGTAAGAACATAAAACCCGACCATACGAAGATACTTGAAAAAGAACAACATGAAACATTTTTTATACTAATATTATAAATATGGCATGTTGCGTTGCCGCTCTGTATAACTTGCACTTAGTACGTCCTTGAAAAAGATATAGGTATTGAAGGAAAGTACTCCTTTCAATATTATGCCTTATAGCGCTATAAACATGGCACAAGTTTGTTTAAACGTTGCTTTGAAAACGTAGATTAAGGTCCATATCTACAGATAATTACAAAGTTAAATATTTGAGAGGAAGCACAAATATTCTCACATCACAACTTGCTATCCTCAATAGTATGTCGATACTTACTAGAAAAGTATTATGAAGTGCGTATGTATCTACTTGTCTGTATTGTAGATATACTTATGCTATACTTGCGACCGGCAAATTTCCAAGTAATGTGGTGGCGATTACAGACAAACAGCAACATAGTTATCTAAATCTCAAACCCTAATACGACCGTTCAATTGGTAATAATTTTCATTAATAAACATCACACAATCATATTGCATTTACATCACCGGAATCATTGAAGTAATCATTGGTCCCACCATTTTGGACACTGAAAACATCAACGTTTATTCGATTTGATACGTGATCCTATTTTCCTATGAAGGAACTATTAAACAATTACATAAAATACATACTTATTATTATAAAAATATAAATTTAAAAAATACTTTTCACTTCGCAATTGTAGCATTTTTATTTCGTGTTTTTTTATTGTAGCTATGTAGACTTTTCGGGGGTATCGTGAAAGCGTTGCCATTGCATTCTAGACCGACAAGAAGTTCTCAATAGCGCCGCTGTGGCATTTTAGGGAACTATATTTTAGTACTGATCTTGTCGGGGACAATTATTGCAATGGCCAAGATTGAGGGGCCATGTTGTATGCTCTTTATCATGACCGGATAAAGAGAACAAACACGAACCCTACGTATCATTGTACGCGAGCGTCCTTAGTTCATGGAGCTAACAGCTACAGCGCCACCTACCTAGCCGTTATGAACTTAATTTGTCTCACTGGTAAATATACAAAGTAACCACTGGATTAGCAGCCCCATGAAACGGAGCCCTGTCGTGTCAAATTCGCAGGAAAGAAAGGAATGACTAGGACAACCATCTTTGTGATGCACTTGTATGACCTACGTTAAAAGATTGACAAATATATGAGTCATCAATTGTCATTCCCTTCTAGCATTAATTCACTAGGAGACCCGGCACGGTGATCCACTGATTACCGTCAAAATTGTTTTCTTAATATTTCATAATTTCGACGGCAAATCAATATCAATAAAGAGGCAAGAGTTTGATTTTGAAATATATAATTTCTGTATCAGAATCATCAATTCAGAATTGAAATTCCATAAATCAGGAGTTTAAGGACTTAACAATCTGATAAATAGTGCATAAAACCCAAAAGTCTGCGCACGTTATGTAATTTTTATTATTTCATTTCTGGTTGACTGGACGATAAAGCTTTGTAGCTTTAAGTCCTCCTTTGGGCATGATGTTTAAATAATTAAATAAACTTGACAGATTCCTTTTCTTAAACACTTTTAGAAGAACAAGTAAAGGTTAGCTCACATCGATGTTCGCTATAAATACAGTAAAACTATTGCCTCGAATGGCCGCAGTATCTCTGAGCCTACGAACCTACCGGCCGGGTCGTGGTCTACTGTTCCCCGGTGCGTCTATCCGTGTGTCCGTTGGTGTTCGGGTTGTATGCTGACTGCCACGTACAGTTTCAACGGTGCGGGCGCCGTGAGTTGTCGCCGCAGCCGGGAGCGGCCCTTCCGGCCCGAGCGTCCATCTCGGTCCGTGACGAACCGCCCTTCCAACTCTAGCTGCCTTTCCAGTTTGTCCTGATGGGGAATAGGATTAATTAACCTGTTATCAAACGTCAAAAGAACTACAGGAAACCCAAAGGGATTGTTTAACCAGCTCATACAGGATATATTTGCCTCTTACATTCTTCTTTTCTTCTACATTAAATGCCGGTCGAGGTCACCTTTAGGACCAGGATCAGATCACTCCTGACCTGACTTTTTTGGAGGTAATTTTTCTTAATAGTAAAATGACTTCCAAAAACCTTGACCTCCAAAGACCTCCTAAGCTATGTCTTTCTCGGGCACCCTCTGTCGATCCTTCCATTCACATTCTCGCGATAGGTGGCCACTTTTTGTAAGCCATATTTCACCCATCCATGTGGAGAGCCACATGTTGAAACCATCTCAGTATAATTATCTTTTTCAATCCTACATGGTCCCTAGACCCTTTCATCTTACAACGAACTCCTATCACACCATTCATCTAGGGTTATAAAGTGCATAATACCATCTCAGCATAACCAGACCTCCTTCAGCTTACAACGAACTCTCATCACATTATTCCTCATTCTATGACCCTAATAAAGTATGATATTAATATTGATTCACTTGTGGTTGTAAGCTTCACATTGTAATGTGAAATGCATTTATTAATTTTAATTTTAATATTATTATGTAAAAGACATGAATGAATATTCGCACACGATGTAACTGTTAATGAATAAATACAATACTGACCTCAGGCTTGAGATGCCGCCTCAGCCTCAGCGCCCAGCCCCCATCTCTCTTGTTCAACACAAAGTCGCCGTTGGGGTCCCCGTAGGCTACCCTGTAGTGGGCTCTGGAATGCGGGCCGCCCTCGGCAGCCAGCAGCCGCAGCAACGGAGCTCGGGCCCAGGTCTGCTTGGGCGTGGCGCGGACCACCACCAGCTCGGATTCCGGTTCCAGGGTGGAGCGGCGGCCTGGGGGGGTACAGAGATTATAAGGGGGGACAACGATACTCAGATCACATGGGGGGGGACATGGATACATAGATTATATGGGTCAAAGTCAAGGCGTATATGTCTGTAGTCAGAAACGTAGATGTCACCATAAAATTGTAAAAACTATTAGTTTATAATTTAACGCGCGAGAGCGAAAGCGAGAAACTATCAAAATTCATCATCATATCGGCCGAAAGACTCCTGGGCATAGGCCTCCCCCAGAGATCTCCACGGCGGCCGGTCCTGTGCCTTCCGCGTCCAGCTGCCACCTGCGATCTTTACCAGCTCGTCGGTCCACCTTGTGGGGGGCCTACCCGCGCTCAAAATACATGTTGTGAACTGTACCATTATGTTTATAATTTAACTAATTATTTTTCCTTGGTTTATAATCTGTCCATGGTAAACTGTGAAATTTGCCATGGACAGATTGAAAAACGAACTGAATCTAACAGATTGAAAAACTGTGAAATTATGAACGGATTCTCAATCAGTCCAATTTTATCGCTCCTAAAGTTGTAAATCTGTTCCTCTCTTATAAAAAACCTGGCAGAGTAGTCTCGTTCCGCATACTCACGTCGTGACTTCCGGCGTCGGCGGCGCATGACGGTGGTGCCGTTCGCGAACACCACGCCCTCGTCGGGCGCGCGCCGCCGCCGACCGTTCACCTGATTAATGAATGAATAAATTATTTATTGCTTTAAAATGTGGTATAAAATAGATAAAGTGGATGACTCCAGTAGAAAAGAAATGAAAAATGAAAGATTCTTTATTGCATATACTATAACGGTACTATACATAAAATAAAACAAAAACAGAGAAAAAAAGAAAAGCAATCGGCGGCCTTATCGCTTTTAAGCGATAGAAGCCAGTAGATGTCCTGGGGGACACATATTGGTGATATGGGGATACGTACCAACATCTAGAGATAAACACTTACGGTCTTATTCATAAAAAGTTATGGGAGGTTTTAAGCTTTCTTAAATATGGTTCTTGAAAAACATTATTCATAAACGCATATTGGCGCTAAAACGCTCAATAAGGGCTTCATAACTTATAGAAGGCCGCTAACCTATAAATATTACAAGAGCATAATGTGCATTACCAATATAAGATTCATTAGCACGAGTAGCTTTAGCTTGTCTATGTGCAATAAATGTTATATTTCTTTTTTCCTGTAGTTCAACTCTTGTAATGTATACGGCTAAGGAATGGAACGCGTTGCCTACGAGTGTATTTCTTGATCATTATAATCGGGACGCTCCAAGGCTAGCGTGAATGGGCAGTTCCTAGACAGGCATAATCGGCCACATCGACACTTGCCATCAGGTGAGATGGCGGTCAAATGCCTGACCAAATCAAATTTTTAATTAATCTTAAAAATTCCATTTCCTCCCAAGCTACCCTACAATTGAAGTATCTATAAATCAAATTAATAATACCGTCAATACAGTGGCCTGTCAGTATCAACCATCGCCTGTTATATCCGTTTCTGTAATTTTACTACAAACTATTTTTCGACGAACTCACGAATATTCAGAGTTTCACCCCTTACCTTACAACTGAAGCACCCCTCAGTCGACAACACGTTGTCCCCGCCGACCTTATACTGGTCTTGCAGAGGGAAGACTGGCGCGGCGCCGATGTCGCCCGGTGGTAACCCGGCGTCCAACGCCGTGAGGCAGTGGCCAGCGCCCACCAGCTGGTAGCCGGCGGGGCAGCCGCATTGGTAACCATCGCCGAGAGGGTTGCAGCCGAAGAGACAGCTGGCTGTCGCACAGCCACCGCCGAGCTAGAGGGTAGAGTGTGCAAGTCAGTTAGTGCAGAAATTATATTTAGCATCTCGCGGTTGCACAGCCATTGAAAACAGAATGTCTATAGCGTTCGTTGTTGCTAGTACTGCACAGATCGCTAGCCATGAAGCAGCGGGGAGACCGAGCTCACCGAACATATGTAAAGGAAATTTTCGCCAATGAGAGGTAATCTAAGCAGCTCGGACTTCTGCATCAATGCGCATCGGCCAATAATTGCCGCCCGCCTTTTCAACCATTGAGTTGTATTTAGAATGTACTCCACAAAATTGCTCCATGTCGCAAGCCCCAGTTAGGGGGTTCAACCATCTCGTGGCAACCATCAGCACACAAATTTCCACTTCTTCTTTTTTGCCCCTAGTACTCACCTGCAAGCAGGGACACAATTTCCTCTTTTTCTTTTCTTTTTTTTTGTCCCTAGTCTCACCTGCAAGCAAGCACAAAAATTCCAACTTTTTTTTTACGCTCCCCTATTCCTCACCTGCAAGCAAACGGCATGCGCCTGGTCCCAGCCGTAGCCGGAGGGGCAGCCGCAGCGGTAGGCGCCGGCGCTGGGCTGGCACGGCGCGGCGCCGCACGGCGCGCCGAAGCACGCGTCCACCGGCATGCACACGCCGTTGCCGGACCGGATGCTGCCTGTGTACACACCACAACATTCGGCGTCTTAGCGTTTGGGTCCCGGTTGTGCCCGCGCACCAGGGTCGACAGTGGAGCGCCTGCCGTCTGACCTCCGTGATCCTGCTGCCAGGGAACCTGACCAGATTGGATCATGGTTACACATTCAGTAGCCAGAATGTGAAGGTTTCCTCATGATGTTTTCTCTCACCCTCCCTTAAGTCATTGGTCTCTAATTATTTTACTCTTCGCTGTGACAAACGAGCAGACAGCCGATCTGAGGGTAAGCGGTAACTGTCACCCACAACATCTACGATTTACGCATTTAGGTTACAGGCGACAAACACGCAGAACCATTAGTACGTCATCATTACTATCGGAATATCGATTAAACCTGCAGAATATAAAATAGGATGTGTAGACGTCTATGTACGTAGCCTAGATGTGAACCCTGTGGCACACCAGAAGGTATCAGCAAAATTGGGACCCGACAATATCTTAGTGATATCGCTCGACTACAATTGATAAGGTAGGATTTGACTGATCATTAAGAAATCGCCATGTCAACCATTTTTTCAAAATAGCGAATGCCTTTGATAATAACAGCACGCACCGCCGAATCAGCGAACTCTGCGGAAACTCGGTCACGGAAGCGATGCGAAGATTTAATAGAGAATTATTATAAATCATTGTTGACCAGACATCGAACGCAATCGCTAAGTAAGGTTTAATTAACAAGTTAAGTTTTGATATACGACAGACAAACGGGCAAGCGGGCCACCTGAAGGAAAATGGTCTTCGCCGCCTCAGCCCTGGACATCAGCAACACCAGGGGAGTTACCAATGCGTTGCCCGCCTCTGAAGATACCTCTAATATACCTTTTGAACGATTCCATGTCATAGTCCAAAGGAAACGCTGTGGCTGGTAAATATATTTTAAGTCATTATTGGTTTTGTTTGGGTCCTCCGGCTGAATGAATAATTGGCGTGACATCGCCCTGGAGGCACGCTCGGCGCGTTGAACTCACCAGGCGGGCAGTCGCAGCGGTAGCCGCCGGCGTAGTTGCGGCACGGCGCCTGGCAGGGGTTGTCGCGGCACTCGTCGCGGTCGCGGCAGCGCCCGCCGCCGTCGGCGCGGAACCCGCGCGGGCACACGCAGCGGTACGAGCCCAGCAGGTTCACGCACTTGCCGGGCGAGGGGCACAGGTCCTCCTCTTGGCACTCGTTTATGTCTGCAAGATAAAAAATGTGAATAATCTTTGACAGTTGATCTCAAAATTTCAGAAACTATTTCCCACTATCGGAATCTGGACAGAGTTTCTGGAGAATTGTCAAAATTACTTTGTTTTAACTTTGGTTAATTCAACTGTCAACTTTGAGGCGCCTCCAAACTTACCCTCCAAACCTACAAACTCAGGATAAAGGATGGTCTATTTTCTCAGATTTTGGCGGTGTTTTATGACTATAATATGTCCTTTTGAGGCGCTATAAAAAAGAAGAAGAAACACAAAAAGCCACTTACCAATGCAAGCGTCTCCGCGTCTCTCGTAGCCTTCCTCGCACGAGCACTCATACGAGCCCTCTGTGTTGGTGCAGGTCTGCTGGCAGGTGTGCTTGCCAGTCTGGCATTCGTCTGGATTAACCGTAAAAAAGATGATGTCAATATTGTTCAACGGTATCTTTTTTTCTATTTATGTAATGCTCAACCAATGAGAGAACAAACTCCTTTTCAAGAGGAGAGGGCATAATGTGAAATAACCCGGGTGACATACCTTTTGATACATAAAATGGCCAACGGATGTGCCCAAAAAGAACTAGCATAAAAACAAAAATTCCCTAACATCATAGTACATAATATGGTGAATCGGCCGTCATTTGGCACGCTCATGGCCTGTCATCGCCATAGAAATTGAAACACAAGGCTTGTCCTACTTACGGAGAAAGGAGTATCTTTGCACTGCTAGTGCCCTGGTGCTGGCAGGGTACTGGCCCCTCACTCACCGATATCGCGGCAGTTGCCGCCGTCCTCGTCCAACTCGTAGCCGCTGCGGCAGAGGCAGCGGTAGGAGCCGGCGCTGTTGCGGCACTGGTGCTGGCAGGGTACTGGCCCCTCACTCACCGATATCGCGGCAGTTGCCGCCGTCCTCGTCCAGCTCGTAGCCGCTGCGGCAGAGGCAGCGGTAGGAGCCGGCGCTGTTGCGGCACTGGTGCTGGCAGGGTACTGGCCCCTCACTCACCGATATCGCGGCAGTTGCCGCCGTCCTCGTCCAGCTCGTAGCCGCTGCGGCAGAGGCAGCGGTAGGAGCCGGCGCTGTTGCGGCACTGGTGCTGGCAGGGTACTGGCCCCTCACTCACCGATATCGCGGCAGTTGCTGCCGTCCTCGTCCAGCTCGTAGCCGCTGCGGCAGAGGCAGCGGTAGGAGCCGGCGCTGTTGCGGCACTGGTGCTGGCAGGGTACTGGCCCCTCACTCACCGATATCGCGGCAGTTGCCGCCGTCCTCGTCCAGCTCGTAGCCGCTGCGGCAGAGGCAGCGGTAGGAGCCGGCGCTGTTGCGGCACTGGTGCTGGCAGGGTACTGGCCCCTCACTCACCGATATCGCGGCAGTTGCCGCCGTCCTCGTCCAGCTCGTAGCCGCTGCGGCAGAGGCAGCGGTAGGAGCCGGCGCTGTTGCGGCACTGGTGCTGGCAGGGCGGCGGCCGCGCCGCGCACTCGTCCACGTCCACGCACGAGCCGGACGACGGCGCGTAGCCCAGACCGCACACGCAGCGGAAACTAACCAACGAACCAACGGTGTAGTAAGGGTCACCAGGCAGAATGCGGAGGACCTTGGATGATATTCAACTTGTGCACAGGCAGAGATCTATACAAGACGCTGCTGGACGTCCATGAGTCTTGGCATACCAACGCGCCAATAAAAAAACCGCCGTACAGTTTCCGAAAGTTATATACCTTCCCACATTTTTGAACCACAGATACTTTGACATTGATTATTATCTGAAAAAGTATAAGGCGGCTTTTCTATGCATTGGTATGCAAATCTTCACAGATGCCCAACATCGCCATGTTAAGGTCCCGTAGTTATATCATATCTGTCTTTGTTAATTATTTGTTTTTTTTTACATTCTTAAACCACCGATACGTGGACATTGCATATCTCAATAACTTTAGGACGGATCTTTTCGCGTTTTCTACGGTTTTTTTAGTATGTGGTCTGCCTACCCTACGGGAAAAAGGCGTGACGGTATAATGTATGTACGTACTGAGCACGGAAGAAAAACATTTATTGAACCAACGATATTTTGATATTGAATATCCTTAGCGGGGCGGATTTTTTTTTGTCAACATTTAGGTACATTACTTTACTATGGCAAAAACCGAGCCGAGCGAGATTTACCAGCTATAGTACTTTCTCCCTTTAGTACTTTTTGCGGGCTATTGTTGAGTATCCATGAACGTACTTCATAAGCAGGGACAAGCCAGGTCAAGCAGTAAATCCTTGACCCGGGTCAAGCCTGGACCCTCATCAACCCTAGGTCATACAGAGTCAATCCTTGACCCCGGAAAAGATTAGGTTAGATAATTCGACTATAAAAATCAAAGTTACGTAAGAAGTAACTTAGGCGTGAAGAAGTCTATGTAAGTACGTCAGTAATAAAAGTAATTCGGAATTTGCAATAACCATGATGTCATGAACGCATATTAGCGCTAAAACGCTCATTATCGGTTTCATAACTTAAAGAAGGCTGATCCCTTCTATAAACCTTTGATAAACCTATATTTGTGACAAACATGGCCGCCGTCACACGAACAGCTGATTTTATTCGCTTAGTGATTGATTGTGATTGGCCTGTGACTCCATTCTAAACTTTTATCCTGAAGAGGATAGGCAAAGGGGATACATCCATACAGTCATAACTTCTTATATATAATATAATTATTATAGGACTTAATAACCTATTATAATAGGACCACGCTTAGTCCGAATCGACTGACAGAAGTAAAAATTATAAAATGTGGATATAGCAATAATCTGGAGATTGTCAGTCCTTGTCAGTCCTTCTTGTAAACATTCAGATATTTGGCTTGAACTTGTACTTTTAGTTTGACTAAATTATTAATCATGAAAATTATCACTCTCACTTCTTTTTTAATTGTTTTGCCCATTATTTAATAATATTTTTAATAACTCACGAAAATAAACAATCCTACAGAAATCAAATTGCTTGTTATGACTTTTATGACGTGCCAATCTGTATTTTATCAGACCTTTAGTTATGAGAGGTTTATGGAAAGTTTATGAATAAAGAATTTTAAAATACGTTTTAAATGCCTAATGAGTGTTTTAGCTATTGAACATTTTAAACCTACCATAAGGTATTTTTATGAATAAGACCGTAAGTATGTAGAATTAACAGCGACTCACCTGCCAATAGTGTTGACGCATCTGCCCGGCGCGCACAGCCCTGGCATGGCTGCGCACTCGTCGATATCCCCGTACACTTCCGGATTGAGTATGGTGCCGTCCGGCCCCACGATGATACCACCGTTGCCGACCCCACCGTTCCCACCATTTCCACCACCACCGATAACGCTAACGGTGCCGTCTGGGTTGATGATTATGTCCGCACCATCGGTGCCAGTGCCCCCGGTGCCACCGGTCCCACCGGTCCCACCAGATCCCCCGTTACTACCAGAGCCGCCGTTCTTGCCGCCATTTTTCCCACCGTTCGGTAGGAGGTTTGTGGGGGTGCACAGGTCTTGCCGCTCGGGCGTGGCGGGCGCGGGACAAAGCTCACACTCCGGCCCCCACGCCATGCCCACCGTGCAACAGCATATTGCCCTGTGGATGCACAGTTAGTTATAGTGATATAGGGGCGGGGGATTTCTATGTTGGGCCACCTACCGTCTAATGTAATTTAGCACTGTTTTAGCCATGGATTTATGTTCTACAGATATCATTATTATCAGCCAAGCGGTCAATCCTAATTACAGCCAGGGACCGCTTTCCAGCTCATTCTTCTCAATTTTGCCAGATTGGATCCTCACGTCGTAAGGCGGCTGTCGCATCCGACTCGGCGATGTCAATTCATCGCCTGGGCCTCCCGCGGGGTCTCTTTCCTTATACCGGCAGGTTTAGGCACCACCAGCACGCGACTCTAAACCAGCGCAAGCGAACCTCTTCGATCTTATTCACGATGTCTCTAACGCCAAGGCTGCCACGGATGCGCTCGTTACTACTTGGTCGTGTCGCGTAACTCCGCACAACCACCGCAGCAATTTCATTTCGTTGACGAGGAATTCGCGAACGTGTTTCGGCACCACCGGCCTCGCACCCATAGAGCACCACAGATATAGGTACATCCATGGGCAATCAATAGGTATTTCCTCTGTGCAACACCCCCAAATTACATATGACGGTAAGTGACCCAACATTAATATCTCCCGACTATGTTCATTGTATTCCGGTCTGTCTGTTCGGTGTTTGAAACTGTGTTAAAAGCCAAATAAAACACTTCCTATCACTTTACAGCACGGGTAGACGAGGAGGATTATAAGGTCCTACCAGCCTACCACCATCCTCAGCCAAACTCGACTGCAGCGTGTGGCAGCAGTGTCCCTGTTGCCAGAAGGCTCTAACGGGTTGTGAGGGTCAAAATGGCACGTAAAAAGTCAAAACACTATAAATTTCCAATTAAGGATTCTAATAGGAAATCGCTGTCAGTAAACCTGAAAGCGCTTTAGTAGATGATGATGATAATGGTCACGGATAAAAGAGAGGGGTTTACGGATAAAAGTGTTTTATTTGGAATTTCTGGACATCGCATGAATTCAAGAGAATAGCAAGCGACTACGCGTATGTGAGGAGAGCGTGAAGAAAACGTGTGTTACTTGGTGACTTGTTTGTGCGGCGCAGGCGTGGAGGCGTGACCCCGCGGCCACGGCTCGGGCACGCAGCGCCCGCCCTGCACCGACTTGTAGCACTGCCCGGTGCGGCGGTCTGGAACCATCATTATTATAAGCCAACGTTATGCGTCTGTTGATGGCGGGATGAGCTGGACTCTTTTATTTTATTTTATTTTGAATACAAACAGCTTGTAATTACAATAAGAAGGTGCAGATATAATAGAAACACATATACCAAAACAGTTTTGACTTATAAAAAAACAACGTTGCTTTTAGTAGGGAGCGATAGAGCGTGAGCAATAGAAGAAGGGTAGGCCTTTGCTCTGTAGTGGTTTGGAAGATACGAGACATTCATTAATGTCACAGTGCATACACAAAAATAATATCCACGGTAACCACGAATGTGGAAAAAATACGGACGGCTACTATCTAAAATCACAAGTGTAATGTGATGAATCCAACCCTAAACATGAGGTGATACCCCTGGTATTGCAAACGTCAAAAAAAACAGTTTAAAAAGTATTTATCTTTTTTTTACTGTATAATATAAAAGTATCAATACCATGTAGTAGCTTAAGGTTTGTCTGCAGCGCCATGGTGGCGCTAAGACTCTACAGAAAACCAGTGTTACAATTGTAAGCTTTTCAGTACTATGTACTCATTTTGTTACGTATTAAATTATCCGATGTATAAATTTACGATGTATACTACCTATTATTGAATAAACTTTTCTTTCTTTCATTCTTTCTAAAGCATTGGAGAGTCCCACTCCAGAACACTTACCAATACACTCGTGCTCATCAGCCGACGGCTCGTAGCCCGGGTCGCAGTCGCAGGCGAACCCGCCGTCCCGGTTCATGCACACGCCGTTGGCGCACGCGTCCGGGTTCTCCTCGCACTCGTTTATGTCCTCGCAGGACTCGCCCGGGCCCGCGCCGGACTCGGTCGAGTCTTCCACCTCACTGGCCGGTATGCGGCGGTAGCCTGGGGGGGGGGAAGTGTTAGTAGGAGGTCCGGCCATAGTAACATATTCCCTGAATTATGCATTATTAGAAAGAATATTACTCAATGAAGAAACAAATGTATGGGTTGCCTACTTTCACCCTCGTCCTTCTATGGGGTTGCCATGGAGATAATGTACCCTCATTTGTTATTAAATCAAGTTATATGTCAAATGAAAGGTATTTCTTTCTCCTATCCAACAATATATGGTCGCCTAGGCAAAACTTGGTCAGAACGGACATTTCCGTGAATATTCATAAAACAAATGAATTATTATTTTTTGTTTAATAACTGATGAGGGAAGATATTCTATAGCCGGATCCTTGACCATGTGTACAATACGGCAGCGCATTGGTAGCCTAAAGCTGGCCATACGCATTTATGCCTCTCAAGTAAAACTGAACATGTGTGGACGATTGACGTGACAGTATAATTGATGGCACAATCTTTGGTTTGATAATACCGATTCAGTTGAAATATTTTCAAAGTATCTCAGAAAGGTTAAAAAATTGGGTAACTCAGCATTATGCATTAAAAGCTTACTGCTGGTTCGTATGCTCGTTTTCTTCGCTCTACCACAAAACACCCTAACCCACTCACCATCATCGCACTTGCACTGATACGAGCCGACGGTATTCTCGCAGGCATGCGGGCATGGGTGGTCCTTGCACTCATCGATGTCCTGACAGTGGAGGCCGTCCGAAGCCAGCTCGAACCCGAAGGGGCAGGTGCAGCGGTACGAGCCCGCCGTGTTGTGGCAGCGGAACGCGCACAGGGAACGCCCTTCGGTGCACTCGTCTATGTCTACGCATGTCTGGGGGGACAGATATATATCATCATCACAGCCCATATCAGTCCAATGCAGGACTTAGGGCCTCTTCCACGAAAGGGGAGGTTATTGCCATAACTTAATTAACGAACACATAACATAACGTAATTCGCGAAGACTTGTAATTTGCTTATTGGCTCTAAGATAATATTTATTACGTTTTATATAGCTGTTGGTACTCCAATAAATAAATAAATAATCTTTATGCCCGGCAGGGGGGTTGGAGATCGCAGTGTTTTAAATATAACAATGGAAAACGCTGCTGCCCATTTTCCAGTCCATGGAGCCTCTAGATCTATTGCCTCGAAAACATGACTCGCCTTGTACGACCCCACGAGTGTAAAAGGGTTGGTGCTATTCAACTCTGCCGGACACCACACGGCCTATTTACATAGTTAAAAAAACAAAAATATTTTATTTATTTATTTATTTAATCTTTTATTACAAATTAGTAACACAATTTTTTATGTAGTCTATCCAGTCATTTGACCGCCATATCAACTGGTAGTAAGTGACGAAGCGGCCGTCGATGGAGCATGCCTGTCTAGTAACAGCCTATTCACCCAAGCCTTGAAGGCGATAGATTAATAGTGGTCAGGGAACACACTCGCATTCAACGTGTTCCATTCCTTAGACGTACGCATTATAAAGGTTGAACTAAAGCGGCTCGTGCGTTGCATAATTACAAAAAAGTAAACTTCAACTAATTGTGAGCAAAGGCGGCGTTATCAAGAAAAAAAGAGTAGGTAGGGGTAAAGTAGGTTTACGCGAACGAAGTCGCGCAGCGTTCACTTGTAAAAAAAAACTTATCAGTAGTTTGTGAATCAGGCCCTAAGCCCTGTGTCGTGTGTTGTGTGTTGTGTAAGCATATTCCAGTGGGGGCGATTCTCTGGCTGTGACATCTCAAATTCGACATTTTCTCAAGCCTAAAAACTGTATTACAGCGTCACTGAAAGTGATCTTCAACAATATACGGCTGTCTCAGATAGTCGAGAAAGTATTTTTGGCTATAATAGACATTTCAATGTAATTATTAACGGATATGTGGTTAGAAAAAATGTCGAATTCGAGATATCAAAGCGCGAGAATTAGACCCTGAAATTTTCGATATTTTAGTGATATGTTCACTCGATACAGGCCAGTCGATATTTTATCGAATTAGATATTATGTCGCATGACGCGAGAATTGGCTCCCAGTTCAGCTGTATATCCCCTCCATACTCACATGATCCATCCCCTGCGTGAAGC
The DNA here is from genome assembly GCA_907269095.1 of Blastobasis adustella. NCBI lineage: Eukaryota > Metazoa > Arthropoda > Insecta > Lepidoptera > Blastobasidae > Blastobasis > Blastobasis adustella. The sequence continues at coordinate 17,491,991 of OU026128.1, read as the reverse complement.
CCCGTTGACAACGACACTCGTACCCTCCCGGGGTATTAGTGCACGTCCCGTTCCCGCAGATCCCGGGATGCGTCCGGCACTCGTCCGTGTCCTCGCAGGCGAGTCCCTGCGAGTCGAGCGAGTACCCGGGCGGGCACTCGCAGCGGAACGAGCCGTCCGTGTTGACGCAGCGCCCGCCGCGGCACACGTCCGGACGGACTTTGCATTCGTCTAGGTCCTGGGGGGGAGGGGGGATTTTAATATGGTGTTGATTTAATGTGGGTAAGACTCACATAGAAAAAAATGTGGAATTTTAATTTGTTTATAGAGCAGTTTTTAACGTTGCATAATTTAAAAGGTGAAGTATACCTACTATCCTTTTAGACCTTTGTTATGTGGCAGCGTGCTTGCAAGATTGATAAGCAAGGTTAAGCAGTGCTCGCAGGGCCAAGAATGTCTAGTTTCCATTGATCCAGTCCAGTACCCTAGTAACGCTGGACTGGAATGGATCAGACTGGTGATATAGTCTACATAGTTACTGTATTTTAAAAAGCTGTCGAATCGTCAGGACTACTACTACTTCTAGTAGTACAGTAGGCAAATTACGTAACTGTTGCCATCAATTCTCTGATTTCAATGATTGAAATTGTTACTTTCGCGAATTGTAACAAATATTTCGTGAATGTGAGGGAGATTGTATTGGTGTGATAGAATCTTGTACGTTTCAATGAGGTCACCACGTAGTCGTCTTTCTTTCAAAGTAGTAAGGCGTAGTATGCGAAATCTTTCTTCGTAGGACTTACGACGCAGAGCAGACGGTATTTTAGTAGCTCTTCTTTGAACACTTTCTAGAAGGGTATAACTCTGTTACGAACTGAATCTACGAAATCGATGATACGTAATCGCAAAAGTAACAATTTCAATAATTACAATCAGAGAATTGTCGGCAACAGCGTTGCGTAATCAGCCTACTGGTCTATGGCTAACGCTGGGGAAGTTTGACTGGTGGAATAGTCTCGGCAGGCAGTCTGGTCAACCCCCAGCGTTGACCAAGTCTGACTGGTTGGAGAGTCTCAGAAGTGTCAGGCAGTGAGTGGTTACCTGTGTGACGGAGGGCCGTCCCATCCCACCGGGGCAGAGCAGCTGGAAGTCCTCGGAGTCGGGCGACGGGCAGCGCTCGCAGTAGCGGCCCCACGCCGCACCTACCAAACAAACATCACATTATGACAGATAACTTTTAAATCGAGAATGGGCAACATTGAATATAGTTATATATTGCCCTGAACTTTCAAGAAACAGACTACCTAATCTAACAGCTGCAGATATTTATTTTAGATCTATAAAAATTTAACGGTTTTAAATTCCAGTACTGGGCGCTTAACTTAAGATCAGAATTGTAGCACTTTAGCAAAAAATAAATGGCATGTTATTGCTATTCTGCTGTTGTTTAATTTGTTTGATACGTTAGAGAGCTCCATCTATGGAAATTTTTAGGAAGCTAGTCATAAAAACGGCTCAATCGAGAACTTCATTTGTTCGTTTAGATTTTTAGATTTGTTAGATGTTTGGTACCTTCCGAGCAACAGCAGACAGCATGTGCCAAATGCAATGGCCGCGCTTTGTGGCAGCGGCCGTGTCCGCGCCACTCGTCGTAGCACAGCTCCTCGCGCTCGTCCACGCACGTCGCCGACGCGTTGTCGAACCGCCAGCCGCTGGGGCACGAGCACTCGTACCTGGGGAGAGAGATACTTTTTTGTTAAAAGGGAATCTGTAGGGTAATTACGTAACTCTGTTGTCAACGATTCTCTGATTTCAATTATTGAAATTGTTATTTTTGCGATTACGAATAATCGATTTAATAGTTACAGTTTATTTTAATGGTACCTTTTTATGATACGGAATCGTAAAAGTAACAATTAAAATCATAGAAATCAGAGAATTGTTGGCAACAGAGTTACGTAATTGACCTACTAACGGTAACTACCGCCGCTCATACACATTTGGAACAGCGGCGTCGCGTGTCCAGCCATAAGGATGTAGACCCCTTCGAGGCCAGGGTGAATAGGCTGTTTCTAGACGGACATGCTCCATCTTTGGCCGCATCGTCGCTTCCCATTAGGTTAGATGGCGGTCAAACGCCTGCCTAGTTTACATTAAAAATAAAAACTCGTTTCTTGAAGGCTCCAATGAGGTACCGGAGCGGCGCGGTAATACCGTCAAATATTTATTTTATTTGTCAGAAACGGGTATGAGTAAAGACACGGAAACGAATATGAGAAAGAAGAACTGTCGATCGACAGCGGCTTCCTAAACAACGTCACAAGAGGTCGCCACCTGTCTCGCAGTGCGGCCTATATTTGCCTGCTTCCATTATAGCTGGGTTTCTCCAAGTAAACAAAAAGAAAAAGAAAAATAAAATAGCTCACCCGCCGTTGAAGTTCCGGCACTCGCCGCCGGCGCAGGCGTAGGGAAGGTCGCGGCACTCGTCGCGGTCCACGCAGCGCCGCCCTGCCAGCCGCCAGCCCAGACCGCACGAGCACTCGTAGCTGTACACATCACGTTATAGGTAAATCAAATCAAAATTTATTTTTAGTAGGACATTCGTCAAAGAATAGGGGGTAGGATTGTAGAAAAATATACAAAATGACATGTTGGCCGCCCCAGTATCGGAGCACATCCTCCCAACGCCGACAACGGTACGGCGGTACGACGTAATAGGTACAATGCAACAGCATAAGTGCATGACCACCTTAAGAATCATATTCCTTTGCACTAAACGGTGAAGTTCTAAAACGGTTTATATACCATTCATGAATTAATTTTTTATTTAAATATATAAAAAATACCCCGGGGGTAGAAGAGGGGACAGCTAATGTTTTTTTTCTTTTAGCAAACTGATTTTGGCTAAAGATGCACCAAATACCGTAAATATTGCTGTAGTAGCAAGGGAAAATTTTGTGTGTATGTGTATGCGTGTGCGTGTGCATGTGTGTGTGTGTGTGTGTGTATGTGTGTGTGTGTGTGTATGCGCGTGTGCGTGTGTATGCGCGTGTGCGTGTGTGTGTGTGTACGTGCCGTACCCGCCGTTGGTGTTGGTGCAGGAGGGCTCGCCGTCGGCGCCGCAGGGGTGGCGGTGCTCGGAGCACTCGTCCACGTCGCGGCAGTGGCGGCCGTCGGGCGCGAGCGTGTACCCCTGCGCGCACTCGCAGCGGAACGAGCCCACCGTGTTGCGGCACACGCCGTTGCGGCACACCATGCTGCCCTCGCGGCACTCGTTTATGTCTGGGGCGGGGAGGGGTTGCGATTATGCATCAGCAAAGTCATTGTACCACTTCGACACAACCAAATGAGTAAGTATTGTGCGATTAGAATAACAATAGGACGGGCTATTGACCAACTTCACTCGAATAAGTGCTACAAATGGGTGAGAAATAATGTCACAATACGAGTAGTATTACTATGAGGCCCGTTAAAATTATACAAAGAGTAAAGGAGAGACAGTAAAGAGAGAAAAAGAAACACGGAGAGTGAGAGAAACTGGGCCACAAAAACAGTGTAAAATCTCGACGTAAACACCCAACTCCACTCACCAATACAAGCATTAAAGGGCCCCAGCTGGCATTGAGAGATCTCGAGAGAAACCCAAGCTACTCACCAATACAGTCATTATTGGGCCCCGGCTTGAACCCCTCGTGGCAGTTGCAGGTGTACCCGCCGGGGGTGTTGGCGCAGGTGCCGTTGCGGCACGCGGGCCGCGGCCGCGCGCACTCGTCCACGTCGCGGCACGCGCCCTCGCGCAGCGTGTAGCCGGGGGCGCACTCGCATCTGGGGGGGGGGGATTGATAAAAAATAAAATAAATAATCGTTTATTTATCATCTTATAAAAAGTTATAAAATATACATTTCACAATTAAAACAAAAAAATATTTTTTTAATACATAACAATAAAAGCAAAATCAAAATGTACACGATGATATATGAGTTCAAGGGAGGGTGACACAAGTCCCACTTCCCTGCTATTCTGCCACTCCCTACAAAATGTACTTACACACACACACGAAGATGAAAAAGGAAAAAAAATGGAAATGGGGGTGGATAAACCTGTTTGTCCATCACGAAATGTTGTAGTCATTTTTTTATGCTACTCAGTGACAAACGAGCAGACAACACACCTAATGGTAATAACTATTGCCCATAACATCTACAATGCATACATTAAGTTACAGGTAACATAAATGCAGAACCGCAGGTGCGTTCGTCACTGTGAGGACTAAATTGAAATACCTTATGCCCTTATGCCTCTAATTTCGCTGGCTACCTTATCCTTTAAACCATAACACAACAAGGTAAGCATTATTACTTGGTGGCACGAATAGATAAGACAGTGGTAATCACCCAGGTGTACTCCTCAGACTTGACAGAGTCCTACCACCTGATAAAAAATTTCGCAAATCATTTTTACGCAGCTTAAAAACTGAATTTACCCATTACATATATTTATATTAACTGAATTACACTGTCAATAGTGTCACACACTTGACCAATACCACAACATTCCTACAGTCTCCATGTACGCATAAAGACGTGTCAGAGCATTTATCCATGTCCTCACAGCGGTCCTGTTCACTTGTATGCTTATATCCCAGCATGGCAGCGGAACCCTTAGATCTTTAGATATGACTAGCTGTTGCGCATGACTTAGTTCGCGTAGAATTTGATTTTAACGTTCCGAACCTGATTCCGCAAAAACTACATTGAATTTCAGGATAAAATTAGCCTATATGATATTCTGGGCTATAAGCTATATTACTGCCAAATTTTATCAAAATCCATTTAGTAGTTTTTACGTGAAGAAGTAACAAACATTCATCCGTTCGCATTTATGATATTATAGTCAGATCAGTAACGCTCACCTGAAAGATCCGACAGTGTTCCTGCAGTCCCCATGTTCGCACAGCGTCGTATCGGAGCACTCGTCGACATCCTCGCAGCGGTCCTGCTCGCCTGTCAGCTTGTAGCCGGCAGGGCAGCGGCACTGGAAGGCGCCCGGCAGGTTGACGCACTGCGCCAACCCCCGGCAGGGCCCGCCGGAGCCGGCGCATTCGTCCACATCGCGGCATTGGTGCGAAGTCTGGTCGTGTTCGTAGCTGAAGAAGAGAGAGAAGTGAGTAATTTCATTCGAGGAATTTGAACTTCTTATAGATCCTTAATGAAATCACTTTGGAAAGTCTAATGATAAGTCGAAATGTAATAACGATAAGAGTACGTCGTAAGTGCACATCTACCACATACTGTGTTGTTTAAATATTTAAATCTACCTATTCAATTCAACGTTTTACGTTTACTTGTTTACAAGAAGAAATATATAGAAAACTCCAAAAAAAAGCACAAACAATTTCAAGCTACTTTCTACACAGATCATTCCTTACCCATGATCGCAAGAGCACTGGAACCCAGTCGGCGTATCGTGGCACGTTCCCGGCTTGCACAGCTGGGGCATGATGTCGCACTCGTTAATGGGTTTGGTCTCATTCGTCAGTGGATTCTTGTATAATCCCACGGTCTCCCCACACAAATCTGCATGCTCCCTGGACCCATGTTCTGGGCATCTCTCGCATGGGGAGCCCCAGGCGACACCTACAGAGCTGCAACAGCAAAGATGGCGGGTCTGCGGAGACCCGGCCTCCATACTGCACTCGCCGTCGTCGCTGTAGTGCATGTAGCACTTCTTCTGGCGGACGTCCACGCATTCCTCTATGGGGAGGGAAAGAACATTACATTACATACATTTGAACGAATGAAAATCGCAAAAAAAAAAGAATTTTATTGAAAAAGGATTGCCTTAGTTATTTTCATTTTAAACGTCAACAAAGTAAAGGAAAGCAAAGGGAAAACTAAGCGAGCATGACTCGGTCTCGGTCAACTACTAGTATTATTACATGAAAACTATTATAAACTTTTCCATTCGTTTAATTGAAATGAATACGACTATCTAAAGCGTCCGCTATTGCAAATTCACTTGGCACGAACTGTAGAGCTAAATCGCTCTCTCACGAGTGACAAATCTAGACCTGTTAAGGACGCGGGTAAGAAGCGCCATCGTCATGGCCGCTACCCACAAAACACTTATACAAAAGTTAGTGAGCTGTTGCCCGCTACTTCGTCCGCATAAAATTCGGTTAAACGTTCTAGACACGTTCCCGCGGGAACCACGTTTAATTTCGCGATAAATTATAGCCTATATACTATTCTGGGGTACAAGCTACATTACTACAAAATTTTATCAAAATCCGTCCAGTAGTTTTTGCGTGGAGAGAGTAACAAACATCCAAACACATCACACTCATCAACTCACACTCATCAACTATCGCATTTACAATATTAAAGTACGATTAGTAGAACAGAATTGATATTGACTCACTTCCACTAGGCATAGGCACGTATCCCTCCGGGCACAGGCAGACATAAGTCCCGGGCAGGTTCCGGCACACGCCGGGCCCACACACCAGGTCGTTGGCAGCACACTCGTCCACATCCACGCACCGGAGTTGGTCATCGGATAATTGCCAGCCGGCCGGACACGTGCAGACGAACGAGCCGAACGTGTTCGTGCACGTGCCGTGCTCGCAGAGCCGCTCGTGTTGCGTGCACTCGTCTATGTCGGCTAGGGTCACCACGTAGGACGGCTAGGGGGTGAAGTGGATTCGAATGTTAGCACAGTATAGGGGTAAATAATGCAATTTGATTGCAAGTCATCTCAGTCCTAAAATACATAAGAAAACGGACAACATTTTGGAGTTCTGATAAGCAAAGCAGTCCTGGAAAATGTACTTAAGATGAGTGTAACACGGGCTTAAATTAAAACCCGTGCAACTTGGAAACGTATATTTTAGCGAAAATCTGACAAAACACAGATATATTGGTTTCTGAATTATGTTTCCAAAATTTAATTGGCTTTGATTGGTTAATATTGAAAATAAGATCAAACTTCGTTTGTACGAAGCGCGCTATGGGGACACTCCTCTTAAGTATTTCAATTTGTTATCTGAATCTGACTCAGTGAATCCTAGTATGGAGCCATTATTCAAATTCAAATCATTTATTTCAGAATATTTATTCCATAATTTGTTAGAAATGAAATTATCAGCGTTCGTCCATTGCTGGACAAAGGCCTCTCTCAAATCTTCTACACTGATCGCATTTGAGGTGTTGCTTAAAGACTTGTATTGTCGCCTCTATTGTACAAGATACAGGGTCGCAAATAGCCTACACTTTCTCTCTCACTGGGGATAAATTGTGTACTGTCGCATACCGGCTCGATGACGGGCATGTACCCGGGCCCGCCGGGGCACAGCTGCCTGTACTCCTCGGTACCAGGCTCGGGGCACAGGTCGCAGTAGTTGCCCCACGCGTCACCTGTAAAGCGGAAAGTTTATATTAAGGAAACGTATTTGTTATTATAAGTTCGACTTCGATTCAATAGTCTGTTCAAATATCACGACAAAAGTGAATGTTGTGCCGCTACATTCACTTTTGTCGTGATATTTGAACAGACTTCTATTATGCCAAGCCAATTAGTAATGTTTGAAACGCCTTGGTTGTTGGAATGTTGTATGATGGAACGTTGAGTATCCAATTTCCAAAGATCAAATTCTGAAACGTAGAGTACGGAAAAACCCAAAAAAAAAGGTAGAGGTAGATAGAAACGAAAGTATACTTCCCATGATGAATTTTCACTTTTGGTCTGCGTCAAAAAAATATGTAAGAAATAAGAAGTCCCGTGGGAGGCCCAGGACGCAATAGATTGAAATCGCTGTTTCCGATCCGGGCAGGCAGAAGCCGGGATTGACCGCTCAGATGATTGATGACTGTTGAATTTCCCTCTCCGTAGCATCTGGACAGACTCTCAACTGGATGGACATAACATCACGCCTTTTTCCCGTAGGGGTACGCAGAGACCACATTGTTCCACTCGAAACGGTCTCGACAAACCTTCTTTGCTTCTTCCACACTTCTTTTTGGATTTCCTAATTTCCTATAAAAAAATAATAATAAAGAGCCGTGTCACTTACCCACAGAGCAGCAGCATGCGGCCATGGAGTCGTCCTCGGACAGCTGGTCGCCGTCGCGGCACTGCTCTGTTCCGGAGCGCAGCTCCACGTTCCCGAAGCAACGCGACTTGCGGTAGTCTGCAAACATCATCAATTTAATGGGTTTAACCTATGGATGTCCTGTTGTTATGAATAGAATAGAATAACTTTATTGTTGAACTGTGTAGGCTCATTAAGGAATTACAGATTATATTTGAGTCCCGCAGGGCTCAATAGTGGGACCTGTTGATATGGGAGTCCTGCAAGGCTCTATATTAGGACCTGTTGATATGGGAGTCCCGCAAGGCTCAATATTACGACCTGTTGACATGGGAGTCCCGCAAGGTTCAATATTATGACCTGTAGACATGGGAGTCCCGCAAGGCTCAATATTAGGACCTGTTGATATGGGAGTCCCGCAAGGCTCAATATTAGGACCTGTTGATATGGGAGTCCCGTAAGGCTCAATATTAGGACCTGTTGACATGGGGGTCTCGCAAGGTTCAATATTATGACCTGTAGATATGGGAGTTCCGCAAGGCACAATATTAGGAGCTGTTGATATGGGAGTCCCGCAAGGCTCATTATTAGGACCTGTTGACATGAGAGTCCCGCAAGGTTCAATATTATGACCTGTAGATATGGGATTCCCGCAAGGCTCAATATTAGGACCTTTAGATATGCGAGTCCCGCAAGGCTCAATATTAGGACCTATAGATATGCGAGTCCCGCAAGGCTCAATATTAGGATATATTCTTATTAGCGTCCCTCAAGGCTCAATATTAGGACCTGGTAATATAGGAGTCCCGCAAGGCAATACAGGACCTAGGCGGAGACGGTCTCAGTTGTCTTTTCTTTCTTTTTCATATGAGTTACTTTTTACGTCATAAGTTGACGAACTAAATTTCTTTCGCTTTTTCTAAGGAAAACTACTTTAGGTACACGTTCATTGCTCTATTTATGTATTTGTGTGTGTGTGTATTTTTGAGTGTATGACGTATGAGTGTTGGTCTCTGCTCTCACCGAAGCACGCGGTGCCATCGGAAACGAGGTCGTAGTTGGGCGGGCAGCGGCAGTTGTAGCCGCCCTGCGTGTTCTCGCAGCGGCCGTACTGACAGGACTGCGGGGACTTGCACTCGTCGACATCCGTACAGTTGAAGCCTGGCATCACTGTGGAACGCAACGATTTTTGTAATAAAAGAAAGTAAGCACACTACTTAAGAAGTACCTAAGTTATATGACTCAGTAATCTAATTCCCATAGCACAAGGTTAGCTTAAGTTGAGTCTAGATGGCAAAAAAGGCGGTGTCAACTCACGTTCATCCACACTGTCGGACTGGTATCCCTTGTCGCAGATGCACTTGAACATGCCGTAGGTGTTGACGCAGCGGCCGAACACGCACACATTGTCGAATGTCGCGCACTCGTCCATGTCTGGAATGACAAGGGCTGTTAGTCTATCTATACTTATATTTAAAAAGGGGAAGAGTCTGTCTGTTAGGGATCTCCGAAATTATTGAACCAAGCTTTGGACTTTCATAGCTACCAAAGCATGCACAATTACATCCCCCAAAAATATCTGGGGAAAATAAATGGGGGTAGGGACCAAGCGCAGCAAGGCAGCGCCTGGGCTGCCTCTATTTCCCTATAGGCTAAAGATGGCGACGTTCAAACGAGTTAGGCAGTAAGGCCCCTGAATGTTAACGTGGCTTAGGGTGGTTCGACACCCATACTAAATTTCTCTTGTCATTTTTACATTTGTTTTAGTGTTTAGTAATTGTATTATAATAGATACCATAATATAATTAAAAAACACTAAATTTAGTCACTTTTGTCGTTATTGTCATGGACTTTTTGTAAATTAAATATAATTTTTGACTGAAATAAAATTAATATTATCATTATAGTTGTAGCTGGGGTGTCTGTGTATATGTGTGTGCGGCACTGACCGAGGCAAGAGCGCGAGTCCGGCGCCTTGGTGAACCCGACGTCGCAGTCGCACTCGTAGCCGCCGGGCGTGTTGCTGCAGTGCCCGTTCTCGCACAGCGTGGGGTCGTTTGCGCACTCGTCTATGTCCACGCAGTTGTAGCTGGGGTGGAAACAAAATGTAAATCAAGAAACATTCTTTCGATTCTTCGCGAGTTACTTTTTAATTTTTTTTATGTCATACGGTGGACAAACAGGCAAGTGGGCCACCTGATGGAAAGTGGTCACCAATGCCTATAGACATTAGCAACACCAAGAGTATCGCCAATGCGTTGCCTACCCCTATAACACGTTGCTCTGGCAGCAAAAAAGCAAATGCCCCTCCACTGCCATAGCCACGGTTCCCCAAATCCCCACCCCATGGAGCACTGGAGTCCTTACTCACCGGCAGAAACATAATACTATTTAAAAGAGTATTGTTTAGCTGCGGTATTCTGTAAGGTGGAGGTAGTTCCCCAGTCGGGCGGCTCCAATTCAAACGGGATACCCTGCCAACGCCTACCTCTCTTAACATTCTAGTGGGTAATCTATTATAACAGTATGTCCTCACCCGTCGCCCTTGTATCCCTGCTCGCACAGGCAGGCGAAGGAGCCGTCGTTGTTGGAGCAGGCGGCGCGCGGGTGGCAGCCGCCGTTGTTGGTGAGGCACTCGTCCACGTCCTCGCACTCCGCGCCATCGCCTCGCCATCCGTCGCGGCAGCGGCATTGGAACGAGCCCTGGAATTTGAGCTCTGTTTACGAGGCGGTAAGGGCTGATTTCGTGTGCACCGGTAGGTAGTGGAATTGGAACGAGCCCTGAGGACGATTCAGTTGTATTACGAGGCAGTAAGGTCGGATTTTGTGTGTGTTTTGTGTGCATCAAGTGGGCAACCTCTACGATAGACAGCAGCATTGAAATGAGCCCTGGCGAGTTACGGCTCTGATCACGAGGCAATAATGTCTGATTTTGTGTACATCAATTGGAGTGCAATGTTGGTGAGTCACTGCGGCGGCATCAAGACGAGCTCTGGAATTTGAGCTCTGTTTACGAGACTGAAGGTCTGATTTTGTGTGCACCGCGAGGCATCGGCATTGGAACGAGCCCTGGGACCGTTTGAGCTGTATTACGAGGCGGTAAGATCTGATTTTGGGTGCATCGATAGGCATCGGAATTGGAACGAGCCCTAAAGAGTTTGAACTCTGTTTACGATGCAATAAAGTCTGATTTCGTGTACAACAAGTGGAGTGCAATGTTGGTGATGCATTCGTTCCCGTCCGCCAGCCGTCGCGGCAGCGGCATTGGAACGAGCCCTAGGGACTGATTTGTGTGCACTGCGAGGACGAGCCCTGTGGCTGTAATAAGGTTCGAGCTCTATCATACGGCACTGTTTACGAAAACGAATACCTCTAGGTATTGCACTGTTGATGAGGCATTCGCCCACATCCACCTACTCCATTAAAATGAACATGTACCGAGACATCGGCATTGGTGGCCATCGGTGGTGGTTTGGTGGCAGTGTTCGGTGTATCTGTCCTTAATCAATCCACCTGTCTACCATCAGACCATCTGCCTGCGCTCAATCCGTACACGTATACATACGTCTTTGGTGGACCTACCCATCTGTCTATAATCTTACCGGCGTATTGATGCAGTCGGCAGCAGGATGGCAGTCGCAGGTTCCAAGCTCGCACTCGTCGTCGTCCGAGCAGGCAGGGCCCTGCTCGGGCTTGACACTGTACCCGTCAGGGCAGCGGCAAACGAAGCTGCCGATCGTGTTTCGGCATTCCCCAGCGCCACAGAGGTCCGGGATCTGGGGAAATGAAGGGGTCTGATTATGAATTGTACGATTTCTCGTGGAGCTCAACGTGTCGATATATCCACAAAATCTAATATAACGACGACTACGGTTTTTTGTGACCATGTTATTGGATTCTTCAAGAAGTACATTAGAAGTCTCATTAGAGGTGGGCAACGCACTGGTGACATTCCTGCTGTCGTTAATGTCCTCAGGCGGCGATGATCAAGGCACCACGAATCATCAGTATAACGTATCAAAAGTAAGTAGAATTTGATATCATCACCATTTCATGACGATACGGCGGAACAAGGAGCATGTCTGTCAAGAAACTTTTGAAGGTCTTGAAGGTGTCCAGGGGCTATATTTTTGAACCGCTCGCCTTGAGGTGAACGGTTTTCATTTTTGATTTCGGGCATTCAAAAGACAACTTTTTTAAATTATATTAGCAACACCGACATCGCGCGGTTCAAAAATAGGCAAATTATTAAAATTTTCATGCTGATAATAAAAATGGAAAAGCGCTCGACTCGAAGCGAGCGATATAAAATAAGGCCTAAGATCCTGTTTGGGGAACACATTAGCAAGCATGACAACTGTCTCTAGCTACTCACATCCTTGCACTCATCGACATCAGCGCAGGTGGGCTTCCCCCCCTCCTCGGAGGGCAGCAGCCCGTCGCCGCAGTCGCAGTCGTAGCCGCCGGCGCGGTTCCGGCAGCGGCCGCCGCCGCACGCGCGGCCCGCGGCGCACTCGTCCACGTCGCGGCAGGAGCGCCCGTCGGCGCGGAGGTGCCAGCCGTCGCTGGGGGGGATCATCATTATCACCTGCCAGTATCGCGCTACAGGGCGACACAACTTTCTTCCATTCACCCCTAAATCAAACCCTGCCAAAACTATCGGGGACAAACGGTAATGAAAGGCCGCCGGCACGCTTACAAAATGTAAGTCCTTAACCTAAGACCGGTCCCAATTTTTGATGGTTTAGTCACTTTTTTAAGTGCACACGATATTAAAATTTAAGGCTGCGCAAATAAAGCTGAATCTGGCACGATGGAAATTAAGAAATCTTAACTCAATTGGACATTTTCTTTTCTATTTTATAATCTACTTTGAACCTATATAATGATTTCCAAAACGTGTGTTATTTTGATTAAGAACCTACATGGATAGCTTATAATTTTTAGTGACTCGATTTACAAATCAAAATATAGCCAACACTACATTCCAGCGATACGATCCGGACGTTGATGCACTCTAGCTAATGTCACTTGTCTATTGCTTTGTTTCAATGCTTTTAAATCAAACAAATTCCTTTTTAATATACTATGTATGGAATTCGTATCGATCGTGAAAATAGAATATGGCGCTGTCCTAATTGGCCACAGTCATGCGACGGGCTATTTTGAGGTCTATTATTGGTTTGGCGACGACCATGGTCGAACAACCGTTGCCAATTAGGACAGCGCCTTAATCTAACAAAAGTTATAGCATCTTACAGGTAACTAAAACCTTTATCTTTCTAAGTGCAGTTTTAATTACAGCATGTTACCACATTGCGTATTTTCATGTCAATCTGTAGGCCAACAGCGGGGCTAGCGAAGATTTATTCTATTTTCGCTATCGACCACAAACAAAATACCTACACTAAACATTTCAATGTACTAGACCTCTTCAAAGTCAAATTGTAAAATTTACCTATGGTGTCTCGTAAATGGCTGATGGAAGTTACGCTGTTGTTGTTATCTTAACGTTGTAACCTGTGAGACATCTAAATACAATAAAATAAAATAACATAAAATGTAATAACCCATACCGGCACTCGCAGTGATAGGAGCCCGGCGAGTTCCGGCAGTCGTGCTGGCAGAGGTCGGGGTCGTCGGCGCACTCGTCGATGTCCTCGCAGTGCGACTTGACCGTGGTCTGCGCGTAGCCCGCGTCGCACACGCACTGGTACGTGCCCATCAGGTTCTCGCACGCGCCGTTCGAGCATATGCCTGGTGGCACGGACAGGGGCAAGGGTCAACTTCGGCTCGAAACAATTTTTCATTTATGTAATTCCGAACTCGGCTTGGGTGCAATGATAATCAATGTAAATCCTTAATTAAGTAAATAATTAAGTCGGTTTTCGAGCTTGACTATCTATCTGTCTGTATATCCGCTAACTCTTCCATAACCAAGCAACGGATTTTGATGTGGTTATCACTATCGTTTAGAGAATCTCTTCCGGTAAATCTATAGTATAATACATGCATTTCATAATAGAGAAATGCCTAGAACACCCGTGCGAAGCCGGGAGCTCTGGTACCTGTGGCAAAGTGGCAAAGTAAGGTAATCACTCAACGGATTTTTATGCGGTTTTCACTACGTTTAAAAATCTTCCTAAAGGTTTACATGTATAATATAAGCACGGAATGTTGATGTGGTTTTCACCATTACTTTGAATTGAAAATCTTCCTAAAGTTTGAATAAAAGTTAAAATTTAAAATGTATATTATGTTGAAGAAACCACATGCGAACCCGGCCCAGGTGGCTAATACATACCACTAGTAACAGAGCACTCATCGACGTCCTTGCAGGAGAGGCGGTCGGGCGCCAGCTCCATCCCGGCGCCGCACTCGCAGCGGAACGAGCCCGCCGTGTTCACGCAGCGCCCGCCCAGGCAGAGCCCGTCTTGTTCCGAGCACTCGTCTATGTCTGGAATGGGGGACGTAAAGGTAAGATATTGGGGAAGTTACTACCGTATTGATAGGTGCCTTGATTAGAGTCGCCATGGGGTAGCGAGGCGTCACGCGAAGGCGATAAGCGTACCCGAGATAGTTTCATTCAAAGTCATTTAGTGAATGAGAATTAAACGTCTTTGAATGAATGTGCTTCTGTAACTTTTTATATAATTGTGTTGTTTTTACTGGAGAAGACCTATAATTGACTTTGACTTACTGATTTATAAACACACTTTATACATTGTAAAATACAGCTGTTAGCTGTTACTCCTCACGCGATGGCGATAATCGAATCAGAAATAAGAAGACCGGCAAGCGAACCAAGGTCTCCGAAGGATTACCGAGCTTAATTGACAGTGGACAGGGCAGACAGAGGAACAGATGGCCGATGAGGCAGAAAAGTTCTCGAGTGGCGACCACGCACGAGACGCAGCGTGGGTAGGCCTCCCACAATGTGGACCGACGACCTGGTAAAGATCGTCGATACCAGCTGGATGCGGAAGGCACATGACCTGCCTTTGTAGACATCTTTGGGGGAGGCCTATGGCCAGCAGTGGGCGTCTTTTTGACATGATGATGATGATGATGGTGATGAGTACACCTACAAACAAATAAATAAACAAGCATACCGGCGCACTGCTTCCCGTCCCGGGCACGGTGTCCGGGCCGGCAGCGGCACTCGAACGAGCCGTCCGTGTTGCGGCACTCGCCCGCGCCGCACGCGTCCTCCAAGATCTTGCACTCGTCCACGTCCACGCACGTGCGGTTCTTGGAGTCCTGGGGAACGACCGGGGAGTGTGAGTGCAACGTGACTATACTGCGTCAGGACTATCTCGAGTCAACTTCCGGGCTATTACTGGGATTATAAATAGGGGAAATTAAAATATTTGAATTAAATAAGTACTAACACATAGTGTTTTAAAATTTACTAACAATATATGGGCATTATACTTATGTAAAACTGTATCTTTTTAGCCTGAAATAAACTGATTATTATTAGTATTATTATTATTATTTGTACCATAGAAGTTGTAGGTAAAACTGGAAGTAAAACTTCGAACATTATTTATTTAATTGAAGGAAAAATTCGTTACCCGGAGTATCCGTTTTCTCGTTTCCCATTCGTCTCTTTCTAACTTTCCCTACAAGTACTTATAGGTAGGTACCAATGTGAAAAACTAAACCCCACTTATGCTACAACAATGAGTTAGAAAGAGACGCTAAAATACCTTGAAATGTTAGGGTTATATTTTCTATTCTTCAGTTTTCAATTCAGAGTTTGGCTTCCAGCTTTACTTGGAACTTTCTTGGTTAGTATAATCTGAGTTCCTACGATTTAAAACAACTCAGTGGGCCATCACCAAAAATCGTATGATTTGTTAGTTTCCTGAGTTATATACAATAGTTGAGCACTAACCGATTCTCTTACGGTGAGCGAAAACATCGTCATGAAACCTGCACATTCAGGCAACTAAATGTGTAACCATGATCCAATTTGGTTAAATATCGGGTCATGGAGGTCAGGTGGCATTCGCTCCACTCTAATTACCTGATTAGATTAGAATCCTCTAGTCGAACTTTAACCGGTTTCCAAAGAAACATAGCCACAAGAGAGCAGTAGGTGTTACCTGTCCGTATCCGGGGTCGCAGTCGCACTCGAAGGAGCCGGGCAGGTTCCGGCAGCGGCCGCGCCCGCACAGCCCGGGGAATGCTGCGCACTCGTTCACCTGTAACACCGCCATATTTAAATAATAAAATAAAATAAATAATTATGCTTGGACAATTCACACAGCGCCACCTAGCCCAAAAGTAAATAAACCTTGTTTTATGGGTGCTAGATAACTGATAAACTCTACTTATATACTTTTAAATACATACTTATTATACATAGGTATAACACCCACGCCCGTAACAGAAATTAAAATTCAGCGATGCCAATTTGCTTGGCCGGGAATCGAAACCAAGACCTGTGCGTGACAAACGTTAACCAACTGAACCACTTAGGTCGCAACATAAACACAGATAAAAGATTTGCTCAGTTTGGGGCTAAATCGTATGATAGTTTCGTATGATTCAGATGTGGAATGAGCTGCCAGCCACAGTGTTTCCTTTGGAGTATGATATGGGATCGTTCAAGAGGTTTATTAGAGGTATCTTTAGAGGCGGGCAACGCATTGGACTCCCTTGGTGTTGCTGATATCCATAGGCGGCGGTGACCACTTTTTGTCTACCTTATAACATAAAAAAAGGGAAAAGTAATGGACCTGTATGAATTCATCACAGTAACACATAAAATACGTAATCGTAAAAATAACAATTTCAATCATTGAAATCATATCATCGTTAGCAACAGAGTTACGTAAATAGCCTACTGAACAACGGTGGCCGCTTTCCATCAGGTGGATCGTCTGGCCGTGTGTCTCCCGACTCAACAAAAACAAATACACATAACAGAAAGCTGTGATGAGGTCGTACCTCCATATATCCCGGGTCGGGTCCCCCGCCGTTGTTGGGATTATTCGGGTTGTCCGGGTTCAACGGGCTGTCCGGGTTGTTCGGGTCCCACGGGTTCTCCCACGGCTTGTCCGGGTTCCACGTCATCGAGTCGTTGTTGGAGAAGGGCGGCCCGTCCGGGAACCCGTCCTCCGATGTGCAAAGGTTGTTGTATCCGTCCGTTCCTGTTCATAATAAAAATCAAACATAACAAGTTCACATACAACATGAACAGCTTGCTCTGGGGTGGAGACCTGGTGATCTGTAGCACAGGTTTCCCTAGTTCAAGCACCAGTCCCCACAAATATGTATATATATCCAACATGTTAATAATGTACCTTTTTCATAAAAAATATTATGTATACGTTATTTATTATTATTTAACAGTTTATTGCGCACAGGAAATACATAGCGAATAACACAAAGTAATAAATGGAACAACAGGCGCTACTTATTTCTAAAAGAAATCTCTTCCAGCAGGCCTTCGGAAGTGTGATGTGATCACGAGACGCCGATAGGACGTGCACAATACGTTGTTGTGGAGAAATAAATTGATTATTTTTTAACATTTTAGCGTCAATATCACAAGCCTATATTTTAATTTGCATTGAGTATTTATGATTATAGTTGTGTGTGCATGTTTATGTGTCAGGCTGCGATTACCTTTGCTCCAGCAACCTAAGGAATCAGAGAGAAGATCAAAATGGAAAGTGTGCTGACGGAATAAGGTATATTTTTGTATCACTTATATATTTTACGCGCCTGCTCCGCTTTCCAAAAGGCGTGATACAAAATGAACCTTATTCTATGAGTAATATATTTCATTTTGATCTGCTCTCTGATGACCTAGGTTATAGGGTGAAGTTGAAGAAGAAGGCTGTACGCAAGCAAGTGTGTACGTGATTTATACGCGTACGCGTATTTGTGTCAGACGGCGTGCGGCAGTGTTGCTCTCTCTGTCCCCCCCTCTCTCTCTCTCTCTCACTCAGTCTCACTCTTTCTCTGTGTGTGTATATGTAAGTATGTAGCCATGTAAACTCTTTATTGCTTAATAAATAAGTACAGGTACGACAAGGTTAAATTTTGCAAAGCAAAGGCGGGATTATCCCACAATGGGATTTCTTCCAGTCAACCTTAGACCCTCTAACAGGAGATCTACAGGGCGGTGGAGGCAATATTGAGCAGTTGTAATCTGAGTTGACACAATCTCAGTGTTGGCCGTGTAGTGTCCGGCAGAGTAGAATAGCACCAACCCCTTACATTCATGGGTGTCGTACAAGGCGACTAATGTTTTCGAGGCATAAGATCAAGAGTCTCCGTAGTCTGGAAAATGGGCAGCAGCATTTTCCATTATTATATTTAAACACTGCGATCTCCAACCCGCCTGCCAAGCGTAGAGATTATGGCAATAACCTTCCCTTTCGTGGGAGAGGCCCTAAGTCCTGCAGTGGACTGTTACGGGCTGTGATGATGAATCTGAGTTGATGGCAATCTTTTGAAAGTTGAAATCTGTGAGTGGGTGGCAGCGTGAAGAGGCCTCCCCCAAAGTGGACCGACGACCAGGTAAAGATCGTAGGTACCAGCTGGATGCGGAAGGTACAGGACCGGCCTTTGTGGAGATCTCTGGGGGAGGCCTGGGGGGGACCAGCAGTGGGCGTCTTTCGGCTGATATGATGATGATGATGATGATGATGGTGAAGTTATATTTTCAGATACTCTTTCCAGAATATTTTTTTCCATAGCGTGTGTGGTATAGCGTAGCCTTAGCAGGTTATTAAGTAGCGAACTGGGGTGATACGGTGTATACTGATAAGGGTAAGGAACTCTTTCTCTCACACACACATACATACACTAACTCTCTTTCTCCACTTCTCTCTTTTTCTATCTGTCTCTGTATATGTATATGTGAGGCTACAGAATTTAGTCAAATGTAATCAACGCATATGTGTGACGGCATGCAGCACTATCCCTCTCTGTGTGCGTGTACATGTGTGTGTCTGTCTGTTTACCTTTATGCGGGCACGGCTCGCAGCGCCTGTCAGCCCAGGCTTTCCCGAGCGAGCAGCAGCACACGGCCCGCGGGACGGCCGCGGACAGTGGCTGTGCGCAGCGCCCGCCGCCCCACTCCACGAAGCACTGCCCCACGCGGGTGTCCACGCAGCGGGATCCTGGGGGGGGGGGGTTAGGAGCTTTATACGAACACGGGAAGTGAATTATCCAAAAAAAATTCTCAACTGTCCAAGCAGTTGACGACAATATAACCCATCTCATCTGCTTATAGTTCGAGCTAACTGATTGCATATACAGATTTTAAAAAACTGTCCAAGTGTACTGTATGCTCCAAATCAGTTTGTTATCTGTTGACAGTTTAACAGCTGTCATTTGTTCTACAAGAGGACAGATGGTTATGTATTAAATTATTCATCTATGATAGTATGGATATAGCTCTATAAGAAATTTCTCAACTACAGATATGGTGCAACAAATGGTAATACAATTTTCGAATTGGAACAGACAAAAAAACATTTTTTTATCGAACCACACTTTCAACTTTCTGTGTCGATAGTACTTATGCGCATATTACGCATGGCATAGAAGTTTTAAAGGTATGTTCCGGGGTTTCTCAAATCGACGCAGTCGTCCTGTGACCATGACGCACGCAACTGACTACTCTTAAACAAAGGTAGACGGTAGGCAACCCGGAACATGCCTTTAAAAATACGTCTAGTCTTTCAGAATCGAATCTAAAAAACGTCTGTAAATAGAATAATCTTCTTGACGTGGATATGTTTTTGGATACTTTACCGAGGTTCAAAGGGAACGTTAAAGAATTATGTATTATATTACTCATCTAGTTGTTGTACTTTTTTTATGTTATTTATGTATAAGTAATCGTTTGGTTTGTATTTATGTATCAATTTAGAAAACAATAGGTCTTCATTTATTGTAAAAAAAAAAACAAAAAAAGAATAGTTACCAGAATCGTCCAGCGTGAGTCCGGCCGGGCACTGGCACTTGTAGGAGCCGTCGGTGTTGACGCACGCGCCGCCGCCCGCCGCGCACAGCGACGGGTCCAGCTCGCACTCGTCCACGTCGCGGCACACGGACCCGTCCACCTGGCGATAAGACAAATATTATTATAAAACAAACACACAAATACATAACTTCACGCCTCTTTCCATAGAGAAGTAGGTAGGAAAATAAATAAAAAATTACGTCACGATATTTTAAGGAAAGCTGACCTTTCCATTCATGAGTTCCCTAAACCGACGATTGAAGAATGTGGATGAAGCGAAAGACTGGTGATTAGTCCGTCCCCCCCCCCATTCCCTCCCCCTTTAGTTTTTTTTTTATTTTGACGTTTATACGTGTTTTTATAAGAACCTTAACTGAATAAATGTTTGACTTAGACTTAGATTCAGTTACCTTAGCGAACCCCTTTTTGCAAGGGCACTCGCTCTGGTCGCAAGGCTGGCAGGGAGATCCCCACGCCAGCCCCACGCTGCAGCAGCATTCCTGGCGGAGTGCCGAACCCGCCGCGCCCTCGCAGCGACCGTCGACTACGCGGCGCCAGCAGGTACCGCGGCGGTTATCTGGAATGGCGTACATTATTCAATATGTAATTCCAAATTATTTTTTAAATTTGTCCCTTAGGGAGGTAAATAGGGGTTGGAATTTTGTAATATTGCCTGACTTCTAACAAACATCCAGGCGAAGCAACTGATTAAGGGAGCTTTAAATCTTTTAGTAAAACATATAGGCTACTGGATTAAGGAGCTTGAAATAATTCATGGCGGTATCTAATATGATATTATGGACGACAGTTACCGCTTACCATCAGGTGGGCTACCTGATCGTTCGTCACTGCGCAGCACAAAAATATCCAAACTAGTTTTGCAGTAGCGATTATGTAGAATTCTATACTGATTGACATGTTTGTCGATGGTGTCTATGTGATTGAATCAGTATATGACCATATACTAATTTAATAATGGTCATATGGTCATGCCCCCCCCCCCCCCCCCCCTACTCACCGATGCAGTGCGTCTGCGAGTCGTCGAGCACGAACCCGCGCTCGCACTCGCACTCGTAGCTGCCGTGCGTGTTGATGCAGCGCCCGTTGTCGCACGGGTTGTTGCCCTCTGCCAATGTCAGCGAATGTCAGCGATGGGTGTGTGTTAGTCTCATACATACTACGACTCTGGGGGGGTTAGTGTAGTGGGTAAGTGCGAAAAAAGGCCTGCAGTGGTACCGCCTATCTCCGATTGTACGCCGCCATTTTGATGCAATTGAGTTTAAGCCAATCGCAGGGAGACAGGCTCTCAGGCTCTGGCTTGCTGCGATTCAAATGCGATCAAAATGGCGGCGTGCTATCGGAGATCGGCGATACGGTTGCTATTTTATAACACGCTGATAAACGGCGTATAAAGTTCTAGATAGCCTACCCGGATGTGATTTGATCGATATCAGATTTTAGTTTCACGACTCTCTGATATGTATATTTGGCAGAAAAAGTGCTTGTTAAGTTAACAGACAACTCAAGACTTTGACTGCCAGAAACAGTTATCAAAAAGGCAAAAAGACACGTAAAGACTAACGTGGTAGGTAAAAGGAGGTATACAATATGAATAAATTAAAAAAATGTTGAGAGCAACCGATTTGTAATTAAGTGATATTCTCCCTCACGTAGACATACGTAATATGTACTTTGGTTGGAGGCTGATTCTGGTATGACACAGCCTCACAAAACAGGATTAAAATTACAGCTGTACCGTTTCACGCAATAGGCTCCTGCGGTAAATTAATGGTGAAAGTGGGTGTCCAGTGACGTCAATTTGTATCCACGTGACCTTAGTCGAAGTACCAAAGTGATGTCACAAGTTCACGACTCATGAATCATGTTTCACTCCGTCCCGGATAGTTTGGATACCGCAAGTACTTATTGCGTCCTTAAAGGTGGATCTTTATTAGACATTTACTATGAAATTAATAGTTGTTAAAGTTTGTATTTAAAACCATAATTCTCATAATAACAAATGTGCATAACAAAGCTGTGCAATGCGTCTGAATTTCATGACGAATATGTGTGGAGACTGAGATGTTTAAAATTGTTTATTACATGTTTATTTTGTTATTGTTATGTGTATTAATGTAACGGCCTGTAATTTAATGAATAGAATCGATTATAATAAGAAAATATGTCACCCCAATGAATATATTATCCAGGTCGTGGCATGAAATTGTAACTACCCATCGGATGTTAAGTCCCTTGATGCAAATGGGAGGACAGCTGAGGAGGCTACTATATCTAATAAATAAATATTGACGTTTTAGTGTCAAACTATAACTCGTCCGTCTGATGATGCTTAAATTTCAAAATTTCAAGATTAAAAATTTTAATAGAACTGTAAACATAACGAAAAAATTAAACTGTCAACGAATATAACTATAAAATACTGGTTAATCAATTGCAACAAATCCGTGGCTGTTCATAAACTATGGGACCAACAATACGAAAGCTTAGCGGTCCTCAACCACCGCTTTGTTAATTCATCAACATAGCTTAAAACATGAATATCACAAAAAACTATCCCTACATCCAGGACAGAGCCTCTACCATACCCCCAACCGTCCTCTGTTACAATGGGCGCAATGGCGATGGCTGTTGGCTGTTGGCTGTGTATCTGTATTGCTGGTGGTAACCTGTGTCGAGCGGTATACGCGGCGGAATGTCGCCGCGGTCATAGTCCGCGTAGGCAAGCTCACCCTCGCACTCGTCGATGTCGCGGCAGAGTTGAGCGCTCGACTCGTAGCGAGTGCCGGACGGGCACACGCACGCGAACGAGCCGCCCGTGTTGCGGCATTGTCCGCCTTGGCAGTACTGGGGGGAGCATAGAGACATAAAATAAAGTAAAAAATAAATAAATAACACAACGATAAGAAAACAAAACATAAATAATAGCTAGGAATATATAAAAAACAAATTAAAATAAATAAAAGATGTTGTGCAATAAAGTTTTTAAATAAAATTAACAAAACATATGGCTCAGAGGGGTGTAACGCAAGTCACACCCCCATGCTATTCTGCCATACCCTATAAAATAGACAGACATACACACTCTATACCTCATAGCTCTTTATTAGGCCTAATACACATTCAAAAGAATTAAAAATTGAATATACAAAAAAGGACAGTAAGGCGATGTGATGTCGGACCAAACTGGACCAGCCATCTATTGTAATAGAGTAGAGATCAAGAGTGTATCTTTTCTGCAGAATCGCACCGCAGAAGTTATCAGATAGATATCAAATTGTTATTCCATGACTGTTTGATATCTATATCTGGTGGGCAGTTCAACACTTTCTCTGCCAAATACGGATGTCAGTTTCTAGGTGTATAAATATATCACTCTAGATTTCTAAAACATGTATTTGAACGTAAAATTGTACTGTCGTAGCAAGAATTTTCTCAACATTTACATTCTCTTCCAACACGCCAAACACTTACCGACTGATGCATATCGCACTCGTCGACATCCCTGCATATGCCATCTTCATCCGGGTGATATCCGGCGTCGCAGACGCACCGGTACCCGGGGTCCAGGTTCTCGCAGGTGCCGTGAGGACAGGCCCCGGGTATGAGGGTGCACTCGTTGATGTCGTCTCCACTGTTGTCCTGTCCGGCGGAGGGTCCGCTCGGGCAGAGCACTTTGTACTCCTCGGTGTCGGGCTGCGGACACGCCTTGCAGGAGCGGCCCCAGCCGAGGCTCAGACCTGGTTGAGTAGGTAAAATGGTGGTTGAATGTTTTGTCGTATTATTAACTTTTTGGTATGGTAGGTTGGACCATCGCTCCATGTGGAGGTATAGCGACATCTATCGCTCCAATAGGGAAACTCAACAATATTCACATTAAGAGTACAACGAACACAAGGTTGGCAAGCATCCCTACATAGAACTTCCATGGTATATATACTACTTCCGACGATCAATTGTTGGACCCCTGGTCCTGGACCCCCTAGTCACAACACCCGGCCAGGTGGGTAATTGCCCTATTCCACCTTCTCCCTCTTCGCTTGCCAACATTGGCGGCTACCTTATCTCTTTACTACCAAAGAGCGTTGCGTTCTTGGCAGTTCAGCCACATTATAGTCACCAAGAAGAAAAGTGACTTTCGCCCAGCCCTAGTCGGATGCGTGCGTAAAAGTATATGTGTGTATGTGTGTGTGATGTATACCTTTGACGGCGCTGCAACAGCACTGCGAGCGCGTGACGGGGCTGGCGCCGGGGCCCGAACAGTGGTCGTCTTCGTATTTCTCGTAGCACAGGTCTTGGACGTCGTCTGTAAGAATATGGTTTAGAAGCTTATTCTTGTTTCTGGTCAGGAACTTCGGATGCAGAGCTACTAAGCTACCAAAATTCATTCTACTACATTACATGGAGTTACTGGGATAAGGCTTTCTGACCTAGTTTCCCGAACATCACTTTGAAATTGTTGCTTAGAGTAGGCGGACCATATTTTCAGTCGCTCTTCGCTTCCTAGGTGAGATGGTGGGCACAAGTTTGGTTATCTATAGATTTTTCCTAGAGCCACTTTTCTTCATAAAATTGAAACGAACACGTACCAAGACACGTCCGGCCATCCGGACTGAGCGTGAACCCGTCCTCACAGTCGCATCTGAACGAGCCGGGCGAGTTCCGGCAGCGGCCGTTGCGGCACAGCGCGTCGCGCACGTGGTTGGCGGCCTCGCGGCACTCGTCCACGTCCACGCACGCGCCGCGGCCCGCCGCCGGCCGGTAGCCCGCCTCGCACACGCACTGGAACGAGCCCTCGCTGTTCACGCAGCGCCCGCCCTGGGGGAGAAACAATCATGGTGTGAGGTATTGTGATGACAACATTCTTTTTTATACCACAAAGGTGGCAAACAATCTTACGGCCTGCCTGATGGTAAGAAGCCACAGCAGTCTATGGACGTTTGCAATACCTACGCATTGCCGACACCGTAAAAATCTTTTCACCCCTTACTTGAAGAACTCCATGTTGTACTCTCCAGCGAAAACCTTTTCAGGTAGCCCATTCCACAACCTTACTGTGCGTGGAAGAAAGTTCCTTTAGAACCGCACAGTTTGCGACTAATTTGGCTAAAGGTGTGAGGATGAACTCCCTGGAACTCATAATTGAAAACCATTCGACTCGATGCGAGCGGTTGAAAAAAAGGGCATCTGGTATACATGTGCGTGTCGATGTGCGCACGTGTATGTGTGTGTATGTAGCAGCCCCTACCTCGCAAACGCCATGATCGGCGCACTCGTCCACATCGACGCAGTATCCCGCCCTACTAGGCGTGTAGCCCGCGTCGCAGCGGCAGTCGTAGCCGCCGGGCGTGTTCCGGCAGCGGCCGCGGCGGCACACGCGCGCGTTGTCCGCGCACTCGTCCACGTCGCGGCACGCGCCGCCCTCGCCCTTCGTGTAGCCGGAGTCGCAGACGCACTCGAAGCTGGTGGGGGTGGGAATTATGAGCGAATGCCCGCTTTTGGGATTTGTAACGTGACGATGTTATCGTGGACGCCTGCGATATGGGGCAGAGGTGGCATGAAAGGGACACGTATAATAATAATAATAATAAAATCTTTATTTCCACAAAAATTACAATTTTTAGTACAATTATCAGTAGGCTCAGCACTAAGATAATATCTTGTATCGCAGAGGCCTGATGTTACAAGAAACCAACGTTACAATTTGTGTTATACGCGGTTCGAACACAGTGGAAAATAGTATAAAAAGGAAGATAAAGAAAAAAGATAAAATAGATAGAATAAATTAAAAGCGATAATTCAAATAATCGGTAAAATAATGTACGTCTCAACACGACGATATTTTTGTTCTATGGCAAACCCGAAGCACAACCATTCGCACCCAAAACGTTATACTCCTCTCATATTACAAAATAGTACCTGTTCCTGTCCTAAAATTAGCTCTACCAAGTCAATGACATATTTAGGCGTGATTATTGACCAACATTTAAATTTTAAGTGGCATATCGGAGCCCTAACTACAAGAATGCGTAAACTAATATACGTCTTCAAAAACCTTAGACACGCTGCCAATGAAGCTTTACGCCTAACCTTGCGCTGTGCCAATCTTTACTTCTATACTGCATTACAACATGGGGTGGCACACATAAGACAATTATCATTGACTTGGAAAGAGCACAAAGATTAAGTACCTATTATTATTTGCGCAAGAGTTGTAAATATGTAGCCTTGATTTTGTTTGTACCCATTTACCATAAGTATGTTGTAATTTTTAATTAACTTGTAATTTTTGTTTGATTTTATTTGAATAAATAAATTTATTCATATATTTATTTCAATAATGTCAACTTCATGCCAACTCACCTCTATATCGTGGACATTCACGATAATATCGTCACGTTATTACAAATTACAAAAGCGCCCATTAGTACCTAAAACGTCACACTCCTGTCATATTAAATATGGCGCTCAATGAATCATCATCTCGACCGTTATACAACCATTGCTAAAAATAAACCTCTAGAATCCATTCAGCCTGTTTTTCTTTTGGAAAAAAAAATACTCGTAACAAAATCACGACATGCCGTATAAAAATTTAAAACTAGTCCGGACAACCCAACCTATATGACCAATAGTGTTGAGCTATATGTTATTAGAAAGGGTTTTTCATTTTCTACAACTTTTACTATGGCTAAAACTCTCCAATCGCTGTGGAAAAAATGTTTTGGTTTATTAAAGTAAACTTCATTTTGTACTAGAAAAATTCGGCCTATTTGACCAATAACGTAGAACGATATGTCCTTGGAAAGGATTTTCATTTTCTACAACTTTTACTATGGCGACAACTCCCTTATCGTTGTGGGAAAAAAGTTATGGTCAATTAAAGTAAACTTCATTTTGTACGCCTCTTTTTGGTTTGGGTAGTTTTGGGTAGGTTAATGTGCCGCCTGCACCTAGCAAAAAAAAAATTCAAGTAAAGTAAAAGGTAGCAGAGGAGAGATACGTACCCGTCTCCGAAGTGTCGGCACTGTCCGTTGGTGCAACTCTGACCGCCCGAAACTTCGCACTCGCTCTTGTCGCTGCAGCGCTTGCCGTCGTCTACAGGGTGGAAGCCGGGTGGACAGCTGGAAACAATTTTTTATATGAAACACACGATTTGTGGATGTGAAAGTATCTCAACAAAGTTACCTGAAATGGAACCTGAAATGGAAAAATTATAGGAGGTAACGCAACTGGAGCGTGAGGTCTAGGGGATCTAAAAAGGCCTCATTAGTTAAGGTTAAGGTTCATATTAATTTGTCACAAACTCATTTGTACTGTCACTGTTATTGGCATTGACATGACCATACGGAATGCATAGAGTTTCAGTTTTGGCCGCCGAATCAGACAGGTTTATGGCACCCAAACATGAAACACTCAATGTGGCCTTTTTAGACCCCCAGTTTTTGAAATACTTCGTGCTTTTTTCTATTCCAATTTTACCTGTGTGCGGAGCAAATTAAGGCTCAATGAGGCTAATAAATTATTATTGTCTCTCTCATCTTGGCGGTAATGTCCCGGTTGTGCTCTCGCCCGCGAGGCCCCGGGTTCCGCCTTGACAGTGATCCAGGATTCGGCAGATGAGGTAATTTCGGTAGAGCGACTGCCATCTGACCTCCGGAACCTTGCTACAGGGGAACCTGACTTTCATTACGATGTTACCCCTAACCGTAAGAGCATGAGGATGAGGAGAAAGAGCACGAGGACAAAGGGACGTTACATAGTACTCACTTGCAATCGAACCCGCCAGGATTGTTCCGGCAGTCGCCGCCGCGGCAGTAGCCCAGCGCGCACTCGTCCACGTCTAGGCAGGTGGGGTGGCCGTCCGACGACGCGGGCTCGGCGCCCGACCAGCAGTTGCAGGTGTAACTGTAGGACAGAAAGGGACGGGTTATTTTCCGTGGCAATCGGTAGACAAAGAAGCGAGCGAACGACGTAATGGGAAGTGGTCACCGCTGCCTATGGACAGTAGCAGCACCAGGGGTAACTACCCAATGCGTTGCCCACCTCTAATACCTCGAGAAACGTTGCTATGGTAGCAACTAGGCAAATGCTAGGCCCCTTTACTGTCAAAGCCTCTCCTTGCAGGAAGCAAGACCATGCTTTACATAATTGGAGATTGTCGAGCAGGGGATGTGCAAAAAAATCAGTTGATTTTTATTATAAATCTAAAAGAGGGACAATAAAAGGAGCTAAATATTGTTAACAAAACAAAAGCAGCACATCATCATCATCATCATCACAGCCAATAACAGTCCACCGCAGGACTTAGGGCCTCTCTCACGAAAGGGGAGGTTATTGCCATAATCTCCACGCTTGGCAGGCGGGTTGGAGATCGCAGTGTTTAAATATAATCATGGAAAATGCTGCTGCCCATTTTCCAGACTACGGAGACTCTTGATCTTTTGCCTCGGAAACATTAGTCGCCTTGTACGACACCCATGAATGTAAGGGGTTGGTGCTATTCTACTCTGCCGGACACCACACGGCCAGCAGCACACACCCTACCATTTCACCAGGTGATACTCGTATACCTGATTGCAAATAGTCATCGCCGTTCATATATAAATAGTTAGACTATAAATCTTTAAGAAACATGAATCATAGATAATTATAAATAAAAAATCGGACAGTCACCTACCTCTGAAGGTTTACTTTTAATTTGGTCTAAGATGTTAAGGTTCGTTAAATTCAGTCTGAATTATTTTACATTCAGTTTATTTAATGAAGGCATATTAAGTATTTTTCCTAAACATTGTTATGAACACAATTAATTTCCGTTTCGTTTTTAATTGTCAAATACGAACCAATCAGAAACCTCCATTCTCCCGAAAGTTTAAAAAAAAATGGCGTTTAAACTTGGCCTGTTACCAAATTCTTTGTTCGGCTACGAAAGAAACCTTATAATAACTTATAAGCAGAACCTAAACAAATCGAAGTTTTAAATATCAAATTTCTGAGTTTGGTCTTATTATCTAAATTAACGTAAGTAGTACAGTAGTTTTCTACAATGGTAATAATGAGAAGCTGCTCACCCAACGTCCTTATCAACGCAATCACCAAGTCCGCATATGCCAGATCGCAGCATGCACTCGTTTATCTTCGCTATATTGCCCGGACCGTCTTCCCCGCCACCCCCACCGCCGCCGTCCTCGCCGCCTGGCCCGATCCCGTTCCCATTCCCATTGCCATTCCCATGGCCGTTCCCATGGCCGTTCCCGTGTCCGTTCCCATGGCCGCCGTTGCCGTCGTGGGAGGAGTCGTTCCGCCTCCACACGGGCGGGATCACGCCGCCGCACAGGTGGGACCACTCGGCTGTTGGAGAAAGGGGTCGGATTTTATTGAGATGTTTTTTTTACACTACTTAGGATGTAGGTATATTTTTATTATGTTTATTGATTTGATTGCGTATAAATAGGGGTTGGCCACCGTATGTGGTGGTCATTGGTCGCTAAAGAAAGTATAATACTGTCGTGTGTAACTGTCGTGGCATATGCTGAGTGTGGCTCCATTGTACTCTCCACATGGCACAGGTAACGAGATTAGAGTATATTTATGTCTCTGTTTTACTTTTTGTTTTCTTAATTAATATTTTTGAATATTGTGTCGTGTGTCTGAATGGAACAAAAGTGTTTTACTTTACTTTAATAATGTGTTTGGCTCGATATTTGGCTGCTTTAACGGTGAATATTTTTAAAACATAAATCCGTCAGTAAAACGATATCACCGCATATAACACCGCCAAATTACATATGACGGCAGGTGTCCCCACAGCCAAATCTCCCGGCTGTATGTGACGTATTTTGTGGCATTCGATAGTTGTTGCCTACCCTTTAGGATACGGGCAAGTTCTTGTCCATCGGGCCCGACCGTCTAACTCGAACGGATTATACATCGCCACCTCACTCGCTCAAACCGCAACCGAGTGAGATGGCGATATAGTAGGCGGTGGTGTATAGAGTCGTGTCCGATGAACATGAACTCGCACGCGCACAGTATGTATATGTGTATGTGAGCGGCATGGCCAGCCGGTCCGAGCACTCGCCCATCTCGCTCAGGTACGTGTAGCAGGTGCCCACGCGCCCGTCTGTGTGTCCGTGTGTGCATACTCACTGGTGCCACGTGGCGGGCAGGGCTGGCACAGCTTCCCCCAGGCGCGGCCCATGTTGTACCCGCAGCAGCAGTCGCGGTTGGACAGCGGCATGGCCAGCCGGTCCGAACACTCGCCCGTGTCGCTCAGGTACGTGTAGCAGGTGCCCACGCGACCGTCTGGCGAAATAGTTAAATTTTTTTTTTTATTACGGCGTACACTAAAGGCTATAGACGTTTGAAACTGAGGCCTAATTTGGATAAACGTCAAACGCGGTCGAAGACAATGATGAAATGTCAAACAGTGAAGGTTTCTATGAAGGTTGCCTGGAAGAGATCGCTTTTAACGAAAGCCGCCTTTGCCTAACTGTCTCACTGATTATAACTGCATCTATTGTATTATGTTTTGTATGAGCAATAAAGTGTTTGTCTCTCTTTCTATCTAACAGTAATGTCGTGGGCGAGTTAGTCCGTGACATTCTTATATTTCGTATAGGCGCTTCTCTATCGTTTCATATTTCTTTCTCTCTCTTTCGCATGAGAACCATCGACAATACAACGAACGAACTCACGAAATTATAGGTCCATGCTGTTTAACAATTCGTAATCGAGATCGATTCTAGTTTGGCACTGCAAAAATCCATAAGTTACAGTGTTAATAAAATAGTGTAGACTTACCAATACAGAATTTTTTGTCAGGGCTAGGTATAAAATGCGGATTGCAAAGACAGTAGTAGTCGCCTTCAGTGTTCACGCATCTTCCGTTCTGGAATCATGAAACAGTAGAATATTCATTACTACTATGGACCTACGCAGGGCCGGGTTTAGGGCAGGCCAACCGGGGCGAAAGCCCCGGGGCCTCCACAAACGGGGGGCCCCCACAATAGAGACTTCGGAAAAAAAACTTTCAAATTCCAATTAGTAAACACTAGTAAACATCTTTGCCTTTGATATTTTCTTCTTGCTCTTTTACCTTTACCTACAAAGTGTTTAAGTGTAAATATGTGTTTGTTCAATACTAAGAGAATCTACTTGGTTTCACAATAAATTATTTACTGAAAAACTCGACTTAAAAAAATTGTTTACTTTATTTGGAAAATAATTTGGGGCGAGGGGGCCTCCGCTCCTTCGTTGCCCTGAGGCCTCTGGACCTCTAAATCCGGCCCTGGACCTACGGAACCAATACGAAACAAACGAAAGTATTCGATGTAGCTCGTGAAGTTTTCACGTTGAAGCGACAATGGACGGGTGACTTTAATGGTAGACTGGAAGTTACTTATTCTGGAGGAAGACCCCAATTGGGTAAAGGTAATATCGAACGTCTAGTCCGGGGAAACGGCAGACAGGCAGTGAAACGGCGGCGCGAGTGCCTGAGTGACAGGTGAATTTCGTTTGGTGAGGAAAAGAGCGAATAAATTTTAAAAGCCAAAATGTTTTGTATCGATATTATTTACGTTTTTAATTCTTAGACATTAATATTATACTCACCGGGCATATATCCGGGTCCTCGCACTCGTCGATATCCTCGCAGTTGTTGGAGACGGAATGCCGCCGCTGCCCGGGCGGGCACTCGCACGAGAACGAGCCCACCGAGTTGACGCAGCGCCCGCCCTCGCAGAGACCTGGGACCGCTGCGCACTCGTCTATGTCCTGGGGAGATAAGGGGGATGTTAGATTCATAGATTACAGGTGTAAAGGCTCACTAGAAACTACTTCGAGAAGCCTGTCAGCATGCTAAGAAATAAGACTTCTGTAAGCAGCTGAAATGGCCGTTTGTTGGAATGTACATCCGTAGATCGCTGGTTTAAATCCGGCTCGAAGGACCGAAATGTATGGTTGTAAATCCTATATTTAATTTGTTAGTGTTGCTTGTTGAGTGTCACGCCGCACGCGTGGTGATTGGATTTGTTTATTGTCATTAAAAATAATATATAAATTCAGAATAATAAAAGTAAGAGCTGCAGTCTTAAGGGCGAACCTTGATTTCAAATACAGAAAATGGGAGCTTAACCTAAACCTACATTCTTTCTCATTACATAGACATAGCTTATAAGCAACTTCTTCTTTCTCCAGCCTTATTCCATTTTTATTTGAGTCGGCTCTCCCAATCGCCTTTCGCCACTGAATAGTAGTTTATAAACAACACAATTAAAAAACTGAAATGCACGTCGCACATTTGACTGGCTGTCTTACCTGGCACTGCTTGGTCTGCAGGTTCCTTAGGTGTCCGTGGGGGCAGTCGAGGTCCCCGCAGGCCTCGCAGGGGTGTCCCCACGCTGAGCCCACGGTGGCGCAGCAGAGCTGCTTCGTGCACACCACGCCCTGCAGCGCGCCCGTGCACAGCGCGCCGCGGGTCTCCGTGTAACATGGCCCTGTACACGGGGGTAGACGTGTTCAAAGTCAGGAATAGCCGTTGTAAAAGTCACAGGAATAGTTATGGTAAAAGTCATAGGAATAACCATGGTAAAAGTCACAGGAATAGCCATGGTAAAGGACACACGAATAGCCATGGTAAAGGTCACAGGAATAGCCATGGTAAATGGCACAGGAATAGCCATGGTATAAGGCACAGGAATAGCCATAGTAAAAGTCACAGGAATAGCCATGGTCAAAGTGACAGGAATAGCCATGATAAAAGTGACAGGAATAACCATGGTAAAAGTCAAAGTCAAAAAAAATCAAAGTGAATCACATGTAGACTGGCCAGTGCGTATGAAACGCGCCAACGGGCACACCGTACGCATCGCACGTAGTTAAAATAAAGGGAGCGTTAAGCGGTTAATTAAGATATAAGCCCTAAGGTATCTAAAGCTTTATAAAACTAAGTCCACTATTACATTGAATTATCCATAAAGTTTAATAAATTTAGCGCTATTAACAAGTGTCGTACAGTCAGTAAGAGTGAACGGGCCCCCAACATATATTACTTGTATGCTGGAGTTGATTGCACAAGGCAAGTAATGTTCATGTTAAGCACACAGTGAATGCAGGAAATTGTTAATGGAGCACACTACACACATTTAAGAACAGCCAATAGGTATCTAAAAAGGCCCGTCTGGCTGTCCACAGAGGTGATCTCGTTTCATCATTAACAGCGAAAATTGTGTGCAGCAGAAGTAGCAGGAATGAATGAATGAATGGTCGGAAAGGGAAGACCGAGACGAGAAAATCTTTTGTTTGTAAATCCTTTAGGCGCACCTGGCGTTCAACGTGTTAAAGAAAGGCCAGGTTGAGAGTACCCTACAAAGTTCATGTATGAAAAGGTTAATGATCTGTCAGGACCGGAGCAAGTGGAACGATGTGATTACTGCCTACCCCTACAGGAAAAAAGTGTGACGTTATGTATGTATGTATCTCTTATAATATTGTGTAGAACAGAATTATTACGACATTTACAACAACCTTAAGAAATATATTAAAATATTAAAAGACTTTACTTCCCATAAAACAATTTACTTCATTAATTACAACCTTGAAATGGACCGTCACGCGTGGCAACCCATCCGATGTCACACCGCGATCGCATCACTCATGTAAATATTTAACGATAAAATCAAAGATGTAATAATTTAATAGCAAATTTACATGACATCACTCGGTTCACTGTCAATCAACAAGAGGCCAAGGAAGCAGTATGCTACACTGTCCAATCTTACCCTACCGGTTACCACACAGTCAATTCATCCTATCCTACTAATATAATAGCAAAAAGGTAAAAAGTTGCAGTTTTCAGAGTTTTGAGTTTTCATGTTTGAACGTTCCAAATTCAAATCACATAATTTCCCTTGGGTGTTTCATACAATATTATCTCAATGCGGGTAACAATAACATGCTTTAAGTTGACATTTCGTGACACATAATTGGACATTGTCGAGCCGGAAGTGTAAAAAATTACTTTTTCATCTCTCCAGTACGAAAAGAAAGCGAATGATGAATGAACGAGAAAGGCTGGTATAAATATGCAGCTTAAAGACCGATTTTGCTTGAATAAAAACTAAAACACTAGCAGCAAACTCTTTAAAGTCTATGAAGATTCTAGCTGGTTGCCCTTCAGACATTAGTCACCCTGTACGACACCCATTAGTCGCAGAGGTCGCTGCAATATACTACTCTTGTGGACATCAAACGGCCACTACACTTACGACCTGTTTTCCCACCCGCTGATACAGTTCCAGATAATCTATCCGATCTGATAGATATAGCAGATTAGATAGATAAAGCAGATAAAGTGTTGAACTGGCTAAGTTACCCGACACTTTTTCTTTCAGATCAAGATCTACAGATTTAAATACCAAAGATTTGGGAGATCATTAATTACTGGCCTCAGTGACCCAGTTACCAGGGGAACCTGACCACATTGGAGCATGGTTAGTCACCTGAATCAAATAACATCTAGATACGCTGTCCGAAACTTTATCAACAGAGAAACAATTCCATAAAGTCACAAATACTCACCAGTTCGTCTGTCGATCTCGCACCGCGTGCCGGAGAGTCCGTGGAAGCAGACGCAGCGGTCAGGCGCGATGCATCGCCCGCCGTGCAGGCACGGCTCGCGGCAGATCGCTGCAGAAACAAGTAATGGTCATCAATACATAATTGCCGCCATCACAGTGGCCCGTAACAGTCCAGTGATGGACTTGGAACTGTCTTGGAACCCGTAGAGAGAAGAAGGGAACATATTTGTTCTTAAAAATCTATAATCATCATAACCATCTTCATTTATTAAATTGTAGAACACAGGTTAAGCAGTTGTTATAGTTTTAGTATATAGAATAAAATATACAGGTCGACTTCAAATTCACGATACCAAAGGGTATCGTATGCATGTGCTCATGATAATAAACAACTTTTATTCGCAAAAAAATTCAGCAGTTTCATACAACATTTTAAACTAATTCCGCCAAACGGTATGAAAACGCTTTTTTTTTTGGTATCAAGCATTTGAAGACACTGTATAGTACAGAACGTCGTATGGTGTAGTCTTCTTCTTCTTATCGAGTCGATGGACTTAACTCCCCCTTACACTTTGTTCGCCCAGTAGGTATTCGGCGACGCATACAGCATTTGGACTGGCTTCGAGCAAGTCCTCCATTGTGCAAGTTTAAGGACACGCAAAGCATGAGAGCCTAGAGAGTGTAGTGGTTTTAGGACACGCCGAGCATGAGAGTGTAGTAGAGTGTAGTGTAGTGTAGTATGTACTAACGGTCGGTGCAGAACTCCCCGCTCCAGCCGTTGGCGCAGTGGCAGGTGCCGTCCGTGCAGGTGCCGCCGTTCATGCAGATCCGCCGGCAGCCGCCGCGAGTGCGCGCTATACAACAAACAGAGTATGCATTCATATTAAGAAAGAAAGATATTGATTATACATAGCACACCATGACACATTAATAGTTACATAATTGCAAAGGAAACATGGATAATTAAAACATTTAAAACAGTGAGCAGCCCCATGCCACTGTCGGTGCCGCGGCGGCCAGCATCAATGGTACCCACTCAGCATGTGCTGTGAGGCACAATAAGCGACTCAATACCTACATATATCAGTAGGTATTATTGGCATTTTCATTACTATTATTTACAAGATCATAATTATGTCTGAAATACTCTATAGCCATCAGCGTCGGTGGCCTAATGGTTAAAAGGCCCGACTTATAAGCGACAGATACCGGGTTCGAACCCCAGTGCCGCCAATGGCCAATGACTATTTTTTTAGTTATAAACATTAGTTGAATACTAACCGATGCTCTTACGGTGAGGGAAAACGTCGTCATGAAACCTGCATATTCAGGCGACTGAATGTGTAACCGTGATCTAATCTGGTCAGGTTCCTCTGTTGACAGAGTCACGGAGGTCAGAAGCTGTCCCTCCACCGTAATTACCTGATCTGCCAAATCCTGGATCATGGTCAAGGCGGACATCGAGCCCTCACAGGCGAGAGCACAAACGGGACATTAACGACAAGATGATTATTATTAGAACTCTATAACCACGAGACATAGTCAACGTTGAGTAGGCTTGTCCGAGGGACATTTTGCGAAAAAGATCTTTGGCTACTCCTTTCGCTGATCTTTGAGAGATATGGTGGGTAAGATTGAAGAGACTCGCCTACGCTAGTTTGGTCACGTGCTGCGTACCCCAGGGATATGTGCCTAAACCTGCCGGTATCAGGAAAGAAATCCCGCGCGGGAGCATACGCGAGCCAATGGCTTAGAACGTGACAGTATGGAGAATTCCGTAGGTTAGCAATCATTTGATCTTTGGCGTAGTAAAATTTTTAACAAATGTGAGTTGTTCATAAAAATGTATAGATACATATTCAAAATTATTTTATCACGCTAATCACGTTTCGTACAGAATATATATCATTTCATAATATAGAAAGAAGTAAATGTAAGCAGCAAAAGTTGCTCAAAGACTATTTCGGCAGTCAGTACCATCATCACTTCCATGAGAACCATCACGGCTGTTGTGACAAACAAAACAATTGAAAGAAACTACGCACGCCCATGACAGGAAACTGATCACAAAGACCTCGTATGCAGTAAAAGAAAATAAAACGATGGTATAGGTTTAAACTTTCACTGAACTCTTCTTTATGACTATTTTCATATAAAATTCCATTCTTAAACAGCCAGTGCCGCAGATGTATGTACAAGGTATGTTGCCCTTTCTGCAGACAAGTAGATAATTTATTCGGAAAACTCGTCAACTTCGATTTATGGCAAAAAGTAAAACAAATTCCTTGCAGTGAGAGTTCCGACTTTAAATCGCATCTTACACAAGCTATGTAATTCAGGCGAAATATCACCCACATCATTGTTGTTTTATTTTATACCTGTACATGGCCTCAATTCATTTGCGTTAATGCGAGGGGTTTGGCCCGTAAGGGCACATTTTTTGGTTTTCATAAATATCTCGAAAACAGTGTAAGACCTAAGCCCTTGCTTCTTTTCAAATTTTATGATTATAGGTTATCGTCTTACGTCCTACATCGGTAGGTATAAAATAAAACAAAAAGAAAATAAACGGCTTGTTGGGAATTTGTTCTACCTCGTATTAGAATTTTGCCGGACGTAATAGTGTAGTAGTATAAAATAATAATTATCTTGGAGTTAATATCCCGGTTGTGCTCTCGCGCACGAGGGCCCGGGGTCCGCCATGATCCAGAATTTGGCTGATCAGATAATTACAGTGGAACGACTGCCATTTGACTTCCGTGACCCTGTTAACTGACCAGATTCGATCACGGTTATACATTCAGTCACCTGAATGTGCAGATTTCCTCAAGATGATGCGGGTCGCTAGTATACCATAAAATGTTGAGCAACTCAGTACTCACCCTGGTAAGGATACAGCCCATTGTTCCCGCAAGAGGGCGCCTCCACGCCGCCCGAGCAGCGGCACATGTTGGGGGCGATGCACGCGCCGGGCGAGCCGCAGTCCGGCCGGCACAGCGCTGGGGGAAATAGACATGATACCATCATCATCATCATCACCATGAAGTTTTAGGTTAAGGTCGAGAAAACATTCCTAATACCTACATTATGTCGGCAAGCGGGCCACCTAATGGAAAGTGGTCACCGCTGCGGACTGCAGACATTAACAACACCAGGAATATCGGCGTAATACGCCGAATACGTTGCAGTAAAAACACGACTGCCAAAACCACGATTCCGCAATGCCCCTCACTGGCATCCTTAATCACGCAACTATACATATAGTAGGAAATCTGACCATGGAATATCTTTCCTCATCTTTTATTCATTAAAATCGTGCAATGTTCGAAAGAATATTACTTAATTAAGAAAAAAAATATATGGGTTGCCTACTCTCACCCTGGGCCGCCTATGGGGTTACCATGGAGACAATCTACCATCATCAAATCTAATCATCTGTTATTAAATCAAGATATATGTCAAACGAAAGATATTTTTCCCCCTATTCAACATTAACTTAGACCAATAACAATACATTTGTAAAGATTTTCATGCTATCACCGTAGCGAATTGTTTATTCAGTCGTAGTGGTCTGGAAGACGTAACACTTGAATGGTTGTAATCGACAGGGAAACCAACCAATAAACACCTTTACTGGTTTGTTTCACATTCAACATGTCGCTAAGCCACTATCCTTAAACCACGCTCCGGCGGCGAACGTTATAGTCCAAGAGTTAATAGGCCATCAATATTGCAGTCTTTACTTTGTTGCACTAGGGCGTTAAGTGCCAGCGTGTATTGCCAAGGCTAGCGTATCACCGCCAGTGATTTATTTCCCTGATAATGTCTTGTAATCATTATTTGTAACATTGATCATAATGTTATTATGTAGGTATATTAATATTTGAAATATAGGATGTATATTTTAATATTTTCTAATGATTACGTCACAAATAGATATCATACATTTTACACAAATCGTCACACATATCAAGTTTGAATCGCGGTTTGTGACGATTTGAATAGCCACGAAAATGTTAAAACCTGTAGGTACATAGTCATTATAAATAGAACTTATGTTTTTTCCTCTTACATAAAAGTAATTTGTAATAGTGTTGTAATTATCTTTATTTATTTATTTATTTAATCGTACACAAATACATCGCCTTTACAGGTCAACCCAATATGACGGTGCCATAAACATTAACAAACATGCTACTATGTATAAAATCGTGATAACAATTAATTCACCTTGGTAATTAAATACGATGTCCCTTATATAATTACAATTCAGCCAAATAAAAAAATAATAATCACATTAATTAAAAAAGTACTTATGTAGACAAATAAAAATTACATTAAAAAATCAAAAAATAAGAAAACAGAAAATAAACGAAAATAGTGACTAGTCAATATTAATATTACATAAACATGTCATAGTGATATCTGTGAATTACGTCAATGTACTTCGCACTACGTTCAGAATACGCAATTACAATCAATGTTCCAATACTTACGGACTACGCATAGCAGCGAGTTGGGTCTGGAGGTCCAGCCGGGGCAGCAATGCGTGCTGTTCCGGGACCGGCACACGTGCGGCCTGAGGACAATCACATCACGTTAATACCATACTAATGTTTCTAACAATGTAACCAGATTAAGCAGAATTCTGCGATTTTAGCAGAATTATATCTCTAATTTAGAGACTATCAGATTGTGTCGCAGATCCAAAAAAATAGCAATTTTTTGCAGAAAATTAGCAGGACTAGAAAGTAGAAAATAATAAGGGTTTCACTTGGGTAGTTGCGCTAGAAATATTGAAAAAAATGGACTATTTGATAAGTAGACCTCGTGCGCCGAATGGAAAATTCTACCATTCTTAAATAATGTACAAAGGGGAAATGCCAATAAATGCATGTGTTTTAATCAATGTTCAATAAATGCAAGAATTTCCAAAACGTAAATCTAAATTGGAGCTGGCGAAGTACCTCCACCTTACAGAATACCGCAGCCAAAACATACAATTTAAAATAGTATATATCTCCATGGGGAACCGTGGCTTTGGCGACGTGGCCTAGAATTTGCCTATTCGCTGCCAGAGCAACGCGCTTTTTTTTATACAACTTAGTGACTTTGATGGGTTTACTTTAATTTGGGCCGTTCTAGATTACAGTGCCTCGTGAAGTCGTGAGACAATTACAATAAGTCCAAACACGCTTAGGATTAATACATTGGTTCGACTATGAGCTACATACAGAAATTGAAATTTGAAGCTAACGGCCATTTACAAAAGCTTTTATGAAAATACTCCCAAATTCTTTAACAGCACATAGAGTTTATTGCACGCAGTTAGCGAGCAGCGACCCGTGCACCGGTCTGGGATCTGCAGGGCGTAGGCGAGCTAATAACTGTACACGAAACCTTTGGACTGTGAAACAAGTTAATGCAAAATCAAGACGAATACCTCGAAATAGAAAAGTTGGGAAACATACGCCTTTGGAAAGCGACGAATACGGAACGGGGCAACGTCGTCTTTTCTTAAAGCTATGATCTATATGCGTCTCCGGAAGAATACTTTGTAAAGGTGTACCTCAAGGCCTCATATTAGGTCTTTTACAAGGTCTATCTCTAGCTCATCATTAGTTTTGTCTGCATTGCTAATATCACGCACTATCAGTTTCCGTCTTTCCATAGCAGAACACGCGGGACAAGCTAGTTACGTTCCAGTTAGTAACACATTTCACACAAAGACAACGTTATTTTGCCATCCGTTTGTTAGAAGACGCATTCGCCAAATCGACCGTTATCAGTCAAACATTAGACGGTACCCATCTAATCAAGGGTGACGACATCATCTCCGGAAATCACACAACAATCGTGGCCGTTGTCCATAAACATAGCTTACAATACTTAGTAACAATTACGTAACGGCCCAAAAACTAAGACAGGACATCATTTCAAAAGAGCTAATGATCACGGCAACCTTGCCCTCCTTCAATTAAAGTGGACATAGCGAAGCGACCCCAGCAGAAACGATTTGTTACGCCTCTTAACTTTAGTGGACTAATGTATCGGGGGTCAGAGATTATCTTGTCACCATGCGTCAACTAATAGACTAGCATAGGTGATGTATCGTATTGATACTGGAAAATAATCGCTGCCATTTGCTGAACTCAAAGCAGTGGGTCGTTTGCAATTTTATTTAAAGGAGCTATAAGTACAGGTAGAATAATTTTGCTAAAATTAAGACAACAACAGCTTTTAATACCTCTTCGAATAAGTACGAACGGCTTCGATTTATGCCGGGCGAGGACCCATTAAGCCCAAAAGTAGACGTCCTGCTAGATATTTATCCGATGATTTTTTTATATCTACCTAGTACCTAGGTACCAGTTCTGGGCATCTGCGATACAAATATACCACTTCAGTGCGTATTTAAATCTTTTCTGTACCTGGAACTATTTGTGCAGTAGATAAGTTCCATGTTACATTGCCATCTTCAAAAGCGCGCGCCGGGTCCCGATCTGAACCGCCCTTTATGTAAATTAAAGTAGAAATTACAATAACCATGGCATAACACTTGCTTTGCATTCCCAATAGTCCCATTGCACCCAATTCGCGTATCCAACGCTTCCTCTGCAGTGCCAAGTGACTCCTTCCGTGTCTAACGCGCATCCGCGACCTTGCAGCGACCGCCCCACTGAACCCGGCGTGACGCCTACGCGCGCCCACACCTCATGGCACGGGGGCTACTGTTTAAACCCGTGATTCGATACATTTGTATTATGACGGCAAGATAGCAACAGACAGTCGGTGCTAAATAAAACTACAGGTGCAGTGAGTACTTGGTCATATAGAAGTAGCGGACTCGAATCCTATTCCTATATATATCTATTCCAATGGACGGCTCCGCGATCATCGAACTTCCATCGAACACTTTTTTTTTTACCATCAGGTGAATGGATACATCATAATAATGAATCAGAAGCTTAGAGATCCTCTTGCACAAGACGCGTGGACGCATCCTACGACATCCTATTTTTCGGTGTTTTTTTGTGTTGTACAGCGGCGACACAAAGAGACACGTTGAGATGAGGCGCTGACATGCTGATGCTGTCAGGGGACCCACAAATCTAGTAATAAATATTAGAAAGAAAGACTAGAATAGACCTAGGAAATGATGAAGACTGGGAATGAAAGCAGATGCGTTGTCACTGTGGGGACATGCCTCATGACTATAATACAATGATACTGGCTACCTTTGTGGGTTATGCGATGAATTTAAATATTCTATACTAGCGACCCGCCACAGCTTCGCACGGGTAGAAACCTTAACAAATTATACACCTAAACCATCCTCGTGAATCATTCTGTCTATTGGTGAAAACCGCATGAAAATTGTTCAATCGTTTTTGAGTTTATTACAAACAGACAGACAGACGCGGTACTTTGTTTTTAAAATGTAGTGATGATAATTTGACTTTTTACTAGCCAGATATTTGACAGCCATAGTACTAGCTACCAAGCTACCTACGATAATCTCAATGCAAAACGAGAACAAAATGGTCAATATTTGCTCTGAGTTAATAATCGGACCAAGTACTAGATACAGCGATTAATGAATAAACGTTTTCAAGAAGTAACGCAAAGTAGCGAACTATAGCCACTAATATTTGAATCACAACATGTTAATCGTTTGTATTGATACTTGTGTTCTGTATATTAGTAGGTATGTACTGTATTTTTAGCTACAAGGTCGTCTTATCACGACACTTTGTTCCCGAGTGACTCACAGTTTCTGAAAGTTCAGATAAATAGTTTAACGTCCAATTTCGCACCATCGTTAGAACAATGGGTTACTCGTTACAGCATAGTATTTCTGGCCGACAAAAGGATAGGTACCCATTACATCTATCTAGTCGCCGTTAGAGTGTTGTTTCGCCATTCCCTTTCCGCAGAGACAAATAGTGTAACCCCCAGTACAGTCATCGTGGCGTTCAATGTCCCGGTCGTGCTCACGTGCGCGAGGGCCCGAGGTTCGCCTTGACCATGATCCAGGATATGGCTGAGCAGGTAGATACAGTGGAGCGACTGCCTTTTGACCTCCGTCACCCTGTTAATATAGGGGAACCTGACAAGATTGGACCATGGACATTCAGTCGCCTGAATGTGCAGGTTCCAACACCATGTTTTCCCTCATTGCAAGAGCACAGGTTAGTGTTCAACTATTGTACATAACTCAGAAAAGAGTCCTTGGTACATGGCGGCACTGTCTAGCTGCCGCCAACGCAAAATCGGATAGGCTATAGCGTGATCCTGTGGGAACTTTCAAAGTAATTTAGATATTATAACTATGCGTTATTGTGGTATATCAGCTACAACACTGCAAACCTTCAATAAAATCCCTTCAACAGTTTCTGCGTTAATGAGCAACACACATCCACCCATTCATACGTCAACGCAAACTTTCGCATTCATATTGAGCATTCTTATGGCATAGAATACTAATACTAATGGAGGGTGTGGCCCGTGGTCGCCACCTCGCCACGTGTCGTATCGACGGATTCATCACACGTAGTCGGATGGTGCGAGCGATGCTCCCAGATACGGCCCGCGTCGCTTGGATTCTTGCACTCGCGAGCGTTGGGCATTCATAATCCTATCAGCTCGTTGTGGCAGCAAGGAAATAAGGAGACGGTTATTCGCATACGTTTTTTTACGATGAAAAGTGGACATACGCATAAATACGGAATTCTGTATTGTAATAACATTATTTAAACAGTGACCGGTCTTGGGGCAGTTGCAACTAAGGTCGAGAATGTGGAGTAACGATTGCTATAGTTTCCTTTAAAGTTATTTCCAAAGTTAAAAAAGAATTCAAGTCATAGACGGACAATGAGTTCAACTGGTCACCAATCGACTGGTCTCTACGCTTGGGGGCGGGTTGGAGATCACAGTGGATAAATACATAACACAAAAAGATTCTACCATTCAGTGGTCTATTTTGGTATTCCTCTAACACATTATTGGTTGCCTTGAGTTAAGTTAAGACCCTTGTAAAGGGAAGGGGTTGGTGCTTATTCTAGTCCATCGGCCACATAATAACGATACTCACCCCACGAAATTGTTTGGCCTGTCGTCAAGCGTTCTTGGGCCGCGCTGCCAGCGGCGGGCGGTGCGCGCGACGGGCATGGTGTGCGCGGTGTGCGCGGAGTGCGCGGCGTGCGAGGCGCGCGGCGGCTCGCTGGCCCACACGCACGCCAGACACACCACCACCAGTATAAGCGGCGTCATCTTCGGCCCACCATCACCCTGTGGAACAACGTACAAGTTTAGACGACGAAAGAAGCGGCTCTGGTCTAGTGGCAGCGTGTGAGACTGATATCCAAAGTTAAGCACGCACGCACGCGTCCGGGAACTGGATAGGTGACCGTTTCCGGTTTTAGTAACGGCTAGGGATTTAACTTCAGCACCGCAACGAACCCTCGTTAGGTGTGCTGTGACATAACGAGATTGCACAACAACTTCAACAACTCTGAAACTGGTTGAACAGTCTTGGGCACCGATTGGCACCACGTCATGTATAGTTACGACAACGAATATATATTAGTTTAGACCCTTTGACGGACTAAGGGACATTGTTGGGTGCGGTCTGGCTAA
This sequence comes from Blastobasis adustella, assembly GCA_907269095.1. NCBI lineage: Eukaryota > Metazoa > Arthropoda > Insecta > Lepidoptera > Blastobasidae > Blastobasis > Blastobasis adustella. The sequence goes on along the minus strand of OU026128.1, from coordinate 17,447,691 downwards.
GGCGCTCATAGTCGGGCGCAAACTGATACTGCCTGCCATTGTCGAATATGATTTAACCGAGCGACCAATATGTGCAACTTTCCTATACCTGTACGGCCTTATTAATAATCATGGCATAACTTGTCAGATAGGAATAGCCCTAGATAAATCATTTCATTGCTTCCTTGTATATACCTGTTATAAGAAAGCGTTGAGTAGTATTTTTGTTAGCAATGAAGGCGTACGGTCAGCCGGTCCACCTGTTGAGAAGCGGCCAGCGTCGCTTAGGTCATCAACACTAGGTATACGTTTACCAGGTACATATTTATCTTTCATTATGGACTCTATTATTCAATGAGTAGTGCCACACAAAAATATAATTAAGTGCTTCGCGACTGCGCACTTACATCTCTAACTAATCCGTATAGCGTCATAATTTGGCTGAACTAGATCCAGGCCGTTGCCTTGCAAGCCATACCTACCCACGTCACTACCGTCTAGCTAGCTGAACCATATGTAAGAATTCAGAAACGAACCTCGCTTTTAAAAATCATATGTTTTCACTGATAACCGAAAAATCAGTTGCTATTAACCGTAAGTTTCATTGTTTACTTACTACCTACTTAGAACATCGAAGGAAACGATCGAGTCATTTTACACTACACCAGATTCCTTTTTGGGGGATAAGTCCCTCATTGCTTCGTATAAATATTTCATACGAGGCGGATATTGCACTATCACTGCAGTAAATATGACAAAAAAATTAAGAGGTCATTGTTTAGCACCACTGACCCAATTGTACAATCAAGTAAGATAATCCCAAAATATACGCATGATTGTAAAGCTTTCATTTCCAGTAATCAAACCGAATAATATACAGCTACATTCCAGAAATATAGTTATTGTTCACTTGAACTTTGATTATTTACGTGTGACTTGGCCCAGTCAAATCTGCATCATTTTAAAAATAAGTTATGAAACATCACAATCACATCTTTTGGGTATTTTAGGATATGAATCAGAACACTATTGACCAGGTTAGAACAATTTTTTGTTTAATTTTCCTGCACTTGCCAGTCACGAATAAAAGTAGGCTTCACAGAATATAATTCTCTCTGAGTGATAATTATAATTAAACTTATACTACCTAAGCCAAAATCGGCCACCCCAGGTCCGACACCATAGCTACAGATCCAATTAATGAAGTCGCCATCCATTCCAGTCAAGTTATCAATTAGAGGAGCAAGAGGAGAGACCGACATCTAAACAGTCAGCGCGCGATAGACCGCCAGGGGGCAAGCGGCGGGAGGGGTGGGGGCGGACAGTAATCTGTGCCGAAATGATAACGAGGGCCGACGACCCGCGCTTGCACTACTACTATACACACTATTATTAGCTAAAATATTGATGACGCTAAACGACCCTAATCTGATGTCGGGTGATCGTGATTGGTGGTCGCAAGGACGAGCGCGGTCGTCATCTGTTTTGTTGCCGCTGTCAGGCAGTTTTACAAGACACTGACTACGGCTAACAATGTTAACGATAGAATTGTCGATCAAACAATGACGTTTGCAGATCTAGATCTTAAACTCAAGTCACTCACAGAACACAGGAAAACTTATGCTGGAGTTTATTATTGCGCATAACAAACACATGAAAGTACGAGTACTGAAGATAAATACTAACTGAAGTAAGCTATCCAAAATACCGAGAATCATAAATATATTCGCCAAAGTGAAATACCGCACGGAATAAGTACTGAGTGTAGGACACCCTATGCGAATTCCGCAAGTTTCAACTAATCTGTCGTAGATTATCCGAAGTTTCCGAGCATTTCGCGCCGTTCTTTCCAAGTTCAAGGTAAGAGTATCCTGTTTACTCGTGTTCCGTGTCTTTACAACCGCGGTCCAGTTTAGGCCCCTGGAATGTACGCGATGTGGCATCGGATCAGTTATGTCACCCAGTGGGCATGGGCCCGTGATTCAGAGCCGCCCACGCCGCGGCTCCCGCGCACTGATTGATCGCTCAATCGGTCCAAACTGGACCACGGACAGCATTGATACCGCCCGTAGGCCCAATGAAGTGGACAGAAACCTAACTTTTTCGTTTCAACTTCACAATAACTTGGGAATTGACAGCTACCGAATCTGGTCGTGTTTTTCGATGCGGCCGAAGATGAACATTACGAAAACTTCGAACATTATAAGTAGCGCTGTCGGTAGTCATTTGTCATTATTAGTAGTTGAGTTGTAACTAATTAGTGAATTGTCAGTCATTGTTCAATTATCAGTTGTATATTGCGGAAGAGACTTATCCCGTGATTCAATTAAATTATTGTTATTCTGGTTTCATGGTTCAATCCGGCTGTTCTAATTTTTCGAAGAATTTATATAATTAAATCAAAGTAACTATCTACGTAAGTAAGAAGTTAATATGGTTCCCTGATCAATTTCGATTCTACTATTCGAAAGTCGTGATCAAATTTAGGCAGATGCAAAGTCCACATAAAAATACACGAAAGGTAAAGTACACACAAATACTGATCGACTCAAAGACCGTATGACACACAATATCCAGCCGTAACAATCAAATTATATTAGACCTTATCCGGTTTTCCTTTTAGAAAAACATAAACCTCGGAGGTATCCTCGGGAGCTCGGTGAATGGCGTCTAATCACGCGAGCGGGCCGGGCCGACCCAAATGCTGCCACTGGGACACTCTCCCGGCCTCCAGAGTAAACAAACAACGCAGCTAACGGTTCCCGGATCAACGACTCTGCCTCTGCGTCCATACGACGTGTATCCGTTGTAACAATACACAATTTGGGATATGAACTTACCGAGTTGATTGCTCTAAATAAATGTTCAGAATATTGGTACCTGATAGCAGAGTTGTAAAGGAGAGTTCGCGACTGCGACCTGTCATTTATATCTAAGTATACATAGAATCTGTCTGTCTGTATTTCCGCTAACTCCTCCTAAACCACGCAACGCATTTTGATGCTGTTTTCACCATAAGTTAGATAATTTCTTCCGGAAGGTTTAAATGTATAATATATGCATATTATAGTAAAGAATAGCTCAGAAAATCCGTGAGAAGCCGGAGCGGGTCGCTAATTTCATACAATATCTGCCATGTTTATATCAGCAAAGACTATAGAAACACCGCAGTTAATAATTTTCTATTGACTTCAAAAGAGGAGGTTCAACGTTCGATAGTAGGTGTGTATCATGTTTTTTATATATGTTTACCGATTTCTCTGTCAATTATCTAGACCGGAGTTCCAGCGGTGGGAATGAGTGGAGGGTCCTAGCCCTTACTACCTTCTACTACCACCCCTTCTACTAATCAGAATTTGATACGAACAATCTATACTATCACCATATCTTTCTAAACTATTAAATGAGAATAATCTTTGCTCCGACCTTCCTTTACTGTTACCAAAACAATAGTTAAACAACTCCAACTCTAAACATTTTAAATTGAAACATCATTTTCAATTTGTAGCTGTAGCTATTCCAAAAATAGGTCTTGCCTATCGCTGTGGCGCTAAACCCTCTGTTGTCAACGAGTGACGAGTGGCAATAAAATTGAGTGCGGTGTCAACAAACGATGATCTACGATGGTGATGCGCACGCGCACGCGCCGGCACGCGACCCTTTAATATGATGTATATGCTTGGGGACGCATTTAAGACTTTATGTTACGATATTTTTAATTATTATAGCGACAGAGAGAATACAGTGATCCGTGAAAGGCATGGCATGAAAAATGATAAAGTAGAAAGAGGTATGTCGAGATAGTTAGGGCATGTAGAGCGGATAGACGAGAGAAAAGTAACGAAAGAAGTATCTGTATACTGCGAAACTGGAAAGGCCCTAAAGAGGACTACCCAGAAAAACGTTCACTAGTTAGATCAGTACTGTTCTCAAAAAAGCTGGGGTCCGACGTGGCATGAATAAAAGTAGATGTATGAAGAGAATTGTGGATTTATGTGAGGCTAGGGAGTTGTACAGGACAGAGCATAATGGCGGTCCACTAACCAAGTGTTTCCCTTCCATGGGATCGTTCTAGAGGTATATTAGAGGTATCTTAGAGGCTGGCACGCATTGGTAGCGCCCCTGGTGTTGCTAAGCGGGCGGTGGTGACCACTTTTAATCAGGTATCCCGATTGCCTGTTTGTCTGCAGTAGTACATAAATAACCCTTGTGGGACGGAATCGTGAACTCTATGTATGTAGGTACAGGATTTGTAATCCTTCTCCGTCAATCGATTACGTAATAAACTATACATAAAGAAAAAACGAAGCGCACAAATAAGACAGTTGCGAATTGGGTAGGCTTGATTTATAGTTTTATACTATTTACAGCTGACGCTTAAGCACTGTATTTATTCAAATGAGTAATTCGACTAATTTGCATCGAAGGCTAACCGCGCATAGAACAGCGCGTCATTGTTTAAGAATAATATGAAATCATATGTGACATAAATCACGTCGTCTAAACGGTTTTATGAGATAGAAAAGCTTTAAGCGGTAGTAAGTACTGTATCATCCAATTTACTTACCCAAATAGTGATTTGATGTATCATTCTCAAACAGTACAATTAACTAGGTATAATTGACCGAACGTAAGTTCCGATCTAAGTACAGTTAATTTGTTTTCGTTCGTAATTAAATATTGTTCATAAAATGAAATAAATAACTATTGTAAATTTCTGCTCGGCCAACATCGAAACCGGGACCTCTTGCGTGGTAGACAGCATGTTGACCACTGAATCACTCAGGTCGTCAGAATCGCAAATCTGTTGTTTCTCGTGCTACATTTACAAGTGTTAATATTTAGATAACTACCGAAGCTAGTGCCCATCTGCCTATATTAAGAACAAGAACGGATTAAAAAAAGAAAAGATCAACAATCCAAAATTATAATATTTAAACTATCGCGGTTAACACAAACTGCGTCGAAATATCGGGCTACTCGTAAACAAATGTACGCGTTAGGAAACTCGGAATATATATACCCTACGCCTAGCCGCGCCAATTCCCATATATTATTCCTATAGATATTATTTCCAGTCGCACCCAGTGGGTACGACCGAGAATAAATGCTTTTAAAATACCCAAAATTATATTGAACCCAATAATTTACAAATAGTTCGAAGATAGAATGCCTCCATTAACGTAGTCCTTTTCTTTTATTCTTCTTCTTGTTATGCCATTGATTGTAGAATTGATTGGTTGGACTACCAGTGCATTACACCCTGACTCTATCATAAACAAGAACATTAGTGCCCTTAATTGAAATGTCATTAAAGATGGAGACAACACTTCCAGCTTCACCGTCCCACTCGACAGTCTGAGAATTACAAAAGATGCAATGGGTGGATTTTAGTTGTTTACTTTTTACAGCCTTGTACATTTTTATGGTCAATTGTAAGCTTGTTTGTTACGGTGTTGTAAAGGGAATATTACGGTTTGAATTATGACACGACAAGACGAACAGAATTGACAAACATTACGCAAGAGACTAGCAGATACATAAATTGTTGATGTAAATTTTACGATAGCTGTAAAGGCATAAACTGTAACAGAAATAAAATAATGGGGCAAATAAATGCGGATACCAGTTCTGGTGGAGACACTAAAGAGTCTATTGAAATTGTTAATCCGTCCACTTGTAAGCAGCGATGTAATAAAGCCACAGAGGGATAACGAGCAGTAAAACGTCTTACTACAGGGCGGTGCATTGCATCAACTGCGAGTGCAGCGCAGATGTGGATGCGCACTTATAATGTTATCTCACGCGTTTTATTAATTCGTGTTTATGGCACATTAGTCAACGGCTAAAAAATAGTTAATAGTGAATTCAATTCAATGTCACGAAATATACTTTGACTATACTGTTAATGTAATAATGTTATAACTAATTTCTAATTATAAAATAATACTATATAATTTGTAACGTGTCGATGTTCAATAAGTATATTGTATACCTATAATGAATACAATATTTTAATCTGATTCTGAAAAATTCCCCGACGGCCCATTTAAAAAGCGAATTCGCTTCACACGCATACATCTCATTATTAAAGGCCATTACCGATATATTCCACCGCTGCATCCCCACACTGTGTCAATACATTCCTAACGCAGGCTGGCATCGCATCTAGACCCGCGTACCGACTCCTGAGGCATCCTTATTAATTACTACTCTTAATTGGGCGCGCCTGCGCCCGCGCCGGCCACGCACTCCACTGATTAGTTACACTATCTTCTAATATATTTATTATTGTTCTTATAATAATCATCTCGGCATCAATATCTCGGTTGTGCCGCGCGCGAAGGCCCAGGGTCCGAAAATGATCCAGGTGTTGACAGATCAGGTGATTACAGTAGAGCGACTGCCATCTGACCTTGTTAAGGGAACCAGATCAGATTGGATCACGGTCACACATTTAGTTGACTGAATGTGCAGTTTTCTCACCGTAAGATCGTAGATATTGTTCAACTAATGTGGGTACATAACTGAGAAAAAGTCATTGGTAGGCTGCACTGGGGACCGAACTTAGTAGCTCTCGCTTAAGAGCGTCGATATTGTTCAACTCAGAAAAAGTTGGTTCATAACTCAGAAAAAGTCATTGGTATATGGCGGCACTGGAGATGGAACTCGGTACCTCGCGCGCTAGTGAAGCATTACGCCACTGACGCTCCTCTAGGCATCCTTATTAATTACTGTTTTTAATTGGGAGCGCCTGCGCCTGCGCCCGCGCCGGCCACGCACTCCACTGATTAGTTATACCATCTCTAATAGATTAATTGTTCTTGCACCCGTTATTTATTGGGTGCCAGATAATAGGTCCGAGGAATTTTCGGAATGAATTTTATGGCTTATTGACTGACCCGTGTTGGAGTTGACTGAGCGTTTTTGAATATTCGTTGGGGCGATTATAATTGTTTTGGTGGGAGTGAATAGCTTAAGCTTAAGACAATGGTTAGAAAATACAATGGAGGAGACATAGTTTCTGACCGAAATGTAAAGTTTGTAGAATTAGGATCTTGGCTCTTCATTAGATCTTTAAGAGATAACTTTTTCATTGAAACCGCTGTGAGCTTGCGAGGCTTGGCGAACCAACTTTGGATGAAATATTTTTGATGGGGTATCTCACTTCCAATAGTGTAAATCCCATATATTTCAACTAAATATTGCTAATTGATTTGATGTTACCGATATTCAATGTTTACATCGAAATTGAAGAGATAGCATCTGCACGGGGTCGTTCACCGCCGCATGAATGCAGACGGCAAGGCGCCAGCGCAGCCTTTGACACTGACAGCCAGTGATTGATCGATCGATAATCCGATGATTCTCCGAGTATTCCCGAAACTAGTTCCGACGCAGCCCGACGGATTGTTAAGGCGGGTACTCACTAAGTGCACGTAAGAAGAGCAGGATGAGAAGCCTAAGAACCTAGTACAGGTTACAGAAAAAACGTACTAGGTATACTTTTACAACGAATCAACATCATGTCCGTACGCAACGTTCAAAAATGTGCTTACTTGAGAGTGCGGGCGGCTATGGCAGGCATTACGGTATTTAATGACGGCCCAGCCTGTCCACTGTTGGACTTAAACCTCCTCCGCACGTATAGAGGGTTTTGGTATAAAGAAACACTTAGCAAGCCGGTTGGAGAACCTTGTACTCTCTAAGTGGTGCCATTCCATTTTCCACTCTAGCGGATGCCAAAGGACATTAAATATCTGATATTACTGATTTTTTATACATAATACTTCCATGCAAACGGGGCATAACGCCAAGATCATAATGACGATGCATGTATGCATGACTGCATGCATGACTTCCATGCATGTAGCCCCAGTTACACGTGCTAATTTCAATCACGACAGCATGCTATTTTTGAGCAAGAGCTTTTTATAAGGTAGCATGTGTACACCTACAAGCATGATTATTGGAAGCATGCTTATGGCTTTATAACGAAAAAAGCGTGCTAGTTTTCAGCATGCTAAAATAAGCATGCCGAAACATTGCATATTTAACTGGGGCTTATGTCGTAGTGGGCAAAGAGCTTTACCGAGCCTAACGCCCAGTGGAACGGTAAAGATCCGCCTACAATGTGCCCCGCTGTTGTGAAACATGTAATTAGAGGTCTCGATCTGATGGGAGCATGTACCTAAGTGTCAGTTGTGCCTAACTGTGACATGTAGGTGACATGTCTCTTAGCGAACAATATGCGAGTGATTGACTAAGGGCTTCGCTATAATGGGCCTGAGATTATGGTGTAATAGCTCGATTATTGATACGATATAGACAATACCTTATCTATCTAAGTGCGCGTAAGTGTGATTGATTGAAAGAATGATTGTTGTGCACGCGGTTCTGTTGAAGCTACATAACTTGAAATGTAAGCTCAGTGGATCTACTCTCTAAGCTCGTGGTTCGTCATCATCTTTGCGTCAATATCCCGGTTGTGCTCTCGCACACCAGAAAGGTCCAGGATTTGGCAGATCAGGTTATCACAGTGGAGAGAATGCCCTCTGACCTCCGTGACCCTGTTAACAGAGGAACCTGACCAGATTAAATCATGGTTACACATTCAGTGGCCTGAATGTGCAGGTTTCATCACGGTGTTTTCTTTCGCCGTATGAGCATCAGTTAGTGTTGTACTAATGTCCATAACTCAGAAAAATATCATTCTTACATGGCGGTAGTGGAGTTTGAACTGGGTACCTCTCGCTTATGAGTTGGAATAATTAAGCCAGCGACGCTCTAAGCTCGCGATTTGTTACAATGAATCCATCCGATGACAAAGGAACTGTGTAATTCATATTATATTGCAGGCTACGTGACAATTAATTTTCGAAATTACGAATGGTCCGACATTATGGTCTCTTTACAGAATGTGAGGTTGGCTGGAAAAAATATATTTTAGGGATAAGCTTGCCTTTGTACTTTGTATTGTAACTATGTTTCTAATGTGTTTTGTGCAATAAAGAGTAAAATTTATGGAATGACGTTCGTAGAGAGTAGAGGCCCATAGCCAAAGTTTTCGCTAGGTTTTGCCAGCAGTATTAAAAGTAATACTTTTGCTTCAATTAGTACCAAAGCACATCCTAAAACACTATTAACACTAGTTAGAAAACAAGTTATACATTTTTTAAGTTCAAAATGAAGTTAGTTCGTTATGATAAGACTACTCCATAATGAGAAATGAGAATAATATAAGACACGGCGAATGATACCTAGATATCTTATTTGTTACCACAACATAACTATTTTTTTAAATAATTCGGATAACAACTAGGAATCAATTTAGTGCGAACGGAAAATATTTCTGAATGCAGAGTTCCAAAATCTTACTTCCGATATTTATTTATTTCTTTTTTATTTATTCTTAGGAAAATCAACAGCTGTTTTAACATGGATTAGAAGTAAACTTAAGTATCAGAAAGATAATTACAGATTCTCACAGATAAACACAAATTAAAATATTATCGGTTACATACGGTTATAACCGAACGCTTTTCTCCAATATAAATACTACAATCGAAAAATAAAAAAACAGTATAAGTATAAACTAATTCGAAAGACAATTTTCAAAACTAAAATTAACCAAAAGCCTTCTTGCCGTCGGAACACTAGTGTAAAAATACCTATATCTATCATCATTCATTACAATTTAGAAAATTTGCCCTCTACCGGTGTAAATGTTTAAGATGTATGAATGTGGACGAGGCGAAAGAGGTTGGTCAGGATTGTAGCTTGTTACACTCAATAGTCTTTGCCTATCCCTGTTGTCGTATTCCATAGGGGTAAGCAGATACTATAAGGTGTAAGCATAATTTCCGACAATGTAAGTACAAGCACCAATACGTATAACAAAAACTCAAAACTCACCAATGAAAAAAGTTGAAAATAAAAGGCACAAATATCGCAAACCGAAGCCGATTAACCGCCACAACACAAGAACGCTCCTCCACTTTATAATAAAGTAGAAAAAAAAACTTCAATTCAAAAAGCTTCCTTATACTCAGTCACTAATTATTAACGCACTAGTATCGTAATAGGAAGCAGAGCCGCGCGCTATCACCGACAACCGGTCGCAAGGAGCCGCTGTGAAAAACTAGTCACTTTTTAGGCGGCACGCCATCAGCCATGCACTATTTGACTTGTCACATCATCCACGCACGCATCAATCACAGTGATTGATATCAGGCGGTAGGACTATCAACTATCAAGCCTGAGGAGTCCGCCTGGATGAGTAACCGACATATATTTCTGCCGGCTAGCAGGGTAGGCGGTGTTTGTAAGGTAAGGTGGCCAGCGCAATTACAAGCACCAAGCAATGAGGGATTTCATCTTGGTCCTCACAATGACAATGCACTTATAGTACTGCATTTTAGTTAGCACAGTTCGTTTTCTAGTCATTGTTACAGGACAGGTACTTGACAGACCAAGGGGAGTCGCGGAAGGAAGTCGACGAGGAAGTGCGACGACCCCCATCACACTATTATTAGAACATTGTGACACGACACTGACAGTTTATGGGTAAGATAATTAGTTTACGGGATCAGGAGATGGACGTTACGTACAGTTATTTTATAAACAAAATTTAATATAGGAATTAACACTCGAAAATTACTCATAAATTACCTGTCAAATTGATACAGGCTGTGTTAAAGGTGGTGCGTTCTAAGTTGTAAAGTAAACAGACTCGTTATAACATCCCGCCTTCTCGCAATTATCTAGTCTGAAAACTCCATTTGCAAAGGCATTCCTCACTCCTCACAATTCGCTACACAGCGTGTGGCTCGCACAAATAGATGCATAAACATACACGTCGCGGGATGATGAAACTGGCCCGTTAACCAGCCAAGTACAAGTATCGTTTATCTGTGTACCAATAAATTCTCTAATTTGGGTCACACAGTACAAGGTCACTTTCCAGAATGTTTGCCGAGCCACCCTGTGACACCGCGTGGACTACTTTCGTGGACGTTATCAGCCGACGAGTGAAGATACCGAATGAAATAACTAGTAGTGATTTGGTTGCAATTGGTGAGGGAGTTGATAATCTCAGTTAGTGCAAATGCGAGAGCACAGTAATTGCAAAAATAAACGTAACACAAAACAAACGGCCACCATCTGGTGAACAGGACTTCCTCCGCGGCATATGATAAAATGTGTTCTATGATTTATTTTCATTATAAACCTTTTATTTCGATCACAAACCGTTGTTATAGAGTTCAAAATTTTGTATACGAAAAACCGATAGACATAGCAAAATCCCCAAAAGATTCAAATATATACTAAACTGCTGAAACGATTTTAACGAAGAAAGCCCATCGCAGATTATAGAAACTGTGATCCAGGATTTAGCAGATCAGGTAATCACAGTAGAGCGACTGTCATCTGATCTCCGTCACCTTATTAATAGAGGAACCTAACCAGATTGGAACATGGTTACACATTCAATCGCCTAAATGTACAAATTTTTTCACTATGTTTTACCTCACCGTAAGAGCATCGGTTAACGTTCAACTAACGTATGTAACTATGCACATAACTCAAAAAAATAATTTGAACATGGCGGCACTGGGGTTCGAACCCGGTAACTCTCGCTTATAAGTCGCACTCGCTAGCCACGACTCCCGCGACTAGTTTGGCCTATAATCTAAGTTGTACGGATTCCTGGGCGACGTGTCACTGCCTATCGATTGTAGCCAGGCGGATTAATTACAAAACCATAGGCTCCACATTCCACCTGTGTATGCATACGCACGAATTGAGGTCGCCAACTGAGGTATTCGTGCGAAAAATATGAGGTTTATTCAACTATTGTCACCGAATACTAATCTATTACATATTGTCTGCTTCATACTCTTTTTTCCATTTATTTGTTTAACGAACTGGGTAATTTATGGCTCTGTCCCTCATTCAATCCATTTTGGCTTTGTAGTACCATGTTTAATTCCACACGCAAGGTTTGAAAATTAACAAATTTAATAATAGTATGATGAATCTTATAGTCTAACTGGGAAATAATGTTTATATCAGTCCTTTAGACATTGCTCTAAAACCAGTATATTGAATATCATCAATAACAGAGTGATGTTTATTAATTCTCTTGAATTGAACAGTCTTCTGTCAAGTACAAGTTGTGACAAGTAAACCTTAAACTGTTCAACCAGTCTCCGGGTCCCCGGCGGAAGACCTTTGTCAACCTTGCTTCGCTATCGGTACTAGGAGGCACACCTAACAAGTAACATAAAACGTGTGAAATTATACTTATATATTTTTAATAAAGTAGGTACTGTAATTCATTGTTTCGTACTTGGATGAAATGGCATGTTCACCAACTTGATTTTGTTGTTTTTGATTTTTTGAGAAATTTGAGTTCATCTATGACGATCATACCAATCATGACGTCATATCAATCAGTGACGACTGACAAACAATAAAAGAGCAGCTTTGCTAGCATTCCTTTATAAAATAAGGGCTTATTTGCCTCACATTAATAGAACAAAGAACAAGGTAATCATGAGTTACACCTTTAGCACATAAATAAGGCCGTAATATTGGCCGTAATATCGCGTATCACGGCGAGTAATCCAGTTAGCGCATAGTGTGGGCTTTGATACGAGTAGGAAGCGCAAGCGCACATCAAAGGGCCACTCAGACGAGGCCCTATGGACCACTAACCACTTGGCAGATGGCAGATGGAGCTCTCTATATATCAGGCTTTACGCTCTCATTGATCGTAGATAAGTGCCTGTTGAGTCCTTCACTGTGAAATTGCTGTTTTGTACGGCGAAAGTGCAAATATACAAAGATTGCAAAGATACAAATATAATGAAGATATCCGAACATAACGAAACTTTGTAAGTTAGTGAGATAATATTAAAAAGTAATGTAGATCGATAGGAAAATCGAATACAAGAAAACGATGAAGTATGTTAAGATAATATAATAAAAGCCAACTACTTATAGCTTACAATATTACTCTAATTATATTTATATTTTATAGAATTTTATTTATCCATAGTTTAATAATATATACTATAAGATAATGTGCTAACTTACCTATTCCCAAAGGTTGTCTGGAAGAGATCGCTTAAAGCGATAAGGCCGCCTTTGCGCGCATATAAATTGTTATATTTTTCTTTTTATGTACTCATATCTTTCACTTTTGTGTGTGCAATAAAGAGTTTTTACTTTTTTACTTTAACTACTACCTAAGTCATAAAAATTACTTTTTATAGTTAATATGGAAAGAAACCAAATTTAAAACAAATAATAAAAGGTTAAACTTATAAACAAATGTGGCACATTATTATAGAGTTTTGCCATATGAGCACGCTTTGCAGGCGAGTTGGGAGTTATCTTCTGGTACATGGTAAGCCTGTCATGATATATTGGCTGGAAGTCGGTGGGGGGACTAAAAATTGGGAGCGATAACAAATCTCCAGCACCATAAGCAATACATATCTAGTGAACTAATAGAGTATTTAAAAGTTACGAGGACATTGGAGATATATATTGTAATACAACGGCGTGACAACCCTCAAAATGAAACTTGTATCTTTCTACATCGATTACGCGTTATAGTTGCATAGCCACAGAAACTGATCGGCTACATAAAAATAATTGGAAAATTATACAAAGACATATAGGCATTTTCTTTACAAAACGAAGCCTTTGGAAACGAAATCTTTGTGCCACAAAGTTGGTATCGCCTTGACTAATACATAACCTGCATGTTGTTGGCGTGACGCATTGGGCAACGACATAAAATAGTGTTAACAGCCATAAATATACTAATAGTGAACTGTGTTACTGCTATAAGGAAGTGAGACAAACGTCTATTGACTTGAAATAAAATTAATAAAATTAAAAAAGTTACATTGAAAAACCTTAAAAATTGAACTTAAGTCGAGATCATGAATCAGACCGATTCAAATAACGTGCAAGCGTACGCAACGATGCAGCCGACCTCACACTGTAGCTGAACAAATATACACCGGCGATACCGACCGATCGAGAACATTGAAGTGCTCCACATTCACACAATAGACCTGCCAATTTTTAGTTTTATACCTATGTGTAATTACTGTTAAAGATAAGAAAATACATTTTGTTAATATGACCCATCGTGGTTGTATTATCTAAATAGTTTCCGCCCGCGATTTCGCACGCATAAAATTCGGTAACAGTGCGGTCCCGTGAGAACTACCTATTTTGAATTTCTAGATAAATTATATACTCGTACATCTTTCTGGTGAACAATCAACACTGTTATGCACCTTTTTCAATCATCTACTATCTCCTTACAAACTTTTACGTTTGTTTGATTTATAACAATCAATATCAATATTAGACATATTTTATGATTGCTCTACTAAAAGCTGCTATACATTAGACATTAGTGGAGTGGTTTGCCTTGCCAGGCAACACACTACGAAAATCGCTGCAGTCCATTGTCTGGTTCTGATGTCCTTCGACCGCGTACCTGGAGGTTTCGAACCAGTTAGGCAGGTACGATAGAAGAAAAATCATCTCTCTTCATACGTAGTTATATATAAAGACACAACTAAAACTGCCGTCTCACAATGACGCAACTATTCGTCGCTCTAACATTTTACGATAACAGCTTTAGGGCTAGTTGTAATTCATATGAGGCTGGTAAAGCGCGAGACAATAGCGAATTACCCGAGCCGTCACGCCAGTGGGCCAATGCCTACGACACTATTAATCTGCTCCTAAACAGCACTTGTATGCAAAATCTGTGCTGGATTCCCGGCCCCTGCGCAGATTGCGTTGACGTGCTCTCGGGTAATAGGCCTGATCTCACATATTGGATCAATCTTTGCATTCTCAGGAATCACTTTTCATACGTCTCGCAATGAGATTAGTCGCTGAGACAGCTAGTCCAGTGGTTTATGAAAAAGGCCGCATATATGCAAGCTTCAAGAATTCGCCTGAATGTCTTCTACCGTATCTATCTACATTTTTTGCTACTTGCTGCTTATGTTGCATTTCTGTTTGTGGGATAAGTTAGCCATAATTAGCCAGTTTGGCGCTCAAAGTGTTAACAGATAATGCACCTGCGGTACTGCATTAATGTTACATTAAATGTCAGTTGCGTGAATCGTAGAAGAGTAACAGTTACATTACGAGAATTTTCGCATTGTAGACAAATGAAAAATAAAACATCGTCAAATCTAAAAGCTAAATTCGGATCATAGTAAATTGCCTCTGTAAATTTATGACAGTTTCATTCATAGAAAATCTTAAACGTATAAATTCACTAAGTAAATTTTTCGATTTCAAGATAGCCTTTGATCTAAAGTAGTAAACTCGGCCCCTGCCGAGATGTTTAGTGATTTTAGTGATTTTTAATGAGTAGTGCCCTAAGTCTTTGTGGTAGATAGTGGGGTCAGGACCCGAAACTAAGGAGAAGCATTTAATGTCTGACAATCTACTATTATTTATTACATCATTTCTACAATTTTACTGGCACGAATCACGGATACGTTTGCATACGATGTAGGCCTAAGGCCCAAGTTACGCAGCACCGGCGTGTAGCAGTGTAAGAATGTTAATTCCTAAGCCAATAGAGTAACATGATAACACGGCAGAGCACATATTTACCGAGCAATCGCACAATTAAACGTGTGAACAATTCAACGGAGGCGCTGATTCCACAACCGCTGGTCCAGATTTTAGTAGCGGAGGCGCGGGTAGAAGCGATTCCGATTACAATAAAATGCGAACTGTGATATGTCCGATAGAGGGACAAACAGTGGATTCCCGCACACAAGTGAATTTAGGCGGACGTGATACGTGCGACACGATTGCGCAAACGGCTAGCCTTCGCGCGGTTCCTACTGTGATAACGGACCACCAGCTAACCCTGGCCCTATTACTGAGGATGTGCGTATACCGCGCCGCGGGCGCACCACCGATGCACCATGGGATCACCATATTTTGTTGATCGTTCATCGATTGAGATTAATTGTTTTATTACTTCAAAACTAAATTAGACGGGTTTCAAGCTTTTTGGCGCCGAAAGCTTTCGGCTTTATTGGGCGTAAATGGCTAAAAGTGTTGTCATATAACTTTGTCATTTTAAATTCAAAATATCCCGAATGAAAATTCGGCTTATACGACATAAAACTGTAGTCATAAAAGTTTGCCATTTTGAAATTTTAAAACATCCCGAAAAATATCTCAAACAGAACAAGCATGAAAGAAAAAGGAATAAATAATGAAAGTATCTGTACAAACCTGATTTCAGGGGGAGAACAAAACAAAAAATGATGTGAACTTAAAACATTACGTAATCCGATACCTATCACGAGACAATAGGCGAGGCGGAACGGCCAGGATCCGCACGGGACGGGAGTAGGGTCCTGGCTGGAGAGTACTCGGAACACAATTTACCATGCCACTGGGTCGGGGGGCGGGCGGGGCAGCACGGGGCGCAGAAGAGAGGGTAGGCTGCGGGTCTGCGAGCGGCGTGAGGCGTGAGGCGCGCGCGGAGTACGCGGTGCGAGCGGTGTACGCGGCGGGCGCGGCGTGCGCGGCGGAGGCTGCGCGACTGGAGGAGCGCTCTGTGCGGCGGCTCGCTCCCGACTGTCAGCTAAAATTGCGAGCTTTATCAATGGACAAACATCGAATCGGCGCGCGCGCACGTTTGCCCGGCCACTTAGATCGGCGGTGCTTCCGTTACGTTATTAGTGGATGTTATTCTTTACCTAAACGTTTGTTTATTCGCCCGTTTAAGCGCTTATAGTGTTTACATTTTGGTTCGTTTCTTTCGGGCGTAACGTTATCGAATGCGCGCGCTGCGTTTCTGGATGCACACGGCTGACGTGTTGTTGTTTCGCAACAGTTGGATATTCCATAGACGTTTTTCCGTATCACTTCTTAGAACTTTAATTGTTAAGGGTTTTTTTATTATTTTAATTAGTAAGTATTTCGTGCTATGTAGAATGTGTACCATTCTTGTCTACGTGTGTTACATTTTCTGTGCACACTCTGCCTAAAAGCACAAGGCATCTTAGATCAACTAACTGTTATAATTGAGCGAAGCTCTACATAAATATGTATATATTTTTTTATATTACATTATGCAGACAAATAGTCAAGCGCGCCACTTTCATACATCAGTGGGACATCAGCAACACCAGGGGTACCAATTCGTCGTCCACCTCTATATAAAGAGACCTTCAATATACCTCTTGAACATTCCCATGTCCAAAAGAAACACTGTGGCTCGTAGTCATTCCACATTCGAATCGAACAAACAAACTAACTAACAAATCCGTCCGATTTGTTAAATCGACTCAATAATTTTTTGTTTCCTTGTAGCAAATTTCCACCCGTTTGTAGATAACTAATAAAAGACACCGTTAAAAAAATAGTATTTTGCTTATATCTTCTCCGTCATATCAAATACAATACAATATTCAGCAGAGCCTCAGTCCTTACGAGTTTAAAAACTAAATACCCAGTCCTCTTCCGGGACCATCACCGCTTGATCGCCCGCCCGACCACATCGTTCGCCGCAAGTATGGCCGCAACCGATGACGAGGTGTGAGAGGAATGTTGAGCCCTATTCCCACAGAGGAGCGGGTATCCTCTCAGACTCTCGGGCCTTCTATCCTACTAAATGTTGTAGTAACACTCGAGTTACTTTTTACAGTTCTTTCATCGATCTGCTCTACATACCCAAATCTTTCAACATTCCTCTTTCTATTTTTGTCAGAGCATCATCTTTCATCTTTCATGTAACACCTTTCACGGATCACTGTATTTTTCACTCTATCACTCAATTTCACTCCACTGAGAAGACAATAAATGAATGAAGTTGCATGAAAATAATTGTGGATATATGCTAGGCTAGGGAATTGTATCACGAGAGAGCTAAGTGGCCGTCCATTGTTTCTGCCTATCCCCTCTGGGATAAAGTCGTGAGCTTTATTAATTAGTTGTATGTATGTAAATAATAATTCCATAAATGTTACATTTTTATTTTTGACAATGTAATTTATACTCACAAAAAAAACATATTTCATAGAAGATATTTTCTAGCATTCCTTATCTACTACCTAGGGCCAAATTAAAATCATACTCTATTGGCAGTCCCCGGCCACATTCCAAATAGAAAAGGATGTGAACACCAACGGTGGCAACGTAACCCGACACCCCCAGAGAGGCACCAGAGACACCCGCTGGCCGCTTCCGCGTCGGTTCGGCGCACAATGACTTATACGACTTGATTTGACAAAACAAGAGCTGACCCGGTCTAATCGGCAAAAACTTTATTGCTCAATCAACTGAGCTTTGCCATCATCGCTGCTGTGATTAAAATCCGTCCAGACGCACTTGTCTAATTTGGTAAACAAAATAGATTTCAGAATGTCTGTCAGAAAATCTGTGGCAGTAGCTAAATGACGGTGAAATATAAATTTTCTGTAAAATTATGTACATGTTTAAATGGATGTTAGCCTTGTGGTGTCCAGCATAGCCGTGTGGTGTCCGGCAGAGAAGAATAGCAGCAACCCCTTACACTCTAGGTGTCGTATAAGGCGACTAAAGTTTTCGAGGCAAAAAGTGTAGTCTCCGCAAACTGGAAAGTGGGCAGCAGCGTTATATTTATAACACTGCGATCTCCAACCCGCCTGCCAAGCGTGGAGTTTATGGCAATGACCTCCCCTCTCGTGGGAGAGGCCCTAAATCCTGCAGTGGACTATTATGGGCTGTGATGATAATGATTTAAATGGATAATTTAATTTGCAACAGTATTCGTTAAAATTTACATTCCATGTGTTTCTTATATAATTCGTGTCGCTCCGCTATTCAAAAGCCGGGATACAAAAATTTACCTTATTTATCTCATCTGGCGTTAATGTCCCGGTTGTGCTCTCGAGAACGAGGGCCCGGGGTCCACCTTGACCATGATCCAGGATTTGGCAGGTCAGGTAATTACAGTGGAGCGACTGCCATCTGACCTCCATGACCATGCTACCAGGGGAACCTGACCAGATTGGATCATGGTTACACATCCATTCGCCTGAATGTGCAGGTTTCATCACGATTTTCCCTTACCGTCAGAGCATCGGTTAGTATTCAAGTAATGTACATAACTCAGAAAATAGTCATTGGTACATGGCCGGAGCGGGATTCGAACCCGGGGCCTCTAGCTTACGAGTCGGATACTGTAACCGGTCGGCCACCGACAAAAAATTTACCTTATTTAATGAGCAATAGCCTATATTCCATTGATTTGCTCTCACGCTTTTTGCTTCTGAATTAAGTTACTGAATTTAGTCAAATGTAATCAGCGCATAAGTATCGCAAAAGACTTGTCATAAGTTTGACGTATATCTGTATGTGGCATCGTCGCTCTCGAACAGTACGGATGACCGATATTGATATTCGATACGGTTTTATTTGCGAGAAATAATACAATTAGAGACGCGCTATCTCCAAATCCAGGACCTTCTGGCGCGAGAGCACAACCGGGACTTGAGGCCAAGATAAAATTACCTATTTACTATTTAACTTATGCCTTCCTTATGGAAGGATATTATGATCAACAGCATTAAATAAATAATAAATAATCGTGGACAAATTCACACAGCGCCATCTAGCCCCAAACTAAGCAAAGCTTGTGCTATGGGTACTAGATTACTGATATATTAAATACTTTTTTAAATACATACATACATACATTATTTTACATAGAACACCCAGACCCGTAACAGAAATT
This sequence comes from Blastobasis adustella, assembly GCA_907269095.1. NCBI lineage: Eukaryota > Metazoa > Arthropoda > Insecta > Lepidoptera > Blastobasidae > Blastobasis > Blastobasis adustella. The sequence continues at coordinate 17,427,917 of OU026128.1, read as the reverse complement.
AAAATTAATCATTTCAATTTCTGCCCGGAAGGGAATCGAACCCGGGACCTCTTGCGTGGCAGACCGGCATGTTGACCACTGAGCCACTCAGGTCGTCCACTCAGGTCGTGATTAACACCTAAGTCCACTGTTCTACTTAATCTCCACCACATAAGCGGAGGGTTTTGACAGCATAAGTTTTAAGACTTTCATGGTGATTTAATACGCTTTCAACACACAATAGATATTATCGGGTTTGTTACCACGGTTAGTATCGTTTTTACCTGAAGGTTAACGAGTAGTTTTGTTTTTATTTATTTATTTATTTATTTAAAACAACTTTACAGTATTACAGTATTGACCAATTCACTGAAAGCTAAAGATATATCAGTATCTATTACAAAACATTACATTCATTAATCTCTTGCAGTACTTCAGGCATTCCTTGCACACATCCATCCATCGCCAGTCAAATGAGTCACACTCGGGTGCCGATGCCAGGAGCGCGTTGAGCATACCCAAGGCTCGAACAATGGGTGAATTGGCGAGCGAAACGGTTCGGACCGCGGGAGTAGCGAGTAATATCGAGTTTATATCGAGGTAATAACTTAACAAAAACCGCAATTTTAAAATTTATTCAAATTATAATTTTAATAAAGGAATCAAATAACGACACATATGTTAAAATACATTGAGCTGTTAGGACTGTAGCCCTTTTTTAAAAGAAATAGACATACTCCTTCTGTCGCAGTCGGGTAAAAACCAAGCTTCATAACGGTTTCAACATACTTCACTAACTTCGATATGAAACTTTATTTGTATGCGAATTCGAAGTCAAGAAAGCGATATCGTTTTACGGCAAAATTTATAAAGCGGACTAAAATTGAACAGCATTTAAATAAATTAAAGTCTCATGTATCATCCGGTACAACAACTGAGTAAATAAGAATAAAGGACATACTCGTAGTTAAGTTGTCTGCCTTACTGTCGGATTTGTTTAGTAACACTACTCTTGCATGGCTAGCACAAGGGTGCCCGCTACACGTCTCGCGCCGCGAGAGGGCGCTTGATTCCTTCTCTCAATACTATGATGAAAGAGATAACATGTAGTATCTATATCGCACCTTTTCTTGCTTATCGCGCTCAAGAACAACCTTGTGCTAGCCGTGCTGGGGTCCTATTCTTGAACCGCTCGCCTCAATTCGAACGGTTTACAATTTTGATTTTCAGCATGAAAAATTCAATATTTTAGAGTTAAATAGGCGGTACAGAAAGAAAATGGTTCAAAATTGGGGAAAATCAGCGTCAAGTATCAAAATATTGAATTTTTAGTCCGAAAATCGATACTGAAAAAAGCGGTAATAGAGGCCCTGACACCTGTAGCTTCTTGCTGGGGTACTACTTGGCTCCCGAGACTGTTCAAGCTGTCTTAGGGTCTGTATAAGAAGGGGCAACCTCGAGTGGCGAGTGGAGTCGTTGTGGTGCTGAAAATCGACTAGCCACAAAATACGAAACGATCAACTATCCACCTATTCTCGGACTCGGTGTGCGTTGCTTAATTAAGCGCGCTGCCACTAAACTAGGGCTGCTTCTACGCAAATAACTTAGGTTACCACACCTATGGTCATATCTCTCAATCATCATCAACGACCCGAACCGTTATACGGTGATGGACTCGTGTTTCTCTCATACTTGGCAGGCGGGTTAAAGATCACAGTACTGTAAAACACACAAAACAACGTTGCAGCCAAATTTTTGGTCTACGAAGGCACACGAAGGTCTTGGCTGGGACTGACTTAGCGTACCTCCGCACTATCTATGTGGTTAACTGGTACACGATCATTTTTCCTCGTGACCACAACGACTACAACAAAAAATATGTACGAAAAACGCTCTGTGGCTAAAATGGTATTCATTCGCGGCTACCACCTAACAGCTCCAGTGGCTTGAGCCTTGACGGTTGCTACGGGACTACACGGATAGTGCTAGTTAGCAGCTCATTTCTTTTGCTATACCTAATTTAGACGACTTTAATAAGCCAAAATCATCCCTCTCTTTTCAAGTTTCGGACCGCGAACTACGACGGTTTCCAACCACATTATTGTTACGGCTACCCCACCACACGGTTAGCCGAAATGGAAACCGCATGTCGGTCACCCGGACGGCATGGCTACCCGTAACGCACCTAGCTCCTCTGCACACGTGGCCTTGGACTATCCATACTATCTATTCATACCTACCAGGCAATAATTAGAAGGTCATCCTCCGCGTTAAGTATTCGTGTATCAAAGAAATAACACTTGCATCTTGCAACTGTCTTACATTACTGTCAAACACGAAACAAAGGGGTTTCCTTGTATCTGTTTTTATTGTCAGCTGTGTTTGTACACTTGCACCGCCAAAAGATACGCAACCCTGGACCGGTTTTCAGTTGGTCCGCCTGTTTACGTCATTGCGAGCCGCCAGCCAATACATATGTGCTGCAGACTTTTTACATTAAGTACTATTCAGGTATTTGGGTATTTCACCTGATGGTGAGCGGCCGAAGAGGGAGCAAAGCTGTCCAACAGCTCATTCATTCTGGCCTTAAAGGGTGTCCAGATTGTACTGGTACATGGAAGGCAAGGCGTTCCATTCATTAGCTGTAGAAAGGTCGAACCAAAGCGGAAAGCCGATTCATCACAAGTGCCCCTGTTGTTTAGGTACAATTCCTTCATTAATTTCATAGTTAATTTGTTTCGGATCCATAAGATATTATTTAGCTTCGGGCTGCACGAGTGTCAACAAAACTAGCTGCGCCGACGTTCAAAATGGAGTTCAGATCACTGCTGTATGAATAATGAAGCCTTTGAGATCGGTTCAGACTGAATTCAAATTGGATACAATAGAATATATACTATAAACCTACATTAACGTAATTGAATACAGCCAGCGGCTTCCATTCGCACGTGAGTCAATACTCTGTGAGTTATTTTCTGGAGTTTAAGGTTTTTACGGGGTCGGCAGCGTGTGGGTGATGCCCCTGGTATTGCAAACGTCCATAGGCTGCGGTGACTGCTTACTATCAGGTAGGCCGTAAGCTTGTTTGCCACCTTAGTGGTCTAAAATAAAGTTAAACATATCGTATCTCAGGAATACGAGGTAGTGAACGTAGTAGACAGTCGCAACATAGGGACGTATTAAGGAGAATGCCTTACAACTACGTGACGGCTACCTACCTGACACAAGCAATTAAATACCTACGCCTATAGAAATATATGATCTACACTGCTTTAAATCGGAACACGTAACAGCTAGCAATATAAAATTACAAAAAATACAAGGAACGTTATCCGCAAACACGGTCCCCACGGCCCGTCAACACCCACTGCTACCATAAATCATCATAATCAGGGCGATTGTCTTCCGAAAATGTCGAACCAAGTGTATTATTTAGTGCGCTGACGGCCACTTGCCCAACGCATGATTGGATTTATGTATCAAGTATGAATACCAACCCATTTATCTTAATTGAGAACATGAAATATTTGTTTCGAATCGCAACGAACTAGCGAATCTATAAAAAATATTTTCTTGGTCTTTAACTGGAATGCCGGTGGCCGTGTGGTGTCCGGCAGAGTAGAATAGGATAAACCCCTTACACTCATGGGTGTCGTACAAGGCGACTAATGTTTTCGAAGCAAAAAAGGCTGGAAAATGGGCAGCAGCATTTTCCATTGTTATATTTAAACACTGCGATCTCCAACCCGCCTGCCAAGCGTGGAGATTATGGCAATAACCTCCCCTCTCGTGGGAGAGGCCCGAAGTTGTTACGGGCTGTGATGATGATTAACTGGAATGCGATAGGATACACGAAAAGAGCGGGTGCTCCATGTCATAGATCTGGGGGCTCGGAATTGCCCACGCCAAATCGAGCAGAAAGTAGGAGGCACTAACTACATTTACGTTTCGTTGAATTTTCAGACCCTAATAACCTCAGTCTGGATAATGCTACCAAGCTCAAATTATCAGAATAATATATACGTATCAGTCTTATAAAACATACAAAGGTTCTTTATCTAGCTTTTATATTATGGATTTTACTAGCACCTAAAATATATCGATTTCGACACTGACGGACTTCTCATCAAAACCTCTATGGCCCATTCCGAAGTCTTACGAAGCCGAAATTTGGTATACTTAGGATTTGCAAACAAATAACAAGAAGAGAAGAAATCTTTGACTTTACTTTCCAACCCCTGTAAATGGGTGTACACTTCCCGGATTGCTATATATCTGAAAATAGGGTCTTGGCTAAATAGTATTCACTGTTACAGGTTACATTATAGCATATTTTATAGGGATCTCTAATATTTTTGAAAATAAAATACACAGCATACAGTAGCTTTTTACAGGTAAAGAATTTTTGAAATCGGGTAATTCATGTGTTTCTGTGAAATTTGTATAGATTAAGATTTTCTTCCAAAATTGTCGGTTATTGTCCGATATAAGAGAGCAACCTCTTTGGTTCATTGTACCTTTGTGCGTACATAGCAAAAAATTTGCTCATCACACACACAATGAGATTATACGCGGAATGTGCGATAAGATTGCTCTGTTACTATGTACCTACCTACCCTCATAAACAAACGCGGCTTTGGAGTGATCACGCTTTAAATTGGGGCGTGAATAGCGAAAATATCTCTCGCTTAATATCATCATCTAGTCCCGGTTGTACTCCTGCGCACAAGGGCCCGGACTCCGGCTTGACCATGATCCAGGATTTAGCAGATCAGATAATTACAGTGGAGTGACAGCTATCTAACCTCCGTGACCCTGCTACCCGGGGAACCTGACAGATTGGATCCTGGGTACATATTCAGTTGCCAGAATGTGCAAGTTTCATCACGATGTTTTCCCTCACCGTAAGAGCATCGGTTAGCATTCCACTAATGTACATAACTCAGAAAAGATTCGAACCCGGTACATCTCGCTTACGAGTCGGATACTTAAACCACTCGACAAATGACGCTCCACTCAATATAAGGCTTAATATTGACATATTATGACGTAACACACGCAAAATTAACGGATTTTCAACGATAAACGGAATACGGTCTGACCGTTCGACTGATGGAAAGCGGCCACCGTCCGCCGTCGACCAGAACATCTGCAACCTAAGGTGAGCGGATGCTGCGCCGGTCTTCGAGGTAGCTATAGACATGTCTTTTGAAGAACCCCATGTTATGTGCAAAGGAAATGCACATCTTCATCGTGCGCAGTAAAAAGTAAGTTGGATGCCTGGCATAAAGATGATGTGGATGAATATCTATCCCATCGTCGGAGGGTGCGATGAAGGAAAAGTGACGGAACATAGTATGGCAGTTTCTCAGAACATTTCCCGTTGTACAGACGCGAGACGGTAGAGTACACAGAGGGCCAACGTCTCTCCGGAGACCTAAGAGATTCAAGCCGCCTGTGATTCCAATAGTAGTATTTACGGGATGTTGTCGATGACGAATGCTTCGTAATTGAAAATTTAAAAGGGTACCTACATTATGTAGGGCCACATATTGCCTACATTGTAGGCAATATGGGGCATGCCGCGAACCAGCGCATGCGCCCGCGCGGTGTACACACGCGGTATTTGATCTCGGTATCTCCACTTATCTTGTTTGCCGCAGCCTCCTTCGCTGACCCAATTGCGGCAACCCCCCGCGCCTTCCCCCGATGGAAATTCGAAAATTACAATTTTCCTTACCCACTTAGATTAGCTGATTAGCAGATTAGCTACTGAGGCGCCTTATCTCGCGGATGGATCGTTCCAGCGGCGCGTTTCAGCGGACGCCGAAACCGGGTTACTTGCTGAGTCACGTGGTGACTGGTGTAGTGTTTCACCTAACAAACAATCAAACTGGGACAAACACATGCCATTCACAAGGGTCTGAATCGGATAATATACGAATAAATAAAAATCGCTTTCCGCGTCTGTCTGTCTGCATTTCCGCTAACTCTTCCTAAGCCTCGCAACGAATTTTGATGCAGTTTTCACCATCTGTTAGAGAATTGACCTGTGACCCTAAAATCCTAATGGATTGTGAATGTGTAGCGTTACGCGACTTGATCAAGTACGTAAGCCCCAGGGATCTGTGGAAAATAGGTGCCTAAACTAGCCTGTATCAGGAAAGAGGACCCGTGGGAGACCCTAGGAGCGATGGAGTGACATCGCGGAGAGCCAACAGCTTACGTACGACGTGAGGATGCCGAAGATCGGGCAAAGTGGAGAAGATAAAGTAGGAAAGCAGACCTTAGCCGTAGTCGGGATTGATCGCTCGGATGATGATGATGATGATTAATGATAATTCACTGGTGGTGAATAGGGAAATTTTCCGCCATTTTCCAAAAATTAGTAAAAATTAAAGATTTTAAGAAACTTTCAAGAAAATACAATGAATTTTTAAAATCTTATTTTAGCATTGATTGCGACTTATTGAGGCGGAAGTTGATTTTTTCAGTCTCACAGATATGTTGAGTATTGAAATTCTTTGTGTTGGAGGCCAGAACCACATCGAATCATAGCCTCCGACACATCACTGAGCCAAGTAAAAGTAGATAATAATATGATGAAATAATAATATTCTCCTCCTTTAAACCTATTGAGTATATTGCTGGACGCAGGATTCTTCAGGCTGTGATTAGTTAATATTCAAATCTCGTGCAACTTTTAACGAAAATCTGACAAACGATAGACATCGATATAAAAATAATCATCTTAGCGTTAATGTCCCGGTTTTTCATCTCGAGGACGAGGGCCCGGGGTCCGCCTTGACCATGATCCAGGATTTGGCCGATCAGGTAATTACAGTGGAGCGACTGCCATCTGACCTCCGTGACCCTGCTACCAGGGGAACCTGACCAGATTGGATCATGGTTACACATCCAGTCGCCTGAATGTGCAGGTTTCATCACGATGTTTTCCCTCGCCGTAAGAGCATCGGTTAGTATTCAACTAATGTACATAACTCAGAAAATAGCATATGTACATGGCCGGAGCTGGATTCGAACCCGGGACCTCTGGCTTACGAGTCGGATACTGTAACCGCTCGGCCACCGACGGTCTAATAGACATCGATATATTGGTTTCTAAATTGCGCATACAAAATTTAATTGGCTTTGATTGGTTGATATTAAAATTATGATCAAATTCGTTTGAATGGAGCGCACTCGGGGGACACTCCTCTTAATAACTACAAATACCTATGTGCGACTATCTACTAAAAAACTAGTGGAAGCGCCTCCAATTAGGCCCTTTTATTTATATCTATGACTACCAACCTAAATTCACGCATTGTGATCCACCAGTTTCCATTACCCAAGTCTGTCTGGGACTCCGCTCGCCTCATAGATACACTTTGCAACCGAGCAAGATTAAACAGCTAAATTAATAGTTGCTAACAGAGCAATAGTTAAAAGCTATTCAAGCAGTCAGATAACACAACAAGGCCTAAAGATAACACAATTGGTGGTGTAGGCCCATTGATTAATTTAATCGACGTTCTAGGTACGGATTACGTCATTGGAAGCGGTAAGTTGGTACATACATACCTACCGAAAGCGTCCGAGGAAAGGATATCAGCATTACCAACTTGGAGGAAAGAAGCACGCACTTTATGCGCCATATCAAACCTCAATCATCATCTTGGCGTTAATGTCCCGGTTGTACTCTCGCGCGCGAGGGCCCGGGGTCCGCCTTGACCATGATCCAGGTAATAGTCAGTACGAGATAGCCAGGCCTAGTGGTAAGTGACGATGCGGCTCTCTAGCCTTGAAGGCGTCCAGAAATTATAATGATCAGGAAACACTCTCGCAGGCAACGTGAACTGTTTCATAGCCGTATGCATTATAAAGGTTGAACAAGAGCGATTTGGGCGGATAGCTGGATTTAGCAGATGGTAATTACAGCATAGCGACTGTATCTCACTGGTAACAGGGTCACGGACTATGTATGTGGTTTAAATATGTACCTACGTAGATGTTGGATAAGCTCATATAAAACCCGACTATTCCTTGAGGCAGTCCAGTTAGTTGCTAGCTGCAGCTAGTCCAGCTGTTGGCTAGAAATTGGGCGGTATTTTGCAAACTCTACCGCTACTCCACTTTGTCAGTTCTGCTTTTAATAAGCCTCTATAGACGTATTTACTGTATGTAATAACCGTAAGCACAGAATAGTCGAAAGAGACGGTGCTTATCCTACTCTACTAAACACGTCGCATTTACTATGCTAGATTTTAGAGGTTACAATTGAGAAGTAACATTTTACCCAATAAGATATTCAAATTCATCTACAAAGCAAAGTAGGGCTTGCCACTAAATATTTGCCGCAAGCAAACAACGGCAGCGGAGTGAGCCACTGTTGCATAAGTCAAACAAAATAGAGTCAACTATGAGATAATATTTGCAATTGGCTCGGAGTTCTAACTCATGTCTATTCTAGACCAAATGTAGTGATTGTTCAAAAGGCAATGGAAATAAGTTAGGATACCGGTACCGGTGGGATATCAGGCGGGAGGAATATGTCAAGGCTGAGGAGTCTGCCTGGATAGGGTATATTTTACTGCCGATAAACAACAATGCTTGCATTGTAGGGTCTTGCCCTGACGAATGGTAATGTCATACGGTGTCGTGTGTACTTACGGTTATTAGGTCTCCTGTTCAAACAACTGTTCAGCACGTTGACACTTTTATTTTCATTTTTTAGTTTATATAAATCGTTTTTATGGGTATATTCTTGGGATTGGCCCTTCAGGCTCTGATTGCTCATCATCCTTGCCTGGAAAATTAGTTAATACTGTAAATTCTGACTACGTTGTAACTACGTTCTACAAATGTTTTGATTCGAATCGAACTTCGATTAGAGTATTTTCTTTTGGGGTCTGATTTCTCGTTTTCTAAATATCCAATTGGTAAAAGTAATGATGGTTTTTGGACAAATACAAGGGTATTGGGGTGTTTGTCTGGATTTTTACCGCTGTAACTTCTTGTTTTCCTTTTATTAAAAATCCAGACGGACCCCCATGCCACGGGGGACATTTTTCCATCACATTAGGATGTTTAATTCGTGGCATATTGATTTATTTAGTCCTAAAATATCACATTTTCCAAACTAATTTTAATCTAATTCAAGTTTACCTTTTGTTATTTTATTCTTTGCACGTCATATGTTGTTATGCGAAAACATTATCGGCGGAGATTTTAATCTTTTTTGTGCTCCTCTTATTCTAGGTACTTGCTGGATCCAATTCTTCATCATGTCTTCATGGATTATATCCTTGGCTGCCAAACACGAGGTCGTCCGAAAATTAATATCGACCACTTCGGGAACTGGCTGGTTGACTATGAGTACTGGCCATCAAGACTATATCTTCTCTTGTGCCAAATCGTTCTCGAACGTGTTTAAGTGAAGACCCGAGCCTTCGTTAGAGAGTTTCCTTTTATAAACTCATTGTATGTAGTTTCTGGACTGATCGAATATAAACCCATTACCCTGAATCTTCGTGTTTCCTTATTAAATCAATCTAGCACTGTACGTGGGACAGTGTTATGTTACAGCATAAGCCATACGAATTGTCGACGATCCCATACTAACTAACAAATTAAAACCAATGACTGTTCGAAGGGACTTTGGCTCCTTGTGTGTGTTCTACCAGCTATACAATGGGGAATGTTCTGAGGAAGTTTTTGATCTGGTGCCCACAGCACAATTCCACCATCACACCAACAGCCGCGCAACACACAATGCTCATTACGTAGCAGTACACGCGAAGGTTATTTGTGTTTTTATTAAACTTAAATTCAAAATTTATTTATTGATTAGGACATTAAACATCTCTTTCAATCGTCAAAAAGGAGGGGGGTAGGAAAGTAGGAAGGAAACACACAGCGACACACTGGCCGCCCCATGGCCGCAGCAAACCCACCCCACGTTAACCACGACCGGACAGTGCCCGACAGATATTAGCTTTCCTACTTTAGTTTAGTCTTCACTTTTGTGTTGATAAGTGTTGTCAATACTAAAATCTTAATCTCGCCTGATAGTAAGAGCAGAGCAATATCATTATTAAACAAAACCCGATCCGAGAATGTGGCTATTAAACGAACACAATAAAATTGTAGTCACTCAGGAATGCGCATATTTTACAAGGCATTGTAAAATAAAATACATAATTGTCGGATAAAGCGGCGCATAGTTGCGATAGAGGTGTAATTTAGCGAAAATTGTAGACTTACCGTAAGTAGGTAAGTAAAGAACAGTCAACCTATCCAAAAACAGTTCTTATAAAAGGAGCTAACATTGTCATGTGCGTTCATAGAGATGCTAGCTCATAATATACTGGTTTTGGTAGGTTGATGTGCTACCTCCTGTTCTGTACCAGACGATGATATAATGATGTGAATCCCAGTAATGAAACAGAAGAGTTATTTTTGGAATTCACATCACACATCACCGACACATATCAGTCCATTGCTGGACTGGAGTCTCTCCCAAATAGTCGAGGATGTTGTCATAATATCCACGCCCGAAACGCGTATTGATAATACTTACTCAATACAATTATCTTGGCGTTAAAATGCCGGTTGTGCTCTCGCGCACAAGGGCCCGGGGCCCGCGTTGACCATGATCCAGCATTTGGCAGATTAGGTAATTACAGTGGAGTGACTGCCATCTGACCTCCGTAACACTGCTACTAGGGCAACCTGACCAGATTGGATCATGGTTACTTACTTAATAGAATGCTGCTGCCCAATTTCTATAGCTTACGGAAAAAATTAATAATCTACCTCAATTACATTAGTTGCCTTTTACGTACGATACCCGTTAATGAAGGCGTTGGTGCTACATCACATGGACACATTTTTAGAATGAATTACAGGAATTGTTTCTAGTAGCAACATCCGCAAGTATTTCATGACGAAATCCGAGAATAGTGGTTTGCATAGAGTCATCAGAGTGTGATAAAGGATTACCACTCCTCTCCTTGGCCACCGAGCAATGGCGTGAACTGTCAGTTCTTCATGCTGCCGACCGAGAGGCTGCCTGGAATGAGTTGCACGGTAGGTTTCTCAAGGCGCTATACGAACGCTACATCTCCTCTTTGAGGAAACTTCGCTCATTGGTAAAAATGTATCTATCATGTTATAAGTAACTGTTTACCGGAGCTGATGCTCGAAAATGTCGATTGAACTAGCAGCGGTCAAGCGGGTTTAACAACAAATATAAAAAAGGAAAATATTAAGAAGGGTCACTCCACAAGATACATGCGTAATTTTTCAAATTTATTTTACAAAGCTATCGTAATGACATCAGTAAATCGTGCTACCTTCATTCTACCACAATGCTTAAAAACAAAAGTTGTCAACCAGCGAATAGGTACTACCAGCCACGACTTACGGTGTCGAGACGTGGACGCTCGGTACGTCTGGAGCACCAGTTCAAGGTCGCTCAGGGTGCTTTGAAAATTGCTATGCTCGGAATCTAAAGGATAAAACTCGCAACAAAGTAATCCGACAGGAAACCAAAGTAACCGTGATAGCGCACAGAGTTAGTAAGCTTAAGTGGCTGTGGGCTGGCCATATCTGCCGAGGAAATGACAATCGCTGGTGTAAACGAGTTCTCAAGTGCAGGTCGCGACCCGGCAAGCGTAGTGTATGACGCCCTCCGGCCAGGTGTCGTGACGATTTGAAAAAAGCTGCAGATGGATGCTGGTGCAGCAAGCCACGGACCAATCATCGCATCCTATTGGCGCTCATTGTCCAGCAGTAGACTAGTATAAACTGATTATGATGATCTTAATGACGGTAACACACACAAGCATCAAACTTTGTATGAATATCAATAATAGTAATATTCATCTTTGGCGTTAATGTCCCGGTTGTGCTCGCGCGAACTAGGGCCCTAAGTCCGTCTTGACCATGATCCATGATTTGGCAAATCAGGTAATTACAGTGGAGCGACTGCCATCTGACCTGCGTGACCGTATTAATAAGGGAACCTGATTAGATTGGATCATGATTATGAATATAGTACACTACCAATGTATAACAACAAAAATTAGAAATTAGTCAAGTGTGGGTCGGGCGCGTAATAAGAATTTAATTAGATAGACATTAAGAGATTAGTAAGATTACAAGAGGAGTAGGAAGGCAGCCTCCGAGATCGCAGCGCAACAGAGACACCAGAATTTAACGCGAGGATCATGATAATAATGATTATAATGATGAGAGATTAACACATTAATAGTCTTTCACTCGCGGGTGTCGTACAAGGCGACTAATGTTTTCGAGGCAAAAAGTCTAGATCCTTCGTAGACAGGAAAATGGGCAGCAGCATTTGCCATTCCAAGACGGCGATCTCCAACCCTCCTGCCAAGCGTGGAGATCACGGCAATAACCTCCCCTTCCGTGGAAAAGGCCCTAAGTCCTGCAGTGGACTGTTATGGGCTGTGGTGAGAGCTGTATCTTGCACGCCTATACGCTTTAGCAAGTTGCGTTAATATTGCTGTAAGTATAATAAAGACTTTATAACACAGCAATAATTACGCAACTGACTGCAATGTTTCCACAGCAGAATGTGTGTAACCTAATTAGGCTAAGTAGATCAGAACCGGTGAAAAAATCTTAGCTAAGTTATCTCAGTTAGGTAAACGGGATTATCACTCGATCACGAGGCGCCTGCGACTAAACGAAACCACTGAGCTTTAAACGGATACTGGATGTTACAAAATATCCATTAATATTGCAGGTTCGAAATATATAACAGAAAATCCTGCCATATATTGCCGTTAGGACATTGTTTTATTCACTTGTATGAACGCCTCGTCTCCACGAGGTGGATTGAGTTAGTTTTCCTATCAAGCCGACAGTGTCTATCAATACAATTTTTTTCAACATTTAGTATTTTTGAAGAGTGGCGCTGTTGTCTTTAGCCTAGCTATACTCTTTTAATAATGTTGTAGTCCACATAACAACCACGGGACTTTAAAGATAAAACGCTGTCTAATTATTTCTAGCTTTAGTCGATGACAACCGGGGTTGATATGTAAACATAAACATTCGGATATCATTTATCAGGCAGAATCAATAATTTTAAAGACCATGCTGTACATTTATTCTAGCCACTTCGGACCGCAGCTTTGGGCCATGCTTTACAAAACGAAATTGCAACCTCCAACACGTGGTTAACGCGTAGAGACACTGTTGTGTTAACATAGTCGTTATTTTTATAACCAGTGACCCGGTAACGTCATGTTTTGAGGCCTCCCTTAATTTCATAAGTGATGACACGAAGTACCAACTGATGTACGAAATTTTATCTTGGGCTAGATTAATTACTAGATATCATCTCCATAGAGCGTGCGCCAAATCAAATCTTTCTATTTCAGTTACATTGCTCTAGATCGAAAGTGTGTTCAGGTTAGGTCTTTGGTTTAGGCAGCCTAGGTTAAGTGAGGTTTATTGTAAGATAGATTATAGTTAGGGACAGGTTTGCTGCTTTCCTTTGAAGACTCCTTTGCAATAACTTAAGATATTTGATGCAACTTTAGCCAAAATCGTTTATTTTTTATAAGTACTAGTCAGGCCTTTGAAAGCCATCTCAACTGATGGTAAGTGACGATGCAGCTGAAGATGGAGCATGTTTGTCTATTAACAGCCTGTTCACTCTAGCCTTGAAGGCGTCCAGATTAAAATGATCAGAGGACACACTCGCAGGCAACGTGTTCCATTTCCTTAGCATTATATAGATTGGAACAAAGCAGTTTGTGCGGATAGCCGGAAGATCTACGACATAAGGATGAAACGTCTGCCTGGATCGTGTGTGTGACGGAAAGGGGCAATATAACTGATGAACTGAGGCACACTCTCCGAAATGCAACCTGTAGAAGACCGACAGGCGCGCAACCTTTCGCCGATGCTTGAGGCTCTACAGCTTAGCATCAATCAATTGCGGGTCACAAATTAACCTATTTGCACATTTTTCTACCGAATCAAAATCGGCCATTTATTTGGCTGATCCATCCCAGAGATGGCGGCAGTACGCCATGCAAAATCAGAGTTGTGCTTGATATAGCTGAAGCAACTGCTTAGAAGTGAAGTACCGCCTCACCTACCGCCTTGAGGGCTTTCTTTCAAACGACCAACCAAGGTCTCTCGACAAGACTAGTTTAAAGTAGTGGTCCACGTTAGCTGTCACTGCCCGAAGACCAGAAACCTGCCGCAGACAAGAAGTTCTTGACCCCCGGAGGATTTAAATAAAAATGTGTTTCATTAATGCTATAAAACCCTTCATGCAACTGCAGAGGAATCATTGTATTTACATAAGAAGTAAAAATTATAATAATCATAATCTTGGCGTTGTTGTCCCGGTTGTGTCCTCGCGCACGAAGGCCAGGGGTCCGCCTTGACCATATTTTTCTTTTATATTTTTTATGTTATACGGCAGACAAACAAGCAAGCGGGCCACCTGATGAAAAGTGGTCACCGCCGTATATGGACATCAGCAACACTAGGGGAGCACCACGATCCAGGATTTGGCAGATCAGGTCATTACAATGGAGCGACTGCCATCTGACCTCCGTGATCTGGCTGCCAGGAGAATTTGACCATGGTTACACATTCAGTCGCCTGAATGTGCAGGTTTCTTCGCGATGTTTTCCTTCACCGTAACAGCATCGGTTAGTGTTAACCTAATGTGCATAACTGAGAAAAGAGTCATTGGTACATGACGGCAGTGGGGTTCGAACAATTAAAAATATTTTCTATTAAGTATATTTATATTTTATATTAAGTATTTTAACAATATTTTCAAGAGTAAAACCACCTACTCGTATAACAATATCTAACGCACAACCCTAAAAACAACGGTAGGTATTCCGACAAATGCATAGAGTACAGCATATCAAGCATTTACCTTCAATAATCCTGCACTTAAATCATTTACCTTCAATATAGTGAATTACACTCATAGTTCCTTTGATTGCAGCGCATCTAAGATGTTCTGGGTTAGCGGCGCTGCGCAGATTGGCGGCAATGAGCCGCCCCCGCGAACACAGCGGCGATTGCCACCTGCTGCGTTATCTTAACACTATAATTGACGCGCGCACTACATTCCTCATTGAGGCAATGCCATTGGCACCTCCCACTGGGACCCCAGGGACGGATCTAGTGCAGGGTTTCTGGTACTGGTTTCTGGCGAACCAGAGGTTTACCTATAGCTAACCGAAAATTAATAAGCCATTTGCTAAATGATCTAGGTAGAGCAAGAGGAGCGTCGCTCTAGGCGCTCTAGGAATGTCACTGAGATATTCCTAGATCGACCCGCTCCCAGGTGGTCCAATTGCTATATAGTTCAATCGGTAATCTAGCATTAGGACTACTGGGAACTGGAACTGGAAGTATGTTATTGGTAGACAAAGAGCCAAGCGGGCCACCAGATATTTTTTATACCACTAAGGTGGCAAACAAGCTTACGGCCTGCCTGGTGGTAAGCAGTCACCGCAGCCTACGGACGTTTGCAATACCAAAGGCATCACCGTAAAAACGTTTTCACCCCTTTCTCGAAGAACTCCATGTTCTACGCTCTAGAGAAAACCTCTGCAGGTAGTTCATTCCACAACCTTAGTGTGCGTGGGAGAAAGTTCCTTTGGAACCGCACAGTTCGCGTCCAATTTGGCTCCAAGATGTGAGGATGAACTCCCTGTCGGTGGCTTGATAGATTGCTAATAAACGGACAATATCAGTCAACTGGTGGACTTGGAAGAAACACTCATTGGGTTACTTGTGATGACCAATATAGAGCTTCCCCAGAACTGAATCCACAGAACAACACACATACTACTGCCAAGAAGATGAGGATTTGTTTGCTCTTCTGAACTTCCTGATCTAACGGCTTACGACGTGAGGATGCTGTAGATCGGACGAAGTGAAGGACGACGAGTAGAAAAGCGGACTCTAGTAGAAACCAGGATTTATTACCTTATTATGTTAGTTTTAAGTTTTTTTTAAATGTGTTATTGGACCAAATAAAGATATGTCTATGTCTCTATGTCTAGATTTGGCCGGGATTGAGCGCTTGGATGATAATGATGTCACTGTCTGCGGGTGAAGGCTGTTTCTGGGCAGGCGTCTTAGACGACTAGACATAGATATAGACAAATATTTATTTGGCGCAAAAACTTAATTAAGTTTACATAACATAACCGACAGAAAAAATTTGGAAAACCCCCGACCAAGTATATTTATTTATTTATTTATTTATTAAAACTTTATGCACTAAAGATACATTGGCGGACTTAAAGCTAAAGTAGCCTTATCGACCAGTCAACCGTGAAAAACAATATCGAAAACGGTATACTTATATTTACACAAATATTTCCTAAACTACTGAACTGATTTTAATAAAACTGGCTTTCAAACAATGAAACCCGCATTAAAATCGGTCCATTCGTTCAGGAGCTACGATATCACGCTACGACGCCATCATGCTCGCACAGACTCGCGTCCTTGAACCACGCGAGCGTGGTACAAATATATACGCTGCAGCAACAAAGACACAGAACGTCAACGCTTTTTTTATTGCCCAAGGAGGCACACTGACGGACGGTCCACACGATGGAAATTGGCCACCGTCATCCAGGACATGCAACCTAAGGAGAGCAGATGCAGTGCCGGCCTTTGAGGTGTTGACAAGCTTTAATACAGATGTTCCTAAAACCGTGCCTGGTAAGCGGCCATCGACAAGCACTATTCTCGTCCACAACAACGGATCCCGATCATTACCTGGACCGCATCCGATGCCTACTTTACGTCCGTTATCAGGCGTAATCGCACGTCACGTTAGGAATCGTTCCGTCTTCATTGCGCCGATTACTTGCAATGTAGTAATGCACCTGATGGCCCTTGCCGGCGCAAAACGGCCGAGGACAAAGTGCAATGGGCCAGCCACTGCTAAACGGATGGGATAAGCGAGCAAATATGATGTGTGAAGGTCCCGGCAAATGGACAAAAAAGCTTTGGTCGGTGGTAGTAGTAGTAGTCATCTTGACGTTAATGTGCCGGTTGTGCTCTCGCGCACGAGGGCCCGGGGACCGCCTTGCCCATGGTCCACAGGATTTGGCAGATCAGGTGATTACAGTGGAGGGACTGACATCAGACCTTTTCCCTCGTCATAAGAGCATCGGTTAGCATTCAACTAATGATCATAATTTAGAAAAGAGTCATTGGTACATGCAGTGGAATTCGAACCCGGTACCTCTTATGATTGAGTTTCCGACCGTGACTGTCGACATTTACCAGACACAAATCAGAGTATAAGGTAGACCAGATGGGATTCATTTAACTGTATATAAATAATTTTAAAGACGCTTATCAATGAACTTAACTTAAGCCGATTCAATAGGTGTGAGCTAATAACCTAACCGAGATATATCAAAAAGCTTCCAAACAACATACCTACACTACCCAATTTTGTTGCTAATAGGACAGCCTCTTATGAATTTAATTTGTATAAATGCTAGAGGTGGGTGATAAACAACGTCACATTAGTATCACTGACTTTTCACGAACGAACTATGCTACAAAAGCACGTCATAACTTAAAGGATAAGGACGGTGAGAGGGCGTCAGTGTATGAATATATCAGTAGTTTCCCAATTGCCGGTATGTTAGGACAATAATGAGTGGCGTAAATAGGTACTAACATGCCACCGGTACTAGCGACGTTATTAATCAGCCCTTATTTGAAGTGAAATTCGAGAGCGGCGTTTTATTAGTAAAAAAAATTGGGTAGTAGGTAACTCAAATATTTCCTAAATGCTGAACCGCTCAACGGATTTTTAGTAAACAAAGCTAAGGACAGATACACACTTCAAACTCATAACACCCCTGTTTCGAAGGGGTTAGAAAAAAACTAGAAGGTAAAGTAACAGATACAAGTCCACAAATTCCACAACTACGTGTGCATCATTATGGTTGCCTATAATTATGCACACGGAGTCACGGACAGTCTGGCCACTTGATGGAAAGTGGTCATCGTCGTCCGGGACATCTGCAACCTAAGGGAAGCTGGTGCGGTGCCAGCCTTTGAGGTACTACAATAGGCACAAGAGCATATAACCTTGATAAGACGGCCTAACTCGAATAGCGATAGCTTCATCTGATGCGCTGATGATGATGATTCAGCGAGATGAAGTCATAAAGCTACCGCAAAAAGTAGCTCCCCTGAGCGGTGGATTTTGCAGATAAATGTAGGTATATCCCCTAGCATACATCAAATGTATGGTAGGGGGGTCAGTTCTCTCTGTAGCTGACTGTACTATTTGGTGTCTCACTATCCAATTTGAATCTGCTGAAAGAAGGGTCTATTAAGCTGTCCCTCAGCCTTAAACCAAAGGACCTCAACTTAAATATGTTATGTATTTTCACTTCACTGTACTAAAATAAGAAATATGACGCGCTTCAGAATCTAGTTCGACAGCAGTGTTGTACGCCTTCCGTATTGTGAGGGGCAAAAGCCCCGTTGAATAAATTGCCATTCGAATTCCTACAGCCTTTCATCCAGTATTGCAATACCTTGTCATTTCTTAATACGGCTCGTTAGCCAGATCTAGAATGGAGGTCCCATCCGGCAGAAAGCATGAAACATGGCATGCATGTAGCTTGTACATACATAATGAAATGTAGAAGTAGAAACACGTCGAGAGGTTACTAAAACTAATGAATAACTACTTTTATTCTCCTTTAAATTTTTTACAATATTGTCTTTGGAGTTCAAGACTTATATGTACTTTTCAAGTTATGCTTAGAAGAAACTACACTCGCGAGTAATCCATTCACTCCACATTTTTCCATGTACGCATGGATTTTGATTAGGTTTTCGCGGTTCGATAGCCAATAAGACAATGATCTATATTGCATTATTTTCTTCGACACGATCGCTTTACGCGAGACAATGTGTTTTCGTAGGCGGTACTGACTTTTAGTATGAAATCCGCCTCATAATTGTATCCCATTTTGTTACCCCCCAATATGGCAATACCCCAATCAAATAACTTACCTATTACTTACTTAGGCTAGCACCGCATTCGCTTCGCTCCCCATAGATTGCTGATGTCCTGGTCGACAGTGTCCGCTTTCCATCAGGAGGCCATTCTAACCATGTGCCTCCCTGGGTAATAAAAAAACTCACCTACCTCTTACAGTAGTGTTGCCTGGTGCAAACTGGGTCAACCAGCGCCGGTGCATCCCGCCAGGTTTCCGCCGCTAAAGAACATTACCACAAAATAAAATTTTAGTTTGGTCTAGCCCACATTGATAAGCCTGTAATACCCATACAATGCTGCATTATGTCCAGCGCTTCCTTCATGTATATAAGTTTTAGGCTCCCCATGCATTGACGCTTTAACGAACTGAGTGGTTCAGTGTCTGGGCTATCACGCAGAGGTCTGGGGTTCGATTCCCGGCCGGGCAGAAATTGAAATGATGAATTTTAACTCCTATTACGGGTTTGGGTGTTTTGTGTATAATAAGTATGTATTTAAAAATATATAAGTAGTTTATCAATTTTCTGGCTCCCATAACACAAGCTTTGCTTACTTTACTTCTAGCCAGATGGCGCTGTGTGAATTGTCCATGCATATTTATTTATTATTATTTATTTATGCTTGACAAACGGTTTGCAAGTCAGTGTTAAAAATAAGAAAATTATAGTCTCTCGTACATTTAACATGCTATACCAAACTCTTTGCATTTATACTATCTGTCGGTCTTTACGTCAGAAAACTACGGCACCGATATCATTTAAATGCGATTTTCACGAGTTCTACTTACAACTAGCTAGTATGTACGTAGTTAGTACTCCAGTATTTACACGGCATTCTTTATCGTGCCAATGGCGAGCGTCAGTAGCCCAGTAGGTAAGGGGTCCGACTCGTACCCCGAGGTACAGGGTTCGAACCCTAGTGCCGATATGTGCCAAGGCCTCTTTTCTGAGTTATCTGCATTAGTTGCCGTACTGCCGCTCTGGCGGTGCTTGTTGGTGTCCTGCCTGCGGACCTGGAGGTGGGGCGGATGGGAAAGGCGGAAGCAGGCCGTACCGGGTCGGAGAGAAGGGCAGTGATCGAGCTCAAGAAAACTGCCCATGATGAGGAGGTAGACGCCTGGCAGGAGCGCTGGGATGCCAAGGAGAAAGGTGCGGATCTCAAGCGCTTCCCTTCTTCACGTAATTACGGCCAAATCCTGGATCATGGTCAAAAGGACCCCGGGCCCTCGCACATGAGAGCGCAACTGGGATATTAACGTCATGTCATGCCACAGTTACTAATATTATGTATATAACCTATTGTACCTAGGTAACAACAAATAATGACTTGTCAACATTTTTTACCAATAAAATTATGTCTATGTCTACTAGATTATAGTAGGCTATAAGAATAACACCGTATTAAGCCAGATTATAGGTAAAGGTATTCAATAAATAAAAAATACAAATATTGTCATTAATTATAATGACTTTATCACAGACATCGATTACAGACATTCAGTACACCACTGTACATGCTTACAGTACACGAAATTATTATGTGGGATATAATTACAGGGGACTCGGGAACACAACATTCAATATATTTAATACCACGATATAAAATATAGCATAAGTGATTCATGACTGCTTGCAGTGTCTATTGTATTCTTGTTAAACTATCCTTGGAAACTTCCCACAATATTGTCCTTACACATAAAACCTCACAGTGGCGTACACATCCACACACACACACAGTGGTGTCACGGTAGCATAGCAAAATAGTATTTGACAATTCTATTCGTGCTCATTCTTAACCGCAGGACCACAGCTGTAGACTGCATCAGGAAGTCTTCCCGATATTCAAGTCGTTACCAATGTAGGAGTAAGCCTTAAAATCACCCAATTTCTTCCCATCCTTGTACAGATACAGTCTGAAGCACGGGTCGCAGAAGTAGGCGGGGTCGAATGGCACTCTGGCGCAGCCGGTGACTACCCATTTGGCGCCGAATTCTGCGCAAGTGGTGCAGTAGATCGTGTGGTTCTGGGACATCATGGTGGAGTGCGGGTAGGCGGACAGCCGCAGTGGGTCGCGGTGGGTCACGAGCCGCACTTCGGAGAATATGAACACGTGCTCACACGCACCTTGGTGCACGTAAACCTGCGGCCCGAACATGGAAATATAAATTGGTGTATAATAATAATAATAATAATATAAGGTATTTATTTTTTCTCCCAAAAAGTTTACAAAGACATTTAAAATATTAAATTGTTGGAGACAGGAGTCTAGGTTAGCCTGTATTATGGATCTCCTGCCCCCCCTGTATCGTAGGTGCATGTACCTAACCTACATAGTATACACGACGAAGTTATTGTTCTTTACTGCACTGTGTTTGTATGGCATGGTGGTTGAGCGCAAAACTCCCGTTTGCGATGATATTTGTGAACTATCACAAACAAATTTAAACAGTAGGTAAGAGCAGTCATACATAGTATCTATATTAAAAACTTAAAAGCTGAATTTACGGAACTTGCGAGAGAGTGCTTCGTGAAACAAGTCCCAGGCAGTTTTATTTAAAATTGGTCAACGAAGTGAAATCTGACGTAATGCGCATGAAATACTTAAAAATCTTACTTTGTTCTTCAGATATTTCTTTTATAATATTCTTCTAACAACATTATAAAAATCATACTTTGTTCTTCAGACTTCTGTTATACTTAGTATTCTTCTAACAAACTCAACATTTTTCTAACTTTAATGAAGGGATGAAACGAAAACAAAGTAATTTTGTAAAGTTCAAAACTTATTCTATTCAGAATCAATTGCTCAAAATTGACATTTACCTATATATTTATCTAGGAGAATCCCCGGAGCGCGTTCTATACACGCGAACTTATTTTCAATATTAATCAGATCCAAAGAAATGTTGCACATGTCCGTGCAACTTTTAAACGAATATTTTGGCTCTATTGTTGACTAGCGGGCCCGGCGCGACTTAGTTCGCGTGGCGTCCTACACCCTACCACCCCTTTTTTTCTTGCCTATAAACCTTCCTCTTGAATTACTCTATACAATGCCTATCTATCTCTATCTATACAAAATTTATAACAGCGAAGCCATTAACAGGTGCTCGCAGATAGTCACGTTTGCAATTTTGGTGCTATTCATTTCATACCAGTGCTTACAGTTTATACTTCGAGTACCTATTACTTTACAAGTACACTAAGGTGATCTTTGTTATACCACTAAGATGGCAAACAAGCTTACGGCCTTTCGATGGTAAGCAGTCACCGCAGCCTATGGACGTTTGCAATACCAGGGGCAGCGGCATGGGGTAAAAACGTAAAATCTGTCCAGACTGACTTGTCCTTTTTGGTTATGGAAATTGTGTATTTAAATGGATAATTTGCAGCAGTATTCGTTAAAATTCACATTCTTTTTTTTTCTTATATAATTCTAAACATTTATACACAGTGTGCGTAGCCTGATTTATCCGGCAAGTTGTGATTTTGAGTACTGTTTGTTCACAAAATAAGACAAGTCAGCCTGGACAGATCATAGGTACGGTACATGTACACATACAGTCAATTACACAAGAACGTACGGCCTATAACTTCAAAGTTAAGGGTCGGGGGTAGCGGGGGGTGGTATTTTTTAACTCAGGAGACACAGTTCTATCATGCAACGGTGTTAACTCCCAGCCCGTTACGCTCGACCCATCAGAGTGCAGTATCTGTTGCACAAGTTGCAGCGTGACGCCTATATCTGCACATCTGTCTGATGCACATTCTGTGTGCATGTAGCCTAGCAGACCGATGATGACCTAAGCCTGCAGCCAGGTATATAAAACAGTTGGGATACCTACTGGACGCGGTGTCGCGTCAGCTTATCTACGTCAATAATACCAGGAAATATTACATAATAACTTTAATTTATATTTATAAAAGTATAATACAAGTAAGCGTAATGTTCCCCAATGAACCCTTTGCCGGATCGTGGAGAGTCCCCACTCAGCAGCGAGGTGGGGAGCGGCGAGAGTGGGGACGGCGCGCCCAGGCCCGTGCGCCTTGGTCGCTGTCTAGGCACCTCGATGAACACAATGAGCGGGAAGGGAATACGGCCCTGGCGCACGGGGAAGTGAGAGCTCCACGCACGCACGACCACACGCACGCACGACCACACGGCCACAGTCGCACACAGCGCTGTCCAGCGCGCTCATTGGTCGGTCCCTCTCTCCACGCTCACCGATACTTTTCGTGAGCTTGATCCGGCAAAGGGTTAACAGGCCCAGTATGTGTTGGGGTCTGGGCCTTCACCAAATCCAATCCGGGTCCCCAACACCCTAGACTTCTTTACGACATGGGAGCCTGCTGGTTCCACAGCACTCCGGCGGGGCTGGTGGGAGCGGTCATCTGTAAATAGAAAAATTAACATTAATTTCG
Source organism: Blastobasis adustella (assembly GCA_907269095.1). NCBI lineage: Eukaryota > Metazoa > Arthropoda > Insecta > Lepidoptera > Blastobasidae > Blastobasis > Blastobasis adustella. Next base: position 17,404,445 of record OU026128.1, on the reverse strand, counting down.
TTGATGCTTACAAGACATTCTGAGGGTCGGGGCATGGGACAAACTCTTTGCTTAGAAATTGCAACGGTAATAAGAAACTTGGATGGGTGGTTGATAGGAGTTTGTAGAAATGATATACTCACAGATTTTTGGGTGGTTGGGTGGTGGATGGGCAGCTCCAGGCTTGACTGAGGCCTCGCCGCCACCAGCATGCACACCGCCATCAGTACCAGCAGACTTTTTAGCATTTTGATTAAGTAGCTGCGAATGAAAAGAAATAAAATATTAAATTCAGTCATAAAACAGGCGCTTCATCCCTGGAAGGAATGCACAGAAGAAGTATAAAAATGCACAAAATAATTAATTTAAATATTCAATACTTACATAGAGCAGTTCCTGTGGGCGAACATATGCACTCAGTGGCTGTCGGTGGGTTTATGAATATCGAGGAAGGTTTGGGGGACATTATATAGTATCTGCTGATATCAGCAGCCGCAAAATGAATAATGCAATGACACAATGTAAGGAAAATTATTTAGGCAATAATCCTGAAATTCATGTAATAAATAATGATCAAATATGGTTAAATTGCGCGCGGTTTATACTCTTGCGTCACCGATTATAAATAATGCCGATAATATTGTAATAATAGGCAACTATTTTTGTGGTTTGCCTGAAACCCTGACATCAACGGAATTCCACCATATTTTTACGCCATAATTAAATAAATGTTATACTGCTGTTTATTTTCAACCTAAAGTTGGGTTCGTACCTAATGTAGCTAATACAAAGTGCATACGTTTTGACATGCTAACTTTTTCAAACTCCGTACAAGATTAACTTGCACGCTGACCAGGTGCAGCTCCGTGTCTTGGCCGCTGCATCGAGCTACCGATAAGACCGCACCATCGAGCTACCGATAAGACCGCACCATCGAGCTACCGATAAGACCGCACCATCGAGCTACCGATAAAACCGCGGCGCACGTGACTCTCCAACGCTGCATGGAGCTCGCGGTCACACAATAGAACGAGTTGCGGCGACTGTGCTATCCTTGAGGAAAAAACCATGTATTTTACTCAGGCTTATCGACAGCGGCTTTGAGCCGCCAGCGAACACGTCGCAACATATACAGAAGTTTTGTAGTGATCTTGTTTTCAAAGGAGCGCATATAGCAACGGGGCGCAGCGATAATTTATAATTAACTACACATATAACGCAAATTGAATAATACTTATCATTGCTGACTGCCAGCATGACGACGTATCCAAGACATGGTCACTTAACCTACGCAACATACGTGTACGTGTACGTTAACTAGACATACACACACATACACACATACAAGGAAAACGTGCTATGATCTCTACACTCGTCACGACGTTTCAAGATTAAGGAATGTGAGTAGCAGAGGTCTGAGAGCAGGTGAGCTTTGCTCAGGTACGTTAGATTGTTGTGTAGAAGCTGACACTAGCCTAGGATCGACGTTACGTTACTAGAAGTCTAAGTGTTGCGTCGCGGCGTTCACGGGCTGTGCGGCTGTGATTTTCTTACTTTTCTGCAACACCTGCAAGTCTTCTGCAGAGATTTATGTCTAGAACTTATCCAGGAACGTGCCGGGAGGCTAGTGAGCATCGTTTGTAGTGAAAAAATTCAAGTGCATTTTGAGTCAAATGCATCCTAGTGCATGGTGTTAACATTGCAATGGCAAAATTCGTAGTCACACCTGAATCTGCATCTAGGCATTATAGACCGCACAGTCCTGTGTTCCTGACTGTACATACAATGTAGGTGTACACAAAAGTGCGATGTAGTGTCATACATACCTCCGGATGCCCCAGCACATGCACCATGTCCTGTATGGTGCATTTGGCGATGTCTGCGCAGGGGAAGTCGCCCATCCCGCGGGCCCGCGCCCACGCGCGCAGCGGCGCCGACAGGTCCCGCACGCCGGGCCGCCGGTCCGTGTAGAACACGTTGTTCACGAACATGAACCCGGCGGGGAACAAGTCCTGGAAGGAAGGGGCTCTTTATAAACGCTGGTGCAAAAAAATAGGGACACATGGGCAATTTTAGTATAATCGAGACAATTTGGTGATCTTGGATCTACCCCTTGAAATCTATCTGGGTGCAATCGAATTATGCACATCTAGAATATGGATGGAGCAGGTTTGAAGTTTCTAAGGTGCATAGCCGTTTACGCCACAGCGGAAAAAGTTGTGTCGGAATTTCGATTCCACACAACCGGCGTATGAAATCGGAATTTCCTGCAGGCTAATTACGTAACGCTGCTGCCACCAATTCTCCGATTTCAATGATTGAAATTTTTACTTTTGCGATGCGATTTAATAGTTTCAGTTTAATGCAATGCAACTTTGTTAGCAATTGAACCCATGAAATCGATGACACGGAATTGCAACAGTAACAGTTTCATTGAAATCAGAGAATTGGGGGCAACAGCGTTACGTAATTAGCCTAATATAGTTTACTTAGTTTCCGAAGCAATCTTTCGATCGTTTTTCGGAACACACGATACAGTATGGTTGACAATAAATATGTTAAGACATACCTTAGCACAAGCGGTGGGCGGGTCATCCGGCGAGGCGGACACATCGATTCGCAGGTCGAGGTCGTTGGCGCACTCCACCATCTTGCGAAGGTCGGCCAGCGTCTGGCGCCCGCTGATGTATGCGTCGTGGGACAGCATCGAGTGGCGCTTCTTCTGTGGACCGAGGGAAGCCTAGATTAGCTTTATGCTATCCAGCGACAAACGAGCCCATGGTACCTGATGGTAAACGGTACCTGTCGCCTATAAAATCTACTGTTCATGACCCGCGCTACTGTTGAGGACTAACGATGAAATGCCTCGTGCCTGTAGTTGATCCTTCAAACCAGAAATTTGCGCGGCACCGCAATGTGATTTGTATGGAATTGACGCGCCGCGCCCTCAAGTGCGTCTAGCTCCATACAACACTCATACAAACCAACCATAAGCATTAAGCATTGTTGCTTGGCGACAGAGACGAGATAGGCGACGTTTTAGCGGCAGCCGCGCGCTGTCGCCCTACCACACACAAAATAATTATTTATTTATTTACTTAAAACTTAATGCACTGTTATAACAACGGACTTAAAGCTTCATAGCTTTATGTACCAGTCAACCGGAGACGATAGCATGACACACAGGGCGGTGAAAGATTATTGATACATAATAAACATTTATTGTCATTGATGATGATAATCTTTAAATCATCACACCTTTTTTGAAAACCAAACTGAATAATTATTACTGATCTGCTTACAGTGCACCACACCTGTTTTACATCACTTACTCATTTAGGGTCTGTGAAACTCTATTGAACATAACATTTAATTAAACAATAGGTCTTACTTATCCTGCAGGCAACGGGCTTGTTAATTCCTTTGTAACTTACACTATTCTTCTCCTTGGGGCCAAACAAATATGGCCTGTAGATACGCACACGGAAGAGCAGGTCTTTACCAGGTACCAGCAGATTCTCATCAGTTGAGGAATAATCCTAAAAGTATACAAAAATCGACGTTATGCATATTGTTTCGTTGAATTGAACAGATCGAGATTTGCCTGGGCACCTCGTTTTGCCCCGAGATGATATTCGGCGCTGAGGCACAACACAAACTTAAAATCCAGGGTCGAAATTTTTTTACTAGAGTCTTGGTGGTCTTGGGTCCGACTTGTACCCTGAGGTACCGGATTCAAACACCAGTGCTGCCGTGTACCAATGACTCTTTTCTAGGGTTTTCGAATACCCGACTGTTTTGTCGGGTTTAATTATTTTTAATACCCGGGTACGCGCGTATTTTCCCATTTTTTAAGAAAATGTAAGTAAAAGGTATTTTTTTTAAACCTTTTGTTTTCAAATTTAAATATAAGAAAGAAAAATATATATTTATATCAGTGAAACTAGTCGCGTCAAAAAAATACAGGCATGTTTGTTACCCGCTAAGCGAAGTACATTCCGTAGGACTCCAACTTTCTAGTGTGTGCTCCTACGAATACCTGCTGGGTATGGAAGTGTCTTCCAAGCTGGACTTTGCTGGGTATATCGCGTCTATAGCTAAAACTGCTGCCAAAAAGCTAGGCATCCTTTCTAGGGCAAGGCGGTATTTCTCATCTGAGCAGAGGTTGCCACTATATAAAGCCCAAATTCGACCTTGCATGGAATACTATTGTCACCTATGGGACGGATCTGCCATGGTCTATATGGCTGCTCTGGTTTCGGTTGATAGACGCGACAAGATTTTTTTTTTATTGGTCATAGAATCAACAGCTCTTAAAACTTTTACATCAGCTATTCGTAAATAACAAAGAGCCAATAACAGATTCTTACTCTATACAATAAAATTGATAGATATCTTCTTGGCGCGGGGGAATTTGGAGAATGTGCGATGGAATTACACGAGTTAGTTCCACCAGCCCTATTCCATCTTCGGGGCTCGGTCAGCGTACCATCCCTATATTGTCGACATTCCACAAATACGCACAACGGCAAGGGACTGGAACTCGCTGCCCCATGCCTCGCTGGAACATGTTTTCCCCGAGCGGTACAACTTGAATCTCTTTAAGGCAAGAGGAATGGGTATTTAATAGACAGGTATGCGCCATCGTAGACTGCATCTGCACTTAATATCAGGTGAGATGGCAGTCAAATACCTGACTATTTTCTAAAAAAAAAAACAACTTTCGGTGATATATTTATGTGAAAATTGGACGTCCACATTGGGCCATCTACGCGCCAGTCGCGGCGGCCACATGGCCCAAATATTCAAACATAAATGGCATTTCATTATATTATTTCCAATAAAGTTAGTTTCACTGATATTAAAACTTTTTCTAATTTTTTATGTTGCAAGGTAAACAAACGGGTAAGCGGGCCACCTGATGAAAAGCGGTCACCGCCGCCTATGGACTATTCTTTTTTGTTTAATTTAAATTTAAAAACCAAAGATTTATAAGACAAGAAAACAATTATCAAAAAATAAATTATACGTGAAGTTATTCTGACTTATAATATGTTTTTTCTTAGTTGCCTTATGACTTATCGGGGAAGATATGCGCTATTTAAACTCTTTAAGGCGTTACATTACCGCATCAACGAATTTTTTTGAAATACCCGGGTACCCGGGTTGAAATACTGGAAAGGTTTCAAAGCAAAACATTAAGGTCTATGCTCGACATACCATACTACATCAGTAACAAGTACATACATATGGATCTAGGGATAAAAACAGTGAAACAAGAAATAGCCATATATAGTAAGAAATACCAGGACAGACTATCAAGACATGTCAACGAGTTGGCATATCATTTAAAAAGCATGGGAGGTGTCCACCATAAGCGCCTGAGAAGACATAGTATACCCTCTCTATCGGAGAGATTCTAAAAACACAAAGAAACTGAGGAAGGAAGAGGTCATTGGATTCTCTAACTGAAATAAAGAGGAAAAAGGAGTAACAATTTAAAAACCAGAGAAGTGGCTTATTGTTGATACCATGCCTCATAATTGCCATGTAAAAGAAAAAAAAATTATATTCATTAGTTAAACACTAACTGGTGAGGAAAAATATTGTGATGAAACATGCACTTTGAATGTATAATCATATTTATAGGAACAGCCTATTCACTCTAGGGATAGAAAAATTCAATGAGGATAATGTTTGGTGATTGCTTCACCAACAAAAGTGATTATTTTAAAGTTAAGATGATGATGATGATGATAACAATAATTTTACTAACATATGTAGGTGGGACTAACATATGTATTCCCTATTCAATTAATTCATTATTGAAAATAGAGAACACTAAACTCACATTAGCCGTGACCGGTGTCATCCGAACACCTCTGTACTTCAGGACAACATACTGGCTCCGTCTGTCCTTTTCGACCCGCAATTTGTACTTCTTCATGATACATAGTTCAGTGCTGTTGCCCTCGTACTGTGGAACCACCGCATCGTAGGGCAGCAACGCCCATGGTGTTGGCATAAGGTTCGTTATTTGTATCTCATTTCCAGTCTTTAGAAATTCAGGGCTGCAAGAAATTATTAAAGTTATATATAATTGACGAATTGTTTAGCAGTGGATACCGTGTTGGCAAACGCTCCGTAAATTAATTTATTAAACAGTTAAATCGTAGTTACAATTATTTAATTTAGTTTGAATTTGGACTAGTTGTCATCAATTGTCGTTTTGTGATAAAAATCGTCTATCATAAACTGCGTTCTTAGCCGTGGAGTGCGTCGTAGTGTTTACCAGTGCTGTGTTGATATACCGTCAACACCTATTACAAAAAGTGATAGCCCGCGCGCGCATCGGAAAGTGACCCGTGTGCGGAGAGCACAATCGTGACGTTTGCTTGACGCCTTGTACCAGTGACGCGGCGCGGTTGTTTGCGGGTGATCAGCTGTCACAGAACGGACATTCTCAGTGGAGTAAATACTTAGTGTCTCTGAGAGACATTATTTTCCGTAAACTCATTTTTGTTGCATATACCTAATCTACAATGGTTAAATGCACAGCGTGTAACCAGGCTACCGGCGGCGCTGCTGCGGATATTCTCAAATGCTCACAGGATGGATGTAACAACCTATATCATTACGAGTGCCTCGGAGTGGCTAGATCCGCTTTCATTAAATTGACAGTAAAGCAAAAAGCGACTTGGAAATGCAAGTCATGCTCGCTACTCAAGGAGCGAAAGGGCGATAATACACCTATTCGTGCTGCGTTGTCCTCCCAGCCGACGGCCGAAGCACCGGGAGCTTCAAGCTCTAAACAGGATGCCGTAAAGACAGTGGATTCCTGCTTCCGACCTGCTGTACCTGCTTCTATGAACTCCCAAACACATCCTATCCCGTCAGAGGCCTCGGCGGTCACCGCGGAACCATCGCCGCTGCAACCTGTACAACGTGTGCAGCCTGTGCATGCCAACCTGCTGCTGGCCATATCCGAAAATAACGAGAAACTCATTTCCAAATTGACTGCACTTATTGATAGCAGGTTGACTGAAAATAGCAAGGCTCTGCAAGAGAGACAAGAAGCGATAATCCAACAGTATAGTAGCATGTTGGAGTCGTTGAACAAGTATAGTCTTCTGTACGATGAGACGATACGGGATATCAGCACAATCAAGACAGAGCTAAAGGAGGTGCAAAAGACAAGGAATGAGGTCACTGAGTTGCGGATTGCTGTCGACGACTTGCGGCAAGTCGTTAATAATTATGAGCAAAGGGATAGATTGCTTAATTTGGAAATTTTTGGCGTGCCAGAACGAAAATCGGAAAGAGTTGCTGATTTGATAGTCTCCATTGCGTCAGCGGTGGGCGTATCCTTGGACGGCAACGACATAACTTCGGCGATCAGAATACCTACTCGCAACACTGGTGGCCTCCCTAAGCCAATTATTGCCAAGTTTTCTAACTTAAATAGGCGTGACGAACTGCTGACTGCAGTTCGTAAGCAAAGGGGCATCAAGACCACAGACATGGGCATACCAGGAGACCCTCGCCAGATCCATGTTAATGAACACCTAACACCCACAAATAAGGCATTACTAAAGGACACCAAAGAAAAATGCAAGCAGCTGGGGTTTCAGCATTGTTGGACCCGCAACGGGAGGATATTTGTACGGCAGGCGGACAATTTTCCCCCACAACGGATAGACCGAAAGTCGCAACTTTTAGGTTTAAAAAAATCTGTAAAAGTAGTGTAATTCACAAGCATTATCTGTTCGCCAATCATATAAAATGTAAGTTATTGTTTTGTCAATGTCTCCCTCATATTTTTGAGACACGTTCCTATTGTTTGTCTGCACACTATACACTACACATTACTTACATAAAAACTCACCATTGGATAAATACATACTTACTACATGGATGCCTACACCGACATTCTATTAGCATAACTATAATTCTTCTATATGACCCATTTTCGTACCTATCTTTATATTACTTTTACAAATGACACCATTAACTGTATACTTACAGAATACGCGCAGTATTAGGGGTAAAACTGTCCTATTTAGGCAGGGATTACTAAATAACGATTACGATGTTGTAGCCATATGCGAGACGTGGCTAGTGGATGGGGTCTTCGATTCCGAGGTGAGTGATACGCGCTACGACGTGCATCGCCGGGACCGGGCGTGCGCTGCGCGCGGTGGCGGCGTGCGTGGCGCGGGGCGGCCGCTCGGCGGTGGAGTGATGCTACTCACTCGCAGGTCGCTCGCCGCGCGCCGCGCAATGCAGCCCGACACAATGGGGCTGGAGTTAGTACACGTTGTTATAGGCGCGCGCGCTTTGAATTCCGAGTTGGACTTACATATTATATGTGCCTACTTACCTGGTGCTGGGTCTCGTCATGATGATCAGCTGCGCCGACTTATTATTTATTTACAAGCCGAGTGTACAACGAAGGCTCATTACTTATTGGTGGGGGATTTTAATTTGTCTAATATTATTTGGAATCCACGCTCAGGTGGTTTTTATGATCCCGGTGGAGTATCGGGCGAATGTCAGGAGATGTTTTTCGAGCACATTCACTCTAGTGGCCTATGTCAGTACTGTGGGGTGATTAATGGCAATGAACGAATTTTAGATATTGCCTTTTCCAACACGGAGGTAGAGGTTAGGCGCGTTAGGGACCCTATTATTCGGGAAGACTGGCCTCACCACCCGGCGCTTGAATTGAGTCTTATCAATATTGGTCTTACACATTTTAAGATACCCCCTAAACAAATTTTTAATTATAAAAAGGCTAATTACGATAACATTCACAGGGATTTAAGCGCCATCGATTGGCAACGGACTCTTAATAACGTGCCGCTGGATGAAGCCGTGCTTTTTCTAAACACCGCATTGAATACTATTATTGATAAGCATGTCCCCCACTTTTATAGCACACCGGATGGTTATCCAATTTGGTACTCTAGAGCGTTGATACAGGTCATCAAAGAAAAATATAAATACCACTCACTCTGGAAGAGAACTGGCAATAGTTGCGACCGCGAAACATTTTCATTATTACGATCACGGCACAAAAAGTTACAGCGTCAGTGCTGGAATAAATATGCACAACAATGCAGCAAATCTATTGCCAAAAATCCAAAAACGTTCTGGAATTATACGAAGAGCCTGCGGCGTGATCGTGGCCTTCCGGCTGTAATTAACTATGGCAATCGCACTGGTGCTGACGGTCCCGAGATATGTGACGTTTTTCTGGAATATTTTTTGTCCGTTTACACAATCACTCCCACAAATTCTACTTTTTCATCCGGAAACACACACGTTAATTCGTTAGGTTATATGAGCTCACTGACGGTTACGGTGGACATGGTTGAAAGGTATCTTCTCAAACTAAATATTAATAAGGGTGCGGGTAGTGATGGTTTTCCGCCTATTTTCATCCGCAACTGCGCTCGTTGTTTGGCGGCACCTTTGGCTATTTTGTTCCAAAGATCGCTGGCAGAGGGCTTTTTTCCAACTGTATGGAAACAGGCTTTTATAGTACCGATACATAAAAGTGGATCTAAGGTGCTCGCCGAACAATACCGCCCAGTTTCTATACTAAATATCTTTAGTAAATGTTTTGAGAAGATGGTGTATGACCAGGTCTATCCGATAGTCGCGCGTAGTATTCCACCCACTCAACACGGCTTTATGCGTAAGCGTTCAACTGTAACTAACCTGACGGAATTCGTGGACTCTATTGCCGGCTTTATGGATGAGGGCCATCAGGTTGACGTCGTGTACACCGACTATTCTAAATGTTTCGACCGATTAAACCATAACACCATTTTATATAAACTGGAGCAGGTCGGTGTGCACGGTGATCTTCTTCGTTGGTTCGAGTCATACCTTCGGAACAGGAGCCAGGCTGTTCGGGTGGGATGTTATCAATCACGTTTTGCACCCATCCCTTCTGGGGTACCACAGGGCTCCCATCTGGGTCCTCTTCTTTTTAATATTTGTTTATTCGATTATGTATCTTGTTTCCGTTATGCGTATGTCCTCATGTATGCTGACGACACTAAGATCTATATGCCGATAAAATGTACGACAGACTGCTTCAGATTGCAAGAGGATCTGGACAGGGTGTCGGCATATTGCGAGCGAAACAGCCTGGATCTAAACGTAAATAAATGTTTGACAATCACTTTTACAAGAAAGAGAAGCGTTATACCCACTTCGTATAGGCTCAACAATACCAAAATTGAACGCACTGAGCAGGTTAAAGATCTCGGCATAATTATAGATACAAAGTTAACTTTCTGTGCCCACTATGAATCGATTGTCGCGAAAGCGATAAGAATGTTGGGCTTCATTTTCAGGACAGTTAAGCCTCTGAACTCGGCGCCTGCTTTTAAAATACTTTATTTTGCATACGTCAGGAGTGTTCTGGAGTATGCATCCCCTGTATGGTCACCGATCTACGCTATCCACCGTGCCGGACTGGAGTCCATACAGAAATCCTTCGTTAACAAACTTAACATCATATCGCACACGATAACCACAGATTATACAGCGGGTCTAAGTTCACACAAAATCTGTTCATTGAAGGACAGGCGCCTAGTGGCAGACTTGAAACTCCTATATGACATAGTTCATTGCGGAGTTGATAGTCCACAACTATTGTCACGGGTTTTGCTGTGCGCTGGAGACCCGCGCGCGCGCCGCGGGGGCCGGTGGCCGCGGCTACTCGACCACCGTCGTGCGCGCAGCGGCTATGCCTTAGGTTCCCCAATCAATAGGGCCATAGACCTGTACGAGAAGCACGTCTCCGGTTCTCTCGATATTTTCCATCTCAGTCGTGTGCAATTTTCAAATGGGGTTCTCAAGTTTTTCCAGTCACAGTGAAGGATCCTACACAAATACACACACACACACACACACACACACACTCTCTCTCACACATACACAAACACACACACATATACATATACATACAGAGTCAGTGGGAGAAGGAAAAATATATGGGCGCATGAATCTATCTATGTATATGTAAGCTTTTTTTTTTGTCATTAGGTTATAATACTGTTAGACGGTTTGATACTCAAAATTTTAAACCGCGGTTTTGTTATTGGCATTGCAACTTTGAATTGTACAAGTTATAATTAAATTTCATTGCTGTAAAACTGTATGGAAATAAATAAATAAATAAATATAAACTTTTATCTAAAAGAAACAGCAGTGTAAGAACAGAAAATGGCCCTCTTCAGTTCTTACACTGCTCTTTTTCTCTGAGAAAGTTGCTGAGTACCAATGCCTTTAAAATCGGCGTTCGTCGCTAGTGGGTAAAAAATACCACAGAGGTTATTAAAACATGTATATCTTTTTTTCTGTTTAGAGACTTAGCGCTTTAGGTACTGTGATATACAGAGTTGGCATTGTGTTGGTTATGCTGTAGGTACTGTTATAATAATAATGTACTAAAATGCGGGTAGAGACAGGTTTCGATGTAAGACACACTTCTAATCTCGCTCCCTAGGAAATATACGACTTACAATGATAATAGTTATTTTAATACATATTGAAACATAATAGGTAGAGCTTGTCTAAGCTGAAATGACGCGCCCCACTACTTAATTAGTTGATTTCGATGTGTGAGTGCAAATATTAATAACGACACTTCATCTGTGTGTGAGTAGGACGTAGGACGCAAGTATGGCGCTGGACTGATCGCGAACAGAAAGCGTATGATACAGCAAAACGCCTACTAACTTGTGACATTACGCTGGTTCACTACGACTTGAATAAACCACTGATGGTTCCGAGGTTCCGACGTGTGACAGTTCCGAGTATGGCGCCGGCGCGGTGCTATCCCATGTGATGGAGGACGGGCAAGAACGACCCATCGCTATGAGCTCTCGAACGCTACATTCATATGAGCGACGATACGCACAGTTAGATAAGGAGGCCAATGTATTGGTTCGGGATACAGAAGTTCCATAATTACTTGTCTGGAAGATTTTTTACTGTTGTAACGGATCACAAACCGTTGCTTGGCATTTTTGATCCAAAGAAAGCTATGCCTAATATGCTGTCACCACGCCTGACCAGAATAGCGATTGCACTGACGTCGCACAGTTATAACATAGTATATAGACCGGGTTCTGATATTGGAAATGCAGATGGATTAAGTCGTTGGCCACAACCTGTGCCGGAGCAACCTGAACAACAATTGTGTGATATATTACTGATGGCAGAGACGCCGGAAGGTTTCCCCTATGATGCAGAGAAAATTGCAGCAGAAACAAGGAAAGACAAGACGCTTTCACGGGTGATACATTTTGTTCAATGCGGCTGGCCCGCTAAAGTCAGAGACGATGATCTTCGTATCTACTGGCTAAATCGATCAGATTGATCATTACAAGATGACTGTGTGTTGTTGGGATGCCGAGTAGTGATACCGGCGCCGTTGCGACAAGCGACACTGCAGGTGATATATAAGACCCACAGTGTATTGACTAAAGCACTGGCGAGAAGTTATATTTGGTGGCCAGCATTGAACCAGGATATCGAAACATTGATAGGCAGCTGCACAAAATGTTTGGAAAACAGGCACATGCCACCTAAATCTAGTCACGAGTGGGTAACTCCCACAAGACCCTGGTCAAGATTGCACATTGACTTTGCAGGGCCATTCCAAAACAATATTTTTTTTAACATTGTAGACTCTGATTCGAAATGGCCCGAAGTTTTCATGGTTACCAACACAACTTCTGCGACTGTTATACGGCATCTGAGGATAGATAGATAAACACTTTATTGCTCACAAAACATAACAGTATCAATTAGTTACAGTAACAGGAACACATATGAGCAAAGGCGGCCTTATCGCTACAAGCGATCTCTTCCAGGCAACCTTTACAGAAATTGAGACAGGAATATTACAGCAGGTAGTGTTGAGCTAAAGGATACAAGAGAATGCGTTGTGCATTTATCTAAACACCAACAAACAGCCAGAAACATGAAATAATCGTACATATGCAGGTATACTAAAATAAAGTTTCACAAATCTTTCGCTAAAAGGGATTTACGAAGTTTTGACTTAAAACTAGGCAATGACTCAGACTGTCGGACTTCCCTTGGCAGATCATTCCACAATCGAGTTGCCCTTACCGTAAACGAGTCGTAGTAGTACCCGGAACGCGATGTTGCCGGAGGATGTTGTTCGCCACACATGGCTTGTGCGAGATATTGGTCTCTGACAATGGCACACCTTTTGTCTCTGCAGAAATGAAGAGCTTTTTGGAAGCAAATAAGATCAGACACATCATAACCGCTCCATACCGTCCCGCAACTAATGGGTTAGCAGAGAGGATGGTTTAAGAACGACGCCATGTTCGGCGACCAATAAGAGTCCGTCGGAGATGTTGATAAAGAGACGGATAAGAACGCTTCACCCGGACAACTATTCACCACTATCACCCGACTATACACGACTATACCCGATTAGACACTATTCACCCGGACAACTTATAAAATAAAAAAATTGAAAAGCAGATTGTGGGAAATACACAAAAAAAGAATAGAGAAACAAAGATAGGACAGACAGTGATGTATAGAAGTTATACTAAAGGTCCGAAATGGATTCCAGGAACAGTGATAACTAAGAATGGCCCGTCTAGCTACGGAATACAAGCCGACGATGGGGCTGTGGTTAATCGACACATAGATCAATTGATTAAAGTGGCACCTAATAAAGCGGACGAAACAGTAGCTGTCGAGAACCCTGCACAGATAGAAGCCACGGAAGACAATGGTGGTGGAGGAAGTGATACTCATCCAGGTTCTTTCAATAAAAGATCGGAAGAAATTATTGAAATACCAAGTGCTGATAAGTGGGCGGAAATGCTGGGGAACCCGGGGAATTCCGAGATGAGCTTGGCGGGAAGAAAATTTAAAACTAAATTAAGTACTTATGAAAAAAAGCCTTATGCGTCTGGGCATAAAATGTTGATTTTTTATTTCAATATTTGTTTTGGTGTCTGCCTGGTTATCTACTGTACTTAATACTTGTCTTTTCTTGTGAGGGAGGTATGTCATGTTTACATTTTATGTATTTGTGGGTATTTCGATGTCTTTGGTTTGTTTGTGGTAAGTGTGGGTTTGACACACTGTCATGTCTACAGAGCTGAATAAACGTATTTACTTAAATTATGTCGTGTTCTGGATTTATTACATGAATTTCTCAATTAGTGATAGTGGTCTAGAAGAAATAATGCAACAAGATGTAAACTTGAAATTGTATGAGAAACTGAGGATCATAACGCACGTCCATAGGCTGGGGTGACTGCTTACCATCAGGCAGGCCGTAAGCTTGTTTGCCACCTTGGTAATATAAAAGAAAATAAAACTTAGTGAACATGGCGATACTGAGCAGGAAGCAGATTTTGATGATGTTCTTGCCATTCCCCTGCAGCTTTATGTAAAGGAAGAGCCATCATTACATGCGCAAATCTGGAAAAGACTCTTTAAAAGATGTATAAATAGAGAGAGGAGGTATCAATGACTGTGTCATTATTAAAGAAACTAAAGAACACTCAAAAGCTTCTCTCGACCCAAGAAGAGTTTTAAAAATTGGCCAAAGGATAAGTGATGCCTTTTATAAAACGCAGATTGCAAGTTGTTCATTTACCACAGTCTATAAATACTAAAATTAAGTTTATTTTGAGATTAGAAGAAGACAATACACCAAGCATCTCAAGGTCCCGACCAAATCCACACATGCCTCAATGTAAAGATTGGAACTTGAGGAAAAACCAGATTACAAAGACAGCTGTGTACATGTTGGTAATACCTATTTGTCGCAGTTGCTGCCAAAAACTAAAGGAGAATTAATTTAAATTTCAAAACACAAAGACTATAAGTCTTTGAGATTTTTTATGATAGTTTTATAAAGTAAAGTTTAATTTTTTTAAAAGCAAAGATTATTTTTTAGAATACAGGTTCTACTTATTTCCTATTTGACCTCATTTTGCATGTTTCCAGAGAAAAAATAATTATTATTTTTAAGATTTCAAGATTACAAGGAAAAATTTTATGGTTTTGGTTATCTTTGTATGTGCTCTTAATATTAATAAATACATGTTTCATTATAAAAGTGACTTTTTATTTATAGGTAACAGTATTAACTAAATACAGTACAGTATAAATGAAAAGAAATGGATAAAAATATTCACGTGTTTAAAAAGGGGGATATGTAACAAAAATCATCGACATTAATGTCCCGACTGTGCTCTCACGCACGAGGGCTCGGTGTGGACACCTTGACTATGATCCACGATTTTGCAGATCAGGTTATTAGAGAAGAGAGACTGCCGTCTTACCTCCATAACCCTGCTACCAGGCAAGCCAGGTCAGATTGGATCATGGTTACACATACAGTCGCCTGAATGTGCAGGTTTCATCACAATGTTTTCTCTCACTAACCTAACCTAACCTCACCGTAAGAGCATCTGTTAGTGTTCACGAGAAGTGTTCAAAAGAGTCATTGGTACTTGGCCGCAGCGGGATTCAAACCCGGTACCTCTCGCTCACGAGTCTGATACCCTAACCACTGGGCCACCTAGACATATATAATGTAGTAATTTTTACCTGGTAGTGACCACTTGTGTTTGTAATTGCCTGGCAACAAATGACGGTTTAAAGAAAAGAATTATTAAAATGAGAATGTCAAATAAGCTAAGGATAGAGCAATACAGACATATCAGTTGTTCCACCTGCCTGTCTGTTGCAGAATAACAATAAAATTAATTTGATCAAACCGATTTACCTGCAATAGTTTGCCAGCCTTGCAAACTGTTCGTCATTAAGATCACTGCCAACAAATTCTTTTATCTTATTATTCTCAAACTCAGGTATTTGTTTATTGCTAGAGGGTATGCCAAATATTGGTAAGGCCTCAAAAGCTTCTGGAATTTTAGTCGGTATCAGTGGACGTGTTACAACACGTCCATGTACGTCGTGCCATCTGGGTTCCTTGGGTTCAGTGAATATATCGACCTTATCCTTTCTGAACATGGGACGCATAAATAATAGGTCATTGTAGTTTGGAGGTTGTTTGGAGCATGAAGCTTTTGAACTCAAGCTGCCAGAAGTAATGGTTTCGGTTTCAATATTGTATTTTTTTTTTATTCTTGCAAGGACTGTATATGCCGATTTTAAGATGGGATCATCTATATTGGGTATTGTATTTTCAGGATCTTCAGGCTGAGTATCTATTTCTGACTGTTGATTTCGATTTGAATCAACATTATTCTCATTGTCAGGCTTACCAGGCTCCACATGATTGCCAGATGATTCCATGTTTGTATGTGATGCTCTATCACAGATCAGTTTTATAATAATAACGTACTATTTCATTTCAGTATTTTTCACAAATTATACAAAACACAAGAGCCAATTTAAACACCACAAAAAAGCGCAAGCCTTTTCTTTTCTTTTTTAGAGATTTAGAGTATGCACTATGCAGCACAGATTACTATATATTACCTACGGCAGATAAGAAACGTCCATAGAGACACGAACGTCGTAGTGAAAAGTGCCAGCATCGCTTTTGACGTATAGTTTTGACATAACAATTTTGACAAGTGCTAGTGCTGCGGTCATAACGCCGTTACCAATCTATCGATTATGATTTGGCGAGGGATGTAACATCGATTGCGTATTCTCGATTTTCATATTGTACTTTATTAGATTTCAAATTCTTATATTAAAAAAAACACAAATGACACATAATTTAACATACATATAATTTGACTAGAAATTAATTACAAAGTAATAGCAAAGCGCCTTTCAATTTAAAATAATCACTACAGGTCCACAGAATGTTCTTGAGTTGTGTTCGACAGTCTACCTGAAAGTAAAATAATAGAGCTTTAATGTTATTGTGGCACCAATGCACCAGTTGCAAACCATATACTTGTAGATGACCATTATCAGGGGGGATATGTGCTATCAAATGCAAAAATCTTTTTAAAATCCCAAACAAAAAAGCTCTTCAGCGTCACTTCAAATAATAGTTAGGCCATATAGAAGTCTTTGAATTTGGCTTTTGCTAATAATACTAGTTAAACTCGTTAGCCCAATATGAACAATCAACGGCAAATACATAAAGCGAAATGCAATTTCATACTTCACACATTTAACAAACCAAATGAAGTTCATTATGTAGTACCTAAATTTTTCAATTGAAATCAATTACCTTTGTAGGGCCTTAGGGTATTCTTGGTCACAACATTGATTGATCATCTATCAAAATACCTGCAAAATGGGAACACGAACGTTATGTATGTTAATATAATGGTCACAGTCAAAGGGAGCGGTGAGGAAAGGTTTTGTCTAATAATTACATTCTATGAAAGTTCAGAATGAAAGCATTAGGTATAATTTATGTGAAAATGCAAAATGATTTCTTTTATTAGTCTGTTTAAAATGAAGTTTACACACCTATAATGGGGCAATTACAAAAATATAAATATATAGTTAACTAATCCCAATAATAGCATTTTCATACACAATAATATAGTTTAGGTGCTATCAAACCAACTGAATCAAGACCTACCGTGAAACCTCTTCACAGAAAATATCATGGTAGCATTGCATTGCCGGACAAGGAAAATCATTATGACAGTGAAATGGTTTCACAATGGGTTAGTTCGATTTTAGGTACCTTCTATACATAGTATAAAACAAAGTCGCTTCACGTCGTCTTTCTTACTACGTAACGGATTTTAATGCTGTTTTCGACAATAGATAGGGTGATTCAACAGAAGGTTTATAAGCAAGAAAAAAGTGTAAGTAGGGGTAAAGTAGGTGTACGAACGAAGTTTCGATAGGTTCACTAGTTAATTATGTACAACATGTAGCTACTATTGTGCATATAGGTATTAAATTTCTCTAAGTTACATTCACATCAATTAACAGCCCTTAATGGTCTTCTGCTGGATCGGATCTCCTCCACAAATGTCCTACTGCTAATCCATGAAAAGTTACGGTGATAGGAGGGACAGCACGCACGAATATCAACTTTATAATCTTGTTAAAAACTTAAATTACAATATTGTACTTACTTTTTTAAATAATACAGTTTTTTTGGTAGTAAACACAGTGTTAGATTCTGTGGTATTAGTAACTTTAGCCATATTTCTCCAAGTTCTGGCGTTCTTGGCCAATTATAAAATTTTTCCTTCGACGGGCATCCTCTCACGACACAGCGATGTCGAGACATATTTTATTAATTAAAAAGACAGCTTTAAAAACTCACGAAAATCCAAAAATGAAGTTTTGTGTGAAGTGAAAAAACGTTATTAAATGTTTTTTTTTTCTAGAAGGGTTTGGATAAAAGGTATCACAAGTTGTACAGGCGTAGTTAATAAATGGAAAAATAACTATCCCGTATTAAAAATATAGATTAAATTTATTCTAAAAATGTGTAAACATAATTAAAAGATACTTAAAAATATTTATTATTATCACTCGCTTACTCCATATATTGGTGATATATTTGGTATTTTAATCCAACCAGGATGTCTTGTATGTAAAATTATATTTAAAAAGTCATTTGACAGACACTCGATGCTGGCACATCGCTTTCACTAAGTTTATGGCTCTGGATACTGCGATTCCACCCCGTGCTATGCAGGGATGTTGTATGATGCACCGCACGGGGTCACAGATTACTATATATTACCCACAAACTATGAACTATATATAATATTACCTACGGCACGGGGTTGAATCGCAGTCACAAACTATGAACTATATATACAGACGACCGACTTCATACAAAATAATGTGCACAATAGCTGAGCACGCACACACGTGAGTGTTTGAGTGTGGTTCGTGTTGTCATGGGATGCAATCTGTCTCTTTTTAAGGAAAAGAGACAGTTGATTCTAATCTTTACGAAATAAATAATAAAGTCGCTTTTCGTTTAATCATCGGTCGTCGGTTGTTTCCTCACACGCAACTACTACAGTTGATTCTAAACCTTACCATATAAATAACAAAGTCGCTCTTCGTATTATAGTCGTGTATGGGATGGAGGGAAAGGGACCAAATTCTTTTAATATGAGTAAGTGGAGATGGAGACATCCCAGAGTGATTCGTATTAGACACATTAAGGTATTGCCAGTTGGACAGCCCTGATCGCAGTATCCAGAGCCATAAACTAGGATGTCTACAATAGGATGATAATTTTGTTTGACAGTTCACACTAGGAATGGGGTAGTGTAAAATCGTTAATGCATCTATTCGATTTTCGATTATCATTCCCATAGAACTTGGAATCGATAGTTGCATGATTATTCTGTACGTGGTAAATAAAATAAATTATTCATTTTCTTTCGAATTAATAATTTATTAACACGACATTAAAAACCCTTCCACAACGACGATTTCGACACGTGCGAATTTTTATTCGGTCAGTCAGCCTATTCCGTAAAATACGCGCGCGTCGAAATCGTTGTTGTGAAAGGTTTCTTAGGGTAAAATCCAAACAAGGAATAAGAATTTAGTTACAAAAAATAATATAATTTAATAAAAGTTCATTTTAAATGTTTGATTATTTTATTTGAATACCGATTTTCGATTGTCTTTTGTTATTCGTTATTCGTGGCAGTCCACAGAAGGGGCGGTACCTGTCTATGAAGTACGACATGAGTACATTTGACCCAAAAAAACACTTAACTTCATAGGCGTGCGCCACAATCACCCTATTTAAGCATAGAGAAAAAAATTTATATACTTTATATATTTTATATATATTTTTTATGTCTGTGTATTTAAGGTGATTACATAGCACATTGGAAACCACCTTTATATAAAATTTTTCCTCTATGTTGAAACGCAGCACCGTACGTTTCTATAGACAACTTCAGAGCTGCATTTCCATAGACAACTAATGTTACAAGATTGGGCCCTTTATTCGTCATTCTGGCGAAATTTGGAAATAAGTGTAATTTTTTATATTGTTTTATATACAGTCAAATATTTAGAAATTGTCCAAATTGTTTTAATCTTTTCGTAAAATTATATTATTTAGGCGAAAAATAATTTGAGAACTGAGTAACGGAATATCTATCCTGGATACCTCACTTCACAGCAGCGGCCTATTTGACACCTTTTTATGTAGAAAGTCCATCGCCAAAAACTAATCTGACCCTCAGCCATACCGCCTTATATTCGAATTGAATGTCGCCCTCTTCTAGTAGTAGAATATATTTACAACATTATTATCAGTTTAGCGCAGTACTTCAGATTATAGTCAGAAGGCGATGCATTTGAATCATGCCGAAGTTTCGAATTGAAGAGTGTCAACACGTGTTCTTACGAATTTGCTTAAAATGTTTTCTTTCTAAATTTCATTAATTTTCTTATGTCTATTGTGTTCCCTACTTACTTTGCTTCGGTAATTTTTACTGATAGTTGGCATGTAATTTGCCATATAGCATATTTTAATATTTCAGTCGTGTTATTCAAAATGTAGTCAATATGTCTGAGTTGGACATGGATGAGGACTATCATGTCCCGCCAGAGCTCTTACCTGACGATCCCAATGATGCCTCTACTGCTGTTACAGTCAGTGCATCAAAAAAACGTAAATCATCCAACAATGCGAATAATACTGAAGGAAAGAAGAAGGTCACAAATATTAATTAAATGAGCGCTTTGATTCAGAATATTTATTACACTCCTCAATTCGAGAATGAACGTCTGTACTCTAGCTCGGAGAAGCTCCTACTCTAGAAGGAGAGCAGTCCTGGCCAGGGCGCTACTTTAAATGCGGTAAAGTTAGGTAAGTTATTTTATGAAAGAAAAGTCGCAGACATTGTCAGGGGCAGTCTGCGGAATGAAGGTCGAAACAAATGTTCAATAGAGTTTCCGTCAGCCGAATTGGCTAACAACTTCGTAAATCTTTATTTCTTTTTATATTTTTATCTATATTCCTTTCTGGAAAAAGAGAAATTAGCGGCTATTATCCCATCATTTAATGTATCGCTCTTGGGTATTATAAAAAGGGTCCCATTAGACGTCAGTATGGAGGAGTTGGTCTGCGGGTTGAGCTGCCCTCAGGGTTTTGGCACAGTGCTTAAGGGTCGTAGGCTGAACCGTAAAGTTTTCATGAGCGACGCTACCCTGTGGGTTCCGACACAAACGGTGGTATGTATATGTATTTCTACTATACTTCCTTCCCAGTAGAGAAGTATGAATTCCTCATTCTTCAGTGTCTAAATTGTACTCGCTTTGGTCATGTTAAAGCCCAGTGTCGTTTTGATTCTTATTGTGTCTGGTGTGGAGGGAAGGGACACAGCAGGAATACTTGCCCAGTTACGTCAGCCGTGTCTTTGGTGTTCCGGCAACCACCTTGCTACGGATAAGGCCTGTCCGGAGTTCCAAAGACAGAAGGCTATAAAAATAGTCATGTCACATGAGTGCGCCTCTTTCGTTGAAGCTGCTGGGAGATTCCCCTTGTCGAGGGTTAAGAAATCGTATGCTACTGTGACTGCACTCTTGTTCCAAACTCTCGCCATAGTTCTCAATCCGTTTCTGCTTCTACGGCGTCATCGCCACAACATTCTTATCGTAAGACTGTGTGGGTTCCACGGTCTCCCCGTCCGACATTGTCTCCGGGTTTTGATAGTGCTGCACATAGTTCTATCGTTTCCACGCCCGTATCTGCGTTACCCAATGGTTCTGCACTTAGAAGTCAGTTCAAAAGCCCTTGTGGCACGTGCTCTTGTGGTGCTTCTGTCGATAACGACTCGTCCATTGGCGAGTTGGTTTTTCCTTTATTGGATATTATTGTTAAATTTAACAAGTGTTCAGTTTCCCTACCGTCCCACGTGTCTGGCCGTTTAGTTAGTTTGTTAAGTTCGAACCATAATATTCAAAATGCTGAAGGCCCTTCAATGGAATAGTAGGTCTGTTAGACCAAAAAAGTCAGATCTGATCCAAATGATTAACAAGCATTATCCCGCCGTTCTGGCTATTTCAGAGACATGGCTGTGCCCGGGCACGAATTTTCGTATTCCGGGCTATTCATGTTTCAGGGATGATAGAGGAGATGGCCATGGTGGCGCATTGTTGTTGGTGAATCGACTGTTATCGTATGTAAATGTAAATGCAGTCACTATTTCGGTGTTTAATGTCTCGATTTTATCAATTTTTATTCCCCACCCCGATTTTGCATTCCTGAATTGAATCTGATTTTGGCTTCGCTTCCTTGTCCTATGTTGGTGTTGGGTGACTTTAATAGTCACCCCCCTATGTGGGGATCCTACAAAGTAGATAGTTTTGCTCTTTTGTTGTTAGATGTTTTATATGAGTTCCATTTATGTGTTTTAAACGATGGTCGCCCAACTCAAAGAACTTCCCCACATCAAAATTGTAATTCTGTAGTAGACCTTTCTCTGTGTTCGCCCTCACTAGCTTCCAGATTGAATTGGAATGTCCTTGCCGACTCTTGTGGTAGTGTTCACTTTCCCATCCTGGTTTCCTTTCCAGGTATGTCTCTTCCTGCTAGGCAAGTTTCCCCTATGTTAAAATTACAAACATTAAGAGCCAAATGGGTGGAGTTTGCCGAGTTCTGTGAGCTTGTTTCTCCTTCCCCTCTTGTATTGTACCTCAGTGCATACCGTTAGCCTATTCTCAATATACCTCTATGTTGTTGGATGCGGCTATTGCTTCAATACCTGCAAAAAAATCTCCCTCGGGTGTTGTGTCCTCCCCTCCCTGGTGGGATAGTGAATGTACAGATGTGGTTAGGAAACGTTAATTTACGGAAAAACAGTTTTCTAGCGTTTTATCGGAAGAGAACTTCCTGCAGTATAAGCATGTGGCTGCTAAAGCAAGGCATTATCTGTCTCAAAAAAAGAAAATTGGTTGGCAGAATTTCTGTGAAAGTCTTTCCCACTGTTCCTCTTCCTCTTTGGTGTGGAAGAATGTGAAAAGATTCCGTGATTCCTTTGTAGACTGTTCCACTGAATCTAATTGCGACTCTAGGTTCAACGGGTTTGCAAGTAGGCTTGCTCCCCCGTAGGTTCCTACACAGGAGGAATCCCTCTCATTTTCTCCAGTTATCTCTGGTTCTTCTGGTTCATTATTGGAGCAACAGCTTAGTGATATCGTAAAGCCCTTTTCATTGGACGAGCTGAACTTGGTACTCGATAGCCTGAAGGATTCTGCTCCGGGTTTTGATGGTATTCCTTATTCCTTTGTCGTCAAGTCGGGTGCTTTAGCCAGGTCCTTCTTATTGGATCTACTTAATTGCATTTTTGAGTCTGGGTCTTATCCGGATTGTTGGTGCACCCAGGTGATCATTCCATTATTAAAACCAGGCAAGGATCCGAGCTGCCCATCGAGTTATCGCCCCGTAGCTCTTTCCTCTTGCTTGGGGAAGATTATGGAGCACCTTATCAAGCTGCGTTTGGAATGGCTCCTAGAAAGTAAGGGCATTTCGCTAAGAATCAGTTCGGGTTTAGGAAGGGTATAGGTACGACAGACCCATGAAAGAGGAGTATACTTTCCCTTTCTATTTCCATTGGTGATACTATTATTCCAGTTCGTTCTGATTTAAAATTTCTGGGTGTAACATTACACTCGCGTTTGTCAGGTAGATCACATTTTTGCAATGTTGTTATAAAAGGTGAGAAAAATCATAATATTCTACGCTCGCTCTCTGGTGTCTGGTGGGGCTCTCACCCGTATACGCAGAAATTACTTTATAATGCTATCATATCATTCGCAGTCACTTTGATTATGGGTCATTTATTTTGGAGCCTTGCAACGTGGGTGGTTTGGTTTCCCAAGATAGGCTGCAATATAAAAGTCTTCGTGTGGTTGTAGGTGCTATGCGCTCTTCGCCTACTAACGCTCTATTAGTGGAATGTGTTGATCCACCCCTTCGTATCCGCAGGCAATATCTAGCGGACATATTCTTATATCGTGCTGCTTAATTCTCAGGGCATCCCTTGCTTCCCAAGCTTCAAGCCCTTTCGCACACGTCGCAGCTTGCTATCATATTTTCTACCGCACTATCTACTCCTGGAAACCAAAACCTACTCCTAGCTTCAGCTTTCGTTTTTACTATTCCTAGATGTGACTTGTGTAGTTCGGTTAGGAAACTTTTCTGTAATGATCCTGGCACCACTATCCTATGGCCTCGCATTACACAATCATTTTCCACCGATAATTGATTTTTACATAAAAAATAAGACTTTAACATTGAATCATTTATCCTATTTGGCCACCCATTCCTTATAAAACTAGTAACTTTACGTAATGTAACATCACCCTTTGTATCGTTAATTAACTTATTACGAGTGATAGGTAAACTACTATCTATGACGAAATTAATATACAACGCCCGATCCTCTACAGCGCTCGCAGTGGGAACCCACCCCTCGCGGCGTGACTCACCGCTCTCCGGCAAACTCGCGCGCGACAGGTAGTCCGCTATATTATCCGCGCTACGTATGTATTCGATCTTATAGTTATACGCGCTCAAAAACATTGCGTAACGCTGCAATCGGTTGGCCGTAACTTCGGGAATGCCGCGGTAAGGGCCGAATATTGACAATAGCGGCTTGTGGTCAGTGCGAAGTATGAATGGAATTGACCTGCCGTACAGATATTGGTGGAATCTGCGTACTCCGAAAATAATTGCAGTAGCTTCCTTTTGTATTTGCGCGTACCTTTTCTCGGCTTGATTTAGGGTTCGCGAAGCAAACGATACTGGCCGCTCGGTTCCGTCGCGTTCGATCTGGGATAAGACAGCCCCGAGGCCCGTTGGCGATGCATCTACAGTCAAAATTATTTGGGCATTTGAATCAAAATGCGCCAAAACTCTGTCACACGAAAGATCTTTCTTTATCGAATTAAACGCCTGTGTGTGTTTATCTGTCCAGACCCATTTTACACCCTTTTGTAATAATTCGTAAAGAGGACTGAGTATTGACGAGGCATTTGGAACGAAACCACGATAGTAGTTAATCAACCCTAAAAATGATTGCAACTTATTTACGTTTGTGGGTAGCGGTGCATTTATTATTGCATTAACCTTGCTTCGCGATTTCTCTAACCCATTTTTACTAATCGTGTAACCTAAATACTCGACCTGGTCCTCAAAGAAAACACACTTCTCTTTCTGTAGGGTTAAGCCCACATCCTGTAGCCTCTGCAAAACGGCATTCAGTCTCTGTAAATGTTGATATCTATCTACACCTGTTATTAAGATGTCATCCAACATACAAAGAACGCCGTCCATCCCCGACAGTAGGCACTCCATCGCTCGCTGGAAAATAGCGGGCGCACTAGAGAGGCCAAACACTAGACGAGTATATTTATAAAGACCGCGGTGTGTATTTATACAAGTATAACGTTGCGACATTTCATCGAGTTCGAATTGCGCGTAAGCCTGTGATAGGTCAAGTTTACTGAACTGTTGGCCGCCGTGTAACTTTGTGAACAATTCGTGGGCCGTCGGCAAGGGGTACTGCTCCACTATCAACTGCTTGTTGATCGACACCGAGTAATCAGCGCACAGTCGTATCGCGCCGTTGCGCTTTAAGACGGGAACCACCGGCGATGCGTAATTGGAGTGCTCAACCGGTTTTAAAATGCCTACGTCTACGAGGCGCTCGATTTCTTTGTCAATTTTACCTCTTAACGCGTAAGCGACTGGGCGCGCTTTATGAAATATTGGTTGACGATCTGGTGGATTTGTTCAACGAAATGAATTGGTAATATTTCTAATTTAAAAATAGCAATAAAATCACGACCTATCAGTGGTGGTCCGCCATTGCGAATCACGTACACATTAAGGTGATTTTTTGTATTGTTATACGTATATAGCAAGCGTGCAATACCTAAACATTCAATGGTGTCCCCAGTATAAGTGCGTAATAGTTTCCCCGTAGGTGATAACGGCACATTATTAAAATATTTTTTATACGTTCGATCCGAAATCGCAGTTACGGCAGAGCCGCTGTCAATTTGGAATCGCATTTGCCTACCGTCCACCACCACCGTCTCCGTCATAGGTTCTCCATGGAAAGATCGAATATTGAATAACTCACCGTCGTCGTCATCTCCCTCCATCGCAGTATTTCCCATAAAATTATTTTTTTTACATATGCGACGTAAATGTCCTTTTACGTTACAGTTTTTGCATTTGTAATCAGCAAACCGACATTCCGCGGCACTATGGTTCCGGTAACCACATACAGAGCACTGCACTTTTCTTATAATGACGTTATCCTTCGCGATCTTGAACAGCTGTTCGGCGCTGGCCGGCGCGGCCGGCGCGGGCCCCGCCGCCGCCACCGCGCGCGCGCTCCGGATGGCGTCCGCTAGTCCTACTGCCTTTGCTATGGTTAGCTCATCCATCTTCTGCGCGTACAATTTTTCTCGTTCCGGTCCAGGTACCATCCCCATTAAGAAACGGTCACGAAGCGACTCTCCAATGTTAGCGAACCCGCATTGAGCCGTAAGTCCACGTAGCCTTGCCGCCCATTGTGCGAAAGTTTCTCCAGTATTTTGTACCGCCGAGTAAAAATTGTAGCGGGCCGCAAATCCACTGCTCCTGGGTAAGAAGTGAATATCCAGCAGCTCGATGATGACGTTATACGGCACTTGCTGCAGGTCTTTGGGTAAAGCCAGGTCCGCTGCTAGCCTGTACGATGCCTCGCTGAGTGCGCTCAATAAGATAGCTCGTTTTTTCACCTCCTTGTCGACGTCATTTGCGATGAACCATTGGCTCAGTCGACTCTTGTACGTCTCCCATGATTGCGTATTATGATCAAAACTTGATAAAATACCAAAATTAGCCATTTTTTTTTAACAAAGAAAATTTATTATTTCACTTGTGGGTATTCGTCGCCAATGTTAGATACGCAACCGCAGGGTACTTAATGAAACACAGCTGTTAGCACACTGACTGTATTGTAAAGCAACATTCATATTTAACGGTACAAATGGTAACATGTAGGTACCCACATACACAACACTTTGGTACGCACCCCTTTCATTGGTATTTTGTCTGCTTTTATTAAATTTAACAAAATCTTACTGTAATTTAAAGCTAGTAGTAAGCTTGTTTTATCGTTAAGCATTACAGTAGTGCGTGTTGTGTTGTTTATATTTTTATCCATTTATTTTTAGTATGTCATTTATGGGAACTCAATAGACACCTCTTTTTATAATTTTTTTTACTGGCTATATTTCTTATGACGTGTTGATGTCAGTTCATTAGTATCAGGGCTGTCCAACTTGCAATAAAAATATGTGTCTAATAAGAATCACTCTAGGATGTCCCCATCTCTACTTACTCATATTAAAAGAATGTTGTCCCTTTCCCTCGATCCCGTGCACAACTATAATGCGAAAAGCGACTTTATTATTTAGTGAGTAAGGATTAGAATCAACTGTAGTAGTTGTGTGTGAAGAAACAACCAACCACAGATGATTAAACGAAAAGCGACTTTATTGTTTAACATGTAAGGATTAGAATCAACTGTCTCTTTTCCTCAGAAAGAGACAGATGCATCCCATGACAACACGAACCACACTCAAACACTCACGTGTGTGCGTGCTCAGCTACTGTGCACATTATTTTGTATGAAGTCGGTCGTCTGTATATATAGTTCATAGTTTGTGATTAGTATTTGGCAAAATCGCTACATAGCTGAAGCCACAACCTAAACGAAAGATGAATCATGACTGTGATCGACTCCAATTTATTTGTCAGTTTGACAAATTAGTCCGTGGTATTGTTGATGAGTTCGTGCTGGTTCGTGCGGATCCGTCGTTTTTTTTCTTTGACACATTTGACACGCGTGCTCTGTTGTCAGTATTGCCATGTAGGTCTACTCTAATACGTACTGAATTTATTGCTCAATCCAAAGAGATAGTACATATTGGCTGAATCCATGGGTTGTCCCTAATGAAATGTACAAAATATCTAATGCTTTTTTGTAGGGCAGTTTTCTGATTGTTCAATGCAATATATAAAAGCCAAAGAGTTTCATGTACCAAAGCTTTACACAACAAACCGACAAGGATCAAGAATACATCATAAACGTGGCATAAAAGGAACTTACATTCCGCCTATTTGAAAAGTCAATTTTCGAAATTGCGGCATGCACATAGGCGTAGCCCGCATAGTGCCCCTACTAGCAAAATGTATGAACTGAAGAGCAAAATAAAAAAAGAGAAAAGTTGCATTTAGGATGACATCTGTCAAACCTAAAACTGTTAAAACTCGAAAACTATTGGTCCTAGAATACTAGTTATTAAAAAGAAATGATAGTACTCGTCAAAATCTACATTTCTTATGACAGCTGTCAAACTTGTATAGTATAATAACGTAATGTATTATACTAATAAATCGAATATTTCATAATAAATATTTATATTAGTTTAATGTTAATAAATAGTTTCGTTTATGACTACGAGTCTTAAAGATGAAACACTGTCAAGAATCCTTTGTAGAGTTTAGTACCAGTGCCATATACTTATCTGACGACGAGACGGTGGCGCTGATGTCCATACCAAAAGGGCATTTAAAACGGCGACACTTAGTTCAAGTTGGCACTTATAGGGCGATGCGTCGACATCGGCTTTAAATGACAGTTTGTACGTGGTATTGTCTATGAAGCGTACTCCACATGTCCGCCAATTTCGGCGAAACTTTTGCCGTGACTTTGGTCGATCCTCTACATTCTTGCCTATTAGGGATGTGGTGGGTGTCAAAACGCGTCGACATATAACGATTTATCGGTGTTATATCGCTAATCTGCTTTAACAGGGTCACAGAGGTGATGGCAGCTGCTCTACTGTAATTACTTGATCTACTAATATCCTGGATCATGGTCATGTGTACCCCGAACCTGTTACGGGAAAAAGCACTAGGAATATAAATTTAAATTCGATCGAATCGAGACGACAACAAACTATCTCTACTTAGCCTATGAAATAGGCGAGACATGCCAAACATGCACGGGACTGCACGAATATAGGCGAATACTCCCTCTACATTCTCGTATTCCCGCAGAACTGTCCACATGTTGAGTGCGCTTAACTTTCATACGAAAGAGAGGCAAAGACAATAATACCGCGAACTAACTCATTTTGACAGGATGTGGATCAATTTAAATCAATAATGAAGCCCCATGGGGTGCGACAGCCATTTAAGTTATAGGATCCCTTGCTGCCATTGGTAAAGATTGCTTTGGATTTTAGGATTAGGCAGTTGGGCTGCGGGTCAGTTGGAGGCCCCACGAAAGTGAAAAAACCAAGGTTTATCAGGGACAGTTTGAATGTCAAAATAAAGTTTTCCTTTAAGTAACTTTGAGAGCTCTAATTGTTAATCCCACTCTGTATACAAATCCGGTAGCGCCAGAGCGGGAAAATCATGACAATACAGTTTGGAATGATCCATGGATCCAGAGACTTTGGCATCCCTGGCATGATGATCCACAGACTCATTACCAAGGATACCACAGTGCCCCGGAATCCAGGCCAGGACCACCCTGACACTTTTAGCACTACAACGGAAAAGGGCGTTGCGAATTTTGAAAATGACTGGATACTTAACTTTAGATCGGAATGGGTTAGACAGAATTGCTTCCAAACAACTACGTGAATCCGAAAAAATTATGGACTTATCAAGGTTATGAGATTCGACATACAAAAGAGCTTCCAAGATCGCAATTGATTCCCCTGTAAAGACCGAGGTCAAAGGGGGACTTTTAAAACTTAAAATAATTTTATACCTGGGAAACCAGACAGCAGAACCGACATCACCGCCACCAGGTAATTTGGAAGAGTCAGTATAAAGTGTATACCAACCAGGCCAATCTTCGGCAAGTTTTTTATTTAACTTGGAGTTAGCACACGGACAATCGTTATCAATACCAAAATATAACATAACCTGCGGCAAAATAAAATAAGGGAGTCATAAGAAGACTCAAAGAGAGAGCTCATCGCAAACTTACAAAGAGGTGAAGGTAATTTTGTAAGCTTTATATAACTTTCAAGCAAACATAGAAGATCCTTATGAGACCAATAACTACTAGAATCAATCAAAGCTGAAAGGGCTTGAAGCTTGGGAAGCAAGGGATGCCCTGAGAATGAAGCAGCACGATATAAGAACCTGTCCGCTAGATATTGCCTGCGGATACGAAGGGGTGGATCAACACATTCCACTAATAGAGCGTTAGTAGGCGAAGAGCGCATAGCACCTATAACTACACGAAGACTTTTATATTGCAGCCTATAAGGGAAACCAAAGCACCCATGTTGCAAGGCTCCAAAATAAATGACCCATAATCAAAGTGACTGCGAATGATAGCATTATAAAGCAATTTCTGCGTATACGGGTGAGAGCCCCACCAGACACGAGAGAGCGAGCGTAGAATATTATGATTTTTCTCACCTTTTTTAACAACATTGCAAAAATGTGATCTACCTGACAAACGCGAGTGTAATATTACACCCAGAAATTTTACATCAGAACGAACTGGAATAATAGTATCACCAATGGAAATAGAAAGGGAAGGTATACTCCTCTTCCATGGGTCTATCGTACCCATACCCTTCCTAAACCCGAACTGATTCTGATTCTTCCGGGAAAATGCCCTTACTTTCTAGGAGTCATTCCAAACGCAGCTTGATAAGGTGCTCCATAATCTTTCCCAAGCAAGAGGAAAGAGCTACGAGGCGATAACTCGATGGGCAGCTGGGATCCTTGCCTGGTTTTAATAATGGAATGATCACCTGGGTAAACCAACAATCCGGATAAGACCCAGACTCAAAAATGCAATTAAGTAGATAAAATAAGTAGGACCTGGCTAAAGCACCCGACTTAACGACAAAGAATTAGGGAATTTCATCAAAACCCGGAGCAGAATCCTTCAGGCTATCGAGAACCAAGTTCAGCTCCTCCAATGTAAAGGGCTTTACGATATCACTGAGCTGTTGCTCCAATAATGAACCAGAAGAACCAGAGATAACTGGAGAAAATGGGAGGGATTCCTCCTGTGTAGGAACGCACGGGGGAGCAAGCCTACTTGCAAACCTGTCGAACCAAGAGTCGCAATTAGATTCAGGGGAACAGTCTACAAAGGAACCACGGAACCTTTTCACATTCTTCCACACCAAACAGGAAGAGGAACAGTGGGAAAGACTTTCACAGAAATTCTGCCAACCAATTTTCTTTTTTAGAGATAGAGTACGCCTTGCTTTAGCAGCCACATGCTTATACTGCAAAAAGTTATCTTCCGATAAAACGCTAGAAATCTGTTTTTCCACAAATTTACATTTCCTAACCATATCTGTACATTCACTATCCCACCAGGGAGGGGAGGACACAACACCCGAGGGAGATTTTTTTGCAGGTATTGAAGCATCAGCCGCATTCAACAAAATAGACGTATATTGAGAATGACTAACGGTATCCACTGAGGACCAATACAAGGAAGGGAAGGAGAAACAAGCTCACAGAACTCGGCAAACTCCACCCATTTGGCTCTTAATGTTTGGAATTTTACCATAGGAGAAACTTGCCTAGCAGGAAGAGACAAACCTGGAAAGGAAACCAGAATGGGAAAGTGATCACTACCACAAGAGTCGGCAAGGACATTCCAATTCAATATGGAAGCTAGTGAGGGCGAACACAGAGAAAGGTCTACCACAGAATTACAATTTTGATGTGAAGAAGTTCTACGAGTTGGGCGACCATCGTTTAAAACATATAAATTGAACTCATCCAAAACATCCAACAACAAAAGAGCAAAACTATCTACTTTGTAGGATCCAAACATAGGGTAATGACTATTTAAGTCACCCAACACCAACATAGGACAAGGAAGCGAAGCCAAAATCAGATACAATTCAGGAATACAAGTAGCATCTGGGTGGGGGATATAAATTGATAAAATCGAAATATTAAACACCGAAATAGCGACTGCATTTATTTTATCAGAAAAAACAGGTAGATCCAGCCTATTATACGACAACAGCCGATTCACCAACAACAATGCGACACCATGACCATCACCTCTATCATCTCTGAAACATGAATAGCCCGGAATACGAAAATTCGTGCTCGGACTCAGCCATGTCTCTGAAATAGCCAGAACGGCGGGACAATGCTTGTTAATCATATGGATCAGATCTGACTTTTTTGGTCTAACAGACCTACTATTCCAATGAAGGGCCTTCAGCATTTCGGATATTATGGTTCGAACTTAACAAACTAACTAAACGGTCAGACACGTGGGATGGTAGGGAAACTGAACACTTGTTAAATTTAACAATAATATCCAATAAAGGAAAAACCAACTCGCCAATGGACGAGTCGTTATTGACAGAAGCACCACAAGGGCTTTTGAACTGACTTCTAAGTGCAGAACCATTGGGTAACGCAGATACGGGCGTGGAAACGATAGAACTATGTGCAGCACTATAAAAACCCGGAGACAATGTCGGACGGGGAGACCGTGGAACCCACACAGTCTTACGATAAGAATGTTGTGGCGATGCCGCCGTGGAAGCAGAACCGGATTGAGAACTATGGCGAGAGTTTGGAACAAGAGAATGTGCAGTAACAGTAGCATACGATTTCTTAACCCTCGACAAGGGGAATCTCCCAGCAGCTTTTACGAAAGAGACGCACTCCTGTGACATGACTATTTTTATAGCATTAGTGTGTGTGTTATAGAGATGTGTGACATTTTGTCTCGTATTTCAACTCGGATTGTACTCTCTGCTTCTGTTTATAATTTTTTTTCTCTATGCACAAAATATGTTCCTAATGATTTTGTATCCGCTACTTACAATAAAACTATTTGTATAACGTAAACGGACCGGACCCTACATCCCACCCACCGTCGCTGAGGAAAAAAGTTGTGCCTTCATAAAATGAAAATTAATATCTGGGGGCTTACCATGAGCTCTTATAGCAGGACCTAAACAGAACTGCCCTGCTTAGAACGAGACAAGTTTATGTGATACGTATAGCGCTATCTCGTTGTAAGCAAGGCAGTTCTGTTTAGGTCCTGCTATAAGAGCTCATGGTAAGCCCCCTGTCTGGATCAAGACGATGTAGTCAATCTAAGCAATGTTCGTTTAGCACCGCCCCGAGATCCTGTCACTGTGTTTTTCAAGATCCAAACCCGTTACCTTCAAATTAATTTCATTTTTACATTAAACATTATTTATCGCTGAGTTTACGTCAGCATGCCTATAGTGCTCGAAGTTCGAAATCAAATTAAAAGTTTTTCACTTTGATTCTAAAAGTCCTTATTTTTCAAATTTGTATATGCTGAAATTTCCTACGGAGTGTTCTACTTATAACGATTATTAACTGATTTTATAGGTTTCAATGTTATGTTTTCTTTAAATAGCATGCGGGCCATAACTTTAAAGTCAAACTTTATGCCTCCTCTCCTCAGTAGTAGGCTAGTAGGCCATGTGAATGTGATGGTTGAAATTCTACACGATGGCGACGTTCAATTGTGATCTCGTCGTTTATCGAGATGGACGTTAAGCAGCTAAACCACTGAGGCTACAATTTATACATTTTATGATAATTATATTCTATTTATAAAATATAACAAAACTTAACTAATTAAAACTAGGTTAATCTAAAACTAAATTTGACTATAACTAAAAATAATAATAATTAATAAACGAATCTAATAAACCGCTGCCATTAGGCAACCGGGTTTATAATTTCAGTATTTTAGTGTTTTGAAATAAAACTTATTCATTACTGTTTCGTGTCCAAATTATACTTCTTTCCTCACTCTACGTTATTCGAGCACGCATTTTGAATGGGCCACGTGTAGAGGTGCCTAACCAACCATCATTGCTAGCCCACTCCCTTTTATGAGCGGCCGAAAGATTAATACCGCAGACCACTGCGTTATCCCACCCAGCTCTTTCAATCGTCAGATAGGAGAGGGTATTATGGTAGGAAGAAAACGAAAACCACTACACACCACATAATAGCTCATCCTAGTGGGTTTGGCCAGCTGATGACCCATCGTATAGTGCCAGCATTTGATGTGCGGCCTATAACCCGACACCACGGTAATCCCAGCGCTATCCCACATCGCCATAAGCTATCCGACACTGCTACACGTCTCGACATCATAGAGAAAACATTTTTATATACAGAAGCAGAGAGTATATACCGAGTTTCAATTCGAGGCAAAATGTCACACATCTCTATAACACACACACTAATGCAAATGCAGGGACGAAACAAGGCAGCCCATCTGCAGATGTTATATTTTACTACGAACGTCTTGGCCTATGTGACTTCCTTCTAGAGGACATAGTCATGAAAAAAAAAAATGAAAAGGATAGGTACATTAATATATTAAACAGGCAGCATATTCTTCATTTTCAGTAAAAATTCATATTATGGTGGTGCACCAGGACAGAAAGGACGTGCATTTACTTATTATCTTGTAATATTTATAACGCAGCACTTCCAATTTCCAACCCAGACATCACCATGTCTAGTATTTAGGAAACCTAGTAAAACAAAAAAATAAAAGTAAATACGCGATTAATTCTTTAAGTTGTTTCATAAAATGTCTGAACATTTTAAATATCATTTAGTTAAATTTTTGGTATGAAACCCATATAAAATTGTGGACCGCTATTTACAAGATTTGAGTATTAAAATTCTAAACAATTAAATCTAAATCCGACCCTGCTAGCATCGAAATATTTTCGTAACTATTTAGACACCGAAATATTGCTCAATTTGCCAATAATTTTAAATCTGTCTTTAATATCATGTTGTTTTAAGGTAAATAATTAAATTATTGCAAATTTACACTATTACGATGTATATTTTTGTCACAATTTCTAAAATTAATTCCCGATCGCCGCGACCACGAATGTAAAGCGTTTTACTTACGGATGTAAAGATAAAGAAAGGTATATTTCCATACTTAGCGCTTTCACATAAATGTAAACTAAATTACACCGTCTTTTAAATGGTTTGATTTAAATTATATAAGAAAATTATAAAATTTACACCGATGTTTCAAAAGAAACGTCAGTAAGTGTACTCCACATGTCCGCCTATTAGGGATGTGGTGGGTGTCAAATCGCATCGACATCATATCGATTCATCGGTGTAATATCGCTAATCTGCTGTAAACATCGTCACAGAGGTGATGGCAGCTGCTCTACTGTAATTACTTGATCTACTAATATCCTGGATCATGGTCAAGTGTACCCCGAACCTGTTACGGGAAAAAGCGCTAGGAATATAAATTTAAAATCGATTGAATCGAGACGACAACGAACTATCTCTACTTAGTCTATGAAATAGGCGAGACATGCCAAACATGCACGGGACTACACGAATATATACGAATACTCCCTCTACACTCTCGTGTTCCCGCGGAGCTGTCCACATGTGGAGTGCGCTCTATTATGGAGCTTCAGCAACATGTCGAACGTTCAAAACATTGTGCGCGTCATTTTCTTAGGGTTTATTTCAACAGACGAAAAAACGGGATAGCAAGATTCATAATCATTGTAGAGTGAGCGAACAGGGAATATTTGTGATTTGTGTTTAGTCTGTTAAGTCTGTGATCGACATGATGGCCCATCCTAGTGGGCCAGCTGATGATCCATCGTGTAATGCCAGCATTTGATATGCTTTTTATGACTTTTATGAATGAGGTTCTATTACTTTTAAAAAACTTGTCATAAGTTGCCATCATAGAGAAAACATTTTAAGTTGCCATACAGAGATTTTTTTTTTAATAAATGATTCGGACTTGGCGTGGTCTTATTATAGTTTTCAAAACATTTTCCTCTTGTACAAATCATGAATTTTACGCTGGTTACACTGCTCTTATTTTTTTTCCATTTCAAGGAACTCGAGGAACGGACGGAGTTATTTTAGATTTTTTTATCCATCCATGTGAAAATGATGCCATGGAAATGAATAGCTTCAAATATATTTTCGTTGAAGCAAAGTTAGAATTATTTTTATTACTATCTACGTCTTGACGAGTAATTACAATGACTTGAAAATGAAGAACGGAACTACTGAAAATTTGGAGGCTAAAATTGCTGAGAACAGTGAACGCGCTAAAAAACTTTATCGGTAAGCTTTCTGCTGTGTTTTTGATGATTACGTCGATGAACTTGTTATATAGAATTCACAGTAAGCCTTGAATAGAATCCGTAAGCTTATTGACGTCAATTGCGCGTCGTATAACCTATTTATATTGAGTCATTGTTATCAATTTCCAGATATGTAAGCGACGTAGCAAGGCGCGTCGGCGAAGCCACCGCGACCAGCTGCAGTATCACTGACCTCTTTTCCATCAACTTGGAGGTTCAAAGGCAGAAGCTGAGAGAGAATTGTGAAAAGCTATTATTTCTTGATCCCATAAATCATGGCAAGAAGTCTCTTGAACTTCTATGGAGAAAAGTGTATTATGAAACCGTTTCAGCTGGAAAGAAGTTACGAGAAACTGACCAAGATAACGACAATTACTTATTTACTCACTTGGTCTGTGGCATTGGGCATTTTCATCACATATTGACAAGGATTCAAGCCCAGATAAAACTGCATTACAAGGCCTTAGATTACATGTTGTTAATCAATGACGAAGAATCGGAAGATATCAATGAGTCTCCTACAGATGAGGAATTATTGTTTGGAAAGGCTGTGATACATTCATGTTTGATATACTTGGGGGATTTGAGTCGGTATCAAGCTGAAATATTCCATACATTTGATCAGTCTATAGCTGCCAGATATTACCTTCAGGCAGCGCACATTGACATGTCTTCAGGAATGCCTTACAATCAGCTTGGCAACTTATACCTAGACAAAAATTACAACCTGGATTCAGTATGTTATTACATTCATTGCCTGAGTAGTGTCACCCCATTTGACGGTGCAATGGGAAATTTAGTCAAAATTTTTGAAAAAAATTGTCTGAATGAGATAGGCAATGACCCTGAAACAATCACACAGTCTGAACATATTCAGATAACAGTGTCCAATTTTCTTTCTTTGATTGAAATTTGGTATTTAAATAAAAATGACACAAATATTCCACAAAGGTGTAATGAAATTGCACAACAGTTAAAGATTGCCATGGATTTTACTATGACACCATTACCAGATATGAATAAAGATTATTCGGAATACACTCAGGCACTAGAAGAAGAAAATACAAGTCCTTCTTATTTAAATGGCAGTCTTGTACATAAGATTGTCCAAATTTGCCTTTTTACAATATCTAAGATGGATGAAACCGATGAACAAAAAGCGTTTGCATGTAAAGCTTTTACATTGGCGCTGTTATCACAACTTCTGCAAAAATTGTTAAAACAGTTAACTAACTTGGGCTTTACAAATCCCGCTAGCAATTATAAGCCAAAATTTTGTATCAAGGATTTTGCAGCTGAGGATACTAATCACTCTGAAACAGCCATGCCAGCTTCTGTTGATGGAGTATTAAACTCACATGTTGTAACCAATGGGAACACTGACAAAGATTCAGCCAATGAAGAGGTTGAAGTAACTGAAAATGAATCAGAAGAAGTCATAGATAAGGTATCAAATGGAGATATTAAATTGTCAGGGAAAAAGCCCATAAATAAAAGACGCAGGCGACGAAGGGTTGCTTCAACGAGTAGTTCAGATATGTCAGACGGTGATACAGAAAGTAGTGAAGAGGAAACGGATGAATTTTGCTCAGATGAAGAAGTTTTATCAGATTCAACATACCAATCTGACAATAATTCAAAGAGTGATGAATCTGTTGTTGATGGTTTAGATAAAGAATTAATAGATGTGAAGGCGAATGGGGAGACAAGTGAAGAAATTATTGAGACAAACTTAGAAACTCCAAATAACATCAAAGATCAAGATGTGGTAATAATTGAAAATGATGCAAAATCTGATGATGAAGTCAAGAAAATTAATGAAATTGAAACTCAAAACTTTCTTTTGGGTGACAATTTTCTTCCAAGTATAAAACTTTTGCAGGATTGGATTCTGACTGAAAAAGAACTAATTCTTTCATGTGGAGAAAGTGGAGAATCATTGTTTCAATGTGTAGTGGATCTATTAAATGTGTTTGCGTACTATTTCAATCCAAAATTGACAGAAAACACTGCAGAATGCAAAATTTTGAACTATGCTAAAAGTATAGCCAAAAAATTAAAACTGGAATATAAAACTATACCACTACCCGAAGACGTAAATTTGAGAGGCACAAGCATTTGCAAATTTGATAAAGATGCTGCAGAGTGGCAAATTTTAAACAGATACATGCCATCAGTGTATGAGGAAAATATAATAAGGATAATGAATTTTATCGATTTTGGAAATCAGATAGCTAAGATTGTGCCTAAGATACGCTACAACAGGTCTATGAAGATATTCTACTTGAAGAAGACTCCTCAACCGAAACTCAATACCAAGATTAACCACAAGAGAAGCAGGGAGTGGCACAATTCGAAAAAATATGTAAGTATAACACAAGGGCACAATATAATATTGCCTAACTCTTTACAATACCATTTGCGATAGCTTTGACTTCATCTAGCTCGCTCCATTCGCGAGCGAGCGAGATGGCAAGTCATAAGTGATAGCATTCGAGACAGGCAGTCAGGCCCTTGTTTTTGTTAATTCTTAATATAATAGATAGATAAATGTGTTCGGGCCGTTTCCGCAGTCAGACGAACTTGCGCCTATTCCGCGTTTTCAATATATTATAAAAAGAATTATTTTTGAAATCTTGGTTAAATATATTTCTTGGGAACATTTCATTTGATATCATCATCATAATAAATTTAATAGCCCTTGTATTCGTTTGTACAGAACATGCGCAATCGACCAATTGCGCATAAACTGTCAATCCTGACTTCTGCCAGAGTCCGCTTTGCTTCTCTATCGAAAGAGAGGTCGGGTCGCGCCGTATGGCTTTATTACTCTGACTTGTATGACTTTATAGCTCTTTAATTGTATCCAAAGCATTTCACAATATGATGTAAGCTTTTTCCCCTGCTTGAGATAGGAGCAGGAGGAGTGTGGGTATACCTTATTCAGCTTACTTGGCTAAATTCAGTAATCTAAATTCAGAAGCAAAATGTCCATTTTTGTGTCACTTATATTACGCGTCACCCCCCTTCCAAAAGGCGGTATACAAAAACTTTGCTCATAGCAATACATTGAACTTTGATCTTGTTCTCACGCTACTTGCTTCTGAATTTTGCCTAACTATAGCAAAGTGTAATACCTAGAAGCCTTTAATCTGATCGTATTCTAGCTTCCTAGCTAGCTGGACACTTGGACATTAACCGTGGTATCTCCCGTAGCCGGAGTCCGGGTCGGGCGAGAGCGGGTCCAGTGCGCTGCAGCGGCGCATGGGCCGGCTGTGGCTGGCGTCGCAGGTGCGCGAGCTGGAGCGCAGCGCGGGCGCGGCGGCGGCGGCGGCGGCCGACGCGCCGGCTCTCCTCGCGCTGGATGCAGCGGCTTTGCACACGCACCTGAGACGCGTGAAAGCGCTGCTCAGGTCGAAGAGCTTCGTGCTGCTTATACCAACCGTTGGTGAGTGACCGACGATCTTTCTGATACACACAATTATTTGTGAAATGAAACCTGAGGATAATTGTGTTGAATGTTGGCATTCCGGGTACAAACTGTTAATTGTAATTACTCGGTAGTTGGTTTAGCACGAGCGTGAAAATCTACAAATAATACTTGTCAAAATGTGCATCATGAATGTATTTCTTGACCACCATTTTGACGAGCCATTGTCAAAATGACTAAGAGTTCATTTGTTAAAATGTACTCGCATACTGTCATATAAGACCAATTGATAAAGTTCTAGATATGTTCTACCACAGCTAAAAGCCTAAACGATTAAGGTTTTTATTTTTCTCTTACTGACACAAAGATTAAAGTAAGTATAAACAAAGTAAAATTAACTTTAAACTTAAATTACTCTGACAATCAATAATAATTCACTTGTTTTTATCGAAATCGATAGTTTGGTAGACACGGGGTTCCGAATCAAAAATTAACAATCGCTATGCTTGCGCTGTTGTTTACGTTAAAAGTGTGTATACTATAACAACATGTAGCATTTCAGCTTTTACCAACTCTAATCCTGTAGTGCCAACATTTACGATTTTACATTTATTTAGCACAACGTAGATGTAGTGGGGAATACCACTTTCCACCTGGGGCCCGATTTTTGAATCACCCTTGTCCATGCGAGCGCTCGCCCTCTAATGCCTGTCTCTTCTGTCTCCAGCATCTTATTAGCGAGTATGAAAGAGATAGATTGCGGACGCGAGCTCTCGCGTATCTACAGGTTAAACCCCAGGAACTTCTGTACAATCCGTGTCACGAAAGATGAGACCTGTCAGATGGCAGTAGAGGAGATTTCGCGCAGGTACACACGCGCTCACAATCTAAATTGAAATACATCGGCATAAGTAAAAAATATTTAGTTAAATTCACAATTATTTTCGCCTTATCGGCGTTTTAGTTTTAGTCCATAAAAGTGTATAGTGTTTACGTTGTACACAAGTTTTCTACATTGTTGGTTCAAGTTTTACTTCAAGGCATAATTTGCCGTGGTAATAAACAATGAAAACAAAGGAGAACATAACAACTATCAACTTTTGCACTCGTTAGTACTAGCCGACCACAACGGGCCCCCGGGGTATGCGCGGGAGCGCCGCCCGCCGTACCTCGCCCCGCACACCGCCTGCCCCACCCCGCTCCCCTCCCGCCCCGCATACCGCCAATGTAACCCACAAATCGTCTATTAAGCAAGTCGACCCACGCGACCCGCCAGGTCTCATCCTCCGTGTCACTACCTGGACCATAGCCTCCTTCATCTTACAAACCATGCGCAGAAGTTTGACAACGTCGCATTTTTTAATTTCAATGAATCTGAAAATGACAAACTATCATCGCGGTCGTCGTCGTTTAATGTTATTCGTTATTTAAGTCATTAAGTATATGTATACATAAGTATATGCATTACTTAGATAATATGAATTTAGATAGATTCCTGTACTATTTACCTATCTACCTAATTGCAATTGTATTATCCTAATATTATAAATACGAAATATAATGTATGTTTAGTTTTGTACTTAATGGCTGTTTGTTACTCCTTCATGCAAAAACTACTTAACGGATTTTAGTAAAATTTGGATGTTATATAGCATATAGCCCAGAATAGCGCATATGCTATAATTTATCCCGAAATTTTATGTATTTCCCGCGGGACGGATTCGGAACGTTATAACCGAATTTTCACAGTCGCGGCCAAAAGCTATTATGAAATAAAATAATCTATGCCAGCCAAAATATTGCCCAATTTATTCAATATTAGGTATAATACATTTTGAACAATCTTATTTTAGTACCTAAGTATATAAAAACTAACTACTTGCTTACCTAGTGTACCTATCTACTTTTTCAACACTTCCATCATCGTGGATGATCAAAGATCGCGGTTTAAAGTAGTTGTGATAACTTTTACAATGCGAAAATGTTTGCTACACACAAAAGATCCTTCGGTGGGACTCCAGCATGCTTGGGTAATAGCAGAAGTCCATTTGTTTAATAGAATTAATTTTTTTGGAAAGCAAAACGTCGGCACAGATTCTTTCCCATTTTTAAGGTTTAATCATAATTTTACTTGCATTTTTTATATGCAACAACGCCTTTGCACCTGTTAGAGAAAGATTACGATTATAAAACAGAATTTGAGTTACGAAATAGGCAAAAAAAGAATAACAAAAATGGTCAAGGGTTGTTTTTTAATAATCGTATTTATCCAATTTTTGCGCAATTATAAATATGTTTACTTCTACATATTTACCTTCGTAGATGGTCCGTACAAACGTGTTCATTTACAGTTTTATCAATATATTTTTAATTTATCATCATAAAATTCATAATTTTCTCACACATTGACATGTAAACAATGAGTAAAACAATGAGTAGAACGACACAGCGACGTTGCCGTTCCGTGCTACAGCATGGCTTGTTAGATGAAGGAGGCTATGCCTGGACCCATTTCCCCCCAATCTGAGCCCGCCCTCCCTTGACTGTCCAGTGGTGCAGCAGCTGGACGGCTGCAAGCGCTCGCTGGGCGGCGCGCGCGACGCCATCCGCTGGCTGGAGCTGCAGCTGCGCGCGGGCTCGCGCTGGCTGCGGCCGCAGCGGCCGGGGCAGGCCGCGCCGCTGCCGCCCGCCGGCCAGTGCCCGCGCAAGGCGCCGCCCGGCGTGCACGACTACGTGCAGATCCTCGAGTTCTGCCGCCACTTCACGGCCGCCGAGCGCGCCCCGGCCGGCCTCGGCGCCGGCGACCCGCCCTCGCTGCTGGTGCTGCTGGTGGGCGAGCGCTCGGACGAGTCCCGCGAGGCCGGCCCCGACTTCAGCGCGGCGGCCGCGGCGCGCGCCGCCGGGGTCGCCGTCGAACACATCGAGGACTTCTACTCTAGGTGGCGCCAGACCACCCATAAGAGCAAAAAGAGATGAACCACCTCCGTGGACGAGCCTGGTCGAATTGAGGAGAATGAACATTGGCGTGCTTTGTTCTCGGCAACAGATTTCGCGCTGATTGGGAGGGAGCTGAGATGGTGAGATGGCTGCCTCGAACCTGCGAGGCGGCGGGGGCGGGTCTGTCCCCGGACGACGTCGTGATCTACCGATGTCCCTCCCTCATTATTAAAGGTTAACGTTATTTTACGCGCATTATACACTCCGACTCCATATAAGCTAAAGTTTCATAGCGTCATATTTTCATTTACTTATATTAGTTCTCCAGTACTGTATGGGTATTTAGTTGCATTTTGATCGATAAGGTGATTATTTGTTGAATTAAATGTATGTTTTCATTATATTGTAGTTTTTATTCGTCCCCCTTTGAATCTAATTTATTTTCCCGTCCCGTCGGAATCTAATTCAAAAATCGGTACGGTGAGGAGCAGAGCATAGGTATGTATGGTGGTGCCCCCGGCACACCTCCGCCATTGCCCCACCCGCAGCGGTGTGGGTGCTCACCCACATTACGTAGGGTGACCTTTGGTGCTGCCGTTAAATAATTGTAATGCCACGCAAAAATCCAAAACCCCGATGTTACAGATATATATTTTGGAACGTAACGCAGGAGGCCCACGCGCAAACAATGCTCTACGACGATTGCTTGCCGTGCACTGACTCATGGAAATACTACACACCCGGTCACGCCTTGCGGCGTGATGGGCCCCTCCCAGCATCCCATTCCAGGCCTCAGGGCGTGATGGGCATTCAAACTTATAAAAATTTTGGAGGGTGTGTAGGGCCTGAACCGTTTTTTATATTAGACCAGCCAGCCATTTGACCTACGCTCCGAC
This sequence comes from Blastobasis adustella, assembly GCA_907269095.1. Classification (NCBI taxonomy): domain Eukaryota; kingdom Metazoa; phylum Arthropoda; class Insecta; order Lepidoptera; family Blastobasidae; genus Blastobasis; species Blastobasis adustella. The sequence continues at coordinate 17,360,999 of OU026128.1, read as the reverse complement.
CTATCCTTCCGCCAACGAAAAAATCCTGATGGTTGGCCGTCGTGCCGGAATGGAATACCAGATTGGAACACTGCAGCTGATCTCGGACTGGATCGGGGACCCTTCCGGCCCCCAAGCCAGCTACATTGCCATACACGAAAATATCAAGTATCTATCAGTTACGGTTCCAAAGATATACCGATCCGCGCAAATGTCTATTCGCGCAAGTGTACCAGATCCAATCAATCACAGGTATGGTGAAGAAGTCAATGAAAAAATGTCTCCTTTGTTAAAGTGCTTTTATTCAGTAATTATAAAATGGTAACTTTGGTAATTGACTATTGCACTATATCATAATATTCGTTATTTAATGTTATTTCTTACAACCAATACCTAGGTACTCTCAACAGATCCTGTATGAGCATCTCCATCCCGTCTGTAAATGATCGCAGCCATCCTAAAGTGGTCGGTCGCATCAGCAGCTTCCTCCCGCCTCGTTTGCCGGGGCATGGCATAACGCAACTTGTCGAAGAACCATGGGTCGCCCCACTTCACGTACGTGTTCGTCGACAAGTAACTCCTCAACTCCGCGTCCAATTCCGGAGCATCGAATATGTGTTCCCTTATGATGACGATCACTCTGGCACGGCCCTCCGCCGTACTGGCGTGGGCCATCCGGAACTCCATGAGACCCCATTGTGATTGCAGGAAACTCTTCGACATGACTATGATCGTTCTTCTAGACAGGTCTATAGACCTCGCTATTTGCGCAGGTATCCACCCACCGGCCATCCAGTCGCGGTAGTGCACGCACAGTCTGTATTCGGAGAGCTTCGGGAGTATTTCCTCTGTGACGAACTCATCGTCTTCGTTGCAGAAGGATATGAAGGCATCGTATTCTCTGTCGGGATCTGCGTCCTGCTCTTGAACGCAGGATAAGCACAGGCCGTGAGCGAAAAGAAAGACCTTGATTTGTCGTTGATAACGTAAGTAACTGAATAACAAGGTGATTGTGACAGTAGCTATCAGTGCCAAAGCAGAGACTATGGGCCACAATGGCAATGGTTCGGCGCACAATTTCTCTATATCCAAATCTTTGAGGTATCCCAGGGTAGGATCAGAGCATGTGAGGTTAACGAAGTCTGTCACCTGCAAATAGAAAGGTCAGCATTGATTAGATACGTCTCGCACGTCTCTCCACAACTTTCAGATAGCTTTAACGTTGGTTAGTTCATCTCTTCGAACCTGTGCGCTGTTATCAATCAGCTTGGTAACCCAAAACCTGTCTTCGTCGCACTCGCAGTCCACAATGCTGCCGGAGAGCGAGATGGAGCGTTTCGGGTTGGCGAAGAGTGCCGCCGCCGCCGCCGCCGTGGCTCTGACGATGCCGTTGTCGCGAAGGTCCAGATACTGGGAATTTAAAAGTTTAACACTTTAGGAAGTTACAGATAACGCCTCTACACCCGTAACACAGGGAATTATAGAGACTACAGTTGTAACCCTGTATGTTATGGATATATGTCCAAACTTAAGTACCCAGAGACTCAGAGCCAGAAAATAAATAAAGTTCATTCGATAATACCTACCTTTGTACTCTATACCTATTAGAAAAACAACACAACAGGTACAGCTTATTTCATAAGAAATATCTTACAGCAGACCTACGTAAGAGACAGAGCAAAATCAGAAAAGCAGACGGCGTGCATCTTAAAAAACTAACTACCTAATACTAAAAAATTAATTATTTTACATAACTAAATACGTACTAAATATATACATACATCATGGATAACAAATTGAAAGAAAATACTCTTTAACTCGCTTCTTAAAGGTATCAAGTGAAGGACTGATACGTACAGTAAATGGCAACGAATTCCACAATCTAGACGCATGAACAGAGAAGGAATTAGAATAACACTCAGATTGATGAGGGGGAATGGAGAGGAGTGCCTTCACGCTAGAGCGACAAGGCATGTCCTGGGGGCGGGAAAAACTGAAACGGTCACGGAGGTAGGAAGGGGCTCGAGGATTATAAAGGACATTATAGAGGACACAGTGAATACGAACATTCCTACGAAGGCGAATTGGAAGCCACTTGAGTTGAGTCCGAAAATGAGAAACATGGTCATATTTACGTAATCCAAATATGAAACGTATACCAACATTTTGGAGCCGTTCAAGCTTGCTCAATAGCTCTTCGGTAGCGTCAAGGTAATAAGTGTCAGCATAATCTATTATGGGAAGAATAAGGGTTTGGACAATAGAGATTTTAGCGTTCAAGGGAAAAAAGTATTGGAGACAATTGAGAGAGTGCACCGTGTGGAGAACTTTTTTGCTCAAATTTGTTGACATGGGCGATCCACGACAGATTCGAGTCTAGAACTACCTCCAAATTTTTGGCAGTAGATGTATAAGTAATGTAATGGGCTGAAGCTGTATGGCTTCATTTGTTATTCATGGAGAAACTTTTTACAAATAGGTTGGTGGTGCAATACAGTGGGGAATTGTGTGGCCCTACCTACGCCACAGTCTCCGACGTAGCCTCAAGGATTTCCAGGCATAAGTTGGCAGTGGGCAGCACATATAGCTTGCCGGAACATGTCCGACGGGGCCCGTAAAGTTCTCGAGGCGACCATGTAATTGAAGGGTATTAATAGTTATCTCACAACAATGCCTCACCGATACGGAAAGGGGTAAATTGTCCGGCAACTGATGTATATTGTTGGCCCGCGTGTGGATCGCGACGAGAGCTGGTTCCTGGTGTAGCCAGGCAGGCAGCGCTCGCAGGCCCAGGGCTTCGCACCACGCCTGGACGGTACCAGAGCTCCATTGCCGGCGGCAGGTGCAACCGCCACATTGGTACTGCGAAGCGATGATCGAATAAGTGAGGATGAGGACGAGCACGAACACAAACCCTTTCGATTCACTAACGATTACTAATTGATATATATAGCCCCGTTAAGAGATCTGGTGTACTTACTAATTTTCATAGAATATTTTTTTATGGCCGCTAAAACACAAAATAATAAAATGTTAAAAATTTTGAATCTTAAGGAATCGTTCTGTTATTTCTCTATAGTAATTCTCATTTATTGATTTCCCCGTGTTACTTTTTCGAGCTTGCTCCACTTGCCGATACATTACATACTTTATTTGCATTATTATTATTATGAGCACCCCAGCATTTAAACGACAACCTGCCAATTTAGAGCTCGGTCCGCTCGCTCAGTCAGTGATTTATGTTACTTTTATTACAATTTTCCTTCAAAGCAATATGAGTAGGCTGTTTCTAGACAGGCATGCTCCATCTTCGACCGCATCGTCAGTTACCAACAGGTGAGTTGGCGGTCAAATGCCTGGCTAGTCTAACATACCTATATATAAAAAAATTGGCCCAGTTTATAAGACCCAAAACGCCATAAACTTCTCAACTCAGACTCAACTATTTACTATTCACCCCAGCTTTTTCAAGCTGGATGAAGAGCTCACCTTGTCGCACTCGAGAGCCTCGACGTGTTTAGGCAGGCGGCTATCGAGCGGGCGGCCGTCGCGGCAGACGGCCCCGCGCAGCCACAGGCCCCGCCGCTCGCGCAGCACCCGCGCCAGACACGCGTCCTCGCAGTCGCAAGACACCGACACTATCGCGTCAACTGTCACGTTTACAACCTGCCAAAAATCCTAGCTTCATGAAATATGTCCTGTTGTTATTTTTTTTACTACTTTTTATTCAACTTGCTATGTTTGTAACTATTTATATGTATATTCGGGTACAGAACCAACCTCCCGGCGTTCAATTGAGTTGAAATTTGTAATTTGTAACTTGAATGATAATGCATACTTTTTTTTATACCACTGTGATGGCAAACAAGCTTACGACCTGCCTGATGGTAAGCAGTCACCGCAGCCTATGGACATTTGCAATACCAGGGGCATCACCCACGCGTTGCCTAATGATAAATTATGGTACCATGGAGCTGGTCTGATGATGGAGTCGGAAGATGGTCATAGGAACTAATGAACGCAAATAGACAACCCCATCGTGTCTGGGTTCTTTGGAATACGATACCCCTAGACGACATTGATGATCTGATAGTGATGATGGAAGGTGGCCGTAGGAACTAATGAACGCAAGAAAACAACTCCGTCGTGTTTCGAATCTTTGGATTGGTCTTGAAAGGTCCTGTAATCTCAAATACCTATTTTTTTTTTATAATCATTAGATCGATATCTTTCAACTTATTTAAGAAAGTGGACAAAAGCTGACCTCTCCCAAACCACCACGATCACAACAAAACAGAACACAATTTTTTTTTAATAATTATATTTCGAAATTGCAGAATGTTTACCTTATCGTCGGTCCATCGTGCACTCTCCCATGCGAACATCAAAGTCTATACTTTAGTGTGTTTAATGTTTATAGGTAGGTACACTAGATCCATATAAATGGGACCTCCCTCGAAATGAAAAAGAAGTGAGGGAGGTGCATTACATGGAGCCCATGCTTCACTCCACAGCCTCCTGTGTGATCCACGTTTTAAAATACGGCGAAGTACAATTTCGCAATTCTGTCATAATCCGATAATGATCGTTTCGTGAATGGATTGGGCTCGTTTCATGATCGTATTGCCGACATGTTAATAAAAGACCACCTATTAATTTAGTTGCGACTCTGTCGTTTCGTTATCTCTCTCTCTCGCTCTGCCGTATGAGACCCATCAACAATACCACCAACTAACTTTTCATTCGTATGCATGGCGGTGATGGATATACTCACAGACATATAAAGAGAAGCAGACTTAACACAAAAATACGCACACATTGACCCATGTAAAGAATATCGTTGTCACATTCACTCCAAACTAACATTGTATAGCTTTATCCCTTTTTCTCTATCTATGGCAACAATAACTCACACATAGACAAATCCGGAGTCGTGGCAGACGCCATGTTGCTTCTGTCAAAATAAGCGACATATGGCGTGCTGACGTTTGTGCTGTAGTGTTTTGTTTTGTATTTTGTTATAAAAATCATGAGTCACGGACTAAAATAAAATAATTATAATATTCAAAAATATGTCTAAACTAGATGTCGTACTGAAATACTTAAGATTTTCTTCAAAGTTTATCTCAAAGACGCAATTTGACATTTCAAGTACTAGTACAGTTCAAAGGGTCGGAGTCAGGATCAGGGACAAGAAAATAAAGCTGTATTGATATTTAGGTAAATACTTTCACAGAAAGTAAGGGATGGTACTTTTAACTGCTAGTTTAGCTTCATCGATAAGGCGAAAAAATAAATATGGTACCTACCTACTTTTGATTACAGGTTTCCCAAAAATGAAGACCTGAAAAATCTTTGGATTATGAAGTTAAATAAAAAAGATTGGCAGCCTAAATCAAGCAGTGTATTATGTTCGGCGCATTTTGATTCTAATTTATTATGTAGAAGAAACCACCGCATAATTCTGGTACCTGGTGCAATTCCAACAATATTTAACAATAGTAAATTACGCACGGACGAAGTCGCGGGCACAGGCTAGTTACGATAAAGTTGTGGTCCCCCTTGTTTCTGCACGCAAAATAAGCAATAAGCATACCATACCTATTTATTTTTTTAAATATTTAAAGCTACAATGCGGCCCTGTGTTTTGTGTTTGTGTGAGTAATATTTCTTTGTAGTGTAATTGCCACGCATATAGCCGGTTATGTTAAGTCTGCTTCTCTTTATATGTCTGTGGATATACTAAAAGTCTTGATATTGATGAGTGAAACGAAAACTATCGAGTGACATTGGTCACCATTAGTTTTACGGCATCGGCATTCCGGCGGACTTGTTTGTTTTTAGGGAGATGCAAGCAGCTCGCCTGGTTGAAGGCAATCGCGGTAGGAACAAAAAATACCTATAGTACCTAGGTATAGGTACCTACTAAATATGATCACTCGCCTCCATAAAATAATCCGTTGAGTTCAGCTCGGCGCAACTGGATTCAGACGTTAATATTGGCTCTATTATATCAATGGGATTCGGCTTCAGGTCAACGTAAACAGCATGAGACGTCGGTTTTGGTAGTTCTGATAGCTGTAATAAACGAGATGTTTAAAAATATTGTAGATCGTTAGTTATTTGGTAAAACAAATTAGGAAAAAAATCTAGACCAGATTTTGGGAAGTTTGTTCTTAATTAGGTATTTAAGGATAATTTACTTCGTTCTTTGCAGCACACGGCCTATAGTGTACCTTCCATTTCGATCGATTCAAGAATGCAAGTTTAGCATTACGGCATGAGTTTTACAGAAGCATTTCACTTTAATAGAATAGAATAGAATAGAATAGAATAGAAATAGAATAGAAATCGTTTATTGTAGGACACTGACAATAATTTCTTACTAAGTACAGTGTTGTCCATTTCGGACGTACAATATTCTAGATGATAGTATCTATTATAAATAAGCTAATACTAAAACAGACAAATACCTGCCATTTTAACACTTGTAGGTATTGTAGGTAATAGTCTTTAACACTTGTCTTTAATACTTTTAAAACTTATAGGTAATAGTCTTTAAAATTAACAAAATAATGATCTTAATTTAAAACAAAGCCAAAAATATTTGGTAATTAACAATATAGGTAGGTATCATTTCTATAATTATAGAATTCCGATAGACTGTAGAATGACTTTTGTAACAGCCAATTTTTAAGCGTTGATTTAAACTTGTTACCATCTAACTTTTTTATTTCATAAGGTAAATTGTTAAATATTTTAATACCACTCACATATGTGCTTTTAAGGAATAAATTATTATTACTTTGGGGTATAATTATATTATGTTCATAGTTCGGTCTAAGTATTCTGCTGGTATTTCTAAGGAATGTGTTGTGGTTTGACTTTACAAAGAGACTTATTTCTAGGATATAAATACCAGTGACAGTGAGTATATTATTTTCTTTAAATTTGTTACGCAATGTTTCCATTTGTCTCATTTTAAATATATTCCTTAAACACCTTTTTTGTGCTACAAAAATTGATTGAACATTTACAGAGTTGCCCCAGAAAATGATGCCGTAACTTAGATGAGGATAAACGTAACCATAATAGGCATTTATAGCAATCGATTCAGATGTTATTACCGAAAGTATTGAGAGAGCATAACAGAAGCTGGAAATTTTGTTAGTTATATTATTTATATGAGGCTTCCAGTTTAAATGGCTATCAATAGTTAGGCCTAAAAATTTGGTTTCGTTTATATCTTCAATGACTTGCCCAGAGTTAATGACTTTAAGTTTTTGAGGTGATTTTTTATTTTTAAACTGTATAATTTTGGTTTTATCCAGATTTACTGTGAGATTAATAGAATGAAGCCAGTTTTTAACTATGCCTAGTGTTCTATTTATTTCATTTGGTAAGTCTATTTCAGAGTCGTGGGATATGAAGATTGTGGCATCATCTGCGAACATGACACATGTATGATCGACGAGAGTAGGTAATTCATTTACGTAAATTAAAAATAGAAGGGGACCTAATATGCTACCTTGGGGAACTCCTTGGCTGACTTTTTCACTTTTTGAATAAACTAGTTCTAAGGTTTTTGTCTCTTTATTATATGATTCTACAGCTGTATTTTGTTCCCTGTTTGACAAATACGAATTAAGTAATTTATACACATTTCCTCTTATACCTATGTGGTCCAACTGTTTTAGAAGTATGTCATGTTGAACACAGTCAAAGGCCTTTGACAGGTCTAAAAATAAGCCAGCGCAGCACCTATTGCTATTGTTTACTTCCTCCCAAACTTGTTTTAAAATTTTAAATATTGCTGACGTTGTGTTTTTACCCTTTTGGAATCCGTATTGGTGACTGTTTAAGATATTATTTTTTTCTAGGAATGAGATCAATTTTATGTGTATGACTTTTTCGAACAGTTTTGAGAAATTCGGAAGTAAGGCTATAGGTCTATAATTATTAATGTCAGTTTTTTTTCCTTTTTTATACAATGGTTTGATTATAGCCTTTTTTAAATCATTTGGAAAGCAACCGGTTTCTATTGTTAAATTTATTATATGTGTGAGAGGGCCTACAATGTACTTTATGGATGATTTGATTAGCTCTATGGGTATATGGTCGTGACCAGTACTTTTTTTATTTTTGAGTTGCTTAATTATATTTGTTAATTCGAGTTCATTAATAGGCGTCATAAACATGCTTTTACAATTTTTACTAAATGACGGTTCATATTTTGAAGGTTGTTGTTGTTTATTTTGATTTTCATTTATGTAAAAGGCGTTGAATATTTCTGCTAGCTTATATGGATCAGTCACTTTTTTGTCACCTTCAGTTAGACATTCTACTGTAGTTTTTATGTTATTTCCAAGTGTATTATGTTTTATGATGCCCCATGTTGCTTTACTTTTGTTCATACTCTTATTTATGTAATTTATATTCGCTTTTCTTTTGGAACATTTAATGACTTTCTTTAATATATTACAATATGTTTTATATTTACTTGAAACTTCACGGCAATTGCTTATTTGAGTTTTTAAATGCATTTTTCGTTTTTCCCTGCAAGCTACTATTATGCCTTTTGTTTTCCAAATTGGATTTTTTCTATATGTTAATTTAACTTTTTGGACTGGTACGCAAAGGTCATAAACAAGGCAAAATTTTTCAATAAAAAGATGATACGCTATGTTGGCATCAGTTTGGCAATATACATCAGAGAAGTCGATTTGGCTGAGATATTTCATAAATATTTCAAGGTAAGGAGTAACATTTCTTCTGTAGATATACCAGTACCGTTCAGTAAAGCTCAGGTTAGGTTTAACATTTAAAACCTCCGATTCATATTTGTTTGAGTTTAAATTAGTCACTATATTATCAATGCACGTTTCTGAATTTTTTGTGATCCTAGTAGGCATTGATATAGTAGGATGCAAATTATATGCCTTAAGTGTGTTTAAAAATGTTTCAGTTTTATTGTTTTTATCTAGTAAATTAATGTTGAAATCGCCTACTATAAATACTTTTTTATTATTATTTCTACATTTTAGCGTTAACTTGTGGCACAAGTGTTCAAGGCAGTTTATAAATAATTCGAAATTGCTATCCGGAGTTCGATATATACCTATAACGACGTAGTTTAGCTCGGGTGTGTTTATACCACAACATTCAAAGTGTCTTTCTATTGACAGCTTAGAAATCCATTGCAGATTATGAAATCTAATAGAATTTTTTACGTAAATACAAACTCCTCCCCTTGATTGTGATTTTCTTGAATAATTTGCACCATTTTGATATCCATCTATGTGTAAGTTGTGCACATTATTTGAATTTAAAAAAGTTTCAGTGAAACACAGGACATCAAAATTGTGGTCGTCAGCTAAAACCTCTATAACATCTACTTTAGGTTTGAGACTTTGAATGTTTTGGTGCATAATACTAAACGACACTTAGTATTCTCTCTAACTTACTTGTAAGGTTGTAATTTTGTTGGATGACACGTCTAGATTCTGTAAACTACTGAAATCGCTGAAACAAAGGTGCGATAAGCCTGTGCTTCGGAGGGAAAGGTATTTTAAAGGCGGCGGGTCCACGTAGTATGTACCTGTAAAAAATTTCGATTGAAGGAGGTATACTTAAATCCAAGGGCGTAGCCGGTATTCTGTGTTAGGAGTAAGCGAAGCTTGTGTAATGGGTGCCAGAAAACCGATCAACAACTTTCTATTTAGAAAGAAATGAAAAATAATATAAATAGGTAAATAGTAATGAAATTAAAATAATCTAAGCAAGCGCAGCGAACTTATAACGAAAGCAGAAGAATTTGTTACCAAAACTGGTGTTGAAGAAAATGGATTTGGCAACAAGGTGATTGCGGCGAGATTGAGATGGTTGAGTGAGTGGTGTAATCGAGTGTTGTTGCAGAATGGTATAAAGTATGAAGATTTTCGAACCGAGAATACTTGGCAATACCATACAGAAAAAGAATTATATATAGAAGCAGAGAGTACATTTCGAGTTTAAATACGAGACAAAATGTCACACATCTCTATAGCACACACACTAATGCAAATGCAGGGACGGAACAAGGCAGCCCATCTGCAGATAAGTTATATTGTGCTACGACTTTCTACTCGTAACGAACACAAACAAATCTGATTCTCGTATTTCGCTCCAGACGACTACGCAATTATTTTTAAACTTGTCCTTATAATTTAATATTGTCATTATAATAAAAGGTAAGATGTCTAGTGAATCAAGCCCACGCTTTTGCCCATGATTTTGACCGGTATTAATGTTTATTTGTTGCCTCATAACTTCTAAGCTAAGTAGGTACCTACTTACTTATCGTTAGAAGCGTCTTCGTACAAACCGGAAGACGTCAGGTGACGTGTGTACATGCTTATTTGTAGGGTCACAGAGTTCAAATACCTCGGCCACGTGGTTACTGAGGATTTGAAAGACGATGGCGATATTGATAGGGAAAGGAGAGCGTTGGCAGTCCACTGTAATATGCTGGGTCGCAGGTTCGCGCGCTGTAGTGTGGAGTTAAAAATTACCCTTTTAATTACGTGTGAGCTATGCGCAGCGGGCTTTAAACGCTCTCCGAGTACAGTACAATGACGCCCTCAGGGTGTTGTTGGGGCTCCCGCGTTATTGCAGGGCATCAGCTATGTTTGCGTATGCGGACATAGATGGGTTCCACACGGTGGTGCGGTGCCGTATCGCCTCGTTTCTGCACAGGATGCGGGGGAGCGCATACACTATCTTGAGGGTCATTAGTGATAAGCCAGTTTGTCCTATTCTGAGACATTGGGTACAGGTGCACGCGCAAGTGCCTGGTGTCCAAGATGGTAAATCCCTAAATTAAATTCACCGATCTATTATTATGTGTATTGTTGTTGACATTTTAAATTGCAAATTATGTAGACTAATTTTGACATTGTAAATGTTGCTTGTATTCTAAATTACCTATTATTACTTTGACATGCCATACTCTTAGTTATCTAAATTTTTATTACTTTGACATTTTATATTCTACATTATTATTATTCTGACATTTTGTATTATAAGTTACTGCTGGCATATTTATTTTGGATGGGTGATTTAATTTTAAATTTTGATATTTTAATATAAGTCATAAATTGGTGTTACTAATGTAGTTTGTAAGTCAAGAATATTTTACTAACACTAATATGGACATTGTCTGAAATCAATTGATTTTATTTTTTATAATAAATATAACAGACACTAATGAATTAGCGTGCCAAGCATGCTCGGTATTTATGATATTCTTATCTATGAGGCTCTTAAAATCAAAAAGCAAGAATGCAACTTTTTTTCTCTTGTTATTTTGCCCTTCGGTTCGTAGCCCCCCGCGCCATGCATCTTGGTTTAGGTAATCTACTTGAACCAACATATTGGTTTGATTTCGTATTTAGTATCATAGCGATGTTACTTTTGTTATAAAACCAAAAGAAATACTTACTACAAAAATCCATAAATGGCATTTCATCCAAAACCAAAATGCTGAGTTCGGTGAGATAGTAGAAGGACTCCAAAAGCCTACCAGCATTTTCTAGCTCGTAGTTATGTGATAGATTTAACGTTTGTATTCGAGGCGTACTGCTGAAAACTTCACTGTAAAGATAAAAGTAATATACACTTTCACAACTAAACCACTGCACCGATGGAGACAGAGTCATCTAAAGATGGACATAGGACGTAGACATTTTTCCCAACGCAATATAAAGTACGCGGGCGGAAAGCTAGTAAAAACAATATTTTTTTAGAATCGTTTTTGTAAGTCGGTCGGTGTAGGTACAGGCCAAGAGTAATTATTTTCTAGGTATAGGCACAAAGGATCCTCTACTTTATATACCTAGTCTATTACCTCTTACCCACGACCGATGGTGGAAGGATCTATCTGAAGATTCATCGTCATCATCCTGGCGATAAATCCCGGTTTTCCGGTTTCGCGTCATGCGAGCGCCCGGGGTCCACCTTCCTACTCCTCTTGATCCGCTTCGCTCGCTGTTCGGCATCCTTGGTAGTGAGTTTATTGGCACGCATGTCATTCTTAGCGACGTCAAACCGTCGCTTTTTTGGCCGACCTCTCCTTCTCGTGCTTGGCGGAAGAGGCATGGTCAGACATTTGTTTCCTACGTAATTTGCCGGTCTGCGATGTCACGGACGCTAAGGCTACCTCGAATATAAGCGTTTCGGACGCGATCCTTCTGAAAAACTCCACACATTGACCTCAGCTTCTTCATTTCAGTGACGCGCAACTCCTGCTTGTATCGCTCTAGTAGGGGCCAAGTCTCGCTACCATATAGGAAAGCAGGTCTAACGATGGTCTTGTTGACTTGTCACTTCAGATTTATCGGCATTTTGGGGTCACAAATGACATGTTTCACCTCTCACCATTTGGCGATTTATTTGATGATTGTGATGTTATAAAAATAAATGATAATGGTTTAGGTATATTATCATTTACAGGTGATGTACTTGTAACTACTTATAGCAGCGTTTTTTGTTTAGTATTATCTAGGACAGCCTATTCATAGTAGCAATGAAGAAAAACAAGTCTCTTCAAGGTTCCTGAGAAAGGGGTAGGTAATCAGGGAGAAAGGGGTAAACAATATAAAAATAATATTTACATATCCAACTGACTTATAGAGTTGTAACAGAGATCTAAGTATTTGAGCTGAGTAGCATCGCTTAAAAATGTCTCCTTTATTACGTTCAACTTGCTTTCTGTCACCGTCAGCCTCTGTAAGGACTTCACTCCAGCAACAATTTTCATGACATCTTCTGGGTTCATATTTGACATTGACAATTCTATTAATTCATTACAATGAGCCAGCCATCCTTTGATACCGTTTGACAGGTTGGGTATTGCAAATTTATTGAGGGTCATTATTTGTAATTTCTTGCATCCACCCCAAGAGTCAAAGGCTTTCCCATATAATAATGTAGCCTTAGTTATGTTGCTCAATTCTGGAACTTTCGGCATGCAAAGCCCTTTAAAATAAATCTCTTGAAGAGTTTCAACGTTTTGCTCGAAAACTTTTCCATCTATCGCTGTACAAGCGTTATATACATTTCCAGTGGATATCAATGTCTGGATAGTCATATTTGTGAATAAATCTGCATTCAATATAGGCGGGTAATTGTCTACAAAGATCAGTTTCAAATTAGTTATTCTAGTAGTATCCACATTAGCTAGAGCAAGTGCCCCTATAAATCCCACTCCATCAGTTACGCCACACCATTCTATACTGAACAGCCAAAAACTCAAGCGTACATTCGGTATTATGGAACCAGGTATATTTCTAATATTGTTGCCATAACAAATAATTGTAAAAGAATCGCCGTGTGATAAGTTCATTTTTCCTGAAAGATGTAAGGGGGTCAATGATCAAACTTAATAAACGACATGTGTGATGTTTCCTAAATATATTTATGTATTTATTTTATTTAAAAAATTTATTGCACTAAAAATAATACAATTGGCATACTTAAAGCCATCAAGGCTTTATCTACCAGTCAACCAGTACGCCATGCGTAAAGTAAGTGAGTAGGTGCTAAAAGCGGAACAGAATATATCTAGGTACCTACATTATACAAAGTTAGCACTAAGGAATACCTATCTAAAGTTAGTGTTCACTTGTGCCAGCTTAATTATATCACGAGAACGAGAATTTGCAAAAACCCTTTGGTGCAACCTACCTATTTAACCTACATTGTATAACCAAAGCTGGCACGTACGCACGTGTTCACTCAATATACTAATAGTTTTGACGAATTATATCGGATTAGCAGAATGCCAGATTTGAGGAATATCAGATTAACAGAATGCCAGATTAGCAATTTCATTATTTCAGTGCGAATAGGTACATCTCTAAAAGAGTTTTATATTAAATGATGAAGATAACAATGGAATGTTCCATTGCATTGTTGCAAACGTAATATAAGAATGTGTTTTACGTGCTATCGACACGTTTTCGTACATTTTCGGATATTGCCATAATATATCCATAATTTCGTTATCTGTAGTATTAGAGCCATCATTGGTTATCTTGGTGTTAATGTCCCGGTTGTGCGCTTGTGCGCGAGGGCTCGGGGTCCGCCTTGACATTGATCCAGGATTTGGCAGATGAGGTAATTACAGTAAAGCGAGTTGAAGCGACTGCAATCTGACCTGCGTGATCTTGTTAATGAGGGTACCTACCTGATGAGATTGGATGATGGTTACACAATCATTCGCCTGATTGTTTCATCATGATGTCCCTCACTGTAAGAGCATTGGTTAGTATTTACAGTATATCGACCTTCCAAACCCAGTATAAGTTGATCTAACGTCTCGGTAAACGCGCATAGCAATGTTAGCTCCTTTTATAATGGCATCCGTACATAACTCATACATAATTGCACCACTGGCTAACTACAACCACTACATCACTCCACTGCTGCACATAAGCCTCCTCCAATTTTGTGAAGGGTATTTGTCTTAAATAATGCTACCGTTTTGCAGGCAGATTAGAGATCGCAGAACTTAATAGTAGGTACTCAACAGAAAATGTTGGCCTGTCACTCGGATATTAGTAGCCTAGCTACCCGTGTGATGACACTAGTGGTTTACATGCCACCACGTAGAGGTCCCGGGTTCGATTCCCGGTCGGGCAGAAATAGAAATGACGAATTTTAATTTCTGTTACGGTTCTGAGTGTTATATGTATAATAAGTAAGTATTTAACAATACGTAAGTACCTAGATTATCAGTTCTCTGGCACCCATAACACAAGCTTTGCTTACTTTGGGGCTAGATGGCGCTGTGTAAAATGACCAAGCATATTTTATTTATTTATAAAAATAAATCACTCATTCCATTTTTTTTTTTAAATATATATTTCGTCTAGCCAGGCATTTGACCGCCATCTCACCTGGTGGTAAGTGACGATGCGGCCGATGATGGAGCATGCCCGTCTTGGAACAGCCTATTCACTCTAGCCTTGAAGGCGTCTAGATTATAATGATCATGGAACACACTCGCGGGTAGGATTATAAATAATAATAAATAAACCTTTATTGAGCAAGTACTTAATCATAGACAATTGTTCAAGCTGTAGGTAAAATAGGTAACAACCTGTGCTATACCTCCAGCTAACAAAAATAACGTTCATTTGCCAAACAAACTTACAAACTAATAGCATTCCATAGCATTATTTTATTTTATGATTATGTATGTATTTGAGTGTATGTGTGCGTGTGTGTGTGTGTGTGTGTGTGTGTGTGTGTGTGTGTGTTGCATTGTGTTTTGTATTTGGTAAATTGTAGGATAGCAGTTAACTAATTCGGAGGATGAATTAGGCACTCAACAGTTTCATAGGAGAGATTCTGGAGCCAGTTGGTGACATTTGCTTTAAGTTCGTGTTTGTGTTGGAAATATATATTAAGAGTGCGGTGTAAATTATTATATAAAAAGGGACCAAGAAAGCAGAGCAATCAAAGAAATTGTGACTAAAACTGGTGTTAAAGAAAGTGGATTTGGCAACAAGGTGATTGCGGCGAGATTGAGATAATTGAGTGAGTGGTGTAATCGAGTGTTGTTGTACAATGGTATAAAGTATGAAGAGTTTTCGAACCGAGAGTACTTGGCAATATTCATATAACGATTGAGTGGGGAAGAGATAAGGTTTGAATGTTGCTACTTTTAAGAGAGATCTTTGAGCACGTTCAATTTTAACGAAGTAAGATTGTTGTAGGAATGTCGGTGGCTGAGTGATTACGGTACCGGGTTCGAATCCCACTGCAGCCATGTACCAATGGCTCTTTTCTGAGCTATATACTTACATAAGTTGAATGCTAACCGATGCTCTTACGGTGAGGGAAAACATCGTGATGAAACCTGCACATTCAGGCGACTGAATGTGCAGGTAACCATGATCCAATCTGGCCAGGTTCCCCTGGTAGCTGAGTCAAGGAGGTAAGATGGGAGTCGCTCGTCTGTAATTAGCTGATCTGCCATATCCTGGATCATGGTCAAGGCGGACCCCGAGCCCTCGTGGGCGAGAGCATTACAAGGATATTAGGTAACACCAAGATTTTGTTTTATTTATCAATACCAAATCGCTGCCTCTGGGAACATGGTAATTTTTATTTGCATTTGTTGTACTTATGAGTAGGTACCTAATAATTTGAGTTTTCGCTATTTATTCCCAGTCATATTAGTGGTAAAACAAAACAACTCGTAATAAATAATGAAGAGAATATTATATTCTTAACCTACCTGTAATAATATCAACTCTAACTTTGTACGCATACTTATAGTCTCCAATGAATTTTGTGATAAGAATTGATGTGTTCGCTGTAAATCCATCAAAATGTGAATCTCGATACTCGTCATTCAAGTTATCGGATGTTATTTCAATAGTCTCTAATGCTATTATATTGATGTTTAGATTCCGAAGCGCTTCCATATATGTACTGTTTGGTGTAGGGCACTTCTTTATGTTGACTGTTTTTGGCGTAACAACTGAGTTCAGTCTTGTAAGGGCTTCGACACCTTCGCATGATATGTCGACAGTATAATGATATTTATTGTATTCCACCTTGCCTGAAATAGAAAGTGGTGTAGCATTACGTTTAGGTATTCCGTTTTTCTTAGTGGCCTGAGGCAAATAAATAAATACAAAAAAAAACTTACCTAAAAAAAATATTGTGAGTGACACCTAAACAACATAACAATCGTTACGTAGTTTTTAATGGAACGTTGGTAAAGACGTTATTTTAGATTATAAACTACCGAAAAATTGTGAACTGCTATACAATGGGTAAGGTTATACTGGTCCCAGCACGGACTCGGCCCAGAGACCATATCACGACTGCTGAAAATGATAAGGTAGACTGGGACCACAATACCAACTTGACCTAAGTGGACGGCTGTAATGAGAGTCAAACTCTTGTGGTATTGTGTAATAGGAAAACACTTCATGAAAATTAAGTTATTATTTGACACTCAAACAAAATATCTCCAGTGAAACAAATCATCGCTATTGGATCGCAGGCCGGGGTCATACAATGTCGACAATCCTCCGTTAGAAAATAACATGGGGACTAAAAAAGCTATGATCGATCCGTAAAATGTAATAAATATTCTTATATGTATTTAACTTAATTTGTAAACTCCTACATGTTCACTTTAAACACTATATCAGTGACGCTCAACATGGTTTTGTTAAATCGAGATCAACGTGTACTAATCTGGTTGCCTTTACGGAGTCTCTAGTCAAGGCTTTGGATAATGGAACATAATATGATGTAATATACACCGATTTTAATAAAGCTTTTGACAAAGTATCACACAAAATTCTGAATAACAAATTGGCTCTGTATAGAATATGTGGCACATAATTGGCTTGGTTAAACTCCTATCTTGATCAGCGTGTTTTTTACGTGGTAGTAAATGGTTTTAAATCTGGGACAAGGTGCATAACATCTGGTGTGCCACAGGGCTCGTATTTGGGTCCTATTTTGTTTAATATATTCGTCAATTATATTTCCGATTGTTTACATTTCTCAAAACCATACATGTATGCTGACGATTTAAAATTTGCAAAGGTGATCGAGTCCGCGGAGAATTCTTTATTGTTACAGTCGGATCTGGATAGACTTGTTCAGTGGTGTATACATATATACACTAAATGCACTCATGTAAAATTTTCAAGAAATTTGAGTATGATAAATTCTAAGTACCACATTGGAACAAATATAATTAAGGAGTTAGAAGGGGTGAGAGACTTGGGTGTGTTTTATGACAGGAAACTAACCTTTGTTCCACACATTGAAAATGTAATTAAAAAGGCTTCGAAAATGTTGAGTTTCGTAGTGAGGAACTGCAGAATATTTCGCACAGTAAAGACTAAAGTATTATTATTCAATAGTCTTGTTAGGAGTATCACGGAGTATTGTGCTGTTGTTTGGCGTCCTCATTATACCACTCACTCATTGCGTTTAGAACGGGTGCAGATGCGATTTCTATGGCATCTCGCATTTGCTACTGGCAAGGCAAAGAAAATTGTGTCCTACAAAAACAGGCTTGAATATTTCAAGATACATTCCTTATCACAGCGTAGAGATATTATGGACATGTAGTTTCTATTTAAATTACTCAGGAGTAAGATTGACTGTTCACAATTATTAGCTGAATTCCGTTTTCGCGCGCCATTAAGAGTTCCTCGTAACCCAATTACACCCTTAGTTCCTCCAGCACGTAGAACAATTTTAGGCGCAAGCTCCCCTGTTCCTAAATTATGTAAACTTTTAAATGAATATAGCCATATAGTTGACATTCATTTCGATCCTGTAAGCAAGTTTTATGCGCAGTTGATTAACCATTTATCTACAAAAGGTTAAATATTTAAATAAGTTTCAAAAGCTTTGATTGTTTTGCTTGTCTCAAAAAAAAAAAAAAAAATTGTATATATGCCTCGTATTTGTAAGCTAAGTTTTTTAAGTTTTTATAGTATTACCTACTCATATTGTGTTAATGGGTTCAATAGTTAAATTCTCTTTTGTTTAAAAACATTGTTAATTTGTGTCTTAAAAATATTATTTGCTAGATAGATAGTGTTAATGTTAAGCTACAATATTTCACAAAATTATGTAAAAAAAATAATTTTTAGATACTGTTAAATACAAATGCATGTTGTGGTCACTTTTAAGTAATTTTGCACTAAACTAAATTTATAAGTCAAAATCTATGTAATGCTACATTACATATTTATGTATGAGTGCATAAATTGTTAGTGATCCTCAATAAAAATAAAAATAAATATTGGAAGTCATTTACACTGTTTACATAGAAAGTACTTAGTTTTGCCTGGAACCTGATACAAACATACTAAGAAAACGACATACTTACTCCTTCTGGAGTTAGGTGCATACTGGTTCATATGCATATTTTACTATTAAAATGCCTTTTAATAGTAAAATAGGTATGTATGAGAAAAAAAGTTCTGCTCAATAGTTTCGAATGAATTACTAGGAAAGTAGGTAATTCATATGTTCCACGTAAATAGCTATGTAATAGATAAAACAATAAAAATCGTCTTGGCGTTAATGTCCCGGCTATGCTTCGTGCACGGAGATCGCCTTGACCATGATCTAGGATTTGGCAGGTCAAATAATTACAGTGTAGCGACTACCGTCTGACCTCCGTGACCCTGTTAACAAGGGAACCTGACCAGATTGAATCATGGTTGCAGCGTGCAGGTTTAATCACGATGTTTGCCCTCACCGTAAGAGCATCGATTCAACTAGTGTTCAACTAATATACAGGGTGTCCCGTAAGTCGACGTCAAGCCGGAATCGGGTGATAGTCCAAATCATAATAGTTACTAGAAAAATAAAATCTAAGTCTTGAATTTTTTTAATTATAGGCTATGTTATTTCTTTTTTTTTTGAGAAAATGTACACCCTGTGATGGTTTTTTAGCTCCTGTTGCTACAAATCTTAACTTTTTTCAATTTTATTTTTCTTATGTAATCCCGAATAGTGCTATTTTACCCGATTCCGGCTTGACGTCGACTTACGGGACAGCCTGTATGTATGTAACGTACATTTCTCAAAATAGAGTCATTGGTATATGTTGCTCAGGTGTTCGCTTTAGAGTATCATCATCTGATGATACTCTCCTTATGATGAACAGAACTCTTTAACTGGTTTCATCAGGTTTTACTGGCATCCGCGCCAACCTGTCACGCCCAACCGTATGCCACATCATTTACACAACAGGGATCTACAGTATGCCGATGTTAGAGCACTCGGACGAGGGGGAATGGCTCACGGAGCTAACTTACGTAACACAGCCCGAGGGCTGCTTAGCGTCAGACCCAGCTCCGTGAATCACAAACAGACTATAACCTAACCTAACAGACAAAAAGGTCGGATAACCCCCAACTAAGTTTCCATACCTACACAAACAGAGCAAAAAAAAAGTTGCCAGTCATAAGCATGAAGCTAGCTAACTTTCCAATCTCTTTGCCTACACTCATCAAAACTGGACCGATAAAACAAAGCTAACAACCATCTCGATTTAACTGGCTTTTAATAGAGAAAACCGCATCCAACTCCGTCCATTCGTTCTGGAGCTACGATGCCACAGGCAGACACACAGTAACACAAAGCCAGACACACGTCAAACTTTTAACACCCCTCTTTTTCGTCGGGGGTTAATAACTTAACTAGAATTTCAATGTGGCTCCCGTGAAGGTGGTCCCGGAACCTAATAGTGGAATTTTACGCGAACTCGTGGGTCAAAGCTAGTAATTAAAGATGCAGTAGGTACATACCAGCGGCAGACAGTTGTAAAAGCAAAAGGACGGTTAACACAAAAAATATGATTGCTTGCATAATACCGGTAACTTGCTTTAGAAGCGGCCATGTGCGCAGGATAATGGTGCACTAAACATTGTGGTAGTTAGTGCTTAGCTTAGCTCAAACAGCAGTTAGGTATATATTTCAAGTATCGATTATTCTTATAATTTTCCTGTCCCTAGATTATTTGTGACCGCAGTCAACGCTGTTGGAAAGAGTGCCGGAAGCACTTAGATACCAAAAGGAAAACAAGTATAACCAGCACTCAGATTATTATTCTAAACATATTTTACCAGAGTATTATGTTTTACTTACTTTTGCCCACGACTTCTTCCGTGTGGGCTAATTTCATAGTATGGGTCCTCTTACCACACCATTTCTTTTCTGTAAAACATGTACGAATCCCATGAATGTTCGGAACCAGTGTTTTAGGTAAAAAAAGGTAGCCATGAAAGCGTAACAGACAGACAGACGGTTACTATCGCATTTATAATATAAGTAGGGATTGGTATTTTCCAGAGTTATTTGTTATACTTACTTCGACGTAATAATATGTTATTTAATTTATTTGTATTTGAATGGAAACCCATGCGGTAGACGAGGTCCCTCGCGGTAACGTAGAATGTACAAAAACACGCTCTACTCGATAATGACACTTTTTATTTTACAGTATTCCTAAATAGCAGATAAATAAAAATAAGTTAATTTACAAACACGTTTGTACAGTCGCTTAAAAACCCACCGAAATGCCTCAATTACTGTTATTTATATTCTGCAAAAGTAACAATGGTACATCACAATTTTTAACAAACTCCGAACTTACCTAAATCCAGTGATGTATCCGATTTCGAAACTTACTACTAATGATTTAATTTACGATCATTCATCTAAAATGCGAAAAAGTCCATTTATTTAAATTAAAACAATTCGTAAATATCTCTGCTCGTCGACGTCGGAAGCGCGCCGTTCCCCTCAGCCTCTGCAGCTCCGGCGGGCTCGCGCCTCACTCGGAATTAAAATTATGATTTAAAACTTACATTTATCAATGCATATATTATTGTACAAAATATACATTGCATTTAACAATCTTTCAACAGTCTTATAACTTCATATAATATTTTCCTATACAATATTGCACTTACACCTCGAGGGGCGTATGTAGTTGAAGTAAATATAAAACGATGTATAGATTTAAATATTCCTAAAATGTGATAACAGTTACTACTTTGTAGGTAATTAAGCCGCGTACTCGACACGCTAGCTGCGGGTCTACCGGCTGTAAATACTTAAATATATATTATTTGTATAGGTACTGTACAATTGTCAAGGATCGTCTCGCCAATTAAGAACATGGAGACGCGCTAGCGAGCCGGCAACGCCCGGGAAAGCCTGGACTAGCAACCCACCAGCTGAATCAGCTGCTGCACTGTGGACCGGTCCAACAAACACAAGTCAAAGTCGAAAGTTTGAGTGGTCACTTCGTAGCGGCCGGTCTCGGCGATGAGGTTGACGACTCGCTCCAGGTCCTCGTCGTTGTTGATCATCATGATGCGCTGCTGCAGCCCGCGCAGCCGCGCCATGTAGTCCGGAGACAGCTCGCGCTCGCCCGGCTCCGGCTCCTCGCCCAGGCTGCTGGACACGCCGTTGTCCTGCACCTTGGTCTCCGCCGAGCCCGAGCCGCTCGCCTCGCCGCGCTCGCCGCGCTCGCCGCGCTCGCCGCGCTCCGTCCGCTCGCCCCGCTCGCCGCGCTCCAGCCGCTCCATCCGCTCGCACCGCTCGCCGTCGGTGGACGGGCCGCTCTCCAGTTTCAGACTTTTCCTGTTTTCGTTGTCCTCCTCCTCGGCGGCTTTTCGTTTCCGACGCTTCTCCTCCCTTTTGGACGACTTGTCCTTGTGTTTCTTCGACTTCTCCTTCTGCGGCGGCGGCTCGGCGGCCGGCGCGGGCTCCGGGTCCGGCTCCGGCTCCGGCTCGGGCTCCGCCTCCGGCTCGGGCTCGGGCTCCGGCGAGGGTTCGAGCTTCTCCGGGGACGGCTGCTCCATCTTGACCTTGACCTCCTCGTCCTCCCCCATCATTGAGTTGTCCGAATCGGAGTTGCTGTTGACATCTTCGGCACCGACGTGCGACGCCTTGATCAAACCGCTTTTGGAGCTGCACTGAGATGCCGTATCGATAGAGATCGGAGATGCTGACTCCGCTATGAGCCTCTCTTTAGGAATAGGAGTAGGTCGCCTCTCGATAACTTCCGGCTTTTCCGGTGGGACATCACGTTGTTTATCATGTTTGTGTTTTTTCTCTTTGCTGGACTCCTTATGCTTCTCCCTTGACTCATCTCGTTTTTTATCCTTTTTCTTATGTTTATGTTTTCGTTCTGAATCAGTTTTTTCTTTTACTTTGTGGGGCTCATTAGCATTACGCTCTTCGGTTTCTTGAGTGGGAGTTTTTCTAAAATTTTCTATTGAAAAGTTGTTTGGTTTATCTGGTTTTACTAGTTTTTCTTTAACAGGTGGGGATTCTTTTCTAATTTCTTTCTCCTTAGGAAATTCTCTAGGTTTAACATCTTTTGAATTTTCTTTTACTTGCTGCTTAGGAGATTCTTTTTGTTTATGTCCCTCTTTTTTGTGATCTTTTTTCTCTTTTCGTTCTTTATCTCGATCGTGACTTTTTTTTTCTTTTTTCTTCTTTTCTTTCACATCTTTTTCTGCTTTGGCTTCCGTTGGCTTTTCTTCAACCTTAGGTTTTTTCTGTTCTGAGCTCTCAGAATTATGTTTAGCCTGTTTGTATTCATCCTTCATGCTAGATGCACTACTGGAACGTGGAGGAGGGCTTGGTGGCCTTCTGGTAGGACTGACACATCTTTTCTTAACGTTTTCAGGAGAGGGTGGTCTCTCATTAGATCTTTTAGCAGGTTTTTCTTTAGTTTTTTCTTGTTCTTTGCTGTGAGTTTTTACTTTTTCTGGCTTTTCTGAACGAACCTTATCCTTATCCTTGTCATCTTTATTCTTTACTTTCTCAGGCTTAGATTCTTTCTGTTCATGTTTTGACTTTTTATCAGAACTTGATCTATCTTTATCCTTTTTGTCTGACTTTGCAATATTTGCGTTCTTTTCATATATTTTTTTAGGATCGGGTGAGACTTTAGAGGGTTTTTGTAAAGGTGCTCCAAATAAATCCTCAAAGCCGCTTGTTCTATGTGGCATTTCATCTTTGTGTTCCTTAGGTTTATGTTTTTTAACATTTTCTGAAGGTACCTTAGGTTTATTTGTGAGTTGTTTTTCATCAGTAAATGAATCCCTACTTCGAGTTTCTTGGTCTGGGTTTGTATAATATGCATTGTTACTCACGACAATGCCTCCCCCTTTGAGCAACTTCTTTCGAAAATCGTCATTTGGATTTTGAAAAACATATCTATCTTTTAGAAAGCCACTTTGTTGCAATGTTAAATCATAAGTAAATTTTATCTTTTTTGGTTCATCTTTGTTTTTTAAATGAATTTCAATTGGAAACACAAATCCAGCATATCCTGATTCTTTGATGGAAAATGGTGGCTCCTTGACAACTGTAAATAAATAATATATCATTAGTAACAATAGGCTATTGTGGCCGTGGTGTCAGAGGAGAATAGCACCAACCCCTTATACTCATGAGAGTTGTGCAAGGCTATTAATTTTTTTAGATCTAAAAGATTGTTAAGCTGGAAAATGGGCAGCAGCGGTTTCCATTGTTATATTTACAACACTGTGAATTCCTACCCGCCTACCGTGAGCGGAGATCATGGCAATAACCTCCTCTTTCGTGGGAGAGGCTCTAAGTGGACTGTTATGGACTGTGATGATGATGAATAGGCAATTGAGTTTTGGCAAACTCATCATTCTACTGATGTATAGTAACCTATGACACTCGCGAAGAATGCAACTTACTATTTGTGAAAGAGCTCTTTCACTTTAAAGCATCTTTCAGTCTTGTATTATACCTAATATGTAGTGATAATAAACATTATACAATTTCAATCAAGACCTAATAGGCTTTATTTTGATTCAGGTAAACATAACATTTCTATATGGTTTACAAATTTTTTTCACTCATAGTTGTGGTAATTACCACATTCATACAAGTAAAGGAAGTTAGTGTTGGTGGCCAAGTGGTTAAGGTATCCAACTGGTAAGCGAGAGGAACCGGGTTTGAATACCACTGCAGCCATGTATCAATGACTCTTTTCTATGTTATAAACATTAATGAATGCTTATCAATGGCAACTGAATGTGTAACCATGATCCCATAGTAGCTTCACTATAATTATCTGATCTGCCATAACTTGGATCATGGCCCTTGTGTGCGAGAGTATAAGGGCAAACTTAACACAAGCTGATTGGTGTTGTATTCAATTGTTTATAATTTTTTTGTACAGAGACACCAAAGCAGGTTCTCATTTAAATTAATGAAAATATGATACTGAGTGGCTTACATTGTAAGACTACAATATCTGCTAATTAATTTCTTAATAGATACTGAGATATCAGATGATAATAATTATTGATAAGCATTGGAATGATTTTGAGCAATGAAAATTGTAAAAAAAGATCTTACCTCTTCTTGGTTTTGGGAATGACTCGTGCAAGCAAAATACTACTTTGTCGACGAAATTACTGATGTCTGCTCCTGAAGTCCCTCTCACAAATACTTCCCAGTCATGAGTGAATCCTTCTGGCGTTTTCTTGGATCTCACAGAGGCCTCATGACCAATTTCAAAGTTTACTTTGATTGACATGGCGACACCAATCTGGAAATTATTTAACGTATCACTGCAGATTACATTAATTAAAACACATTTATATAATTTTAGCACTATAAAAAGTAATACTGTATGTTAACCAAACGTATGTAATTGTCTAATGTTTATACTTGATTGCTGTAAGTCAAAACGTACCACTATTCATATATCGCGTGCAACACTAACATTCAGTAGCTACAGCAGTCTAAAAAATAGACAAATCACTGTTTATTTAGTACACAACAATAAAATGAAAATAATAGTGATTTAGCGCCCTTGTTATTTTGGTCGGCCATGTTATTTCTTTACCATTTCTTTTTTTTAATTTATTTTAGTATTACCAGATTCTTGACGCCATGTCTGTTTATTTTCTGATAAAAGTTGGATATGTTGTTGGATCGTGTGGGTCTAGCCATAAAATTGGTTTGTCTTTGTCATATTTTGACATTGACAGTGACATAGTTTGCTACAGTGTTTCCAACTAGCCAGATCTACTGATTTAGCGGTAGATCCACTTGTGTTTTGAAATATTTACTGATGTTAGGATTTGGCTCTCAATAGATGGCGTTTAAACTTTTTTCATGTGGCAAGCTGTGACCAACTCAAAGGGTGTCGTCATTTTATTCCGCCAAGTTGATGTTGACGTCTAACGTCATATTGACAGCTGTCACATATGACAGCTGGTAAGTTGTCATTCGAATTTTACACACTTTTTCAGCAACAGAGTCGTGGCACCTTGGAATAGGTTACCTGAGAGAGTTGTATCAGCACCGAGTACCAACGCCTTTAAGAACCGATTAGACGAATATTTGAGGAATATCAAAATGAATTAATTGATAATGTCAATGGGTTGAGGATAATGGGATACAGACATATCAGTTGTTCCAACTGCCTGTCTGTTCAGGAATAATAATAATAATAATAATACTTTGGCTCGGGACACGGTTTAGACTGGTTGTTGAGTTCTCGGTATTTTTCAATTTTTGTAATTCCTTTCCATAAGTAATTAAAATATTTGTGACCTAGTTCCAAGATTTTGATTTACCTAAGACTGATTTAAAGATTAATTTGATTTTGAGAAATCTATTGATTTTGCATATTTCATTTATATGTAACAGAACATTAAGAGATTGGTTAAAGACCAAACAACAACAACAAAAGACAATTTTATCCATGATAAAATTGATATGGATAGACGTTGTTAAAATAGTTTATAAACAAATTAATATTATGACGACCTGAGTGGCTCAGTGGTCAACAAGTCTGCCACGCAAAAGATCCCGGGTTCGATTCCCGGCCGGGCAGAAATTTAAATGATGAATTTTAATTTCTGTTCGGGTCTGAGTGTTCTATGTATATTAAGTATGTATTTAAAAAGAAAAGTATTTAAATAGTATATCAGTAATCTAGCACCCATAGCACAAGCTTTGCTTAGTTTAGGGCTAGATGGTGCTGAGTGAATCTGTCTATGATTATTTATTTAGCTCTTATGCTGTAAAAGTGCCGGCCGTCTATCACGTGACGCCTTCCTGAATGACATAATACATC
This sequence comes from Blastobasis adustella, assembly GCA_907269095.1. Taxonomy (NCBI): domain Eukaryota; kingdom Metazoa; phylum Arthropoda; class Insecta; order Lepidoptera; family Blastobasidae; genus Blastobasis; species Blastobasis adustella. The sequence goes on along the minus strand of OU026128.1, from coordinate 17,334,334 downwards.
GGGCTCTTGCCAGTATCAACGTGCCCTCCACTCTCGAACCCTTGGGACTGGTACGGAACAATGGCAAGAGATCTGACGGGATGTCTCTCGTGAACTGGGAGCTAGGTCAGCCGTTAGTATGGGATGTCACATGCGTAGATACTCCAGCGGCGTCCTAATTGGCTCTACGTCTGTGAATCCAGGCAGAGCGGTTGCATCAGCTGAGACCTTGAAACGCCGTAAATACGCAATTTACGTATACTACGTATTTACGGCGTTTGTCGTGGAAACTATGGTATCATGGAGCCCTGAAGCTAAAAAGCTATTCGCCAAATTAAGAACTAATTTAATTTGTTACGCTGTTGAGCGCAGGGCTGGCTCATTTCTCGGCCAATGTATAGGGATAGCCATCAAGGGGGGGAATGCAGCCAGCCTTATGGGTACCATACCCAACATCTAGGCGATCTAGGGAATATTTGTACATTTAAATTTTACATTAGGGATTTAAGTTAATTTATTTTTAGTTAGATATTTAAATTTTCATATTAATTTAGTTTATAATTGTTGTATGTTGTTTAGTAAACATCTTACTGTATAAAAACAAAAACTGTATGCTTGTTATAAATGCTTTAGTTTGTACGGAAAGATGTATGTTTGTTACTCTGTCACGCAAAAAGTACTTAATGGATTTTTAGACAGCACTATACTGGTTTAGATCCACAATAGCATATAGGCTAGGAAATTCAATGTTATAGGCTAATTAATATGCTAGGAAAGGAAATTAATAGGCTAGGAAAGTGTGGAACATTATTTAACAGAATGTCATGCGGACGAAGTCGCGGACAAACCTAGCTATCCATATTTTGGTTTTAACTAAAGTCATATATCATCCAGATGGGATTCCTCTATAAATACTTGGTACAATGAGTCGACGTTCGAAATAATATGTACTACTATTATAAACGTTGACCCTTACCTGCGTCGTCCTGTATGTACTGTCCCCCGTCTGTAATTACTTCTAGCAAATAATAAATTTACGAAATCTACTGATTTTTTGCCAGATCTTCTGTTTTCGGTAGTAATTTTTATTTACTGCTTTCTCGAAATGCCACACTGGCAACACTGGTGAAGTGAATAATTTGATAGAATACTCTTTGAATTTTTCTTAGTTTATTTATTAAATCTACAGTCACTCTTACAAAACATGTCCCGGTTTTTATCAGCTATTCTTCAACCACTGAAGTAAATTTCATTTTTGTTTATAAAACAAACAGGCCCACATAACATAACCCCTTATTTACATTACATTTCAAATGTTTCAGGAACCTGACGGGGTGTGCACCACCGGCAACTACTTGTAATAGTTTAGTGAAGACTGATAATTGTATGTTCACTGCGATCAGAACCAAGGTCCGTTGTTACTTCCCTCGGCCCAATGAAGTGAAGAGAGTGCGGCGCCACGGCTGGGCATACAGAATGTCTACTCCTAATGGCCGTAGAGTACTTATGCGAAGATTACTAAAAGGAAGATTTGTATTATCTCATTAGTTAATTATGATTAGTTGTTACGATAGATTCAGTTTTATATAGATTCATTCAAATAAAATGAAAAATAAGAGAACAAACTTTTATTTTACAATCTCACATGAGCTTATTACTACAAGCTATTCTTACAACTAGTCATAATTTTACAAAAAGTAACAAAAACTTGATCAATGCTAGTATTGAATATACTATCGCAATGAGGTTGAATCAATATTATGAATAAAATCAACATTTTAAAGTTACATTAAATATTTTTATTTCTAACTTTGAAGTCCTAGCTTTGCTAGACATTGATGCAGAAAATTATACTTAAATTAAATTGGATACCCCTAGTTGAACAAATATTTCTGTTGTGAATGTGTGGATTCATCAGAGTTGGTAGGTGATTTAGCTGGTTTTAAAAGGTTTGACACTTCGGACACCACCAAAGTGGTGAGTTTTATGATGGCCAAATGAGCCATTAGCTGCAATACCAATGCTCCAAAACCTTTGTACAACCCTGCGACTCCTTCCTTTGCTATTGTAGAGTTGTAGCAATCAATGAAGCCCTCATAACCGGTTAAAATTGGTGTCACCGATGATCCCGTATCCAAGTTGTCTATTATTGTTCTTGTGCCCTGCAAAATAACCATCATTATGAAGTAAAAGCTATAACACCATGTGTAATACAACTTGAGGTTTATAATAATATTGCTGACCTGTATATGAAGTCTATGAATAATAGTTTCAACCGGATAAAACAAAACTTCCATGGTTATGAAAGAAAATATGCCAGCTTTAAGATTTATATCTTCAATCAAAGGGTTATGCTGGCTCTTTGTGTAGTTTACATTATACGAGTCACTGAGCTCATGTCTGTGTCTCTGCTGGAAGAGGAGGACTCTCATAGTTATACTTCTTAGAGTTGCACTGAAAAAAAAAAGGTACCATTAATATCACTAACAAATTAAGATCATTACCATGTAATAATAGTAACATACTCACTGAGCTAGATATTTAGAAATTCCCAGTGCAGCTGTTGGCATGACTATGGCCCATATTGGAAGCATCCTACCTCTGCTTGGGGTGCCCCAGTCCAAGATCCGGACAAAGCCCTCACGAAAGACATCTAGTAAAGCTGGTTTGTCGCTAGCTATGTCACTTTGTACAGTCTCCACTAGACTCGCCGAGTAAAAGGGAGTGATGATTGCCAAGCTGATGCTGCAATTAATTGGAACACAGTGCAATTACCATAAAAACTACCTCAAAATAGTGTAAGCATGATGTACACCAGGCAATACTACATGTAATATTGTTTATTACTCTTATGAAGTATGGTTAGTTTGAGTATGGTATCTTCGTAACATATAAAATATTATATATTTACCCTTTCAGTGTGATATGCTGTAGGAACTGTAACACTGATCCGCATTTTCCAATTTCCCTACAAAGTTAAACAACAAGTTGTCAATTTATGTATGCAACCTCTTTATCATTTGTTGTTCGAATTTATTTACGTACTTGGGCCAGCCTGTCGCCTTTGATACTACATCTTCTACGGCTAAGTTCAGACCTTTCACAATACATGTAGATCCAATGCCTTTCCACAGTGTTGTGACATCTTGTCGCCGATGGAGCCTCACTACTACAGGTAACAGGGTGTAAGGGACAATGTGGTAGTTTCGCAAGCTGTTGTGCACCTAGATAAAAAACAACGCTTCTTTTAACATTTCATTCAATAAAAAGACTAAAATTGACAGTTATGAGTACAGGTAACAACCCAAAACGAAGTTTTGTCTTTTAAAGTCTTCAATGTATACTTTAATCAGTGATTACCTGGCACTGTCTCCGGAGAACGATGAAGGGGTGACTCAGTAAATTCTCAGTGATGAGACTTGCTACACTTATCGCCGTGGTCACATAAGTACCGCTTTCTAGAAAATAGTGGGATTAGCTTATTCAGAAGGCTCTAAATGTGATAGACCTAAATAGGCTAAAAAAACGAGTACCTTCATCTGGATTATCATCCATAACTAAAGGCGGGCCTTGGTATTCTTCAGTTACAGGAGTGTGATACCCATAGATCTGCTGAAAGCGGGTATCATACAAATCATTTGTCTCCCTGTTTGGATCTAAGCCATAAGGCCTGTTATATCCAGTATAATCTCCAAAACCTGCCATTCTACAACTTAGCTATAGCACTAGCACATTTTTAAGCTATTTATTTAGAAATAAAAATGATAAAAACTCGTAATCGGTAAATCTATACAAAATTGTACTTTTATGGGCGTTGTTCTCCTTAAATAATATCATAAAAAACATAAAAAGCAACCAATAGTACTCTTCCTGTGTGTAAGTAACCAATTCACAAAAGCTACAAGACAATTATGTCCAATCATCAGTAAGAATTCAGGCTACCTAAGAACAGAACTGTCATGGTCATGTCGCAATGATTTGTCAATCATTAATTTCTTAAACAGCAGACTAAAAATCGTACAAACAGCCTAAAGCGGGCTACATACCCTCAGTTTTAACTGACACCAGAATTAGAATAAAGCAAGATAAGAAGGTGAAAATGAAATTAAAAAATTATAAATATTTATTTCTTTTTAACAATTTCCTTAAAACTATTGTGATTGGAGTCTTCTTGTGAGTTAAGTAGCCTGTGTTAGAAGACTCCGCTCCTCAATATCTAAATTTTCTTCATCATCATCATATATTTAAGAGTATGACTCTTGTCAGTGGAGCAATCGCCACTCTTCTCTCCTGTCTGCCAACCTCTTCATCTATATTCCCCGGCGCTCACTTTTTCCTTCACGTCCTTCCAGTATTCAAATCTTGGTCTTCCTCTTCCTCTCTTTCCCTCAACTTTGCCCTCCATTATCACTCTTAAAAAGTGGTCATGTCTTATTAAATGTCCCAGCATTTTCCCCCTTCTATTTTCAATAACTTTCAGTAAATTTCACTTCTCCTTCACTAATTTCAACACTTCGTTTGTCTTTTTTTCTGTCCAGCTAATCCTTTTCAATCTTCTCCAGCACCACATTTCAAATGCCTCAAATCTCTTCTTATCTTACTTCCGCAGTCAGCGTCCACGTCTCACTTCCGTACAGTGCAATACTCCAGATATAAACTTTAATAAATTGCTTTTTTGAGTATTTCGCTATTTTTGATTTTAATAAGTGCTTTTTCTTGTGGAATTCTGTCTTTGCCATTGCTATTCTAGCTTCCCCTAGCGCCGGGCATCAGTGGGGCTAGAACTGGCAGAAGGCCGAAGATACAAAATCTGGAAGGCCTTTTGACCGGATATTAACAGGCGAACTCTTGGCCGTTAAGCTGCGGTACCTACGGAACGCAAGTTGGGAAACCACCGTACATGAAATCCCTACTTTAGGAGCAATGAGAATCAGATTTGCCGATGTACTCCGGATATTAAATTTTACTTATATCTAATTACATAATTCAAAATAAGCTTAACATAAAAGCAGGTATATATGTACGTGCGTGCGTACGTGCGTCTTAGTCTTTGCCTTCTAGCCGTTAAGGTGTTAGCACAACAACCGCGTATATCTTTGCTACACACTCACAGTTTTAACTGCTCAGTTTTTACTATAGGTACAGTTTTATCTAATGATATTTCTATTACTTAGATTAGATTCAGTTCAGTTTAAATGCACAGTTCTCAGTTTTGCTTATAGCAGGATTACTTACAACTTTGCCTATTACTTTCGGTGCCTTAAAATCGGAAAATATACTCGATTTGAATAATTTTGGGACGTAGTAGCCTCGACATAATGGTATTGCATCTGAAACTCATAAACAGGATCCGAGAGAGAAATATATAAAAAACATGATCACAAACGTTATAATCCAGGCAATGTAACAGTATTTGACGGAACTTATGTCACGAGGCAAGGCTGATAAAATAGCTATCGGTGGGTTGCACTGTCGTCAGTACAGTGTAGGAAATGCCTAAAGGAATCATACAAATTTTTTTGTTGGTCATTACATTTGACTGACAGCGATGACAGCTGATTGACAGTGGCATTAAACTGACGTTGACGTTTGTGTGAAATGGTGACGGATAGACGGACAGGCGCAATCGACACAAACAAAAATTGGGAGGCAAATAGCCAAGACGCATGATCATTTCGTTTTCTATCTGTCCCTATCCTTTGTGAAGATTTTAGACAGTCGGCGAATGAATATCGATTATAAAATAGGACAAAAGTTATCTCCTAAAAAAAAATGAGGCTAACTTTCGATATTTAATTTTTTTGTCTGAGTATTTAATTTATAAATTGTGGATGTTCTCGGTTCGACTATGAGAAAATGCTAAGGAGGGCTTTGTTATGTTTATGCACTCTCCAAATTTACAGTGAGTATGTTAGGTGGTTTTGTGTTGTGAGTTCCACGAGTCTGTGGTTTGTGGTATTGTGCTGTAATGGAGTGTGGTGGCGGCAGGTGCGGTGGCCCAGAACGAGTGCACGGATCTCCGCGGGCGGCTGATCGCGCACGGGCTGCACTACGTGCCTGGGCCCGACACTTGCACGCTCTGTGTCTGTGACAATGGCATGCCAAAGGTCTGCAAGGCTGTGCTGTGTTCGCCGCCTCAGGTCAGTACCACTGTTCCATCACGATATACCTATGGTACTGTAGGTAATATGGACTTAAGTAAGTTCTTCCTTTGCTTTATTTGAAATGGAACAAACTCCTTAAAAAATAAGGAGTTCTACATTTGATAATTTTTGTTGTATTTGTATTGCTTCCTTTGTATATCAGCTCTGATGCTTCATTCTCCTGCTATGTCTATACAATGACACTGAGTAGATAATTGTTATAGGTAACTTAGAATAAACCTTTTCAAATGTCATCATGTATCTAAATGCTATACATATAGGCTTGTGCAAAAGCTTTGATGAAAGCTTAAAGGTCACATGTTAAATGTCAGTGTTTGACCCTAGATCCCTTAGAATTTTACACCTCTTATCTAGTAGGATTTGAATAAGGCAGTATCTTCATTGAATAATTAATTGTATGTTCAATGTATGCATTAATTAAAACTGTGTCTGGCCTTAGAACTTCAAATCAAATTATTTTAGCATTACATGCATGCATCCCTTATCTATTTCTGCCGCCAAGCAACAATGCTTGCTTTGTTGTGTTCCAGTTTGAAGGGCATGAGGCATTTCATCATAGTCCTCACAGTGACAATGCACCTGCGGTTCTGCATTTTTGATGCCTGCAACCTAAATGCATGAATCGTAGATGTTATGTGGGACAGTTAACCTCACCAGTTGTTGGTGGCATGCATGCCATCCTTAATGTCTTTAAGCCATAGTTTGTTCAGACTGATTCTTGGCATGGCCAAACGTTAGTTCCCTACGTAATTTGAAGTAATTTGAATTTGTGCGTAGAGGGTAGGGGATTAAATATTTTTACTTTCCTTGCGTGTTGCGGAGCGGACTTTCGTCTGGAGTAACATCTTTCACCAGGTTCGCCCTTGGCCTGATAGCCCTAACTTAACCCAGGAGTTGGGCCGTATTCCTGCGCGTCAACCCATGAGGGAAAGCCCTCGCCAGAGCCTCGTTCGCTTTTTATGCGAGTCAGTACTCTTGTCTTTCATGCAGCGGTGGGTTTGACATTGCCGTAGCAATCTATGTAATGTATCATTAGCCTCTACTAGTCCACTGCTAGACACAGGCCCACCCTGTCCTAGGCTTGCCGCATCCAATTGAAGCTATTCACAAATATATATAAACGGTGGTGTCCAGAACTGCCGCACGTTCCGCGTGGGCCACACCTGCTGCGAGTTAATATGCCTGGACGATGTGGTCAAGCCAACCGCGGAGGGTGCCGAGGGCGGCGTCCCGATTGCGATGGGTGGTCTACCGCGTCAGGTGGCCTCACACAAATTGTATTCATAAAATGTTACTTCTCCATTTGGTCGACGGGCCCTCCTACACTAATAATATATTTGGCCAGCCGTGCTCCCTACTATGAAATTTGCTCAACGCAATAGTTGTAAGTTCTTGAGCAGACTCGTTTCTTGTCAGATTAATTGTATTCGTTTCTGCTAGGTGTTTTGAGATTTTTAGTAACTTTTGATGCTATTTGTCAATCGGTGTCTCTATAGATCGCTGCAGTAAATCTTAGTTATACAGGACTTGCAGCGGTGGGTTTAATGAGGTTTTTCGGCCTGATCAATCTACCAGACGTCACTGCAGCGTCAAGTCTTCTGTCACAACACTGCCGCTCTATTGGACAGACACAAAAGCTGGACGTTGACGATCCATTCTAGCCAATGACGCTGCTTTTTTTGACAGCATATTTCACGTCTCAGTAGGGTCATCTGGTGGATTGGTCCGGTCGCGAAAGTTCTCAATGAGGGACATTGCCGTTGCAATCTATATGATGATGGTATCCAGGATTGCCGGTCGTTCCGCGTGGGCCACACGTGCTGCGAGTTCATATGCCTGGACGATGTGGTGAAGCCGCCGACGGAGGGCGGGGAGGGCGGCGTCCGGCTCGCGGCCGGCGGCGCGGCGACGGCCGTGCTGCTCACCGTCGCCTTGGTGGTCTACCGCGTCAGGCGGCAGAAGAGGAGACGGGCTCCACACGCGGACGATCAGAGGAGCTTGACTAGTATCGGGTGAGTTTTACTGGCAGTCTTAATTTGGAAGTCTTGGAACAAAATCGGGTACCGTGCGGTTCCAAAGGATCTTCCACGCCCACTAAGGTTGTGGAATGAGATCCCTGGAGAGTACAACCCTTTCTTCAAGAATGGGGTGAAGAGGTTTTTACGGGGTCGGTAGCACGTGAGTGATACCCCTGGTATTGCAAACGTCCATAGGCTGCGGTGACTTCAAACCATATTACTTTACCACCTTAAAACTTCACACGAGAGAAGATGCGTTTACTCTATTTTTGGCGTATCAATGACAAACACTAAGTGCGGCTAGCACCAAATTCTTAAACGCATTTAAGCTGATACTTAAACAACAAACTTCATGCAAAAAACGTTAAACGTCATTCCTAAACGTGTTTAAGAATTTGATGCAAGCCGGGCTTAATGAGGTGGAGCAAAACTTAGTGGACTGTGCTGTAACCTGTACGACGAAATGCGCATTAAAGGAGTAAGTAAAGCAGGAATGCGAAGTGAAAGGGTTAAATGAAAGTAAAAGACATATTTTCTGCCCCACCTGGTGGTATGGGGGCTGAACTCAATGTCAACTCAAGTTCGTAACATGGTTCGAACTTCATATGATCGAATCGTAGTCGGCCGGGCCGGTCACACAAGCCGTTTGTGACGCCGGTCAGAGTGGAATGTGACACGAAACTCGTGTCCTGACGCGTGTAGTGTAGGAAAAGGCGACTAATGTCGTAGAGGCCGACAATATATAACTTCCGTAAACCAGAAAGTGGTTAGCAACATTTTCGTGGAGATTATGACAATGCCCTCCACTATTACAACCTCCAACTGAAGTATAAAAAAAAAGTAAAAACTGGTCAAACGTGAGTCTGACTAACAATAGCTTTCGAATTCAATACAATAAGCCGATCACATGTTGTGTTGCTCTGGCCTTAATACTTAATGCATTGTTATTTACCATAATCATAATCCTATAATCATACCTAAGTTATTATTCCGTAACGGAACCCTTCGTATGAGAGTCCGACTCGCAGTTAACCGGTTTAGAAACTATTGTTTTACTGTACCTACTATTGTTTGTTGCTAGTGTAATTGAATGTTTATAATAGCACGTTGATGCAATTCTATTGACTGACACTGAATGGAATGAAAAATGTAAACATTAAATAGGTATTTAATGAAATTAAATGTCAATACGCATAGGTAAAGTAGTCTACGTAGTGGAATTTTTGCTGCTAGCGGATCCTGTCTTAATCATAGCTCGAAGGAGTATTGCGTTTTCAGCCACAGGTCGAAAGAGTATTGAAAACGCAGTTTAAAAGATGACTCACGCTACACCGAGCCGGGTCCGAACCGAATCTCGGCCGTAGGTCGGTCAACGCGACTTCGTTCGCGTACACGCACTTTACCCCTACCTACCCTCTTTTCTTAGTTATAAACCTTCCTCTTGAATAACTTTATCTATTGTTGAAAACCGCATTAAATCAATTAATTTAAAATGTGTTGAAAATATCTAAGCGTACATAGATTCATACATAGAGACAGACGGTGGGAAGCGACTTTGTTTTATACTATGTATAGATAGACAAGGTCATGCTATACCGAGGGGCAATCGAGTTGTCATTGTTCGGTCCTTAGCAAATATATGAGATATTATTTGACCGTACACGGCCGAGATTCGGCTCGGACCCGGCACGGTGTAGCGTGAGTCATCCTTAAAGGTTTATTCACACGATAGTGTCTAATTCTAGAGATAAGCCGGCAAGTTGACGACTAATAAGCTAGTCGCCTATATGGTGTAGAACTCCAGACGAGGACTAGCTTACATCTAGCATACTAGCCAGATATTCCGCAACCAATCGATTTTCCGAGAGCCGTTTAAAAAGAAAACATAGTTCAAATAATTGTAACAGATGGCGTTGATTAGACACGATTCTCAAAAATAAACCGTTCATTTGTACATTAGTGGACAAGGTGAGCAGAACTTATAAATAATATAATTAACTAGTGGACCCCGCGCGACTTCGTTCGCGTGGCGCCCTACCCCTACCCTACATCTACCCTACACATACCCTACCGCTACTCTACCCCTACCTACCCGTTTTTCTTTTTTATTGTTTATAAACCTTCCTCTTGAATAACTTATCTATTGATGAATACTGCAATAAAACCAGTTGCATACTTTAAAAGATCTAGGTGTAAATAGACAGACGGCGGGCAGCGACTTTGTTATAGACTATATATAGATTTATTTAAGTAATAGAAAGCTAAAAATCTTTACCTATGTCAAATAAAGGGGCGTAGCTACCGCCGTATTTGCCGTATCAATTATACGGGGCCCCCGGGCCACGGGGGCCCCCAAAGTGTGTAAGGAAAAAGAATAAAAACTTTCTAATTTATTTTATTTTACAAATGACAAAATTCTATAAAGCAATTCCTTTTTTTCCCGCCTTAAGCGTGCGTTCAAAAGTTGGCAACACTACATCGTTATGGCGGGCTGCGGGACTTCCCCGTTTTACTTACTTCATCTTCAACTCAGCGGGGAATCCCCGGGAATCCTTCATCGATATCGCGATGTACGTGTACGTTGTTGTACTTTGCATTGGATGTTAAACCACGGAGTGCAGTGCACTGTTTATTTACGCGCTTTATATAAATGTGCATTACATTGTAATTCAGTACAAACAATATTGTTCTTCTGGTTTAGCAGTATTAGTAACGATTTGTAAAAGAAATGAGTGAAAGGAAAAGAGATTATCCCAGCGGCGCTGAGAAAAGAAAAATTAAACAGAAAAGGGACGAGGTTATAAAAAAAGTGCCCAAAATTTCTTCATTTTTTCAGAGACAAGATACTGTGAGTGATTTAGATTGGAAAGGTAAGTACTACACTACTACCCAACCCATTTATTAGGGGCCCGTAGTGATAAACAAGGAAATCTTTTAATTTCGGTCTGTCCATCTGTCCGTCACAAAAAGTTGTCTCCCCCCTCGATTTTCACAATTATACTGTTTTTAGGGTTCCGTGCCTTGATTAAAAAAAACAAAATTCTAACTTATCTATAGGATCGATTTGTTTTGTTGTTTGTTTATCAGTCCGTATCGTATCGTTAATTGCGTGTTGAGAACTTCAGATGTGCAGACTCGCTTTCGGGTTCTCGTTTTGTATGGCCACTACACTACGCGCTGCGTTTAAATAGCACGCAGGTGTATAGTAATGCACGGACGGGCTGCAGGTGATTTTGTATCTACTAATAGGTACGAGCACAATCCGCGTAGAATCTGTGTGCGTCTGAACTGAACACTCTCTAACTGTGACCCTTAGTAACGTTATTTATTTATATGTAACTCTTTTTAGTTTAGTATCAAAGCATTCGTATTTATTTTTTAACAATTACTCGTTTATTTTTAGATTCTTCTGAAGCATGTTCTTCGTCACATATCCATCCGGAAATAGAAGAAAGCCAAGCACATACTTTATCGGATGTCCATCCAGAAATCGAGGAACCCCAAGTCAACGATTCTGATATATCTGCAGATAATGCAGATTGTAATATAATTTCATCAGATAGAGGAAATTTTGGTGACAATTTAACTGAATGCGAACGAAAAATAATTTTTAAATTGGGTCCATTTAAACCACAAGGACCATTTCCAAAAGTTTCAGAAAATAACCGACCTTTTTCAGCTTATTATTATTCATATTTCAATCAGGCAGGCATAAAAATTATAAGACCATGGTTATGTTATTCTAACGTTTTAAACAAACCGTACTGTCACTTCTGTTGGTTATTAGCAGATCGTCAAAACAAATCGTACTCCTCTGCTTGGGTTAACGGTGTTTCGGTTAGAAGCAATTTCACACAAACTATTCTTGACCATGAAAAGTCACAGCAGCATATTAGTGCCTCACTCTCTTATAATAATTGGTTGCAAGGAAATACCATCGATACTCTATTGAAAAGTGAAATCGATAGTAAAATTACATTCTGGAGAGATGTACTGCATCGTATAATTAATGTTATAATTACTTTAGTATCTTGTAATCTACCTTTGAGGGGGCATGATTCTGACTCTGGCAATTTTATGGCAATTTCACGTCTGCTATCTAACTATGATGCAACTTTAAAAGAACTTTTTCTAAAACCGAAAGGTGAAATAAATTATTTAAGCCCTACGATTCAAAACGAAATTATTAGTTTGCTTGGTACTAACGTTAGGAACAGTATTATCTCAGAAATTAAAAAAGCTCCATTTCTGACAATAATTCTGGATACAACACAAGACTTGTCAAAAATTGACCAACTATCTGTAGTTTTTCGATATATCTCGGTTACAGAAAATGATGATAATGTGCCTAAAGAAATAAAAATCTGTGAGTCCTTTTTAGGATTCATAGCAGTAACCGATTGCAGTGCTGCAGGTCTGAAAACTGTCATTTTAAATTTGACTAAAGAATATGGAATTGATTTGAGTAAATGTAGAGGACAGGGATACGATGGAGCAAATGTTATGTCGGGTGTGTATGGAGGATTACAAACCCTAATAAAAGAGCATGCTCCAAATGCCGATTATGTTCATTGTGCTGCGCACGCTTTAAACTTGGTTTTGAACGATGCTGCGAGACATGTTCGTGAAGTATCGACTTTTTTCGATAATTTAGAAAAAATATATACTTTTTTTGGCAATAGTATAAAACGCTGGGCTATGCTAAATGACGATTCATCTGAAAAATATTTGATTACCCTTAAAAAGGTATGTCCTACCAGATGGTCTTCTAGGAACGACGCTTTATTAGCAGTAAAGAAAAATTTTTTACTAATCATGAAAACTTTGTACCAACTAAATTTAATTTCAAATAAAAAAGATGAACGTGAAGAATGTAAAAGTATAATTAATATTTTAGAGAGTTTTGATTTCTTAGTGCTCGTTACATTTTTTTCTTCACTATTTGAAATTATTAATCCTGTTTCTAAAGCTCTACAGCATGAAAATAATGACTTACAGAAATCTAGTATTTTATTAAGTAATCTTTTAAATAGACTGTGCCAATTAAGAAATCAGAATTCATTTAATAGTTTGCTAAATGAATCCAAAGATTTAGCAAAAAAGTGGGGGGTAACAACTGTTTTTAAAAACAGTAGGCGAAAGATAACGAAGCGTTTTTTTGATGAGTTATCACAAGATGAGAGAATTTCCGACCCGGAATCCTATTTCAAAGTCAATGTATACTATTGCTGTTTAGATATATTAATTTCTCAAACTAAAGCAAGATTTCAGAGCCTTTGCAACCTGAGTAGTATATTCGAAATATTACAACCGGAGAAACTCCTATCTTCTTCAAGCGAAGAGATATTAAACGCTTCCGGAAAACTGTCTGCTAAATACAGTAAAGACATCTCACTTAATCTTTGTGACCAATTAAAGGCTCTAAAAACATGCTTAAATTCTGAAATTAAAAAAATTAATTCCATTAAAGAACTCATTGAATTATTGCTAGTAAAATTCAATAGTCTTGCATCCAGTTTTCCCGAGGTAATCACAGCATGCTTTTTATTCTTGACCCTTCCAGTTACAACCGCAACGGCAGAAAGAAGTTTTTCAAAATTAAAACTAATAAAAAATTACTTAAGAACTTCGATGGGACAAGAACGGCTGTCAGACATCTCACTATTGTCCATAGAGGCAGAAACTTTAGAAAAACTAAAATCATCATCAGCCATAAATGATTTAATAAATCAGTTTGCCGATAAAAAGGCAAGGAGAGTGAATATTTAAAATTCGATTTTTATTTGTAAAATGGGTAAATTATGTGATAAATAAATATTACTTCTCACAATATTTTTTTTCTTTTGTGAAAAATCTTTACCTCCATATAAGGGCCTCCAAAAAAAATTTTATACGGGGCCCCGACAAGGCACGCTACGCCACTGGTCAAATACAAACATTACCGTCTACAACTAGTACCTAATCAAAATGAAGGAGAGCCAAATTATAGGGTGTTACGTAATACATGTATAAAGCCGAAAGGGTGTTAAAGTATAGCTTGCAAAGAGTACACTAGCGACTTCAAATTATCCGGACATTGAATTTTAATTTTCATTAAAAAATCTTCGTTTTTAAAGAAAAATAATCATATCGACTACGCTGAAGCGCAGCTCTATTTCAAGTGAACAACTAAATCGAATGAACGAACACGACACGAAAGTAGGTAAATTTCGTCAATGGAAGCCGCGCCGTAGATCAAAGGCACCGCCACAGGCCGGCTCGCCTCGGCCCGTGGCGGGGCGGGGCGTTTGTCGGCGGTTGATTAACCTATTACAACTGATTTCTAGAGATGCGGTCTTTCGTTTTTAAAATGTCATTATCGACATTGAAAAAGAAAAAGTTCGATAGTCAAAAGAAAAAGTTCGCTAACTATTCCACGCAAGAAAAAAATGATTGTACCCAGTTCACGGCTTTATACATATATTATGAAACACCCTGTATATTTAAAAATAACAGTTTTGTGACTTTGTCACCTTCCAAACGATATCATAGGCTTTTATAAATAAGGACAGCTGAACTAAATAATTGTTTACTTGGCACTAAACTTGATGGTAAGTGCACATGGAATGATGGGATGTTGATGAATCATTCCGCAATGAATTTGCATTATAATAGTAGTTTATGCGACTGTCTGTTAGATGTTTAAAGGTGTAGACATTTTGCATTTTCTTTTCAAAAAGGTACTAAAACTAAGTATATTTTGACGAACCACCTTTCCGAGTAACTACGGTTACCAAATTCAATACTTGAGAATCCTGTCTAAGCAGCACTAAATAGTGAGGCACGACGATCTACGCTTTTTAGTTTTTAAAGTAGCTGTCTTAAAATCCCCGATTCTTAACTCATCCTCTTGGCATGCCGACTAGTCGGCGACATCACTATTTTAAACACAACCAAACACCATTTGTAATTCAATAAAGTATTGAGTAAAGTAGTGAGTATTGTTATAAAACCAGTGCCGAGTCAGCGCTATGTTTATTCAGCGAAGACGTAGTCGCAGTTAGTACTGACCATTTCAGGACTTGCCTATGGATTCGGGCTAATCATGAAACGACCTTGGCTCGCCCTAATACCAGTTAGAACCAGTTAAATAAACCAACGAATGAAGAATAGCTAGAGTCGCGTTGCTTCGAAATCCTTGTAGTGTCCGACAGTAGCGTCGGCTTCGGGTTCGGCCACCTTCGCCAAAAAACCACCTTGGGTAGAAGGTTTCGCTGAAGGTGGCTTTTATTATTTATATGACATGACAAATATTATTGCAAGGTAATGTTTTTAGCATCTCTACACATGATTTAAATTACCTTTATATATTAAACAGCCAGTATAAGCCAATTAAAGTTCAATATTCAAGTTTTAATACCATTTATATTTTTCTTTGTAGCTTCTTTGTAGATTACCCAATCTTGAACAAAATTTCTCGGATCTTTTAAACCTTCGGCTTTATCTTCGGTTTCGGCCAGAAATTGACCTTCGGTCGGACACTATATCCTCGCAACTGTTTCTTTGAAGTTATTTGGGCGTCGATAATAATAAAACTATTTTTACACCACTTTACTCTAGGGCGCTTCATGCGTTGGAATTGTATGACTTGATATTTTTATGTCGGTGTTAGAATAAGTACCAATTCGTATTGTGATCTGGACACAACCGTGAGTGTTGACGCCCGTGTGGTAGAGTAGTATATAGCTTTTGCAGTCCACCTACTGTCTTTAAGCCCCGACAAAAAATAGGGGTGTTAGAAGTTTGACGTGTGCATCGCGGCTCTGGGGGTCCGTTCAACCATGATCCAGGATTTGGCAGATCAGATAATTACAGTGGAGCGACTGACATCTGACTGTGACTGACCCTGCTACCAGGGATACCTGACCAGATTGGATGGATCACTGTAGCACATTCGGCCACCTAAATGTGCAAGTTTCATCACTATGTTTTCCCTCACCGTAAAAAATACATCTGCAAGCGAACTAAGGTCACCGACATAGTTTTAAGGATTGCCAGACTGAAGTGGACTGCCACTTCAGTCTGGCAGGGCGCATAGCTCGAAGGAAAGATGGCCGATGGGGCGGTAAAGTTCTCGAGTGGCGACCACGTACCGGAAGACGCAGCGTGGGTAGGCCTCCCACAAGGTGGACGACCTGGTAAGGATCGCAGGTGCCAGCTGCATGCGGAAAGCACAGGACCGGCGTTTGTGGAGATCTCTGGGGGAGGTCTATGCCCAGCAGTGGGCGTCTTCTGGCTGATATGATGAAGAAATACATCATTTATATAATGTTTTAAATGGTTATTACCACACATTTTAAAGGTATTGTCCGCGTTTCCTACCGCGTACCTTTGTTTACAAGTAGCCCAACATTTCGACGCAGTTAGGAAATACATAATTGTTTGGACAAATGCAATGTTTGGCTAGTTAAATGAAATTGAAAACATTATGTTGGGTGACGGGTGGTTATGTCTCTCACGGCAATAAAGTACATCGAATCTAGGTCCGGATGATGTCACGTAACGCTACTTGTGAGTTGGTTAGACACACACACAGTAACTTATACGGTCACGTCAGGATGCGCCTGATTCGATTCTAAATGTGGGAAGAGGTTCTTATAACGTACTGGATTTTTACCGCGACTATGTTTGCGTGGACCGATTTCGCATCCCTAACTTGATAAATATTAAATTCGCCATAGAAACTGTCATCCCCTATCAGCGCCGAATCAAGAGTTTAGTGAGTGGAGAGGCCGCTGTAGGCGCCAAATGGTAGAAGGTCACCAAAAACCCAACATTATTATAATTTTTTGCTATTGTGCATGTCTAACTGTATTTAATTATCACGATATCTCTGCTGTAGGCCTGCGTGAAGAAAGTTTTTTATATAAATAAGTTGGCCTGATATATTATGTCATACAGTTTAGCAACAATCTTGTGTTTGTGGTTAAGTAATTGAATAAATAATTAAATGGAGCCTTTTGATGTCATACTTACGTACCTACGTTGTTAGTTGTTGCCTAATTAAGCTGCATTTAGGAGGTTAAAGGTGTCTCCGCTCGTTGCGTTAGCTTATCACAGATTACATTTAACTAGGTAAAAATGACGTGACAGCGTCCTCTTTGACGATTGAAAGAGATATTGAATATCCTACTCAATAAATAAATTTTGATTTGATTTGATTTTATTCGAAAGGGGCGCCGAAAGACAATCTTGCTTGCCCGTGATCAACGACTAGGTCCGGGGCTTTCCCCTTTCAGTCCTATCAGATATTTTTTTGAAATAAAGTTATCGCCCTTGGACCGTCGCCAGGTTGCTTGTGATGTTATTTGACATGGTTAAATGTTAGTCAAACGTAACAGACAGACAGACAGAGTTACTTTCGCGTTTATAATATTAGTTTGGATTCTTAAATAAAATCGCGGTGTGTTATTTTTCATTTTATCCCGATGTTTCGATCTGTGTTGTTTTGAATTTTTTGACACGTACATGGGCTTTTTATGTCATATCTACATGTTACTGTAGGGAAACAGGCAAGCGGGCCACCTGATGGAAAGTGGTCACCGCCGCGCAAAGCTAGGGTATCGGCATTGCGTTGCCTACCTCTATAACACGGTGCGATAAAAAGAAATTCCATAGTTACCTTTTTTTGTAATGTTTTTTTTTTCAATATGATGACTAAACTAAACTACAGACATTTTAAATTAAATTTTTACTAAACCAAAGACAATAAATATTTACACGCAAGTTGGCTGAGTTGATTTCTATTATGTTATAGTGTTTTTAATAACAAGCAAAAATGTATCAAAAGTTGCACTTTTTTGCTCTTACGCATCGCCCCGCGTTGCAAAACGCGTGATACGACAATGTCCCTTATTCTATGAGCAACGCTTTCCAGTTTGGTCTGTCAGTGTTAATGAACAAAAGAAAAACGGGCCACCTGTCCTTAAGCAGTAGACCAATGTCGGTCTAGCTAGGTAATTGAAGCAATTGCCATGAATATACTATATTATAGGTAATGGAGACTTTCTACACTGCATTGTCAGTTACGTAATCACAACGGTAACACCGTGAGACATTGTACACCGCGAGGGGTCTTCGAAGTGTTCGAAGCAATGGCGCTTGGCTGTCAAGGCCACTGTCGACCATGTCCTGATCATACCTGACTATCAAAGGGTAGCGTCTCTCTCTTGTGTTGTGCCTTGACAAGGTCCATAAAGAACTACATCACTAGAATAACGTTACCGAAATGTTATTTAACAGTTATTATTACAACATCTTGCTGGAACGAATGGAATGCAATAAATATATTGAGTATTGATCTCGTAATAAACTAATTATCAGAATCTCATTGACTAGGTTGCGAAAGTCGCGGACAATTGACTCGGTTCAATCATGGCTATGGATGTAATTGAGATTATTGCGTGACAATCGCACAGAAGTATGAAACGTACCCACGTATAATGAATTCTGTCTTGCCGTGAACAGGGATTCTGTAATGGCGAGGTGGTACGTAGTTGCGACGGTTTGCGGAAACTAAAGCTATTTCGATATTTTTTTTATCACATATTATAAAACAAAGCCCCTCGCCGCGTCAGTCTGTCTGTCTGTCTGGTCGCGATAAACTCAAAATCTACTGTTTTCATGCGGTTTTCACTAATAGACACAGTGATTCATGAGGACGGTTTAGGTGTATAATTTGTTATGGTTTTGTGTAAATCGGTTGAAATATGACGATAATTAATGAAAAGGCGTCCGATTAGAACGGGAACGGGTTAAATTTGAAATGTTCAGAAAACGTAAAAACGTAAAAGTCGCGGGAAAAAGTTAGTACTATACTTACTCAATGACAAACAGACAGCCCAACTGACGGTAAGCGATAACTGTCGCCCATAACATCTCCGATTCTGTTACTTTTCTTTTCTGCTATTTTTTTTTATTATGACATACGGTAGGCTAACAGGCAAGCGGGCCACCTGATGGGAAGTGGTCACCGCTGCCTATAGACATTAGCAATACCAAGAGTATCGCCAATGCGTTGCCCACCTCTATAACACGTTGCTCTGGCAGCAAAAAGGCAAATGCCCCTCCACTACCAAAGCCCCCCAAATCCCTACCCCATGGAGCACTGGAGACCTTACTCACCGATTACTTAAGATGAAATGCCTCATGCCTATCATTTCGCTTACTACCGTATCCTTCAAACCGGAGAACAACAAAACCTACCCAAGCGGACTCCTCAAGCTTGACAGAGTCATGCCACTCACGCCCGTATCCCGTAGACAGGGCCTACGATCCTGACACACCTCTTTCGCCTCCCACATTCATACATCTCGTCACCTCATAATTGAAGAAATAAACGAAATTAAATCAAGGTCCAAGATAATAAACCTCAGCGAGGGGATTACTTATTAAATCGTTGATATTCGTGTCAAACTGCCTTTCGGATTAGGGTGGCTCAATCATTCGATAATCCCATTTGATTAATGGATTGATAAAATCACGACACCGCGATTAAGCAGTCCATCAACGTGCCAATCAATATGTAACTAAAATACTAAATGCACATGATACCCGATTGAGTCTAGTGTTTTCTACAATAAATTGTACAAAGTTTATTGAAAACCACCTGGCGAATTGGAAAAAGAAAAGTTGAAATGCGGTCTTTTTCATAAGCCAGGATGGACGCTAGGATCTTAGGCTTGGGTTTATACTGTTATTCGAAACCTATTGTATAATTGATTAAATACCTAATATTGAAGTATAAAAATACGAAAACCTTAAATATCGTTGGTCAGATTTGTGTTGTTCCATGCACACATCTTTGATTTCATTAGTTAAACAATGATACATTGTAATTGACTGCATAACCTGTTATTTTCATCCCTGTGCAACGCACTTGAAATTTAACTTAAAACTGTCGATTATCGATTACTGGATCTCAAATAAAGAAATCGGCCCGTTCGAGAGCAACTATGCCACGGGCAGACACACCAATACACAGAAACACACGTCAATCTTATAATATCCCTGTTTTTTCGTCGGAGATTAATAAAGCTTTCCCTGTCGCTGTGTCAGGATCACAGCTTGTAGCATTCGATAGATTCGCTTTTCAGCAACATTAAAGTAACTTTTCTTTTTGGTGACGTTAATGTGGCGAAAGAGCGAAACTGACAAGAGGTTGTGAGGCAGGCCGTTTTTTTTACTTTTAGAACGCTCACACAAGGATAAGTAAGTACTATCGCCAAAGAAAGTACAAGATTGAGTCAATGAAAATGTGATTTTATGCCAGGTTGTACACGGGCAGACCAACTTTTTGTGTGTGTCCTAAACTTCTACTATCGCTACATACCTAGTGGATTTTTTCTTTACGTAATGACGTAGGATAACCTACCCTCACAGTCTATATGTATTCTATATACAAGTTGTCGAGTCAAGTGTACAAGCCACCACTCCAATTGCAGGTACATAAGCGGCAGCATGGGCTACATGGGCGGCACCTGCGAGACCGCCCTGGGCGCGTGGAAGCCGCCCGGGAACTACCTGCCGCGGGGCGAAGCCCCACCGCCCTACGAGGAGGTCATCGCGCAGTGCCGACAGGAGAGCAACAGGTGAGACTGCATTTTTATTAAAAGAACTAGCCAGGCATTTAACCGTAATCTCACTTGGTTGAAGTGCTCATGCGGCTATGCGGCTCACGGTGGAGCATGCCTGTCTAGGAACGGCCTCTAGATTTGAAAATGTCAATGTTATAATAATCATATGTTTCAATAACTCAAATGTTTGCATGAAGTGAACGTTTCTTATTCAAAACTCAACAACTTACTCAAAATATCGTTGTTTAATCCGTGTTTGTGATAACCAGCATTAATAGCACGCCGATATATGTTTGTATAGTTTAGCAACTTTTAATACAACGTTAAGTTGTGATTCAAAGTAATGATGTTTTTGTTTTATATGCGCTGTTTACTTTAGATATTATTTATTGTTAGCAATGTGGATGACAAGTGTACACTAGACCTAAGTGGAGTTGGCTTGTGAATAGCACAGATAACAAATTGCAAATGTAACATCTTAAGCTATTTGTTTCCTGTAATAAATAAAATTAAACATCGCTGTGTGGCGACATCTATCGCACTACCGCTCAAGTAGGGAAGACTTAACGATACTCGCATTACGAGTGCACGAACACAAGGTTGGCAAGCATACGCACATAGATGGCGCTAACTTTCCTGCATCGCGCTAACGGAATATGCCAACTTCGCGGCATATATACAACTTCCGACGATCCAATGTTGGACCCTTGGTCCCCTGGTCTCAACACCCGGCCAGGTGGGTAATTACCCTTTTCCACCTTCTCCCCATCTTCGCTTGCCAACATTGGCGGCAGCCTTATCCCTACACCCGCCAAAGTGGTGACCCCGACGTGATCCCTACGTCTCCCTACCTGACCCCGCAAGCAGCAATCGCATCTTCTCGACCATAGTCGGCACAACGCGTGCTTCCTGGTCGTTCACCCGCAGCATCTCATTGTCCCCCACCCAGTCTCAACTCACCGTAGACTTGGGAGCAGCATCGCACCCCAGCAAACCGCAGCATCGCACCCCAGCAAAAACCGCAGCACGCAGCATCTCATTGTCCCCACCCAGTCTCGACTCACCGTAGACTTGGGAACAGCATCGCACCCCAGTCTCGACTCACTGAGACTCGGGAACAGCATCGCTTCGGCACAGCTCACGCTAGAGCTTCGCCACTACGCACCGCATCACACTTCTCGCTTCAGTATCGACCTCCAGTCTCCGGGGGGAGTACTGTGGCGACATCTATCGCACTACCGCTCAAGTAGGGAAGACTTAACGATACTCGCATTACGAGTGCACGAACACAAGGTTGGCAAGCATACGAACATAGATGGCGCTAACTTTCCTGCATCGCGCTAACGGAATATGCCAACTTCGCGGCATATATACAACTTCCGACGATCCAATGTTGGACCCTTGGTCCCCTGGTCACAACACTCGGCCAGGTGGGTAATTACCCTTTTCCACCTTCTCCCCATCTTCGCTTGCCAACATTGGCGGCGGCTACCTTGTCCCTACACCCGCCAAAGCTGCTACGGCGATGAGTCTTCATCATCAAGAGATTTTGGACTCCATGGTGAGGCTTTTGGATAGACTGCACTGCTAGGTAGCGATTGAGATAGGTCGATTGTCACATGTATCTGCCTGGCTTTGTCGCCTCTGGCTAGCTTGGTCAGGTGCGGTCGGTATTGTCGGTCGGTATTTGAATTTGGTTTTTATTTTATTAACTATAGAGTTCTTTTAACCAGCTTAGAAAGCTGGCGGGGGCCACTGCGCTCACCGAACATATTAAATTTTTGGTATATGCGATTTTTCCCCAATCGGAGTCATCCTATTAGAGTTCTACGAGTAATGGCATTCAGTGACGTTCACCTTTCCCCCCCGGCGCAGAACTGTGACAAGTGTCTTCATTGATTTGTGGGCGTCGAAAAAAGTAGGTAGGGGAACGTATACAACGATTGGCACTCTAAGAAAAATTTACACTTCATTTGATAATTATAATTTTAGTAACATATTAAGAAGTAATTTACAAGTTTAAATGTATTCTTTGATATGTTTTTATTTATGTAAAAACACATTTATAATGAAAAAGAAACGTTTTTATTAAGAGAACTTCTAAAAACATCAAAAAGTACAGTCATTGGCATTCATAGTACAATCATTGGCATTCGAATTACTAGTGATTTTCACTTCTTTTTCCTATTTAATTATGTCACATTTTTTAATGGTAGGTGTAGGGTAGGCGGACGGTTAGCTTATGGTAAAGTAGAAGTAGGAGTACATTAGGGAAGGGTAGTGGACAGTGGTCGGGCAGGGGTAGAGTAGGATAGGATAGTGGCAGTGTAGGGTAGGGGTAGGACACCACGCAAACGAAGTCGCACCGGGTCAACAGTTATAAGGATAAATTAATATACCGAATATATGTTCGCGCATCTACACCTTTTTGACTGATTTATTTATTTATTTAAAACTTCATGCACTGTTACGTACAAAGGCGGACTTATAGCTTCATAGCTTTCTCTACCAGTCAACCGGAGAGTTGATAGTATGAGAAATTACAGGGCGATGTAACATGTATGAGACGAATATCGAAGAATACATTAAATCTAAGTACTTATGTTTAAGCAAATTTGACATACATTCACAAACCATGACTGACAGTAACAGAAAATAACAGAAGAAAAAGAAAGAAAAAAGAAAGCAAATAAAGACAACACAACGTGCGAGAATACAAAAGAAGCAACAGAAGGTTATTAGATAGAATTTAGAGTTTATTTAAAAAGTAATTCTTTAATATTGGATTTGTACTGAGCTATTATCAAGACTAGCTTCCTAAAATTCCCTTAAATCCGCTCTAACGACTGAAACATTATAATGTTATTTCATTACATTGCAATCTCAACATAACTTACATTGTTTTAAATGACACACTGAACCCGAATGTTGTGTCACCTATATGGGACTCATATTAGAAGAACCTTTTTTATGTTAACTGTTTATAATGCAAAAACAATATGTGTTCTGCAGGTGTACCTTACCTAAAAAAATAAACTAGTAACCTCTTCAAGTAATAATTATCTTGGCGTTAATGTCCCGGTTGTGCTCTCACGTCCGAAGGCCCAGGATCCGCATTGCCTATAATCCAGGTTTTGGCAGATTAGGCACTTATAATTACAAATGAAGTGACTGTCATATATATCTGACCTCCATGATCCTGCTACCAGGGGAATCTGACCAGATTTTATCAAGATTACACGTTCTGTCGCCAGAATGTGCAGGTTTATCACGATGTTTCTCTCACCGTAAGAATCATCATCACGAAAATAATCATTGGTACATGACCACAGTGGGTTTCGAACCTTGTACCTCTCGCTTACGAAACGAATACTTTAACCACTCGGACACCGACCATTTACTTAAACTAATATTTATAGTAAAGAATAGCCGAGAAAATCCGTGCGAAGCCGGGGTGGTTAGCTCTCCTTGGGGCTCAATTTAGATTAGATGCACTTTAGCAAATAATAAATGCGTTTTAATGCTGTTTAATGATAGCAGGTTTGCCATAAGACAGTAACAATAGGCTTGCCATACAGCCAAAATATTAAAATACGTTTGAGTCGTTAGAGCGCGCCATCTATAGGAATTTTTGAGGAAACTTTACTTAAACACTACTCATTTGTCAAGACAATGTTTGTATGCAATAAAAAAGAGCAGGTTAGGTGGGGTGGTAGGGTAGGTGTAGGGTTGGAGTAAGCTAGGGTTAGGGTAAGTTAAGGGTAGGGTGGAATAGCGTAAGATAGGGGTAGAGTAGGGTAGGGTAGGATACCATAGTCGCGCCGGGCCCTCTAGTATTCAATAAAAACGAAACGACTTTTAACGACAATTTCTAGACGTAAAATCTAAGAACAACAAGAATTCGTGAAGGGGCAACAAACATACTTATAATCAGTAAATTTGAAGGATTTTGAGTATATTTCACGCTCCTTCACGCAAAAACTATTAAACAGATTTTAACGAAATTTGGTAGTAATTAATGTAGCCTATAGCCCAGAATAGGGCATAGGCTATAAATAATCCCAATATTTAATGTGATTTCCTCCGGAAACAAATGCCATATGCAACGATATCCACCTAAAATGTATAGACGATTAGAAAATTATTTTTGTTGTTATTTAAAACAAATCGCTAAAATATAGTGATGTGGTATATTTTTAGAATCCTCTCAGATAGTGCTTCCATTTGATACCCCACACGATGGGCTATAGTGAAAAAAAAAATCCGCCATCTTGAATTCTGAGATTCCGGTCCAAATTCGGGAGTTCCAACATCGAAATTCATGTTTAGCAGGTCCCAATTAGTAAAACAACACGTTTGGCCAATTGTTAACCAAAATACCGCTAGAATTGTAACCCGTCGAATAATACACAAGTTTTGAACAAAATTTAATTGTTGGATTTTACGTACAATACGTACTATACGTATTGTTTTTCTCAAGGACTAAAATTTTAATTAAATCATTGATTTCAGCATTTTTAAAGATAAAGCAGTCTGAATTAAAGTATTTAAAACAAAAACAAATAAAATCGAACGCTCGGTTCAGGCGCTATGCTTAAAAGTCGAAAAATCCAATATGGCGGCGGTTTTATTTTAATTATGGATTTTCCCCAGATTAGATTTTTTGCTAGATTGTTGTTGTAAATAATTAAATATGTTCGGTCACTCGATGTACGCCCAGGATTATGGCATGAAGGTACACTAATGGATACCTTGACAATAACTGTAATTATTGGTACAACATCAGTATATAGTTATTGGCACCCCCTTTAGTATAATGATTGGCAGTGCCAAGAATTCGTTGCCAAGTGATTTTATGTATTTCAAAACTGGTATTTTATTCTATTCTAATTCTGACTTCTGAAATTGTTAAAACATTAAGCAAAAATTTAAAAAATCCATTTTTAGTCATTGGCATAGGTGCCCATGAATTAGACTTTAGTACAAGAAAAAAATGAGTCATTGGCACCCAACTAATTAGAGTTCAGTTATGTAAATGCTTCTAAAACCGAATTAAAAAGATTGTTTATTTATTAAGCTAACTGTAGAGAGTAATTTTTTACATGAAATTCGACACAAAACTTAAATAAGATTTTCAACTTTAAATTATTGAATTCATAAGAAACTCCATTAAACTAGGACAATGTCCGGACGCCTCGAGTTTTTTTGTTTGCTGTATAGTTAGTTATGTATGATCGAAAATTACCAAGAACAAATTATAATGTTGCCAACAAAGATTTGAAAACAAATATCAATTTAATTTAATTGGTACACTAATTCTAAATATTTGTGTTGCAAGTTGCATGTGCCAATCACTAGTGGGATGCCAACAATTGTATACGTTCCCCTATATACAATTTTGTATTGTGAATCTAGCTTTACATGTTACAGCAACAACTTCTAACAAGACCTTCCGGAACAGCTGGTGGAGGTCAGTTACATTCGCGTGTTTGCACCTATAGCCCGAAGGTCTTTATGCCTTATTCTACTGTACAAATATGCCAATAACTTGCCACAAGAAATGGACACAGCTACATTGTGACCTTAAACTAGAATGAGGGTTATTATAATGACAAAAAATCACTAGATTTAGACTGGGACGGAAGGTTTGCTGTCAAAATAAAGCCCTGGCGTTGGCTGGATCCGTTAACTTACAGTAGATGTTTCTGTCCAAGGACGCGTGTAGTATTTTGACAACGTACTTCATGCCTTACTAGTGCTCCAAAAACCCTCCTGGAGATGGCTTTCTGGCCGGGAATCGACAACGAGATCTTTCTGTCGATTACCTTATACAGTGTCGTTGAATGTTTGAAGCCGACATTGAGAAACATTAACTAATTGAACTTACACGCGACCTTACTCATGATCGATTATTAGACATTTAAAATTTGACTAGCCAGGCATTTGACCGCCAACTCACCTGGTGGTAAATGACGATGCGGCCGAATATGGAGCGTGCCTGACTAGGAACAGCCTATTTACTCTAGCCTTGAAAGCGTTCAGATTATAATGATCAAGGAACACACTCCAACGTGTTTCATTTCTTATCCGTACGCATTATAAAGGTTGAACAAAAGCGTCTCGTGCGGATAGCTGGAAGATCCCCGACATAAGGATAAATCGTTCGCGTTTACCGATGGCGGAAAGGGGCCGGCGAAGTGAGGTGACTTAGAAGTAAACTTGGTTACCCAGTTATCTAATCTCTTTCATTATCATCATCATCATCTCAGCCGCAGGACGCCCACTGCTAGACGTAATTCCCCCACGCCTTCCATACTCATTATCTTTGTGCTTCTTGCTTCCATCGTCACTCCAGGTCAAAAATTACTCTTCAACTCAGTCTTCATTCTTCATTTTATGTATTGCTGTGGTTTCCGATAACTACAGGAGTTTTGCTGAAACATCCCAAAACTTGCAACAAGATTGTTTACAGCTTTTGTGTTCTATTTTCACGAAGCAATGAAGTGTTTGATTGAAATAGATAGCGACAAATTAAAAGCAATCAATCAATTTATCTATTTGATTGATTCGCTTTAAAACTTACCAATCACTTGCAGGAAAATGCGTTGATGCCAATGCGGATTTATGTACATATATTTTGTACTTTGTAGTTTTTCTTCGCGACTATATTCGCCCATATCGATCTCTGGAATGTTATAGTTACTTGTTCAGACTTCATAACATCTTTTTCACGAGAACGTTACTACTTAACGAAACTTTATGCTGTTTATACTATTTGGTTCGACTGTTAGCATTCTCGGCAATATACCTAAATACATAAAGTCACGCCTTTTCCCGAAGGGTAGGGGGCAGAGACCACGTTGTTCTACTTGCCACTTACTCGCAGCGGACCATTGTATTTTAAAACTAACGACCAGCCCGGGTGGTGGTCGGCGGTGGTCGCACGGGTGTTCTCGGGGTTACTCTATTACAATATGAAGCAAAGTCGTTGCACATTGTTTGTCCCTATGTATCTATATAAATATCGATCTAAGTTTATATCTATTAAACTAAGCAACGGATATTAATGCGGGTTTCAACAATAGATACAGTGATTTAAGAAGGTGTACGCGAACGATAGCGCGCTGGGTCACTAGTGTGTATGTAACTACGTAGCGATACAAATAAACTTTCGGTATAAACTCTCTAAATGCTTGTGAAAACCGCATCAAAATCCTTTCCGGGGTTTAGGAGGAGTTAGCGGATATACACATAGACGCGGAAAACGAGCTATGTAAGTATTATTAATCTGTGACTTCTGACAACTACAGGAACCCATCTGATCTTGCAATTCGTTTTCCCCAGAATGGGCTCCGAGGCGTTCCACCGGTCGTACCCGGCCACGCTGGAGGCGCTGCCGCGGCCCGACGACTGCGCGCACGGCTACGCCAACGTGCCGCGCCCGCCCGCGCAGGTAACACTCGCCCGTATGCCTGGGGGATAGGGGTCGTATTGCAATGCAATGTGTAGCAAAAACCTGGCTGTGCGGTGTCCAGTAGAGTAAAATTGCATCAATGCCGTAGAGTGAATGTCTTAGACCAGATAATGAGCAGCAGCGTTTTCTGTGTATATTTTAAACACAGCGATCACTAACCCGTCTGCCAACCACTAGCGCGGTCGACAGGCACTTTTGACCTAGACACAATTCCGATTTAATGAAATTTTGCGAGTTTGTTCGGGAATAGTATGAAGTGTGTAATTGTACTTTGTCTGGTGTCACAATAAAGCCGTGCCATTGGCTAGAATGCATCCACCATTTTCCAGCTGCTAAAGGCGTATTTCACTTAGTTAAATACAGCCGTCTTTTTTTAATCTAATACGGCAGACAAACAGGTATGCGATCCACCTGATTGAAAGTGGTCACCGCCGCCTATGGACATCAGCATGGCACAGTTCTATTGTGACACCAGACATCACGTTACATCAGCGCCATTTAGTGGCCTTTGCTGTCGCGAAAATCCTCATACACAATTTACTCCGCCGGCATTAGTCCTAGGTTAAATAAAGAATCCACAGTATTGTACACACTACAAAATGACGCCGTAGTATTTCAGGCGACTCGCTATACTTTCCCCCAGATCCCGAACCCATCCACCTGCTACACGGCCCCGCTGGTGGCCCGGGAGCCGGGGCCGGGCCCGGGGCAGGCCGGGGCGGGCCCGGGGCAGGCCGGGGCGGGCCCGAAGCAGTCCCCGCGGCTGCTGCTGTTCGCAGCGGACACCCCGGACGCACCCGCTTCGATGCAGCGCTGTAATTCCGCTACTGGTAGGTGATATTTTTCTTTAATTAGAAACAAACAGTCGTAGGTAGTATGTTGCAGTAGATAATTAAATGGACTTAAGGTTTCCTATTTCATTTACAAACTTTTAATAGTTGCGTAGCTATCTGTTGCGACTGACAACAATGTTAAGTACAATACATAATCTACTACAATTCAATTCAATTTATTGTGATAAAATTAATTATTAGATACAATTTTTAATGTTTTTAGCTAAACATTATTCTTTAATATAACGATGCTATAGGTATTTAATAAAATATGTCATAAAGTTAAATACAACTTTTCCTAAAAATGTGCTTACATTAACAATTTGTAATTTATTTCTATACTGACTGACTTGTTTTATTGTGATTTATGGTTTATCGCTAAGATTGCCATAGGCTGAGAACCCTAGCCACGATCTTCCAGGCAAAAGAAAGAGAGGTAGACCGCATAAATACTAGAACGGTGACATAGCTGGAACAACAAATAAAAGAAATAAAAGTAAAATAAATAAACATGGAATAGAGTGACCAAAGAGGGACTGGAATGGAAAAGGCTGGAGGTCTTTTCCATGCTGATGGGCAAATGGACTTACAAGAAACGAGCAAAGATCAATTTAATCAAACAAAGTTGCTTCCCACTGTCTGTCCCTATGTATCTATGTACGCTTAGAACTTTTAAACTACGCAACGGATTTTAATGCGGTTTTCAGCAATAGATAGAGTGATTAAAGAGGAAGGTTTATAAGAAAGAAAAAATTGATAGGCAAGGGTAAAGTAGGTGTACGCGAACGTCTTCGCATCAGGTCTACTAGTTTCAGAATAAAACAATGCATGTTATGTGAATTGGATCCGAATTAAGGCTTATTTTATTATAGCCACGATCTTCAGGTATGAAGGACCGACCTGACAGAGAGAGACATCTGTAGTAAGTTGAACCGATGATTAGGATATTTAATTAAACATGTGATTTGTTCTGTGGTTATTTATTATATGAACAATATTACAACTATTAATTAACACTAAGTCTACTTATTGCTAAGGTTGCACTCGCCGGGTACAATGTCCAAGGTCGCTTATCTAGATTGGGCGAGTGCACTTACGTACTACACATCCATGGTGCCATGATCTCTTCCAGTGATGGGGTTTCCAGGCGCCATCCGCCTGACCGGGTCCCTGGGGGCCATCAGCAACCGCGGGCTGCTGTCGCTGCTGCAGCGGCCCCCCCCCGCCGCCGCGCCCCCCTACCACGCCGCGGGGGTGCCTGCGCATGCTAAGTGAGACCGCCTTTTTTTTTCTTTATAGCTCGTGATGAAGAAAGAGGGTAGTTTGAGTTTGGCGTGTGTGTCAATTGCTTTGTGTATGTGTTTGTCTAAATAGACCAGTGGTTTTAAGCGACGAGGAACCATTTGCCTAAACTATTTACTTGCCATGGACCACCTTTTGTTTGACGCATTTATAAAGCCTTACATTAATTGGCATTAATTATAAGGTATTAAATCAATATTTTAGTCATGAAATAAATGTTTAGCTCGGATTTTTTGGTATTTGGCCCTATAAGCGATATGATCGTAATGAAAGTTACTGAAATTGCAGTGGAACGAGCACGATATTCGATTCAGTTCGGTCCTACACCATCAGACAGTTTCGATCTCGGCAGGACTCTCGGCCGATTTTAGCCGAGAACCGAGACCGAGAGATCTTGGCTAGATTTTTAGCGAAGAATAGCCGAAACCAAGACCGAAATCTCCTTACCATGGAGTATTTTAACACTACTGGAGAAAGTTTGCGAGGGCACCACACTCACCGAACTTGGTATTTTTTCGCCAAACAGAGCAATGGCAAATGAAAATTCTTACTCTGTTAAGAGGACAGGCCTATGGTTCAATGGTGATGACAGGCCATGAGCGTTCCGATCGCCATTTATTGTATTCACTATGCTAAAGAGTTTAAGTTCTTAATGTGCTAGTTCTTTATCAAAAGGTATACACGCATTATTTGACCGAATGCCCTGTCTTCTTAATAGGAGTTTATTTCATCATAGAATCTGTATTTTGCAACGGTTATAAATACCTTTATACTGTCACCGTTAATAATAAAAATATTCATCTTGGCGTTAATGTCCCGGTTGTGCTCTCGAGAACAAGGGCCCGAGGTTCGCCTTGACCATGATCCAGGATTTGGTAATTACAGTGAAGTGACTACCATCTGACCTCCGTGACCCTGCTACCAGGGGAACCTGACCAGATTGGATCATGGTTACAAAATCAGTTGCCTGAATTTGCAGGTTTCATCACGATGTTTTCCCTCGCCGTAAGAGCATCGGTTAGAATTCAAGTAATGTATGTAACTCAGAAAAGAGTGCTTGGAACATGGCCGCAGCGGGATTCGAACCCGGTACCTCTCGCTTACGAGTTGAATACTCAACCGCCCGGCTACCGTCGCTCGAGGCTCTAAACCGTTGAATAAGTCTCCGGGTCAACCTCGGTTTGTTTATAAATATGAGCTCCTTAATTAGAACTCGTTTTCATAATTGATATGAATAGCTCGGTCGGCGGGTTTAAATTAGAGAACTCACCTGGACACAATTCAGATTTTAATGAAATTTCGGGAGTTTATTCGGGAATATTATGGGGTGTGTAGTTTATGTTTTCGACTTCGATTAGCCTGTGGTACTCCCATGGTGATAAAAAAACTGCGAAATTTTGTCAAAAATCATCTTGCACTAAGGTAATCTGCATAAAATCCTCTACAAAATTCACAAAAAAGATTTAAATTTCACAGTTTTACGAGCATCATGAGAGTAGCACAGGTTTCTCGAGGTCAAAAAACTTAAACTACACACCCCACACTATTTCCGAACAAACTTCCAAAATTTCATTAAATTCGGAATTCTGTCCTGGGCGTCTAAAAAGTCTACATTAGCGTTTTATAATACGATTCATATATTGTTGACATTGATATGACAATTCAAAATTGCGTCACTTAGTTCCAGTATCGGCCACCGGATTAGACAAGTCTGTGGCCTCTAATACGAATCATGATATGAAACTCTACTCGCGCTCTCTTGGCTATACTCTTCGTGTTGCTAATGTCTATAGGCAGTGGGGACCACTTTCCGTCAGGAGGCCCGCTTGCCTGTTTGCCTCCTGGATGACATAAAAAAAACCGCTAATGGTACCTTAGACCTCCAGATCGAAGTTATCTGGGGACCGGTTTCGTAACCTAAGGTGGCTACCTTATCCCCAGACACCGCACGATCCCCCGGCTGGCGGGCTCGGGCCCATTGCCCCCGTCCCCGTGCGCGCTGTCCCGCGCGGCGGCCGACGGGCGCCGCTCCTTCCACCGGCCCGCCGAGCGCGGGGCCGCCGGGGCCGCCGGGGCCGCCGGGGCCGCGGGCCGCAGCATGCCCCGGAACCTCAACCTGGCTCATACGCATCATGGGCCGGAGAGACACGATTTGAGGGCCGCTTTGGATATGTGAGTGGTTTTTTTTTTTATAAATTAGGCAAGTATTTGACTACTATGTTGCCTTGTTGATGGTTGCGGACGAAAATGGAAGATGCCTGTCCAGGAACAGCCTTTATTCACGGTGTCCTTAAAAGTATTGACACAGATTTAAACATAGTAGCAGGGAACTTGTTCCATTCCTTATTCCAAAGCAATCTCCAAAAAGTGTATCCATATTGATATTCATGATTATATTCGTGTCCGTATCCACATCCGTAGGCTTCTTACAAGATGGACCGAGGACCTATCAAAGGTCGCAAGTACCACCTTGATTCAGAAGGCAAGGACCGGTTCTTCTGGAAATCTTTGGGGGAAGCCTACGCCCAGCGGAGGGCGAACTTTTGGCTGATATGATGATCATCTTCATCTTATTATTAATTTCAAACTAGCAATGACCTGTTGTGGTAGCGCCTATTTCCGATTATACGCCGCCATTTTAACGCAATTGAGTTTGAACCAATCACAGCAAGACAGCTCTGGCTCTGGCTTGCTGCGATTGGTCCACACTCAATTGCATCAAAATGGCGGCGTGCACGGCTGCTGTACGGCATGGATTACAACTCACACACGGTCACAAGGTCTATCGTAACATCAAGTTACGTTAAGGTGTAGCCAATGCTGAGCTGGGGTCTTTTTTTGACATCGCATTGGTCCATGATTTATTATTATTTATTATATATATTTGTGTGTTTGTACTTTGTTTTTGTTTAGTATTGAAGTGTTCTACAATTTTCTTATTATGTAAACGCTTATGGATTTTTGTGATGTCAAAATAAATCATGTCTATGTGGTTGTCCCCCAGCGCCAACATGCGTCCCATGCCGCGGCCCTGCGCGGCGGAGGACCCCCCGCCCCCCGGGGGCCCCGCGGGCGCGCACCCCCCGCCCCCGCCGCACCTGCACCCCCCGCACCCCCCGCACGCCCCGCACGCCCCGCACGCCCCGCCAGCGGACTGCGCGCCCTCGTCGCTGCCGCTTACTGTTGATAAGGTAGGTGTTGATTCTTGGTAACTGTGGTCAACTGTTAGGAGAAGGGTCTTTAGGATATTATTTAATTTGTTTTATAAGCCGTTGGTTCTTCATCAAATAAATAAATAAATAAGTACTGTGGGCTGCGATCCCCACCACCTTTAGTCGAGTAGTCAGTAAATATATATGCTTGGACAAATTCCCATAGCGTCATTTAGCGCCAATGTAAGCAAAGCTTGTGTTAGATAACTGATATACTTTTATTTATACTTATATACTTTTTTTAAATACATACTGCACCCAGACCCGTAACAAAGATAGTAGTAAAGTTTACCCGCCGCATAACAAAGGACAGACTATTATCTGCGGTACGTACGCGCCGCGGACTTACGTCGTCAGACATCGGGCTGCCTGGCAGGGAAGGCTAAATATTTATTGGAGACCACCTAATTCCGGCGAATAAATTGCTGCTGAAGCGCGCGCGTGAGATCAAAACCGAACTAAATTATAGTTACCTATGGATTAGAGACTGTAAAATTCTAATGCGAAAGACCGTAAAGTCGAAGGTAGTTCGTATTCACAATGAGTCCGATCTTTCCAAATTGAAGTGACTGTCATATTTATTTTATTTTGTTGTTTTGCACTATGTCGTTTATTTAACATATATATTTTTTAAACAATTATTTACATTAAACGATGTTCTGTTTACACTATCGGATCATAGCCGCGTCAAGATGCCTCACTTGTATTCCTTTTATGTTTTTCTCACATCGTATGTAGGTATTTCACAGTCCCTTTCGAGCGTGTCAACTTTTGTTCGCACTACAGAACTATTTATAACGCACTATTCATTCAATTACTTACTTGTTAATACTAACTGCAATGACTAACACGATTATTAAAAAAAATTGCGGTTATTACCAAAATGTTCGGGGACTACGCACTAAAAGTCACGAATTCTTTGCGGGGGTTGCCCTGGCCGATTACGATTTTATGTGTATTACGGAAACTTGGCTTACGCAGAATTTTTACGACCGCGAATACTTTAATAGTAGGTACGTAGTACACAGAACGGATCGGTCGGCGATAGATAGTGGGGCTGTGCGAGGCGGTGGTGTGGCGATAGCCGTGCGGGGCTCCTACTGTCCGCGGCGGCGGGAGTGGCCCGGGCCTTGCCGTGGGTGTCGGTGCCGCTGCTGCCGCTGGCCGCGGCGGCCGCCCGCCCGCCAGCCCTGCGCCGCGCGCCGGCGGAGGGGCGCGAACTAGAACCGCGGCCGACAATCATATATACTTAAATATAGCTTGCGTTTACATACCGCACGGCAGCACTTATCGGGATGCTTTAGCATTCTTTGACACAGCGAGTGCTATTATGTTGGATCGGCCGCATGATTTGTTTTTGTTTACTGGAGACTTCAATGTTTCTGACGCAGAATGGAGAAGCCAGGATAATTCTAGCAACATGATACTTATGCCTAATGGGAACATTCCATCTCAATTTTTAAGCGAGTTTCTTTCGTTGACGAATTTTAAACAGTTTAACGTAACTTGAACTCGCGCATTCTCGACCTAATAATTGTAAGTACAGACTGTTTAGTTACCCGGTGTAGTAATCCCCTAAGGCCTGAAGATTTTCATCACCCATCTCTCTCATTAGAGTTATCGCTAACGGCCTTTGTACCTGGTTTAAAAACACTTCATAATAACGTTTACAACTTCCACGAAGGAAACTATACCGATTTGAATAATGAGCTCTCTAAAATAAATTGGTTTAAATTATTGAATGGTCCTTCTTTAGAGAACTCTGTCACCGAATTTTATAATATTTTGAACAATTTAATTAAAAAATATATTCCTTTAAGAAAGACTAAGCCACAAAATGGCTCCATGGTATACTAAATCGTTATTAAAACTCCTTAAGGAGAAGAGGAAGTTTCATAAACTATGGAAGTTGTATGGTAACCCTTTAGATTATGACTCATTTAGCCTTTTGAGAAGAAGGGCCGTTAGGTTGGAGCGAGAATGTTATAATAATTATATACGGTACACGGAGGCAAAAATAAATACAAACCCATAATTATTTTGGTCCTATATTAAATACATATTTTCAGGCAATGGGTTGCCACAAACGATGTATCTCGATGGAAAGTCTGCAAGTGATGGGGATGGCATCTGTAATTTATTTAACGATCACTTCCATTCTGTGTTTGAGAACTCTTCTTCGGGCTCTGTTGATATCTGTGGCCTGTCACCATCAAACCAGGGTTTAATTGACCTACACAGAATCGATGTTACTGAGGCCAAAGTTTTAAATTACCCTGATGGTATACATCCCGTGTTCATCCGTAACTGTGCTTTTAACTTAGCATTACAACTTACAATTATTTTTAGGCGTTCTCTCGTTGAAGGTAAAATGCCACAAATATGGAAACGAGCTTGGGTGACGCCCATTCCAAAAGGTACAGTCACTCAATGTGTAAATAATTACAGACCGATTTCGAAATTGTGTCAGTTTGGCAAGGTCCTCGAGCTTTTTGTAACTTCACAAATATTCGACGCAGTTCGCAGGCACATAGATCCGAATCAGCATGGTTTTTTCAGGGGGCGCAGTGTGGAAACCAATTTACTAAATTTTACCGAGTTTCTGCTTGATGCACTTAACGAAGACTGTCAGGTGGATGCCGTGTATACCGACTTTTCCAAGGCCTTCGATAAAATGTCATAATACCTTATTGTTGAAGCTCTGGCGACTCGGTATACACGGCGACCTCCTTCGATGGGTGAGGTCTTATGTCGAAAACAGATGTCAGGCTGTTACAGTGGGGGGGTTTATCTCTGAGTACCGTAGTATTAGTTCTGGTGTCCCTCAGGGCTCTCACTTAGGCCCGTTACTGTTTATACTTTATATAAATGATATAAACAGCATATCTGTTCACTCTAATATGCTGTTGTATGCCGGTGACACGAAGATTTTTAAGGTAATTCGCAATGTCCATGATTGTGAATTGCTACATAATGATCTTTTTAATTTTGAGGCCTTTTGCAAGGATAATAATCTTTTCTTGAACTTGGACAAGTGCCAAGTAATAACATTTTCTCGGAAGGCATCACCTATAGTCCATGACTATTTCTTATGTAACAAGAGCTTGAGAAGGGAAACTCAGGTCAGGGACCTAGGTGTAATATTGGATTCCAACTTAACCTTCGTACCTTATATGGATAAAATTATCAACAAGGCGTTTAAGCAATTAGGTTTTATTTTGCGGGTGTCAAAACCCTTTAAGGATATACGTACTTACAAATTATTATATAACAGCTATGTTAGAAGTGTTTTGGAATTTGCTAGCAGTGTGTGGCACCCTTTCTACAGTGCACATTTTGATCGCATCGAGAGAGTGCAGAAGAAATTTGTAAGGCTCTGGACTATCGAACTGGTAATTACCATCTCCATAATAATCGTTTTAGTTATAAAACATCATCTCAAGTGCATAGAATCGAAAATTTGGCACAGCGTCGTCATTACATAGATGCAGTGTTTCTTTATAAAATTGTCAATAACCTTGTAGACTCGCCTAATTTACGTAAGCATATTTCCCTAAGAGTGCCACTCAGACGCGAAAGGGACTGTCGCAAAAAGCCACTTTTTCACGTTACACGTTTCACGTACCAGAAAGCGTTACGTGGAAAACGGTTTTGTTCGTCGTGCGTGTAAATATTACAATGAGCGTCTTCTTGACGTGGATATTTTTTTGGATACTTTACCGAGGTTCAAAGGGAACGTTAAACAATTATGTATTATATTTCTCATCTAATTGTTGTACTTTATTTTTATGTTATTTTATGTATAAGTAATCGTTTGGTTTGTATTTATGTATCAATTTAGGAAACTATAGGTCTTCATTTATTGTATGATTTTTAAATGTTATTCTGTATAAGACTGTTTGTTTATGAAAAAAAAAAAAAAAAAACAGAAATTAAAATTCATCATTTCAATTTCTCCTTGGCCGTAAATCGAACTCAGTACCTCTGCGTAGCAGACCGGCATGTACACAGTTATAATCTCAGCGTAAGACGGCCCCCACGAGATGGACGGACGAGGTCGAAAAGGTCGTAGGGAGCCGATCGAACCCGTCGGCTACGTTCGGCCGACTTCGTAGCGTTCGCAGTACCGCGCCGATCTACGAACGCCGGCTGAACTTAGCCGACGAGTTCCGATCGTCAGGATTTGCATCTTGGCGAAATCTGCAGCGTAGTTGGTTGTAACAAGCGGAGTGGGGTGCGAGAGCCAACGACTTACGACGCGAGGATGCCGAAGACCGGGTGAACTGGAGAAGAATGGTAATCTCTCTCTGGGAGGCTTGCTGGAAGGGATTTCTTTCTAGAGATAAGCAGGGCCTGTTGTGTCTTAAACTTTTGTAACATAACGTGTATGTTTTATCTTGTGAACAATAAACTGTTAAATAAATAAATAAGAATGGGTAGGAAAGCGGACCCTGGCAGAGGCCGGGATAAGCGCTAGGACGATGATGATGATGAGTTGGTTGTAACAAACGGTCTTGAATTTCTCCCTGACAGCCATCGTGCGAGTGCAGCTACGTAACGTTGGGCGCGGCGGAGGGCGCGGAGGGCGCGGAGGGCGCGGAGGGCGCGGCGGGGGAGGACGCCGACGACTACCGCAGCGAGTGCGAGAACTGCAAGGCCGCTACGGCGTCCAGGTAATCATACATCACACATACATACACACAACATACATACATTGTGCACAATAAACTGTTAAATAAATAAAATACATCAAGCTCACGCCTAGGTCTCACAAGGTGGGGTAGGCAGAGACTATGGACCGCCATTTTGCTTTGTCCTGACACGACTCCCTTGCCTCGCATGTATCCCCGACTCTTTCCATACATCTCCTTTTATTCTTGTCACTTCGGACCCCAGCTTTAATAAGAATATAAATACTCCCGACTGGTCAACCAGTCTCAGGGTCTTGGTCGACCTTGCAGAGCCAACTTCTGGTTTAATATCGCCAGAGCTGCTATTTGCTGCGAAAGTTGTCGATCCACAGATTCGACAAGTTTCGATCGACAATCGCAATGGTATCTGCAATTCTGCAGTTCATAGAAATCTTGCCATCATCCTTTCGGGGGAAATACATTCTCAGTACCGATCTTGAATAAAATACCTGAAAACACCGGGATGAATAGGTACCGGTATTTCCCGGCATCTTGTCTAGACTAATATGCTTAGTAAAATTACTTGTGTTTTTTGCCCTCTCTCAGATGGGCGGTAGCCCCCTCGGCGCCGGAGCCCGAAGAGGGCACGCAGACGCTGCAGCGGCGCGCGCCCCCCCCCAACCCCCCGCCCGCCGCCACCGCCACCCTGCCGCAGCCCGTCACCCGGCAGCCGTGAGTACCCCCGCCCCCCCAACCCCCCGAACCCCCCGCCCGCCGCCACCGCCGCCCTGCCGCAGCCCGTCACCCGGCAGCCGTGAGTACCCCCGCCCCCCCAACCCCCCGAACCCCCCGCCCGCCGCCACCGCCACCCTGCCGCAGCCCGTCACCCGGCAGCCGTGAGTACCCCCGCCCCCCCAACCCCCCGAACCCCCCGCCCGCCGCCACCGCCACCCTGCCGCAGCCCGTCACCCGGCAGCCGTGAGTACCCCCGCCCCCCCAACCCCCCGAACCCCCCGCCCGCCGCCACCGCCACCCTGCCGCAACCCGTCACCCGGCAGCCGTGAGTACCCCCGCCCCCCCAACCCCCCGAACCCCCCGCCCGCCGCCACCGCCACCCTGCCGCAACCCGTCACCCGGCAGCCGTGAGTACCCCCGCCCCCCCGCCCCCCCAACCCCCCGCCCGCCGCCACCGCCACCCTGCCGCAGCCCGTCACCCGGCAGCCGTGAGTACCCCCGCCCCCCGCCCCCCCAATCCCCCGCCCGCCGCCACCGCCACCCTGCCGCAGCCCGTCACCCGGCAGCCGTGAGTACCCCCGAAAACCCCCCGCCCGCCGCCACCGCCACCCTGCCGCAGCCCGTCACCCGGCAGCCGTGAGTACCCCCGAAAACCCCCCGCCCCCCCAACCCCCCGCCCGCCGCCACCGCCACCCTGCCGCAGCCCGTCACCCGGCAGCCGTGAGTACCCCCGCCCCCCCAACCCCCCGCCACCCCAACCCCCCGCCCGCCGCCACCGCCACCCTGCCGCAGCCCGTCACCCGGCAGCCGTGAGTACCCCCGCCCCCCCGCCCCCCCAACCCCCCGCCCGCCGCCACCGCCACCCTTTTTTTTTTTTTTTTTTTTTTTTTGTCAGGAAATCCTTGTTACAGATACCACCTGCCAGGGAAGCAGATGGTTATGTGGGACTCACCAAAGGTCCTACCCACTAAAACCTGACGGTGCCCTTCTCACCGCATATCGACGAAGTCACGGTACTTGCGCGGAGGAGCTCTACGCATACCCCGATGACTCCGCCAGCGGACCTCGCATGGAGCGAGTCGTTGCACGGGGAGTGAGCTTTGGGCTTACTCTCAAACACCTTGTTATGGGGCGTGCCGGGACTCGGCACGCCAACCATCACGGGATCTGTTTAACGAGCGGCAGATGATCCCCACACCCACCGCTCAAGCTCCCATTAGGGGGGAAGGTGGCGTGCATAATCACGCCTCCTGCGACCGACTCTCCGGCGACGGATTGGGAGAGCTAGTGCGTCGTCCTCTCTCTCCCTCTCCGCCGCCTCCTTCTGTGACATTACCAGCTCACAGAAGGTAACCACCGCTTGCCACGATCTGTCGCTCTCGACCATGGATTTTACCACGGCCGGGAGCGAAAGATCGGTTCCTACCACCGCAATAAGTGCCTCGCGTGGCGCCTCCCATGCTTGGCACTCCAGCCAGCGTATGCTGCGCCGTATCATTGACACACCCGCACTCGTGGCAGGCCGTCGTGGCTTCCCTCCTGGCTGTGTTGCACAGGTACCTCCCGAAGCATCCATGCCCCGAGAGGACCTGCACGAGCCTAAAGGTAAGCGCACCCCTCCTGCGCTCCGTCCATTCCTTTAGGACGGGGCGGATCGCCTCAATTGTGCGAACTCCCGCGGAAGGCTCTAGGAGTCGCTGACCCCAGCTTGCAATCGCCCTCTCTCGGGCACTTTGTCGCCATTCTTTCGTGACCTCAGGCACAAGATCAACCCCGTTGCAACGTGCTTCGGCAGTCCGCCAGTATACAACAGCCAAAATCTCTGCGTCCAAATCCCAAGGCAGCGTTCCAGCTAAAACGCAAGCCGCCTCAAAGGAGATGGTGCGGTAACCACGTATGGCCCTGACTGCCATGACTCGCTGCGGTCTTCGTAGAAGAGTTTTATTTTGGGCAGACAGAGCTTCTACCCACACTGGCGCTCCATACAGAGCCATCGATCTGATGACTCCGGTATAGAGCCGCCTGCACGGTGTGCTTGGACCACCCAGGTTCGGCAGCAGACCGCCGAGCGCACCTGCAGCCTTCACCAACTTTGGCGAAAGGCGACGGAAATGCTCCTGGAATGTCCATCGACTATCCAGGACAAGGCCCAAGTACGGCATTGCGGATGAAAGTGGAATCTGGATCCCTCCCACCGCAATGGACGCTCCTCGGGGCGGCGCGTTTCGGGGCCCATGGAAGCACACAGCTTCGGACTTGTTTATGGCCACCTCCAAGCCCAGCCGCCTAATACGGTTAACAACCTGTGCCACCCCAGCCGTGGCAAGGATGCTTGCTTCTCGGTGGTTCCGTCCTTTAGCCGTGACCAACGTATCGTCGGCGTAGCACGTAACATCTACGCCGGAGATATTCGTACCCCGAAGCACCCAGTCGTAACCGATGTTCCACAGGAGCGGCCCGAGGACCGACCCCTGTGGAACACCACACGTCATGCGTTGGCGATGTTCGCCACCTTGCGCCTGATATGTTACCCAGCGATCATCCAGGTAGTCGTCGATGATTCGGCGGAGGTAAAGTGGCACATTGTGGAACCGAAGTGCCTCTTTTATGCATGACCAGGGCAGGGTATTAA
Organism: Blastobasis adustella; assembly: GCA_907269095.1. Taxonomy (NCBI): domain Eukaryota; kingdom Metazoa; phylum Arthropoda; class Insecta; order Lepidoptera; family Blastobasidae; genus Blastobasis; species Blastobasis adustella. Next base: position 17,292,740 of record OU026128.1, on the reverse strand, counting down.
AAGCATTGGCTATGTCTAAGGACACCGCCAAGACGACCCCGCCCTGAGAAACAGCTTCTTCCGCAATTGCCTTTACGCGCATGATTGCGTCTATCGTCGACCTGCCCGATCTAAATCCGAATTGATTTTCGGACAAGTCGGGACCATCCTGGCTCATGTGCTTGATGAGGCGGTTTGCAATTATTCGCTCAAAAAGCTTGCCCACTTCGTCAAGCAACACGATTGGTCGATATCCTGATGGGGAGTCGTCAGGTCGACCTTCCTTCCTAAGGAGGACGAGAGAACCGGACTTCCAAGGCCCTGGGAACCGACCCTGGATCAGGCACTCGTTAAACAGGCCTATGAGTCTCAGCTCTAAGGCCTCCATAGCCAGAACCCAGGCCTTGCCTGGAATACCATCAGGGCCGGGTGCCGTATTTTTGGTACGTAGCCTCCTCAGAGCTGCTTCGAACTCGCCAGGTGACACGCAGGGCACCTCTTCTGTGTCAGACGTGGTCATGAGACCTCCCATTGGTGGAGGAACATGCTCCGCTCTTGATGGGAACAGGGCCGACACCACGTTGTCCAGCACCAGGGGCCGAAGACTCTGTGTCAAAGGAGGGGTCCATGGCCGAAGTTTACCCCTGACCGAACGATAGGGCCTACCCCAAGGGTCTCGGTTAAGTGTCGCTAACATCTCCTCACGAGCTCGAGTTTTGGCGCGACGAATTGCCATCTGTAAGGTTTTTTTCCGCTCTGTCAGAGTCTCAAGACGCACTGCCTCCTCTTCCTCATTGCGACGTGGCCACCTCCTACATCTGGTGTACTGGCGTCGGGCTGCCATGCAGTCTGCGCGCAACTGTGCAATTTCAGCAGACCACCAGTACACCTGACGCCTGGAGACGAATGGTTTGGATCGGGGCATAGATGCATCACAGACGTTGGCCATTGCCCCCCGAAACCATTCCGCCTCCTCGTCCACATCAAAATGGTCAACAGGCCCTCCTGGCCTCGGCCAACAGGCCCTCGGCCCATGCCTGAACCCACGCAGCCTCGACGAGGACCTCAGCATTCATTAGCTTCAGCGCCCACCGACGGGCTCCAGCGGCTGAGGGCACTTGATGCAAGCCATTCGCATTGGAATGTAAAGCGGAGACGTTCCATCGAATATATCGATGATCGGACATTGTCTCAACGCTTTCCATCACTGCCCAGTTTTGGACACGGCGTGCAAGAGCAGGACTCGCAAACGCAATGTCCACGATGGAGCCGCCCTGCTGTCGCACGCACGTTTCGACGGCACCAGTATTTAGGAGCGAAAGCCCGCAAGCAGCTGCCCAGTCCTCCACTACCTCTCCGCGTGCGTCCGTTGCGGGAGATCCCCACACTGTAGATTTAGCGTTGAAATCCCCAGCAACGAGCACCATAAGCGGATGACATTGCCGGACTGCAGCCTCAACATCACCCAGGAAGCGCTCAAACTCGGAGAGAGTCCTATTAGGGGAGAAATACAGCCCAACGACCGCTATGTCTCCTACTTTCGCCAACACAAAGCCGCGACCCCTCTCTACCCCGGAAAAGGGTAGCGAGCCAGCGGCGCAATTCGTAACAATAGCCACCAGACCATCGCCGTCTCCCACCCAGTTGTCTCTGTCCGGTATAAAATAGGGTTCAGCGACTATACCCACATGAATATTCCACTGTGCAAGGCTCTGGAAAAACAAGTCCTGAGCACTGACACAGTGGTTGAGGTTCCCTTGCAGGAATCTTTGAGTAGCCATCTATTATGATTCCATTTCATCGGCTCTCTCTTCCCTGGTTGCGGCGTTGGCCGGAATCATGGGACGGTCTGGCGACGGCCGAGAGTTTGCTCCGACAGCGGCCCTCCCCCTTCCCTTCCTGGAGACTGGAGCGGTGCATAGTACACTTCCTAATCTGTGCTCGGCAGGCTTATTAGCTGCCGCGCATAATGTGCAGTGCGGCGCCGCGGAACACTGAGCGGCTTTGTGGCCCGGCTGTCCACAACGGTAGCATTGTTCGCTACGGTCAGTATCCGCATTGCATTGTTGCCGTGTATGTCCTGCTTGAAGGCAACGGTAGCAGCGCAGTGGTCGCGACTGCAACAGTTTTACTCTAGCGGCCACCCATCCTACAAGCAGACGACCGCTGTTGACCACCTTTTTAACTGCCGCGACAGGACAACGAACCCAGACTGTTCCCAGCTGATTGAAGTCTCTTCTGATATTACCAGTCTTGACTGCCTCGAGAGGGCAATTTCCAGCTGCGGCAACAGCAGCTTGGACTTCATCCGCTGTCACCGAGTCGTCCAAGTCCGAAACTCGCATTTCCGCGCATATTGTTGGCCTGGATACTCGAACCAAATTCGGATCCAGGGATACTCTCAGCTTTTCCGCCAGTGTGTCGGCCTTTTCTCTACTAGACGCTCCAGGTATTTCAATGAGCGCCGCTCCTGTAGCAGTGTGTTTATAGCGCACGCCACCGATTATTTGAAAATCAGCCAATTTTAATTTCTGCTTAGCCTCTTTCATCACGTCTGCATAGGTTATACCTTTGATAGTAGCCTCGGGGTGCAGACTGAGCACAACAGCCGATGAGCGGGGCGCTCGAAGTGATGCCGTACTTTTCCTCTTAAGTTGACTATCCCTTCCCACGGAAAAGCCAGTCGTCGTTGTGCTGTTCTTTTTTTTATTTTTCGCACCCCTCTTCGCTACAGTGCTCCATCCCTGGCTAGCAGAAGGTGCAGCTGGTGCAACAGAAGAAGATGCAGAAACGGCGGCTGCAGTAGGCTGCGCGACAGGAACCTGGCCAGCTTTGTTACCTTTTGCTTTCTTCTTGGCCTTGTCCTTCCTCTGAGTCGCTGGAGCTGAGGTCGTAGGCTCAACTAGATCAACTGATTTGGTTTTACCATTGATTATTAGTTTAGTCACCGCTAGAGGCGGGCGGATCTGTTTTTGTGGTAAAAGGCGGTCTTCGATTGCATCCAAGCGCGCGCCAATCATTGTACCAACTTGGATCATTACCTCTCGCATGAATGCGTCCCGGTCCGAATGGGTAGGCGAAATATTCGCATCGGGCTGGGGTGGAGCCATACTCGGGTCTGGCCGGGCAGGTGACATACTCGGAGAGTCGGTCGTGGTTACGGTTGTAATCTGCGTCCGTGTTATTTCCGCTCTCAATTCTTCTACTTCCTTGCGCAGATTTTCGAGTTTTTCCTGTAGACAACCATTCGCCGCGCGTAAAACCTCAACTTCCTCATTACCGGTTCGAGTGTACAGGACGTCCACCGCCTCTTTAATGTGCTCAGCAGCTGTCTGAAGGTGCCGCACAAATGTACCCTTCAGGTTTCCTGACCTTTTAGACACAAATATCACTGTATTAGCAGCTTGTGTAGCTATCTTTGCCAGGTCCGTCGCCGTTTTAGGGTCCTCATCGCAAGCCCTACTTGCCCTCCTAGTCCTATTGGCCAATTCAGTGAACTCTGTCACCTCTTTTTGCAAGCGATCCTCATCTCCGGCTTTGTCGACAGCCAGGAAATCTTTCCTGGTTTCGGTACTTCCGACTTGCCCTCCCATAAGCAGGGGGCGTCCTCGGCCCCGCTGTGCAGTCGACATCTTTGAAGCATTAGAGCGCTTCGATTCTTGCCTACCTGCCGAGTCCGACCCAGAGCCGGGTTCCTCGTGCCTACGTCTACGCTTCCGCAAAGAATAAGCCACGTTCTTTACTGAAGACACAGACACTGCGCTCGTTATGGAATCCTTATCTGAATCCGACGCGGCGCTCATCTCGGCGACTGTCTTAGGGGACAGTCGCTCCAAGACCACTAGCGGCCTGGCGAATGTTATACCCTCAGCAGACTTAGAAGAGCTTGCTGAAGGAGAGCTGTTTACTCCGCCCTTTTCAGGCACATTTTCTTCACCGCCCATCTCGGGCACATCATCTTTTTTATTATTATGGTTGGTAACATTTTCTGTCATAGTAGTCCCACGAGTCGAGACGATACAAACGCGAGTACCCCCGGGTTACGCTCATTCCGGGGGCCCCAGGACTAATGTACTGCGTTTTAAAAGGGCGGCCCAAGACCCCGCAGGTTTTTACAACTTCGCTGTTGGGTATTGGTTAGAGGTTGTCCATCCTCGCGACTCGGCCAGTAAAGGCAGGGCCCCCGGTCCAGCCCCAGGCTGTGAGACATGACCACAACACCTGGTTTACGCTGAGTTACGGGATCGGACATGGGCGGCTGAAGCCTGTCCGGCTGCCGCGACAGCACGACTCACCGGATCCCCATGCCCTGTCCTTCAATCCCAAGTTTCCTGCTAAGGTGTAGCTATGTATGAGTACGTGTAATTGGTGTTGTTGTGTAGTGGCTTGTGTAATTGAGGGTGAATACATATGCATGACGGTGTAATGTGTATGCGTGGCAGGAATAACAGGAGAGGACCATACCCTCTCTTAGCTTCTCTAAAAATAGAGGAGGAGAGAGGAGCGGCGTCGAGTTATTAGCCACTTGGTTACCAAGATCCCTTATGGAAAGTTAATAGCCAAGCGCCCAGGGTGCACCGTCCCGGTCATGCTACTCTTCCCCCGGGTCGTAACCCAAGGGGAACAATAGCAAACCGGGCACACGAGGAGGTTACCCGACCCAGCACCCCCGCCACCGCCACCCTGCCGCAGCCCGTCACCCGGCAGCCGTGAGTACCCCCGATACCCCCCGCCCCCCCAACCCCCCGCCCGCCGCCACCGCCACCCTGCCGCAGCCCGTCACCCGGCAGCCGTGAGTACCCCCGATACCCCCCGCCCCCCCAACCCCCCGCCCGCCGCCACCGCCACCCTGCCGCAGCCCGTCACCCGGCAGCCGTGAGTACCCCCGCCCCCCCAACCCCCCGCCCGCCGCCACCGCCAGCTATGAATGGGTAGTACCGCCTACCTAAATGGAAATTCTATAGGTATACCATACCTAACTCTAACCGTTGCTATCTTGGCCTCCAGGCGCACAATCCTCGGGCCGCCATCCAACTGGGAGAATTGGTTCAACACCATTCCGGACTCCGACACAGAATCTGAAGAAGAGTGATCATCACATGACCCTGCGCTATCGACCAGAAAGTACCGCGGTTAAAGCAATACCGGTCAGAAAAACCCGCGGTAGCAGAAATCGGTCGAAAAATACGCGGTAGCAGAAATCGGTAGGAAACCGACCGTATCCGTACCGTGATAGTATTGTTAACTAAATTATACCACAAAATATGAGAGATAATATGATATGGGTAGAGGTATGCAGAGGTCGTAGAGGGAAGAGGGCTAGGTACACGTTGGATTATAAAAAAAAATGGATATTATGCATTATTGTTTCCACCATTATATTTCGTCAAAAATTTTACGGATCCAATGATATTTCATGATTGATAAATCCTTTTAATTTCTTTTAAAACCTTTATATCTACAATAATTAACAACGATTGGACCTGAACTGTAATCGTTTCGAAGATTTCATTGGCTTCGTAAAATTTGCACGGAAATGGAAAGAAAAGCTCTTGTTATTCGTAGTTTTTGGGATCTGATTTGACTTTTCTTATCCTGAGGAGAACTTCTAGTACCCACTTGAAACAATACATTTTTATCGCTCTCTCGGTCTATGAGACCTAGCTCTCTCTCTTTCTACGAGTAACTAGGGTTACATATAGACAAATGTATGTATGAATAAGGTCAGACTACGTAAAAATTTACACAAATTTTGTTATGGATATTACAGTCAAGGTCGTAGTCTCACCTATTTTGTCGAAAATTACTGCTGTTCAGATATGCCAATGAAAGTTAGATGGACAGGAGAGGGCAAATCATAACTGCCTTTGGCACAATTTGATCCAGGAATACTAAAACGGATATAATTTGATCCAGGAATACTAAAATGGGTATCTCATTTTGTGGTAAAATTAAGTAAACAAAGAATTTGAGACATCATCGCACCAGTGTTTTTATTTATTGTTTATTTATTGGTGTTGATTATTTATTTCTTATACATTCGTTCCATTTTATACAGACGTTAAAATGAAGTGCATCGTTGATTTATTTTATTATTATTGTCTATGATTGTTTTTTCAAAGGACCAAAGAGCTTTTTATTGGCAAAATTTTTTTCCTATACAACTGATGCATTCCAGTGAATCAAGGAACTAGTAAAGTATTTATGCAAAGCACACATTTATAGTTTCTATTTTTGCACATATAATGTGTATAATTTTTATTATTAATATTGTTTGTATTTGAATATTGTATTATTATGTTGTTCCGTTACACTCTATTGAGTTATTGTTTATAATAAGTTTGTACATACCAAAGATTCATTTTTCACAAGTTTTGTATTTATTTATTAATAGTAAGTTGATGATATTAATTTTAAATGTGACGTTCATCACAGTATTAGGATAAATTAGTATTTTAATGTTTAAGTGAATGGGTTGAAGAACAACAATAAAATAGTCTAGATAAATCATTTTTCGGACATGAGTTTAGCTTGCAATTTTAATTTTTTTAATTTTTCGTTTAGTAATAACTTTTGTGCGCTTATTACATTTGACTAAATTCAGAAGCATAGAGCGGGAGAGCAAATCAAATATAGAATTTATTGCTTAAACAGTAGTTTAATTTTTGTATCACTTATATTATGAGAGGCGTCGTTAAGCTTTTCAAAAAGCATGATACAAAAATTGACCTTATTTTATGAGCAATAGCACTTTGATTTGCTCTCACTTGCTTTTTGCTTCTGAATTTAGCCAAATATAAAAAGCACAAAGGCAAATGTAATGTACCTTCCATCACATTATTATCATAGTCAACCACCAATACATCTATAATTTCTCTATAGCATAAAATAGGATAATGTCAGGGTTCAGCATGTAGGGGACCATGCAACTTTCGAATTATTTGGCTCGGGAATATTATCTTTTTTTACATTATTTTTAACTCTCCTTGATAATTTTGCTGCATGGCTCCCCTACTTCGCTGCACCCTCTAGCATAGATAGAGGTTATATCTAAAAATGTCATGACAAAATAATTAAATCGTTGTTAATGTTCAAGCAGCTCTCTAGTTTAGATCCTAATGTAAATAGGAACGGTGCCAAATGATGAACTGATTACAAGGAGAATACGGTTAGACGGGAAAGAGTTCAAATCTCTATTACTTACTGTAGATAGATAGGTTTAATGCCCTTGAATTTATCAATAGCAGCTCTGGGTAAGGATCTATGGGCCTGTTATAGCACACGATATCAAACGACCCTTCATGCAAAAGTCATTCGTGTGTGCTAGCGCTTAGGGTCCAATTTTCTTTGTATCTGTGAGTGCATAAAAATGTGCACTACGCAGAAAATTGAACCTTAAGGACACGGTCTGGACTCTGGGACCATGGGACGGAGGCGCGTATTTGTGAATTAGCTACTTTTTCACACGCGTCGCGACTTACCACTAGTGTGAAAGAGATAGGATAACTTACGCATTCTCGTTCACTCGGAGTATGTGTTGCTTGTACGGACGTGATTGCTGTTATTTATTTATTTATTCGTATGGCAAAAATACAATATACGAGAAACACGTATGTATCTGTTATGTATCTCTTTCACACTCGTTCCGAACTCTTCCGTTTCTCGATAGCGTGTGTTGTAATGGGCTTCTTACTTCGTTTGAGAAGAGTGTGTCCCAAGCGCGCTGCATAGAAACGAAGTTTGATCATAATTTCAATATTTAGCCTATCAAAGCCAATGACATTTTGTATACGCGATTTAGAAACCAATATCTATGCCTGTGGTTTGTCAGTTTCGATAAAAAATATAGTTTTAAATTGCACATGATTAAAGATTTACATTTAAACATTTCCGTGCAACTTTGAAACGATATATTTTAACGAAAATCTGACAGACCACAAACATAGATATTGGTTTCTAAATCTCGCTTAAAAAATTTCATTGACTGGTTAATATTGAAAATATTTTGTATGGAGCGCGCTCGGGGGAAACCTCTTAAGACCTTTTTCTTGTGGAAATCGATGACGCACCAGTCACCAATCGGGGACGGGCGCGCTGTCTTAAGATTTGTGTGGCCCAAATCCCAAACTTCCCGATATAAATGTTAATAAAGCCATTGGGCGCTATTATAATTTGTAATATGACAATATTATCATAAACGTCCACGCTATGGGGTGGAGGGCCACCCTCCCCTATGTCTTGGACGTCTACAATAATATCGTCACGTTACAAATGGTAAAAGCGACCATCGTGACCTATGGTTTATTCAAATTCAATCCCATTATAACCCCAATGTTATTAGTCTTAACGTCTAGAATATCAGATGTCTAATTACACCAAATTATTCATGTTTCTAAAGACAAGTGTACACAAAGTTTTCCGTGTGTTCAATCTAACTACTACTGCCAAACTGTAAATTAATTTTCGGGCTGAAAATAAATGTTTGTATAAATGTTCATCAGAGAATTTTAATGTATAGTAAATTAAGCAATAGGGTTATTTGACATATTAGCAAAACAATGTTTCGGGGGTGATTCAAACAGAGTATTACAGAAAGGTTATTAGTTTAACAAAGTAGTATTTGTGAAATGGTTGTGTTGACAACTCAGTCACAGATTATATTTTTAAGTTTACGTCAAAGTCAACGTTAAAATTCTATAAATTTACATTGAACAAAACAAGCAATCTACAATAATGGGCGATGAATGTTGAGCCACTTGCAAAGAAATTGTAAACAATATGGTCTGCTATTGCACAAGTGTATGCGACTTATAAAATGGTTCCACGGTATTTCAATGATGTCATGACGTTGACGTCATCCATGAGGTCATGTGACATATATTCGTTACACCTGATTGTTTTCCTAGTTTCGTAGCACTGTTCAAATACCAAAACCTTGCTATAAGATAAACAGATTTAAGCATATTTTTTCCTAATAATTGATTCTGTAATTTTTTCAGTAGTAGCTCCAAATGTATAGGATATAATAGTCTGACTTTTCAGGGTTGTAAAGTATTGATTAAAGTCTATTAAATGTTAGTCTTAGTGTGGTTCTGTAACAGGTTAAAATCCCCCGACTCGGAGACATTCAATTGGCTTGATAATAAATTCACTCAGTCATTCGTTCATTTGTATGTTCTGACAATAGCGTGCCACAAACATATCTGAACCGGTGACAGCGTCGTTGTTGACAACAACGTGACATTTCAAAATGGCGACGCTTAGTTCCAGTTTTAGCCACCTGTTTGTGGCACTCTAAGCTTTAGTTTGATTGAATGAAAATTCTTACTTGTCTTACTTGATAAAAGTTCTTGCTTGATCTGTCAGGGTTGGACGACATGCATCCACAATTTTGATTGTAAAACGGGTTTATTCTTCTGTTGAGGTATATTAGACAGCTGCACGGCTAGCATACGTGTGCCCGTGACATAGCTCGCGCCGCGAGAAAGCCTTTGTTTCCTTCACTCAATACCAAGATGAAAGAGATAGCAGTATCTATGTCGCGCCTTTTATCATACTTGAGAGCATACTTGTGCTAGCCGTGCTGGGCTGTCTATTCGTTGGTCACTGCGTAGCATAAAAAAAAGCTGCGGAGTGAACGGACCCACCCCCAAAGCATTCGTTCAAAGCGTGCTGGGAGGGTCCGTCTACTCTTGAAGCTGACTGTACCTCTGCAAAGTAGATGATGCAGTGGCGGCCACAGATCCATGTTCAATGTTCACCATGAACATTGTTCAGCCATAATGCCTTCTAGCCCTGAGTAGTCCTATATTACAATTGATTACAGTTGAATGTTTCCCTAAATATAAGAGAATTTAACAGACTATTTATATTTCAATATAGTCGGGATAGAGTGTTTGATCGAAATGCTTGGGCCTTTAGTGATGTATGACGTATTTCTTCAGCTCAAAGTAGCTAGGCAGCATCAGAAGTACCTAAGCAAAATAACATTAAGATAATTTGAATTTTGAAACACCAGTAGGCCAAAGACGTGACGCTGTTGCCAACAATTCTCTGTTTGCAATGATTAAAATTGTTACTTTTGGGATTCCGTATCATCGATTTCATGGGTTCAGTTGCTAACAAAGTTCCATTGCAATAAAAAAACTATTAAATCGATCATACGTAATCATAAAATATACAATATCAATAATTGAAATCAGAGAATTGTTGGCAATAGAGTTACGTAATTAGACTATAGAAGCTGTGTTCAGGCTGTTCAATATTTCCATTTTGAACTCATATGTTATAACATCCAACAATAGAAAAAACTCACACACCGGCAGTTTTGGATGAAACTTTGATTACGCATCAAGTAATCAAATAAAAATTAAATTTATTACTCAATACTCACCTCATTTTAGCGGTCTGTCAGAAGCAAGAGTCGTATCACGTTTGGGCACGCAGACCTTTATTTTCGCCGTCTAATCAGATCAATCTGAACAGTCTTGTTTTATCTGGTATAGCTATTTGGCTTAGCTACTTCTAATGTACCTAATTTATATCTTAATTGTCACCACACGATTGAACGGTCGATCGACAGTAACTTTGTAATTAACTTTATGTTTTGTCATGAAACCCTAGAACGTGCCAAATCGTCCGGTTATTAGGATTTTGGATAAAATGTTAAATGTTATGGTTTTTTACAACCAATGGGAGATTAACAGATAGTCGATTAAAAAGAATAAATAGTTCAAATAATTGTAATAGATGGCGTTGATTAGACACGATGTATAGGAATGTAGACATTTTGCGCTTTCTTCTCAGACAAGGTATACTAAGTATATTTTCACGAAACACCTTTTGCGTGTAACTTCGGTTTCCAAATTGAATACTTGAGAATCTTGTCTAAGCAGCGCCATCTAGTGAGGCATGCCGAACGACACTTACTTTTGAAAGTAGCTGTCTGAAAATTCCCCATTGCTTTGTCAACGATTACTGAATGTGGACTTGTGGACTAAGTGGAAATGGGTGGGTCTAGTGATGAGGATACAGTACCCTAAATAACGGTATTATAAGCGATTTCAGTGGAGTATACTTTGGCATTTTCTATCGGACTTCTTGAACCCGTTATAGCCGGCTTGGCTCCTTGAGTCGTTACCATCCACCCCTGCGGCTTTGCCCCGTACGGGTCAAAAGGGATGACGAGTGTAAAAAATTTTTTAGTTTGTCTGGTTGATTATCATAAAATATTGGACACGTATTTTTTCTTTTGTTTGAATGTTGAAATGTTGCGTGACGTCACGCCTGAGGTGAAATTTCACCGAAGTGACGTCACGATCTCCCATTCCGAAACTTTAAGCCTCCTGGTCGGATGGGATCGAGTCGGCTTCTTCATAGTATATTGATGCCCATCCAATGGAAGCAGCTACTTTGAATGTACTTTCTCCCGTTTCAATTAGTCCTCTGTATTTTGTTTTTAAGCCCCAGTTACACGTGCTAATTAAAAAATAATTCAAGATGAAAACATGTTGTTTTTGAGCAATTGCTTTCTAGTAGCATGTGTGTACACTTACTAACATGCTTATTTTAAGCATGCTTATGTCTTGTCAAACTCCATAGTGAAAAAAGCGTGCAAATAAGCATGCCGTAAACTGTAATGTGTAACTGGCTGTAGAAACCTTTCACCATAGGTGGGGAATTACCTTGTGATTTGCATTTAGGCTCGATCAGTATTACCGATATTTCCGAACCAAATACGTTAAATTAAACAAAATAAGGCAACGTGTGTGTTTGTTTTATTTAAGCCAGTATAACTTCTATTCTCTTATACATAAACTCCAAAACCAGCTGGTACTTCCTTGTCTCATAACAATGGGACAGAAAAGTAGGAGTTGCAATGTAACAGCTTATAGTATCTTTGAGACCAACTTTGAAACTCGCAAGAAAAATCCATAAAAGGCGAAATGCTAGTTTGAAATCTGCAGAGCATTTACATCTCAAGTATTCTTCTCGTCGTCAGGCACCCACGGTTCGCATTGTCTGTAGCCTTTCTCCTGGAAATGAATAGGTATATTTAGAAGTAGGAAGGTAGATAGGTTAAAAAGACGTTAGTTATGCTAAACTACCGGGAGACCGCAGGTCTACCGCAAGTGATACCGATCTGCTCAGTTCGCGCGGATGGCTACCACGGCGTTATCTGTTCTGCCGCCAAGCAACAGTACCTGTAGTACATTTACGTATTCCGGTTTCAAGGATAAGGTAGCTGGCGCATAAATGAGACATATCTTAGCTCTTCCCACATATTCCTTTGCTGTGGTCCTCACAATGGCAACGCACCTGTGGTTTTTATATATTTGTTAAACGAAACCTGAGTGCGTTGTAGATGTTATGGGCGACAGTAATGTTATCGCTTCCCATTTGACGTTAGATTGTTAGATAGGATGGTTGGTCACCTGTCTGTTGTGTACCTACATAGTTTTTATTGTTTAAGCAATTTTGCCCTCATATTTTCACCAGGCACTAAAGTAACTTTCATATAGGTGTATTGAGAATTAATGCTACAGTTTTTTGGCTGAAGTTGAAAGTTTCATCATCTCCATCTCAGCCGCAGGGCGTCCACTGCTGAACATAGGCCTACCCCCATGTCTTCAACACTGATGGACTCTGTGCATCTTGCGTCGGCTCCAACGACCTTCACGATGTCATCAGTCCACTTCGTGGGGGCCCAACACACGGTATGTGGTCGCACTCTAGACCAGTTTTTTTAGTTACACTAGCCAGGCACTCGACCGCCATCTCATCTGGAGGTAAGTGACGATGCGGCCGTTGATGGAGCCTAGTTCTGCGAGTTATGTGGTCTGCCTATTGCGTAGTTGAAAGTTTGATCTAATACAAATCTGGAGGTCAGCTAACAGCAATCGACCTGCAGGTGTACCGGTAGGTCGATAGTCTCACCTGTGCATAGTCGTGCGGATGGCAGGCGACGCCGGGCGCGCGCGCGGGCAGCGGCTGGCGGTGGCGGCGGCAGGCCTTGCGCGTGTGCGGCTCCAGCGACGCCCACTCCGACGCGCCGTCCTCCACCTTACACAGATATGGGAAACGTGTAATGGTAACGGCTATGGTATGGTACACTTGAACAAAGAGAAGGGTGCAGCCTTAAAAAAATACTCGTCTGGTACAGTGCAAAGGCCTTCTCTAGAGATCTCCAAAATGCCGGTCCTGGGTCTTCCGCATCCAGCTGGTACCAGTCTTCCATAAATATTATATACATGACGGATTCGGTCAATAGCATGGAATCATGTGGTCAATAGAACGGACTCATGACGCAGAAAACGGAAGTGGGAGTGCGCCGCCTGGTGGGGCGTGCTGACAGAGTCCTGACGGCACGACTCGGGCGGAGTGGCGGGCAGTTTTGGCCCAACCGCCGAGGAGTGAACACGTCTTGAAACTGTCTCCACGTTTCGTTTATAGAAAGTGTTGTTTACGTTTGAAAATAAAGTGATTTCAAAATAACCTTTGTAATAATAATGAAAATTACCTCAACTGCCTACATTGTAATACCTCTCTGATTTCAAGTAAAATTATAAGTGATGTAGAAAAATGAAGTGGAATAAATACAGTGGAGTAAATGTGAACCCTTTCTTTAATTTATCTGTACGAATACTGATGACAATGATCCTGATACACCACTTTCCTTGACGCAACGACATACATAATACAATCAATTTGATTAAATTACATAATATTTCATGTCAATGTCTAAAATTCAAAATAGCGAATGCTTATAAAATTTCATGGCATGTGGCTTGTTCGACCGTACGCTTTGCTGCCTACTTTAATTGCTACAGTTTTCCCAGAAAGTACAATCTGCCCTCTTTACCTCTCGCTTACGAGTCCGACTCACTAGCCATTAGGTCGACGCTCCCTATGGACTCATACGGACAGCTAAGCATAACCAAATCTCACCGGTGTATTATCGAGTGGGTCCGGCGCCTTGTTGGCGGACGCGTTCCCGGCGCAGGGCGCGTACACCGCCAGCAGCAGCAGGTTGGTGCGCGGCACCGCGGCGCCCACCAGCGGCCACGAGCATGGCGACACGGGCCGCTGGAGCAGCTTCAGCTGGGAACGCTGGAATGGGGTGGCGGATCGTCACCGTCAGTCTGTACTAGTACCTATGGGCGGTCTATGCTAGGGCAGAAGGCACTGGTCAAGAGTTGTAGTTAGCCAAAATGGGCCCAAAAGAGACCTCAGCATGTAAACGCGCGCATCTCGCGTAGGTCTGTCATGGTCCGCACGACCGAGGTCGATGGTGGAAAGTCTAGGTATATTAATCTACTCTGGGCAGACAGACCAGGCATGACAAAGGCATGGGTATTGGGGGAGCCCAAAACTAGTAACAGACGCTCCGATTTGCCTGGAGGCGACCAACCGTCAGTAGCAGTCGATACTAATAATTACGATGTACCAAATAAAGTCGCTTTTAGATTAATTCGGATGCGCGGGCGAGCCGACCGTGGTCGCACATCCAACCACGTCCCCCGCATCCGAAAGCGACTTTATTTTATACTTCGTAAGGATTAGTATAAACTGCAACTGACGGTTGGTCGGCTCCACCCACAACGTTACTATTTCAATGAACGCTTACGGTCTCTGTAAGGCTGCCGCTAGGCTCGCAGTGAGGGCGTCGGCCGTACCTGCAGCTGGTAGAGCGCTCGCGCGCGGTCGCAGGCGCGCGGGCGGGTGCGGTTGACGCGCACGCGCGGGTCGTAGAGCCGCTCGTACTTCTCGCGATCGAGGTCGCGCTGCAGCTTGCGGCGCCGCTTCTCGCGCTCCTTCTCCGTGTCGCCGCCGGCGGAGGACAGGCGGGCTGCGGGCGGGTGGGGCGTTTTGGGAGGATTTTTCTAATGTTATACGGCAGGCAAATTATGCATGCGGAAAGTGGTAGCTTATTCCACATTAGATACAAGGTGGATCAGATTCGTATTAAATTGGTATCAAAATACTGGTATTAGGGAGACGAAGGCTGGGAGCGGCGGCAGGTTGTGCGCCTTCAGAGCGGATTAGAAGTTTAGCGCTAGGTACACCTAGTTAAAAGTGTAATTATCAGAACTTTCATAAGACACTTTCGTTTACTACGTGTGGAAGTAACAAAGTCCTGATTCTCTCGCACCTAAGCAAGCAGGCCTGGGCATCTTCAGTGAGGCGATTTACGAGGAAAAAATAAATACTACACATTCAGTTTACATTAACGTTGTAATATGTATATTGAACTATATATACCTGAACTTAGAAGCGAAACTACAGTGACGAGCTCTCGCGCGATCATCACCAGCCCGTACACCGCGTGCCACAGTGAGCGCAGGATCGAGGGTAACGTCTGAAATATTTAAAGTACCGTTGAAATGTTGTCTTAGGTCAATAATATCACCATTTTCTATTGCCGCATCAAAGCTAGCAGTCAATCAACTAGTGATTACACACGCCTATACTAATAATATTATAAAGAGAAAAGATTTGATTGTTTGATTGCAATGGATATCCAAACTTAAAATTCATTCACCTATAAAAACGACATTATCAGCGAGTAACATAGGCTATAGTTTTGCCCGAATTTAATGTGGTTTCCAAAACCTGTCCAGTACGTAGTACCTAACCGAATTTTAGGCAGACGAAGTCGCGGACAAAAAGCTAGCTACATAAAGTGAAAAAAAAACCTTATCCATTTTCAGCGATAAGTATTTCCAGCAATGTAAATGCTTGCCGCTGTACTAAAATCTGTCCAGACTGACTATTTGGTTATGGAAATTATGTATTTAAATGGATAATTTGCAGCAGTATTCGTTGAAATTCACATTCTATGTGTTTCTTAGATAATTCAAGATATACATATTTTGGGTATTGTTAGTTCACCAAGTCAGTCTGGACAAATCATAAGTGCTGAGCAGGGTATGAGTAGGTAAATATTTTCGTAATGCTCCTGCATCGGAAAACAAACATCTTGATAGCGTACAAAGCCAACCTACCTATGCTTACGAAATGTGTCCTGTTCTAAGTAGGATACATACCGCCGCACCATCCTCCTGTATCGGAAAGCACACGCCCTGATAGTCGTACGACCAAGCCAGCGTGTACACCCTCGCGGACAGCAGCGCGGCCGCCGCGTGCGGGTAGGCGTGGGCGAGGTGCCGCGCCCCCGCCCCCTCGCCCCCCGCCTTCGCCGCGAACCCAGCCGGGTGCTCCGCCACCACCCACCCGCCCTCGTCCACCAGCACGCACGACCAGTACGTGCCGTTGCAGCGGGCGCACTCGGTGTCTTGGCACTGGGAGCGTGAAAATCAGGCGGTGCATATATGTGTTTTTTATAACGGGGTATATTACCGGTGGGGTATTATTATTGTCCGTGGAAACCTGTACTATTTTATATTGTAATCCAACAACAATTTGTTGGTTTTACTAGAGCAAAAAAAAAAAAAAAAAAAAAGTAGGAAAAAAAAAAAAAAAAAAAATCATCCGATGTCAAATACAGCTATTGACACACTGTCTCGTTTACAACATTTCTCTTGTCCCTCGTCCACTAGCACTCCGCGATTTTGGCCCTGAGAATTAAGAAGACGACAAGGCTTTCAGAGCAAGTACAAAATACAAAGTTCTCATTACTTATTTAGAATAGTAGGTACGTGTTGTTGCAGCGCGTGTTAACTTCCGTACTATACCAAACAATGAGCGAATTCGTAGTGATAACTCACTTCAAAGAATGCGATACCAACTCGCCTACCAAGCGTGAAATTATGGAATCCCCAACTCATATAGAGGAGACTACTCTAGCTGCGTAAGATATTTCAACTCAGTTGTGCGTGCGGCCCTATGTGTGGGTAAACCTTGTACATATACAGACACGTCACAATGACGCCACGCCATTGGCACTTCAAGTGGTCGCGTCACTGCCACATAAATGAAAGCTGTATATTTACAAGCGCACGCACACATAGCGCCGCGCGCACAACTGAGTTGAACTATCTATACAATGGTGAGTGCAACACGGGCTATCTATCACTAATGCATCCACATCTGAAACAGTAGTCGCACGAACCTCAGGCAGCGTCAGTATCCGGGTGTCGGTGATGGTCTCGAGCAGCATGTCCAGGTGCTCCGGGTAGAAGTGGTATCCGGCGACGCCGAGCACGCCGCGGTCGGAGCTCAGCGCGCGCGCCGCCGTCAGCCAGCTGTAGCGCTCGCCCAGCTAAGGATCAATAGAATCATAGATATAGGTTGTTAGACTTTCGTGGTTATTTAGTACACTACTCTCGACTCGTGACCATTACGCATGCAACTAAGTCGAAATATCGAGGTAAAAATACTCATCATGGTAACAAACCCGATAATATGTGTAGTGAAAGTGCAATGGAATCATATTTACTTTTCTTTTTTCATATAATATAATATTTTTGAAGCAGACCTCGGCCCGTTCGGCGAGTAAGTGTCATTGGATTAAAGTATAATTATGTAAATATTTCAATGAATGCATGCAATGAGCGACTCTCTCTCTCTCTCTCTCTCTCTCATCTTGGCGTTAATGTCCCGGTGTCATCGGTTAGTATTCAACTAATGTATATAACTCAGAAAACAGTCATTGGTACATGGCCGGAGCGGGATTCGAACCCGGGACTTCTGGCTTACGAGTCGGATACTGTAACCGCTCGGCCACCGACGCTCCTGCATGCAATGAGCGATTGACGTGACGTTTTAGCGCTGCTATGCTCTGTGACCTCACCCGGGTATGAAAATGGCTGTGATCGTTATATTAGGACAAATTGCTGTAGATTGAATCTTTGTACCTAGAGGTATCGGAAAATAGCCAATATACTTACTACGTATTTGTTTTTCACTCACAATATGGCTAAAAATGCCAGTGTTCATAAATATGGGACCGTCAGCTGCACCGCCCTACCTAGGCCCACCACCGTTTACCTTGAAGCTGTTATTTTTTGCACCTAACTTGCACTTGAACTAAGTATTACAAAAAAAATCGATACTGTATGCTATTCTCCCCACTGACCTCCGGCGGCCGGTCCTCGCTGACGCGCATGTGCCGGGTGGAGACGACGGGCGCGTGCACGACGAGCGCGCGCGAGGCGGCCGCGCGCCGGTACCACGGCTCGTCCGGCGCGCGCGCCCACACCGAGCCCTCGGGCGGCGCCTGCAGCCCGGTGGGCGTCAGGTAGTGCTGCCAGCGGGTCAGCCCGCTCTCTGGTAACAGGAAGATGTAGGCACGTGTTAAGCTTTAGGTACTGTGGCCGGGGGAGACTAAAGCCTAGAGGTAAAGCCCAACACTCGTTCCTATCGCTGCAACTTCTGAGGCTGGTGTGTATATGTTGTATATGTAATCTAATGATTAAAAAGCAGAGAGTACTACGACTCGTCCGCCGCGCGCCCACACCGAGCCCTCGGGCGGCGTCTGCAGCCCGGTGGGCGTCAGGTAGTGCTGCCAGCGGGTCAGCCCGCTCTCTGATAACAGGAAGATGTAGAGACTAAAGCCTAGAGGTAAAGCCCACCCACTCGTTCCTATCGCTACAACTTCTGAGGCTGGTGTGTATATGTTGTATATGTAATCTAATGATTAAAAAGCAGAGAGTACTACGACTCGTCCGCCGCGCGCCCACACAGAGCCCTCGGGCGGCGCCTGCAGCCCGGTGGGCGTCAGGTAGTGCTGCCAGCGGGTCAGCCCGCTCTCTGGTAACAGAGGAACACCTGTAGCTGTACTTACTGTGGCCGGGACAGACTAAAGCCTAGAGGTACAGCTCACAACCATCCTACCGCTGCAACTTCTGCTGGCTTGCTTATGTTGCACGATTTTTAATAAGCAGAGAGCGCGCTACGGCTCGTCCTCCGCGCGCGCTCACACCGAACCATCGTCGGGCGGCGGGTTGGAGCACGGTTTGTGTGAAGTAGTCCAGTGGGCTATCTGGGATCAGAGGAAAGGAGACCGTACCAGTATCGAAGAAGATAGTCGGTCGATACTGCCCGCCCAGTCTTCAGAAACCTCTGTGGGCTTATTTTCCGTATTCCCGAATCGGTTGTGGACAGCATTTTTCGTATAATGTATATACAATTTTCCCGATCGCGAGTGACGTACTCACACTTCTACTTTTATGACTCACACACACACAAATTAGTGAATCAAATCCTTTATACGTATATGGCTTTGAAATGGCAAAGTCATGATCAAAACATTACGGCGAATCTGTTCAGGAAAACGAGTGAAATAAGCAAATAAAGCAGATGGTCTCCGAACTACAAATAGGATGAGCTTTAATCTTTAGCCCACAAAACATTAACTGAAGCCTTGTCACAGCCGCCTCAGCTTCTGTAGTGTCCATAATTTTCAGACAAAATTAAGATAGGACTGCCTGTGTCAGTAAAAATAACGGATGCACCGTCAGTTGTTTCACGAGTTCCTGAGTGGAGACTGCAACTCGATAATCGTAGGCGCCTTCCGGCTGCGTTGGAGTGACGATTTGAGAAAAGCTGCAGGTGGACGTTGTATGTAGCCGAAGCCGATGTCTAGCAGTGGACTAGTACAGGTTGATGATGATTTTACATCCTGTCTTTTCTACTTTATTGTTCTTTTGAAGTGAAATGGTAACTACCTCCTCCACGACATCCCCGCGTGGCATGGTGCTCAGAAGGCTGGCTACATTTCGCCTTTCTATAATGAGGTTCAACCTCTGAGCGAAAAAGTAGTCAGCCTTGTGGTCACCAGTGGCCTCACAGAGCCGCCTGGAGAGATCCTGTTTAAAGGTTTTGGCCACAAGACACGAAGGGCCCATTATATATCTTGCCTACTCAATATTGAAATTTAGCTTTCGAATACCGACCACCAGCGAAGAAGGCGGTGACGGAGCCGAGCTGGCAGACGCTGCACTCGGGCGGCGGCCGCGGCACCCACGCCTCCGTCGCCACCGCCTCGCTGCACAGCCGCGACATCAGCTCCTCGTTGCCTGCGCACACGGACAGTGGCGTTGCAGCTTCCAACATTTTTTACATTTCAAGTTTTTTTATGCTACTCAGTGACAAACGAGTAGAGAGCACACCTGATCATCATCATCATCTTGGCGTTAATGTCCCGGTTGTGCTCTCGTGCACGAGGGCCCGGGGTCTGCCTTGACTTGGCAGATCAGGTAATTACAGTGGAGTGACTGCCACGTGACCTCCGTGACCCTGCTACCAGGGGAGCCTGACCAGATTAGATCGTGGTTACACATCAGTCAAGACGGCCCACCTGATAGTAAGTGGTAACTCACAGTGGTGTCACCCATAACATCTACAATTCCTACATTTAGGTTGCATGTAACAAAAATACTGTACAGCAGGTGAGTTGTCACAGTGAGGACTAAGGTGAAATGAATGATGCCTGTATTTATCCTACTCATGCAAAAGTTTGTGAGGATGGGTGTTTGTTACTCCTTCACGTGAAATGTACTGAACGGAGTGTTCGGGATGAACACAAATACGATAGATATAATAGAGAAATGATAAAAATGCGATAGTTTAAAGGATATATTATAATGCTCAAAATGATTAGATTTACGTGATAGATAGTGATACGAATGCACCCGGAACCGACGGCATTTGGCGTAGTTTCATGTAACGCGGCGTGTGACGTCATTCGCGTGTCATCGAACACGGATCTTGATTTTTTGTAGTAATGTAGCTTATAGCACAGCGTAACACACAAAATAGTCAGGAACGTAATAACTGAATTTTACACGGACGAATTCGCGGGCAAAAGCTAGTATAAAATAATTAACCCTAACCCCTTTGTCCTATTGCTGTACACCTACTAAACTCACGGAAGTCAAGAATCGATGTATCGTGAAATTAATCAGGTCTTAGAACGCAACAATAATAATAGCGTCACGGAGTGCCAATTGGCTCCCAAGACTGTTCAACTATTACCTACAGTCTCAGGGCCCAGCGGAAGACCTTGGTAAACCTCGCTTCACTTTTTACTACAAAAATAAAGAAAAAATCTGAAAACAAAATAGCACACAAAACATTGTTCTTTAATTTCTGGTTGGTTAACTGCATTTCTCATACAAAATCTTTAAATTACCAATCGCAAACTTCTCTTTTAAGATTTGACTAGCTGAACAGATTTGAAAGGGATTCCGGAACCCTAGACGCGAGTTCTCCGCATTTTAGCATAATCCTTTACTTTATAGATAATGATGATGACGACGAAGAAATACACTTACACTGATACGGCTTCTCGAATTGCGACTCCAGATTGAACGGCGAGAACGGATGTTTCAGACTCTGCATCTTGAAATTCGGTTCGTCGATGCGCCGGTTGATGAAGTGGGTCATCTCGATGTACGGATCCGTGAATACGGGGTCCACGTAGCTGCAGTATAGCCTAAAGAAGAAAAATTATCATCATCATATCCCTGAAGAGCTGAACGGCAGAGGAACTATCTCCACCTTATGGAATACAGCACCCAATAGAGTCTATTTTAATTACATATTATTCCTACCGATGAGAAAGACCTTAAGTGCTCCATGCGGAATTGGGGATCCTTGGCTTTAGCAGTAGAGGGTCCTAGCGTTTGCTGCCGGAGCAACGTTCCCGGTGTCGACGTAAGGTTGCGCGTCTGTCAGTCTTCTACAGTTTGCATTTCGGAGTTATGTACATTAGTTAGTTGACAACTAACCCACGTTCTTACGGTGAGGGAAAACATCATGAGAAAAATGCACGCACATTGTAACCGTGATACAATGCCATAGTCATGAGCGGTAAAATTAAGCTTATTTGCCTAGTAACAGTTTATTCACAAAGTTGCTTGGCTATTTACCTACCGTAGGTATAACATAGAAAAAGTAATAGGTAACATTAATAGTAACATAGACTCACCAGTCAGGATGTATGGAGTGATCCCTGGACGACGCCATCGCCTCCTTGGCCGCAATGGCTAGCTGCTTAGTGAAAGCGGTCTCTGAGACGACGCGTTTAGTGTCATATTCGATTGGCAGAGACACCACAGCCGTGTAGTGGTCCATGACTCGCCGCCAGTGGTACTCCCGAGGCTCCCAGATGGATCTCATGCCGTACTCAAATATGTATTGAGCGTCCATTCGTCGCTTGCCTTTGGGCTCGTCGATCAACATCGCCTTTCGGAACTGCAGTGTGATTAAAACAAATTCGGAAGTCGGCTTAGACTTTATTTTACTTACGTAAATATTAACCTAAAAACATTCTAATTCTGACGAATATCATTGCAACCGGAAATCGACCTTGCTGCATCTTTATGTGCAACTGAACTCAATATCATAGAGTGATAAAGTGCCCTGATTGAGTTTACATAATCACCTCGAGCGTCTAGAATATGATGGCCAGCTGGCTACTATATCCGTTTATCAATCACGTATAGAGGGACGACTTTGAGTCCAAATACGGAAAATGGGAGCCTAACCTAAACCTACCTCTCGCCAGTCGGGGGGAAATTCCCGCGCGGCCACGTTGACGGCCGGCTGCTCCACCTCCAGCACGTCCACGGTGCGGTAGCCCGGCTTCAAGATGCCCACGTCGAACTGGAGTGCCATCAATATACGTCTTACATATCCGATCGGAGTTATTTTAAAGAGAGGCCAGCGGGGCTATTGGCTATCTCAGAGGGCAACGGAATTTGACGTTTGATGTACCTACACTACGTCATATACGTTGGCCACTGGTTGTAGCTAATGTCAAATTGGAGTAGTGTAGGTACATAAAATGTAGTAGCCCACTGAGAGAGCCCTGCTGGTCAAGAGAAGGTACCGTAAACCGACGAGCATGAATGAAAAGTTTGATGAATGTGGAAGAAGCGACAGAGATTTGTCAGGATGCAAGTGGAAGGATGTGGTCTCGGCCTACCCCTACGGGAAAAAGGCGTGACTTTAAGTATGTATAATATATTATACGATCAGGTTTCAAGAGAGAGATAATCCGTTTGAATTGGAGTCAGCAGTGTTTCCTGTTGTGTGTTGGTAATCAATGCGTTCTTTCTGATTCATATAAACTCTCGAGGGGCTCCACCATAGAACAATGATCGGGCCACACCGGCCACGCCCCCACCGCGTTTATTATTCTGCTCTGTGAGCTTCACTAAGGTCAAGCCTCATTCATTGTAGTCTGTTAATTTAATTATACTTACAGTGGGCTTAAAGTTGTCATGCAAAATCACGTGGCCTCTATGGTCGAGCAGGAACAGGGATCCGCCGGGGCCGAGCTGCGGAAACAGACTCATAAGTAGGTACTTGTTCATACAGATGTATTTTTCTAAAATAATTTTCTGCTATTTACACATAAAATAACTGACGTTGAAGAAGTGGTCTCTTCAGAGGCGGGCAACGCATTGGTAACTCCTCTGGTGTTGCTGATGTCTATAGACGGCGGTGACCACTTTCCATCAGGGCTCGCTAGTCTTTTGTATGCCACATAACTTTAAAAAAGTAATCCTTAGGTCCTTGTAAATAAACGTAGCCTATCGTGAAAAGGAGACACCCGGACAAGTTGCCGAGTACATATTTCTTGTAGTATCACATAGTGATTTACTTTCTTAGATTATAAGAAGCGTAGAGTGGCACTATCTGTTAACAGCTACTTATTTTCCACGATTGTAATTGGACTTTTGACTAAATACCTGGACTTTGCCTTCCACGTACCTAGTCACATACCTACCTAGTCTACTCAGACCTTGAAACATTGACATGTATCTACCTAGATTTGAAAAGATATCTCCAAGTTTAATCTATCTACCTATAAATTATTTGTAAAGAAAAATGTTATTCCAGGAATTTTATTGGCAGATAAGTATTTAAAATATGCAAAACGACGAAATGTCGTGTTTAGCGATAAGGTAATTGCAAAATTGTGTTTTTAACATACATTACAAGTTTTATCACCAGTTTGTTTCAAAACACATTGTTTTTATAATTAATTATCACAATTGCAAAAACAGGCAGGTACCTCGGTTTTATCATTGTTTTCATTGCTAATTATCATTAATCCAAAAACTACATACTTTTTGCATTAAGTAGGTACATACCTACTAGGTTTTATCGATATTTGTTACAAAAAATAGATAATTTGTTTGTTTCCCTAATTGTTATATGATAACAGTAGGCATAACTCTAAACAAAACTATTATTAGACTCCATATCGAATACGCATATTTTCCCTTAAAACTCCTTCCGCCGGGCTATCCGTATTGTCGGCAATGCCCTACTCACAGGCGGTTAGGATCCCTTAGGCCTTCGGAGAGGCGTTCACTGTATGTTCTCTACCGTCTGTTCATCAGGGAATATTCAGAAGAACAAATTATATTAGTACCACCGTGACTTTTCCGCCACTGCACCCTCCGACGATGGGACGTACGGGAATCGCAAGCCGCACATGTGCAAGATGTAGTATGAGCCCCCCCTCAAAGTCTATTCTGTGCACTATAACAGGGGCTTCTTCAAAAGGCATGTCTACGGGTACCTCAAAGGCAAGCACCGCATCTACTCCCCTTAGGTACAGATGTCCTGGTCGACGGTGGCCGCTTTCCATCGTGGAACATCTGATAGTGTGCCTACCTAGGCGTTAAAAAATTTCAGTCGGGTGGTCTGACCGCTTATACGCTAGGGTATGTAATGTTAACTAACCTCATGGTAGGGAAAGAGTTTCCTCAAATGATCAACGGGAATGTCGATACCGGCCACTCCCAGCAGTCGGTTCACTGGGTACTGAAAAGGAATTTTATAGGGTTTAATAATAGTTTCTGCCCTTATCTCACAAAATGGGCTCAGCACAACATGTGTCTGGCTATTCAGCCACGTTCTCAAAAAATACAAAAATTTGTTCATGTTGACCGGCCGTTGTCTAATGTCAACCTTCCTCGGGAAGCTGTTGAGGTCGCAGTGTTTAAAACATATAACAAACTTCTTACCTATTTCTGCTGACAAGCAAAAACGCTTGCAAAGTTGTGTTATGGTTTCAAGGATAACGTATCAAACATAAGTACATGCAAGAGGCATATCATCTCCACACAGTGACGGCGCATCAGGCGGATCTGCATTTTTGTTATATGTAACTTGAGCACATGCAGCGTAGTTGTTTCGGGCGACAGTATTTAGCAGATGATCTGCCCTGTCTGCTCGTTTATCACTAAGAAGCATAGAAAATAGCATAAACAGAATACAATGGAATTTCCTACGCCTCCATTTTCCTGCATTTCAAGGCTGTCCCTTTTTACGACGCCCTTATAGTGGAGTGGGTTGGTACAATTCTACTCTGGACAACATATGGAAAAAATTACTCATCATTGTTATCTCGCGTACAAGGGCCCGGGGTCCGCCTCGAGCATGATCCTGGATTTGGCAGATCAGGCAATTACAGTATTTACAGTAGAATGACTGCTATCTGACCTAACCAGATCAGATTGGTTTATGGTTCAGCCGCCGTAATGTGTAGGTTTTCTCACGATGCTTTCCCTCGCCGTAGGACAACACATTAAAAATCTTTTGCTAAAATCCTTACACATAACATATGATGAATAGCGTAGGTATCATACCAACCCATTTAACCAATGGAACCGCATAATGGGCTGCTGTCCTAATTGGCAACAGCTGGGACCATCGCAGACCAGAACGTTACCACTAACCTCCAGCTGAGATGGCGGTCAAATGCCTGGCTAGTCTGATTTCAAAAACAAAAAGGGCAGCAGCGTTTTCCGTAATGTATTTAAACTGCACATTAGTGCAGCGAGTGAAGGAGAAGGTGGGAGTCGTGTCATATCAGGAAATAAATTGCAAGCGGACGAATGGGATGGCGATCGCTTCACCGGCAAGAACATAAATCTTTCTTGATCATTTTAAACACTGTGATCTCCAACTCGCAAGCCAAGCGTGGAGATTATAGCAATCCCTAGCCGTATACTGTCAGTTGATGATATGATATGGAAGATATTAATAAGTAATTAGAAATCGAAGGTCTTACATACGTCAGATAATTAGCCGGTAGCTCTACATTAATGTTACTAGATCTGAATCTAGGTAATTTTCTTGTCATATCTACAGATATAAGAAGAAAATTACTCAGATTCAGATTTCGATAGGACGCACACTAAACATGTAACATTTACGCATGATTTTTAAAATTGATTATAGTGATCGAGTGTAAATGCGTATTAAGCTAGTCCGGGAGGTGATAGCTGCAAATACAGAGCAAAAAAAAAAACGAATAGCTAACTTCCCATCTCTTTTGGCTTCAGTAGAAGCTATTTGGGAAAGTCAAGATTAAGATTAGGATTTCGCGCAACAAAGTAGGGCTTGACTAAACGCATAAATTGACTTCTAGGAGATTACTTTGTAAAAGTAATCTTTTGGACCGATAAACTTAGATTAGATTTTTAGATTTCTAAAACAAGATAGATAGGTGACCGAGTTCGCTACTGACTTATCACAATATTGCGTAGTCCACCTACATGGAAAATTATTGAATGACGAATGTTGTTTACGGACGTTTCCTTGTTATCTCTTACCTAGTAAGTATAAACTCGATTAATAAGTAATAAATAATTCTTTTATAGTTACCGTTCTGGTGGCTAGCCTCAGTTTTTCCTGTAATCATACGGAGAGATTATTGCACAATGCACAGAGATTTATTATTGTTATCTTATCAGTTTGTCATGCTAGATATATGCGTAGTTTTTTTACTTGGATGTAACTAACACATACCCGTATTTACAAACAATACTTGTCTAAGCACTATCTCACAGTGCTCGTCTTGTGTAACTGATCGCACTGTATGCAATACGACTCTATGATTGCCCTCCGGACGACTTCGCCAACTTCTTGAGAGTAGTATTATTTTCAATATTACGCTATCACACACATCCAATGAAATTTTGTAGACGTGATCCAGAAAGAAATATCTATGCGTGTGGGTTTCAAATTTTGTTTCAAAGTTACACAGGATTTAAGATTACCATACAAATTTGAAATTCTGTGTAACTTGGAGTATATTTTAGCGAACATCTGACAAACCACAAGTATAGATAGTGGTTTCTAGATCATGTATTCAAAATTTCCCTGGGTAAACTGGGGAAAATATGATCAAACTACGTTTATATGGAGTCCCCTGGAGTGCTTGGGGAAACTAGCCTTAAATTGGCTAATTTCGTTGCAGATGCCCTGGTCGACGGTGGCCACTCTCCATCAGGTGGACGGTCGCATTTGGCAATAAAAAGAATTCACGGATGCTGTGATGTAGGGGCAGGGTAGGGTAGGGGTAAGTCACTAGTAATTTTATAAATGCGAAAGTCTTTAAGAATGGATGGATGTTCGGACGTCTGTTACTACGGACCGGATTATAGTGAGATTTGGCAGTAACATAGCTTTTAATCCAAAATAACTAATAAGCCTTAATTTATCAAGAAATTAAATGTGGTTTTCACAGGAACGAATCCGGAATGTAAAACCGAATTCTACTCAATCGAAGTCGCCGGCAAAAACTTTTCTTTATTTTCTTTCCCAGAGGTTTCGCAAGAGTTGTACTTTTAGATAACCATTAAAATACAGACTTATTTATACAAGTAATTTTTTTTAAGCTTGGACAATTCACACAGCGCCATCTAGCCCCAAAGTAAGCAAAGCTTGTGTTATGGATGCTAGATAACTATATATATATAACATCCAGACCCGTAATAGAAATTAAAATTCATCATTTCAATTTCTGCCCGGCCGCGAATCGAACCTTTGCGTGGTAGACATGGCTTTGTGTGGGTGGCATGTTAACCAACTGAACCACTCAGGTTGTCATTTATAACCCAGTGATATATCTCCACATACCAACGTCAGGCTGTTATTGCAAAATACGCTGCAACGCACATATTGCGTGCAGTTCGACAATCAATAATACAACTGCGTTTTTACTACGGTATATAGATAAAGATTTGCAATGAATAGCATAGATTTGGTATGTAGCCACGTCAGACTCCACAAAGATTAGTTGATAAAGCAATTAAGATATAACATAGATAAGACACCTACGCTGCAAAATAATCCATTTTATTGTCTAAGGTCTACCACCTTGGTGTTCCGATTTGAGTTCACTATCAAGGTATGCCTTATCGTGTGTTTTGATAGAGCTGGCATTGATTTTTTTGTCACACGTGCACAATTTAATGTAACAGTTATGATAAATATGAATTACAAGAAAACCCCGCGACTTCGTCCGCTTGAAATCCGGTTATGCCGTGCTCCCGCTGGAACTTCATTGAATTTCGGAAAAAAAATAAAATAAAAACAAAATAAATTATAGACATAGATGTACCTTTATTTGGTCCAATAACACATTCAAAAAATTTAAAACCTGCAGAATAATAATAGAATATAATACTAATAGAATATAATATGGTACATTTGTTAATGTTCGCGACGATGCTCCACGAAGCTTGACGATCCCGAACTATAGTCCGTGACAAATGGATCGGCTACTAATGAACTACATTATTTCATGAAAAATACACGGAAGTTGTTCTAAACTTTTCTATTTCTATTTCTTTGCAAGTACATGCAGAGAAATAGGTCACATGTCACAATCCCTTAAACGATTATGTTATACTAATTTATTTGATTAATATCTATAACTCGTAAACAAAATACTTACTTCATTCAGAATGATGGTGATGTTCTGAAAATAATTACTTTAATTAATGTGGTTTATATTTAACATAATAACGTAGATATTACGTTGAGACGCACTGAATTGGAAATAATGAAACGTTCCAAACGAACAAAGATAGAACAACAAATTAATTAATGCTCTACCTTTGTTTAGATACCTACTTCAAATGAATATTATAATAATAAGCTCTCAATCGTTTATTTACATAACCAAAAACAACATACAAACTGAACCCTAAACCTAAATCTATATTTACAGATACTAAACATTCCTCCAGGGCACCTTTGCGGGGCATAGTGCCAAGAAGGCTAGCAACACGTCCTCTTTGAATAATGAGGCTCAATGTCTAAGCGAAAAAGTAGCCAGCCCTGCGGTCACCAGTGTCCTCACGCCTGGAGAGATCCGTTATAAAGGTTTTGGCAGCAGGACCTGAGGGCCCATTGTTTCAGATATAACCTTAACCATCAGGAGAATTTCCTACAGTCAAAAAAGTGTTGCAATCACCAAAATCTTATTAGCGATAAGTCTTCCTTGTAAAGAGTAACCTCAATTTGAATGTCACATCAATTAACTACTATATGGGGACATTATTATACAATATATGTATGTTGGACTTTGTGAGGGTTCCTTTGGCAATGTTTGAACTATAATGTAATATGAAATGTTGCTGATGTGTGCAAGCATAAAATTACCTCTTCCAAAGTAGACTCGAAGACAGATGTTGTAACCGATATCATGTATCTGTAGTCGTCTTGCCCTTCATAATAGTGACCCAGGCGATCCTACAGGAAAATAAGGCTTGGGTTATCTGTCTATTACTTTACTATTGGGAGGACTCTACTCAAGATTGAAGAGTCTGACTTGGTGAGTATCTCTGGTTTGTAATTCCAAGAAGCAACAATGATAGGGTATGGATGTTTCGATTTGGATGACCAGGTAACCGATGCAATCAATATATTATAGTCAACAATTCTCACGATGACAACGCATGTGCCACCTGAAACCTAAATAAATCTAAATCACGAGGTAGATAGCGGTATTAGTAGGTAGGTATCAGTTACTGCGGTGCCTTCGTGGCCGGATGGCTTTGTGAAACACGGTTCGACTCTGCCTGGCATTGTCGGGCGCGGTCCGGCTCTGTCTGCTCTGCTCTGCTCTGGGCTTTGTAACCCACGTGTTGCGCTCGCTTATGTAGAAGTACAGTTGTCAAATCTGACGACGTCAGACCATAGACCTGAGAGAGTATCTGCCAAAACATCCTGCCGGCTGATCATCATATAAACCTTGAAGTTATAACATGGAGGCATTGTCAAGTCTTACAAGGCTCAGGTGTTGCTGCCAGTCGTCGTAGCGCTGCTGCTCGCTCATCAGCTGCTCCTTGTCCTGTCGCAGCCGCTTGTAGCGCAGCGCCTGCTCCTCCAGCTCGCGCTGCACCCACTGGTACTCCGCGCGGCGAGGGTCCTGGACCAGGGTGGCAGCAGGTTGCAGGTTTATTTGATATCTACATACCGGTTAGTCTGTTCTTTCGCAGCGTTCGCAGTGCAATCGTTCTGGCGAGGTTTTAATAATAATAATCATCTTGGCGTTAATGACCCGGTTGTGATATTGCGCACGAGAGCCCGGGATCCGCCTTGACCATGATCCAGGATTTGGCAGATCAGATGATTACAGTGGAGCGACTGCCATTTGACCTCCGTGACCCTGCTACCAGGGGAGCCTGATTAGATTGGATCATGGTTACACATTCAGTCACCTGAATGTGCAGGTCTCCTTACGATGTTTTCCCTCACAGTAGTTGAATGCTAACCGATGCTCGGTTAGCATCAACAAAACTTAGAAAAAGTAATTGAGTCGGATACCACCGAAGCTCTTTCACTCTGGCGATCTTAAAGGATAGTTTCTTATTCGCCAGATTCCAAACTCACCGAATACCAATAGCCTAATTTAAATTAGCTATCGCTTATGTCACTTTCCCGATGCATGCACTTGAGATAACAAATTGATTTTTGTTCGCGATTATAGAGTTGGTGACGTAGTAAAAGTTGTATGTCATCACGAGCATATGCATACGGTACCTATATCTACCGCTTGGCATTATCAAATAAAATCCATCCGGCATAATATCATTATATTTCTCTTTATTACACTATCGATCTCTAAAATAGAATGAATTTTGACTAGATCCGCCAACCTACTAAACGAATCAACTAGTTGGTCAGATAAAAACTCTGAGAAGGTATATGTTCCAATCGAACCAATTAGTTGGCAGGCAGACAAACCTGACAAAGCTCTCTCGCTTCTTCCATATTCATCGTCCTTTTCATACATGAAACAGCGCTATACAAATCCTACAGCTTTTGTTTTGGCTTTAATTTTTTATTTATACATCATAATATATCTCATAGTAGACAATATTTATTTGATGTATTCATTATTGACATATTATGGACTCGGCACAACTAAGTCTCTTTCACTCGTCAGACATCTCGATATCTCTTCCCTCCTAGGGTTGAATACATTATATACAAGACTTATAAAGACAGACTTAAATACAATGAACATAAGGCAATACAAAGACAGACATATAAGGAAAAAAAGGAGAATGTGGTGACAAAGGTTTTCCAGAAAACATAATCGTACGAAACTGTTACAAAATACGAAATCTAATCAATACTAGACCAATGAAATCGTATGTTAACATCTGATTCATTTTGCTATCTAGTTTTACATGAGTATACCCTAGCTGATGGAATGTTGAGAAATACGATGTCAACGGTAATGACATATCTATTGTGACTTTCATATAGATAACGTACAACATACATCGTACCTAAGCGGAGATATTTCATCAAGTTTTTGGAACCGCTTCATAATCAAATTAATAGATGGTGAGATAAACATTCCATTTGGGTTTTACCGTCTCGTCATTTAGTATTGTTTACGATTTGTTTTATCGGCCGAAACAAGTATAATCAGATTTTTTCCTTACGCTTTCTAAAAATTTCCTCTTTAGAATGAAGAGATGTACTTCCCCGTAAAGAAAGGCCTTGAAGATTTACGCGACGACAACACGTTAGAAATCTAATTTGGTATTGACGACCTGTTTGGAGCAACTGGCTATCTCAGAGGGCAACTGCATTTGATATGTGATGTGCCTACACCACGTCATCTGCGTTGGCAACTGGTCATACCTAATACCAAGTTAGAGTAGGTATACATCAAATGTCAAATTCAGTTCCCTACTGAGATTGGTTTAGTAGTCAATATGTAGGAAGTCTCGGATTCAATTCCAGGCCTGGCAGAAATTTACATCATGAATTTTAATTTTCGTAACGGGTCTGGGTATTAGGTACTATGTACATTAATACCTACTAAGAGTACCCTAACTGACTTTAATTTATGGAAAGTTTAAGAAATGTGGAAGCGAGAGAGATCAGAACCGTAGCAAGTAGAACGATGTGGCCTTTGCCTGCAACTGCGGGAAAAAAGCAAGTGACGTTAACGTAATGTTTTAAACTATCGCGGTTATTATCACACATTTCAAAGGTATGTTCCAGTCGTCCCGTGATCATGATGCATGCAACTGCGTCCAAGGTTCTCTCGTAAATAAAGGTACGCGGTAGGAAACCCGGAGCATACTTTAAAAAAGTGACATGTATGTGTATATGTATGTATATAAGTATGTATGCCAGCAGAGCTGATCCAGCGAAGTGACAAACCTCGAGGTGCACGTAGAGTCCGCTGAAGACGGTGAGGCGGCGCACGCGCTGCGCCACCAGCGGCCGCTCCAGTGCGCGCATGATGCGCATCACCTATAGGATAGAAAGAAAGAAAGAAAGAAAACGCCACGACATGATAATTTAAATTTAACACAAAAAAGGTACATAAAAAAACACGGGGACTATTAGGTATAGACTAATTGTCCCCGTGTTTTATGTGACATTTTTCCCAGTGGCATTTTTCGTGGGCGTCCAGCATAAATGGAGACCCTCCTCAGCATTATGTTGTTGATAGGTGGACTTGGTGGTAGATGTTTTTTTTTCCATCAGTACTCATCCCCACTACGTAGAACCTCTGTTGGTCACCACGCGAAGGTTCGAAAGAACGTTTCTCGCTCGTACGATTCGGATGTGGAATGAGCTCCCAGCCAAAGTGTTTCTTTTGGACTATGACATGGGATCGTTGAACTGTTATATTAGAGGTCACTACAGTAGCGGGCAATGCATTGATAGCACACATGGTGTTGCCAATGATATGGCATAGAGAGACCGTACAACCAAAGATCCAAAGGGTTTGAACGCGTAAAGTTGTTTGAAACTCTTGTATTTCGAACGTATTGAATTGGTTGTAAAGAAATAGCTTTAAACGCATACGAAAACGTAGATCGCCTTGATACGCCTACCTTTTATGCCATCCATTAGAAAAAACGACGTTATATTCCCGATAATAGGGAATAAAGTCTTAAGTCACATAGATAAAAAACTTTGTAAAATTACTCATGTATAATAAAGAATATATATAAAAGAGCCCACCTGTTCGGTGACGTCATTACTGCTGACGAGGTCGGCGACGGTGCCATCGCGCGCGCAGGATAGCCACTCGGCGTACTCGCGCGTGTTGTCGCGCAGCCCGTACACGTCGTGCAGCCAGATCACGAACACTCTGCGGTGGTGGAGTATTTCTGTTATTATTATCATCATCATAATTTACTAGTCCACTGCTGAACATGGCCTATGTTCCAATCAAAAAGACTGGAAAGTTAGTTACCTACATGGCTGGACTGGAAACAATTGTTTGTTGGTCTGTGGTTACAATGGCTTACGGCCGGCTTCGGGATCATCATCACAGCCCGTAACAGTCCATTGCAGGACTTAGGGCCTCTCCCACGAAAGGGGAGGTTATTGCCATAATCTCCACGCTTGGCAGGCGGGTTGGAGATCGCAGTGTTTAAATATAATAATGGAAAATGCTGCTGCCCTTTTTCCAGACTACGGAGACTCTTGATCTTTTGCCTCGAAAACATTAGTCGCCTTGTACGACACCCATGAATGTAAGGGGTTGGTGTTATTCTACTCTGCCGGACACCACACGGCCAACGGCGGCTTCGGGATGTCCACGTCGAACTGGAGTGCCATGGAAATGCGTTTCAAATCCTTATTCTTCATCATCAGCTTATACTAGTCCACTGCTGGATATAGGCCTCCCCCAATGTGCGCCAATGCACCCTGTCCGCGGCTTGTCGCATCCGGCATCCATTACAGCCTTCTGCAAATTGTCTCTCCATCTAAGCGGAGGGCGTCCAACACTACGCTACTTATTCCTATTTTAAATTTTATTTAATAGAGGTTTAGTACTACAGTATGAATCAAATAGGGGCTGAGGACATTGCGGTAACGTCTCTTCCACCACTCGAACTATTGATCAACAGTCCATATCGCACGTTCAACCTTTTTAAATCCTTTATTGGACTACAAACAAGAGGAATACCTTCCATTCATCAGAGATCTCGGCCTCTGCACAACAGTGGGCATATTCGGGCTGATATGATGATGATTATGACTACCCTTAAGTCTACTATTGTTGAGTTATAAAATTGTGTATAACATTATGTAGAAACGACATCGCTCCGAGAAGCATTAAAACCGCAAAACTGTCTGACAGACAGCTCCTCAACTCTGTAGCGGCAAGACCTCACCTAATTTGCCCAGAGGGATCGAGCTCCATCATAAGTTCCGTGTAGTTTCTCTCGAGGGTATCGATGATGAGCACGATGGCCTGCTGGCAGGCGGGCGGGCCGGCGCGCGCGGAGCTCTGCTTCTTCAGGATTTCCACCGCGTGCTGCAGCCCCAGGGTCGTGTCCGTCTCGTTCTTGACCACCCAGTCCGTGCGCATCGCTGCCTCTATGGCTTCAGTGTTTATGAGGTTCGCCTGGAAGCAATTGGGGATTAATAGAAAGGAATATGACGATGTGGGTGATCCTTAAAGGTCGGATAAGGGATACACTGTCAGGCAACGTATTCCATTCCCTAGCCTAGCATATCTTAGTCCAACTGTGGCAATGCAGCTGCGGTTCTATAATTTTGTTAACTACATGAAAACTAAAATGAATTGATGCCATAGGCGGCAGGTACCCCCTTCCATCAGGTGGGTTGTCTGCTTATTGAGAACTAAAGTTATTCATATTGTAGAAAGCTTCACACTAGTGGAATGTTTGCCAGCATCTTGAGCCCCAAAGGCGTCCAGAGGTTCTTCTTATTTAGTTATTTTTACTTTTGAATTGTCCGCTGGGGCGGACAGGAGCGGAGCTATGTCAATATTACCCAATGGAATTCCATAAAATCCGCTTCAGTTACTAGCTAATATTGGCACAGCTCCGCCCCGCTTTGCTCCTCTACGCTCCAGTGGACCGACAGCCAGGGGACAACTAAGTACTATTAGTCTACTCACCGGCACTAGTTGGTCGCCGTAGCAGCTGATGAGCGGCTCCACGAGGACGTTGAACTTGAGCACGTTCACGTTGTCGTCGTCCGTCAACGCGTTCAGCAGCGTCAGCACCAGCGTCACCGACGTGTTCTGATTAACAAGGGGATCAGTAGGCTAATTACGTAACTCTGTTGCTAACAATTATCTGATTTCAATGATTGAAATTGTTACTTATGTATTATTGTATTAAATAGTTTTAGTTTGTTGTAATGGAACTTTGTTAGTAACTGAACTCATGAAATTGATGATAAGGAATCGCATAACTAACAATTTCAAATATAGAAAACATAGAATTATTGGCAATAGAGTTACGTAATTAGCCTACAGGTCAGGTTAAGTATCCGAGGAAGACGCTTAACTACAAGAAGAACTGTTACCACCAGTTCGTAGTACTGACGTACTCAATACTCCATAAAGTGGATAGATAGTCCGCCTTATCGAGTGGTTACAATTTGGGTTGCCAATAATTTTCGAGAAAAACATAGGAGAAATCCACTTAGGCTGTCAAAAAATATTGTATCCACATAAAAAAGACAGTATCCTCAAACGTATACGAACCTGGTTGGCGTAGTTGAGCATGGAACCCGAGGAGTCAAGCAGGATGAGGAGATCCCGCGGTGCGCCGCTCGCGGCCCCGTACCAGGGCCGCAGACGACAGTCGTACACGTCACCGACGTTTTTTCCAAAGTCCACAGTGAACATAGATGACCAGACTGCGGCTGGACCGTGATGTGGGAGACATAAGGGTGAGAATCGTGACAAAGATATGCAACTTGGGTAAGAAAAGTGGGTAAGTCGTTAAGTCTCAATCTCTTTTCGGAATTATTTGAAGCTGTTAATGCCATTTATGTGATGGCGGACCAAACCCTTGTTACTCGTACATTATTGAGTTATATTACCAGCAATGAAAAAAAGAAAGGAAAAAATATTGTTAACAAAAAACCGGGTAAGAAAAATTTATGTGCTTAAATTTTGTGCTGTTTGTACATTACCAGTTATTTATTTATTTATTTTATTTTATGTACTTAAGGAAAGCCAACTTGTTACAATAAAAATAATAATAGCATTACATAATGTAGGTATCTACAATGAAGTAAATATTCTTTACACATTATTTAGTAAAGTACAAAGAAATCGTTGTCCCTTATACAAAACCAAAACGCCAAGATCACGATGATTGCGATTTATGTTACAGATACGAAATTGATTATTTCTGATATACAGAAGCTTCATTTATGGTAGGGCTGGAGCTCCTTAACATCCTTGCTAGACGTGGTGGGTTTTGTGTAACATTAGAATTATGAGGGTAAGCTGTATGTACGATATTACCTGGATAATGTCTCAGGAACCCCTTTGCACTGCAGAAGTACTGGAAATCAGTAATGGCGTCCTCCACGTAGTTCTGTTTGAACACGGTCAGTAAGCCGTCCGACCACATGATGTTTTTCAATATGCTCTCATCTGCAAATTGAAGTGAATGATTTGACTAGTCTCATCATGATCATCATCATCAACAGCCCATAAGAGTCACGAAGACTAAGGTTGTGGAATGAGCTCCTTGGAGAGATTTTCCCTGCAGAGTACAACATGGAATTCGTCAAGGAAGGGGTGAAAAGGTTTTTACGGGGTAGGCGGCAGCGTGTGAGTGGATACCCCTGGTATTGCAAACGTTTATAGGCTGCAATGACTGCTTAGCATCAGGCAGGACATAAGCTTGTTTGCTATCGTAGTGGTATAAAAAAGTAGCCCTCATACGCGAGAGCACATCCGGGACATTAACGGCAAGATGATTTTTTTATGCAGACGTTAGACGATGATATCGTTTCCTTTTCTTCATTCTCCAGGAGAAACACGAGGAGGCAAGCCCTTTTGAAGCTGTTCTTGTACAATGCAAGAGCATAAGTCCATGAACTATAGGCATAAAGAGAGCGTAGGTAATTATTGTCGTACCGCAACCAAAAACCTCCGTGGCAACTTGTACACTGGAATCCTCGTAGGTGATGGCGGGACTGTGTCCGTAGTGAGTGTTGTTCGCCACCTTTACATATAAACAAACAACACTTGAACTTTCGTTTGCAGCTTGTTATTTATTTAGGTAACTGAAAACCCAATAAGACTAATAGTAAGGTTCGAAAGAACGTTTCTCGCTCGTACGATTCGGATGTGAAATGAGCTCGTAGCTACAGTATTTCCTTTGGTCAATGACATGGAATAGTTCCAGAGGTATATTAAATATTTCTTTAAAGGTGGATAATGCATTGGTAGTTGCTGATGTCAATAGGCGGCGGTGACAACTTTCAATCAGGTCCGCTTGTCTTTTGGTCTGCGGTAGATATAACAAAAAAATAATAAAAACAAAATAGCTTAGTAAGCAGAAGTTTAGTTAAATGATCTGTTTTGTTTGCGCGCAATCATTTATTCCCTATTTTTGCCCTATTTTATTCGCTTCAAGTCGAACGGTTCTCAGTTTTTATTTTACTCAATAAAAAATGTTGATGCATTTCCCCTTCGTTTTCGGTATTGTCAATGTAACAGTAAGTATTTAATTTTTCATACCGAAACTCATCAATTGTTCAGGCAAGCAGTTCCAAAACGTTTTAGAACCTTGTCGATGTAAACGTTAAGACAGTATTGGCGTTAATAAGCGTATACTGTAAACACTTTTGCTAACGTTAATTCGCTCGAGAGCTATAATTTAGATTCACTTCTACAAAGTTCCATCCCAATCTGATAGCGCGTGGACTGTACTTTAAAGTTTCATGGAAAGCTAAAAGTTATTTGGATATGAATTCTGAAATGTCACCCTCCGCCTCGGCAGCTGCGTGCAGTTCATCGGTTTGGTCCACTCCGCCTCTTTCTGCTCGGGGACGTCGTCGCTCGTCCATTGGTCCATTTTCTGTAATAGAGAGATTTTCCACATACACTCAACAAGCAAAGTCTGTAATTATAAGGACATTAACG
Organism: Blastobasis adustella; assembly: GCA_907269095.1. NCBI lineage: Eukaryota > Metazoa > Arthropoda > Insecta > Lepidoptera > Blastobasidae > Blastobasis > Blastobasis adustella. The sequence goes on along the minus strand of OU026128.1, from coordinate 17,254,630 downwards.
CCAAGAGGACTTTCATATCAAATTGGAGCAGCCCGACTAGAAAAATACCTGTACAGAATCATCATCGGAATACCGCAGCCAAACAATATTATTTGAAATAGGTAGTATTGTGTTCCTGTCAGTGAGTAAGGTGTCAATCCTCCATGAGAAACAGAGCCTTTATCAGTGGAGAGGTCTACCACTTGCGAAGTATCATTTTCGGGTTTTAGTGACCACTTCACATCAGGCGTCCAGTTTAACTTATCTTAAAAAACACCTTAAAGCAAGTTAGACTTTCTTTGCACGTTGGTAAAACCCCGTGTGAAAGTCCTGCCCATAAAAACTCACCTTACTAGACAGGAACCTATACATGGTATCCAGGTCTTCTGTCGAATCGAAGAGTGTCTCCGCCGCCTGTCGTATACGGTCAGCCTGTCGCACGCGCCGCTTCAGAACGCCCTCCAGCGTGGCGGCCATTTTGTCGACGATTTTGCCGCCATTTCGTGGTTCGGCCTTCATGTGGGCGAAGGCCTTCAGCAGACGCTCCCGTGGCACCACCTGTTGCTCTATCTCGTAGAACGTCTCCGATATCTCCTGGGCCCATTTCTGGACGCTGTAAGGAAGAGGAAATGCGGATTTTCAGTTAGGTAAATAGTTTGACTTTTTATTAATTACATTCATACACGCGTGAAAATGGGTCTTCCTTTCTGGAAAATCAGATAAGCTTAAGATGGACAAGGATAGTCGTGAAGCTGAGGGGATCTTAAAAATGACATTTTACAAGTCGGTGACACTGGGGTCACCCCTATCGCTAAATTTATTAATGTCTGTTATCTTGCACCTATAGTGCCTGAACCTGTCGGTACCCCGTGACCCCGTGGGCTGTAGTATATTGTGTAATGTGGGTAGGTGGAATTTATTTATAAATAAATCAGTCTGTGACCACCCATCATGTTGTTTACTTCATGGTGACAGCGGTGCGCGTATTATTAAAGTATAAACTCGGAAATAATCATTTGGCAGATAAAAATTAGTGTTTTAAACATAATTACGTCGATTACTGTGCTTTAATACAAAAATGGAACACGCACGCCCGCCAGTGGAGCTAGTGTTGGAAGGTGGGCCAGCGAGTCGCGCGGACGCGTGGCGGAGATGGCTAAAACAATTTCAAGTGTTTTTGAAGGCTTCTGGCGTTTCCAAGGAACCACAGGACGTACAAGCTAGTCTCTTAGTAAATCTCATCGGGTCAGAGGGGTACGATATTTTCTCCACTTTCAAATTCGCAGACGAAAAAGATCGCGACAACGTTGATGAAGTGATAAAAAAATTTAACGGGTACTTTGGTACAAAAACAAATACCACTATGATGCGTTTTAAATTCTTTACACGTAGTCAAGACACGGGAGAGAGTATCGACGAATACGTTACGGCCCTGAAGTTGATTAGCAGACACTGTGAGTTCGAGCAACTGGAGGATGGGTTGGTGCGCGATCGTATCGTGTGCGGGGTTAAAGACTGTACACTTCGAGACAGATTGCTGCGGACAGACGATCTAACGCTAGAGAAAGCAATTAAAATATGCCACGCAAGCGAATTCTCAAACGAGGAGGCAAAACAAATCGAAGGCGTGAAAATCGAGAAGGATTCATCTGTGGACGCTGTGTGGATGTCCCGAGGAGCGTCGCGAGGCGCGGCGAGGCCGTGGCGAGGGCGCGGCGGCGCGCGCTGGACCCGCGCGCCCGGCCCGGCCGCGGCGGCGTCGCCGGTGCCGGCGCACGGGGCGCCCGACCGCCCGCGGCCGGTCCGATGCTGCGCGGCGTGCGGAGCCATGCAGTGTGACGGATTCACTCAGTGTAGTGCGAGAAATGTGAAATGTTTCTTGTGTGGCCATAAAGGTCACTATAAAAGGTTATGCCCGGTACGTAAATCCAATAATGTGTTCCATTTGCAGCAGAATGAAGATGAACCATTTTATGTGTCTACGATTTATAGGATTGATGACTCAAGATTTATAAACTGCAAGTGGTTTGAGACACTGTATCTTACTCACAATGAAATTCAGCATAATTTTAAATTAGATACAGGGTCGGATTTGAACGTGTTATCTAAATATAATTATTTAAAGTTAGGGTTGCCAATAAACAGTATTTTGTTGGATTCTGTAAAGGCTCAGTCATTCATTGGCAGCTATTTAAATATTATTGGTTCATGCATGATACAATGTACTTATAAAAATAAGAAATATATTTTAAAATTTGTTATTTGTGAAAACGATTGTCGTAGTATACTAAGTAAATATGCTTTAGAAGAACTGAATCTGATAAAACGAATATATTCAATAAACTTAAAAGACTATGACAATCTATTTCAAGGATTAGGTAGGCTTTCGGGAATTTACAGAATCCCAATTGAAAAGGAAGCAGTTCCTGTCATCTGTCCGGTTAGGAAAATTCCTCTAGAATTACGACAGAAATTGAAGTATGAATTGGACAACATGGAGGCCTTGGGGGTAATTAGGAAGGTTTCACATCCAACTTCTTGGGTTAACGGTATAGTCGTAGCTGCAAAAAAAGATGGTAGCCTGCGTGTATGTTTAGATCCCCGACCTCTCAATCGGGTCATTCGCCGACAGCACTATCCACTGCCGACACTGACCGAAATATCTTCAAAGCTGACAGGAGCGCGCTATTACAGTAAGCTCGATGCTAGGTCGGGATTCTGGATGGTGTCATTGGACGATCAGAGTGCGGACCTGTGCACTTTCGGTACGCCGTATGGACGGTACCAGTTTCTACGTCTCCCCTATGGCATAAACTCGGCGTCAGAGGTTTTCCACTCCAGAGTTAGGCAAATTCTAGAGGATCTAGAGGGCGTCGACTCATTCATCGACGATATCATTGTTTGGGGATCATCAAAGCAAGAACACGATGATAGGTTAACAAAATTATTAGAACGGGCAGCACAAGTAGGTATAAAATTCAATCGGGAAAAATGCGAATTTTGTGTCTCAGAGGTAACCTACCTCGGTCATACATTCAATGGCAATGGTATGTGCATTGATGAAAACAAACTTAAAGCCGTGTTGGACATGCCCACTCCAAATGACAGGTCGGCGTTGGAGCGTTTCCTGGGCATGGTTAATTACTTGTGTAAGTTTATAGCGAACTATTCAGAAAAGGTAACTTCACTTCGAAATCTTTGAAAAAAAGATAATGAGTGGATATGGGGTGATACCGAGGACGCGGTGGTGCGGCAGCTGAAGCGCGAGCTTTGCGAAGCGCCCGTGCTTGCCCTGTACGCGCCGGGCCAGCCCGCCGTGGTCTCCGTTGACGCGAGCAGCCACGCCCTGGGCGCGTGCCTGCTGCGGGCCGGCCGCCCGGTCGAGTTCGCCTCGCTCACACTCACCGATACCCAGCAGAGATATGCTCAGATCGAGAAGGAGATGCTGGCAATAGTGTTCGCCTTGGAGAGGTTCCATCAATATATATTTGGTAATACGAATGTAGTTGTCGAATCGGACCACAAACCATTGGAATCTCTGTTTAAGAAGCCCTTGGACTCGGTTCCGGCGAGACTCCAACGAATGATGTTGCGGGTTCAAAGGTACGACTTCACAGTTGTTTATGTGCCAGGCAAGCACATGTACGTAGCTGACACACTGTCGAGGGCGGCGCTACCAGAGCAGCTGAGCGAGAAGCTGACAGAAGAGGTAGAAAGCCAGAGCTGTTTTCTAATTAAACAGGTAAGGTTCAGCAATGGTAAGTTGGATTGAATTAAGCAGGGTGTAAAAAGCGACGCGGAGTGTCAAAAATTAATCGAATATATTAACAGTGGTTGGCCACGAAATAAATATCAAATGGAGGCATCCGTACGGTTCGCTTGGGATTACAGGGAATGTTTCGAGTATATCGACGGGTTGATATTAAAAGATAATTTGGTGTACGTGCCACGTAACCTTCGAGGTGAGATGGTGTCGCGGGTGCACGAGGGTCACCTCGGCATAGACCGGTGCAAGCGTCGGGCGCGGGAGGTTATGTTCTGCCCGGGCATGGCCGGCGACGTGGAGCGGGCGGTGCGCCGCTGCCGCGCGTGCGCCACGCTGGCGGCCAGGCCGCGCGCCGAGCCCGCGCGCCCGCACGAGATCCCGTCATTGCCGTGGCTCAAGGTAGGCTCAGACGTTTTCGAACTCAATGGCAAATACTTTTTAGTCCTAGTTGACTATTTTTCAAATTTTGTAGAAGTGAGCCCGTTAACTTCTATAACCTCTAAGATGGTCATAACGGCTATGAAAGATCAATTTGCGCGGCATGGAATTCCATCCGAATTAATAACAGATAACGGACCCTGCTATAGCTCTAAAGAGTTTGCCTGTTTTGTTCAAAAGTGGGGATTCACGCATAAAACATCGTCACCAAATTATCCGCAGTCAAATGGACGCAGCGAACGGGCGGTGCGATCTATTAAGGAATTATTGAAAAAGGCAATAGCATCCAATTTAGACTTCTATTTGGGCTTGCTTAATTATCGGTCATCCCCTAGGGATGGACTAGCCAGCCCGGCGGAGCTCATGATGGGACGTAGATTGAGTACACGGCTACCTACACATTTATGTAAATTAGAACCTGCAAGGGATAATAGCTGTGATTACTCTAGAATAATGGCTAATGTAAACAACAGCAAAAATAGGTACGATAAACGAGCGCGCGCCCTGCCCGAGCTGCAGGTAGGCGACGCCGTGGTCGCTGTGGACGGCAGCGGCGCGCGGCGGGCCGCGCGGGTGTCGGCGCGCGCGCCCGCCCCGCGTTCCTATTTCGTGACGGACGAGCGCGGCAAGCGCTACCGACGGAATAGGAGGCACCTGATCAAGCTGCCGTCGTCGCGAGACACGTCTCCCGCATTATCTCATGAGGTAATGTCTGGTGATGACAAAAGTGACGGCAGTCTGTACGAGGAGCCGTCGCAGGGGGTTAAGTGTGATACGCCAATTACTCGAGGCCCTCCTGAGTCCAATACAGTAAACTACAGTAGTCCACCTAGGCGAGCAGCTGCTCGAGTGGCTAGGAATAGACTCGCAGAGCTATTCAAATGATATCATGACAAAAAAAAAATAGTTACTACTTTGTTTACATTTTTTATATTTACCTTTAGGTAATTCTATATATTATATAAGTTAGTAGGTAGTTATGCCTATTGTCTGAGGTAGGATAGTATACGAGGTTTGTTAAACATATTTGGATAGGTATAATATAAATATATCTGTTACAGTTGTACTTGTATGGAGGTACGTAAATACCTATATGTTATTAACTGCTAGTACAAATTGGAAATACTTATTTGTTATGATGCTGTATAGGTGGCGGGTTGATCACGTGTCTAATTTAGTTAAGTTTACAGTTTGTTTACTAGTTATTAGAGCAACGTATTATAATGACTTTTATTGTTATTGCGTTTAAATTTATTTCTTTGTAAGAACTTTGTTTATTAAAGGAAGAGATGTAGTATATTGTGTAATGTGGGTAGGTGGAATTTATTTATAAATCAATCAGTCTGTGACGACCCATCATGTTGTTTACTTCAGGCGACCCAAGAAGCGATGGATTGACATCGCTGGCTTACGACGCGAGGTTGCCGAAAACCGGGGGAAGTGGAGAAGAATGGGTATGAAAGCGGACTCTGGCAGAGGCCGGGATAAGCGCTAGGACGATGATGATGATCTTGCACCTATTGTATTTACGGCTTTCATTTAATTAATTTAACTATATTAGGGCTAAATGGTGCTTTTTTAGTTCTTCCAAGAATCTACTTAGTCTTGTAAATTTTTTAAAACGTTAGATCTGGCCAGCCCAGTAGTCGGCCACAGCAACAAATTTATCAGTCGCCAGGAACAGTTGCTCCCTATTGCACGAATCAGGACAATGAGGACAAGAGAGCAGATGCGCCATGATTTGGGTTGGAGCTCCACAGTCGCATCGCTGCAGGGATTCGATGGGTGCGATGGATTCAGGAGGCGCTGGGTGTTAAGCGCGATAGCTGCTCTCTTGGCTCCTTATTCTTTCAATAATAGAACATATCGATTAACGAATTAAATTTACGAAATCCTTGACACTAACGTGAGTAGTAGAATAGAGTTGAGTGAGTAGGGTAGTGTATAAACTCGTTCTAGTTAAACTCGTATTAGTTCTTACATTGGTTCTACCTACACTGCTCGATATTTATTTATTTATTATTTATTTATTTAACAGTTTATTGCACACAGTAAAATACATAGAGAAACATCATACATATAGACGACACAACAGGCACTACTTATTCCTAAAATAAATTTCTTCCAGCAGGCCTACAGAAGAGAGATATGATAAGTAAAGCAGATCGACGTGCGCGATATAGAATACATACTAAAATACTTAAACATAATTAACTTCTCAAATAAAATATAATAAATATAATATAAACATATAATAATTTTATTCCTAAATTATACTATTTGTAGATTCAAAATCTATTATTTTCTATAATATATTAATACATAAATTTATTAATTACAAAATACGTCAATATATTTTACATAATCAAAAAATTAACTTAAAACTAGATATCCGTACAACTTCGTCATAAAACTTAAACTAGATATTTAACCCACTCTTTGCCATTCCCGGTGCAAAGGTGCCCATAACACTAGCAGCGTTGCCACGCTGAATGGCGATGGACAGCCTCTGCAACAGGAATGACCCAGAGCGGGGGTCACCACCCCTCTCCCTCATACGACGGCCAACATCTTTGAGAAACACCCTCGCTTCCTCACACCAACACCCGGTCGTTTCCGCTGCGAGAGCGACAAATAAATAATTGTTTTGCAGCGCGGAGTATTTGTCCCTTTTTCTAAGGGCCGCAGACTCCGCCGCTGCCCCAGCCGCTCTAACGGTGCGACCGAGATGCGAAGCCGCAAAGGTACTGACACATGTGGCGTCCCACAAAAGGCATTTGCCCTTATGCCACGGCACCAGAGTCACACCATCAGGTCTCTTGCCGTCGGACCTGCTCAGTCCGGGAGGCTCCAAGGCGCAAGGAATGTTGGAAGAAACCAGTGCTCTCCGGACAATATCATTGAGGGCGTGGTGACGTGGAAATCTTCCCAAGCATCGACAGCAACTCAAAGCGTGGTGAACATTGGCTTCAACTCTGGATCCGCAGATGCATTGATGAGGTTCGCATACATCGCAGCCCAAGCGAAGAGCCACAGCCACCCGCAATGACTCGCTATCTAAAAGCGTGCCTAGATGTGGCGATGGCAAAGCGTGCAACCACGCACCTGACTCTGGCTGTGATACTGCCTTAAGCCTTGCGAGGTCTAAACCCATAGCCACACCCTCCAGCTGCTCCAGCACCCTCTTCGCGCCAATATTGTCCCAAGACCGCTGACTCTCCGGGCACTCAGTTTTAGGCGTAGTCGGGTTATATAATAATAATATATTATATATTATAATACATACTATGCATACATATCTATGTACAACTAGACAGAGATAGACAATGTTCCTTGATACGCTTTTTAAAAGTCTGTAGTGATATTGTTGTAAGTATTTTAACTTGCAACTCTAAATTCATGGTAGATTTGTATTGTAGACTTTTTCATAGTGCAGTACTGCTTACCATGAGGTAGGAGGCTAGCTTGATCGCCTACTTAGTGCCATAAAAATAGTGACTAAAATGCCCTTCCCAGAAAGTATTAATGCGCTAACGCACTGCTGCTGAGCCAAATTCCTTATCTGCTACTCAGTGACAATTACGTAAGACTACAATATAAACTTGTTGTTGTAAAGTTTCACTTGGCAGCGACTCAAACAGACGAACCATTGCGCCTGTATTCGAAATTCAGTACTCTCAAAATTTGGTCGTTTACTTTCCACTTTTCCACTATCCACGCGACAACACTGGCAAATATGCAAATATCGGACATCTGGTGCGAAAGCTTGTAACGTAACACTGTCCGACGGACAGTGCCAGGCTCAGTTAAAAATAAAAACAACGAATATCAGGGTAATGGGTTTATGTACAATCAGTCCAGAAACTAACAATCTACAAAACAAGAAATTTATAAAAGAATTTAAAATGTTAAAAGTACGAAAGTTTTTACGAAAGTCCACAACTTATGCCCGGGCTGGATCACTGGGTTCACTGTTGGCCGAAAAGTACAGGTTGCAGATTGACTCGACAGACTATTTAATTTAGAAAACTTCGAGGATAAACTTTTATGCAGTCACGTGCATAATTTGACCGGTCGACTGGTATTTAATTTTTGGTTTCTGAAGATAGCTTCTTCTAGCTATGATACTAATCCACCTTCTAGTTCGAAGGCTGGGAGAACTCTGCCCACTCATCCGCTGCACTCTCTAACGAAGTGTTCGATATTTATTTTCGGACGACCTCGTGTTTAGCAGCCAAAGATATAATCCATGAAGGTATGATAAAGAATTGGATCCAGCAATTATCTAGAATAAGGGGAGCACAAAAAAGATTAAAATCTCCGCCATTTATGAACTGTGTCCGCCTGACAACATATGACATATAAAGAATAAAATAATAAAAGATTAACGATTAACGACCCGTTGCCATTTCATAAAAAAATGAATGAATGAAGATTAACGTCAATTTGGAAAATGTGATATTATAAATACTAAATGCAATATTTGCCACGAAAGAAACCTTCTAATGTGATGGAAAAATGACCCCCGTGGCATGGGGGCAAACTTGGATTCATAAAAAGGAAAACAAGAAGATACTACGGTAAGAATCCAGACACACACCCCAATACCCTTGTATTTGTCCAAAAACCCTCATTACTTTTACCAATTGGATATTTAGGAAACGAGAGATCATTTCCCCAAAAGAAAATACTCTAATCGAAGTTCGATTCGATTCAAAATATTTGTAGAACGTAATTACAACGTAGTCAGAATTTACAGTATTAACTAATTTTCCAGGCAAAGATGATGAGCATTCAGAGCCTGAAGGGCCAAACCCAAGAATATACCAATTATATGTATAAAATTGACAATAAAAGTGTCAACGTGCTGAACAGTTATTTGAACAGGAGTAACAGTAAGTACAGCTTCAGGGCAAGACCCTACAAGCTGTCATATAAATGATGTTGTGACAGCATTTTTACGGATTCGGAACGGACGCAGTATGTAAGGACGTTTGTCCAATGTGTTTGGGCGGTGGTGTCGGCGATCGTGTGTCCCCAATGCGATGATTTTGGTGATTCAGTTCGTTATAGCGAACGACGCGGTGTGACGGCAGTGTGTGGACAAGTTTAAACGTGTTTCGTAGTAGCCCGTCACAATCTCGTGTAGTAGAATCGAGTGATGTTGAGTATGCCAGTAGTTTATATGTGCATAGAGACGCACTCTTGATGTTCTAAGGTTCTTGTCCTCTTTCAAGTCAAGTCAAATTATTTTATTCAATTGAGGTTTTATGAAAAACACTTATGTATGCCAATTACATTTCTATTCTCCCTCCAATTGCCTTCTTCCTCTCTCTGTATCCTTATATACCTACTTAATTTTTTTTGTTTCGGTCTGTGAATATCTTTTACGTAATGTTAATTAATTTTTGTGTATTTTATCTGACCAAGACACGCTATTGCCAATTCTTTTCGCACGAACTATAGCCAATGTGTTATATTTGCCGCTGACGTGTATAATTAGTAGCTTCTCGTAGCTCGCTCTACGCAGCTTTTCGTAGCTCGCCCTACGAGGCTGTTCGCAACTCGCGTTCGAGGTATATACCTCTGATCGGTCAAGTATCTGAAATTAGTTTTGCTGACAAAATTATATGCAAGCAAATTCTTTAATTCTACTAAATTAGATATGAGAAGTTGAGATTGAGAACATTTTTATGGATATGTTTGGATGATTGATGCTCTTTAAAAAAAAAGTACTGAACGGATTTTGATGAACTCTTGAAGTATTGTAAATTGTAATCCAGAATAACATATATCTACAATTTAGCACGAAATTCAATGTGGTTCCCGCGGGAACACGTCGTAACCCAATTTTATGCGGACAAAATGAAAAAAGCCATTTCTTTTCCTTCTTTTTCTTTGGATATAAAATAATTCTTACATAAGCCAGTCACTAAGCATTCGACTCACTGTTCTGCTTTGTGGCGGCATCCATTACGCAAAAATATTTGGTATTAGTGGTGGCAGCAGTGTGCAGTGGTAGTGTTGTGCCATGCTCAAATAGAACCTATTAACATAGTTAGGAAAACCCTGTGTATTCTGTGCTAAATGTACTATAGGTTGCTCGATTTCACATTATCTACGATTTTTTATATTAAAATACACTGTCAAGGAGCGTCGACGGCCGAGTGGTTAAGATGTCCGACTCGTAAGCGACTATTTTCTGTGTTATGTACTTATGTAAATTTGTTAAATACTAACTGATGCTTTTACGATGAGGTAAAACATAGTGATAAAACCTACACATTTAGGCGACTAAATGTGTATCCATGATTCAATCTGGTCAGGTTCTCCTGGTAGCAGGGTCACAGAGGCCCTTGGCCGCGTGGTGTTCGGCAGAGTAGAATAGCACCAACCCCTTACATTCATGGGTGTCGTACAAGGCGACTAATGTTTTCGAGGCAAAAGATCAAGAGTCTCCGTAGTCTGGAAAATGGGCAGCAGCATTTTCCATTATTATATTTAAACACTGCGATCTCCAACCCGCCTGCCAAGCGTGGAGATTATGGCAATAATCTCCACGCTTTCGTGGGAGAGGCCCTAAGTCCTGCAGTGGACTGTTACGGGCTGTGGTGTGGTGTGATCGCCATCTGACCTCAGTGACTCTGTTAACTGGGGAATCTGATCATGGTTACACATTCAGTCGCCTGATGTAAGAGGTTAGGCAAAACTGTAGGTTACTTAAATCGTTAACTCTTGCTAACTCAGAGTTAATGTATTGATTTTTGATACACAGCTTATATTGTACCAGTAGAAATTAACTCAGAGTCATCAAATCCAAGTTCGGAGTTCATTGTAAATGATTTCAGTGCACCGCTCTCTCTTGCCCCACAGTGATTTATTTAAGACAATTATTTCACGTCGACATGTCGTTTTTGACATATCTGACACAGAGTTAATTGTTTAACCTTGGCACATCAGTGAGTTAAATTTTTTTATATTTAACGCAAGGATAGCCGCTAATTCGGTGGGCGGTGCAAGATATAATTCAAATTTAACTCCGAAGTAGCATTTACGAGTTAACCATGTCAACTGAACTTAGAACAAGTGGCCCTTATTATGCCATCACGTTACCTAATTATCCTAGTAGGTACCTAATTATCTGATCTTCCAAATCCTGGATGATGGTTAAGGCGGTCCCTGGGGCCCTCGCGCGCGATTTCACAACCAGGGCATCAAAGCCAAGATGACCAAAGCAGTGGTATCTGCTACTAACTAGTTATGGCCGTAACTTACTCATCAGGTGAAATTTTTCTTGGTTCCTTCGGTGTGTTGTCTGCAAATATCTTGATCTTCTGCTGGTCAGGCGGCAGCGTTGGGGCCTCCGGGGCGGCCGTCGTCGTCGTCCTCGGGTGAAACACCTTTTTCAAGGGAGTTTTCTTCAACTCACTATTCGCCAACGCGATGAAAATTGTCCCAGCAATGAGGCTGTACCACATTTTTCAAATTTTGAATTTTTCCCTCTTCATCTGCACAGTTACCGGCAAAAAGAAATGTACAGTGTAACAATATTGTAATTTAAAATATGTAGTTCACGTGTTCTATAACTAATCTCTAATAACTTTCGATTCGGAGCAATTATTAAGTGATCCGTGTCAACTTTGGTTAACAAAACAACAACATTCACATTTCGCCTGCTTATGATTTGAAAAAAAACACAAACACCGTTCTAAATAAGAATCACTACTGCAACTTGCGGCAAATAAATCCTGCCCTACTTTTTCTAGACACTAAGAAATGCGTGCACTATTTTGCGTGTGTTTGGAATCTGTGAGATGAGGCTGCGTCTACGAAGGGAGGGCGTACGGAGGGAGGGGGATGGGAAACCCGCCAGAGTGGCGCCAGTCGGCCCAGTGACCCCCAGCACCCCTCGTTACAGATGCTGCCAAATTCCTGTATACAATTCGATACTTGGTATGGAGATATGAATTTGATTGTGATGTGTCTTGCCTGTTAAGTTCCTGAGAGTATCGAAGAAGGGTTAAAACATGATTCAGGTTACCTAATCTCAAATATCGAATGTCGAATTTTACTTTTATAATTATTAGAACATCGGTAGGACCTTATGTAACTTATTTGTAATCTGTGTACTTAGTTATAGGTGTTGGTAATAAATTAATAACATCGTCTTAGTTAATACTTTGTGTATCGCATTCTTGATGGAACTCCATTGTATGATAAATGAAAACACTTTTAAAATACAAGTTTCACTATAATAAAAATCAAACTTATTTAATTGCCTTTGGTCTTATACACTTCAATGTTCCTTATTTATTTATTTTATTTATTTGGAAGATTAACAGCTTACAATTAACATAAGAGTAGTAATATAAAACAATCAAAAGCCAAGGTCAAGGTTAAGGTGAAATATAAGGTTTATTATATTTTATAACTAAGTGATAATCATACAATATTTACAATATTAAAACTAGTTACCAACTTAAAATATCATTTATACAAAAAAAAATAAAAACAAAGCACACATACAAAATATTCTAAATCGCTACCAATTTGGAAGAAGTCTGTCGGCGTTATCTCTTTGTATTGCCAAGCTCAAACGCTGCAGTAGGTTCGAGCCAGGCCGTGGGTCGCCTGTCGTCTCAATCAGGTGGGCAGATAGGTCCTAAAAGATATTTCGATCATTCAGCTTCCAGGACCCCATCGTCTCTACCTCAAATGGCGCAAATAAGTACCTATCAACTTTTTTTTGTCGAAAGATACCACGTCATCCGGGGGAATGACGTGGACATGTGGGATTGCCTGAAAATGGACCCTACCCAGTAAAACTTCTCTATGTATCCACAACCGCTAATTATCGGAACACCACAGGACCTCATAGATAGGTTTCGCTGTGGTGCAAATAAGTATCTCTGGCCAAGGGCTACATATTACTGCATATGGTGTTGCTGATGTCAATAGGCGGCGGTGACCACGTTCCGCTTATCAGCTGAGCCGCTTGCCTGTGTCTGCCATATAATGCAAAAAATACAGCTAACAACCCTTGTTAACTGTATTTTTTAGTCATTTAACATCGTCGTCTATATAACTGACTAGTTATTTTCTGTACGTCAGTGTATTTTAATGTCAATGGAATTTTCTCAAAGAAATATTAATTCGGTTTCGCAGCTTCGTTCGTATGGATTCTCTCATTCGTTGTAGTACTTTTTCAACCTACACATTTTTATACCAGTTTTCACACCACTTTCGCGACCAAAGCGTCTGGTAAGAGAAAGATCGGAAGAAATGCAATGGACAGTACTGTTGCAATAGAGAATTCAGGTATGTAGGTATAACTTACTTAGATGGTAAGTTAAGAGTTCTTACGTCAAGCGTTTGCGACTCACAATGCACTCTTTGTAAGTTTTTATTCAAAACTTACCTTTAATAATTGAGTTTAATAATCATACATCCTCACAGTTTATTCGAACGTATTACGTCCAAATCACCAAAACATGTACTTTGAAGCTACTTTCCGTAGGTACTACAACGTACTTTCATCGCTTTGTAAGATCTTACATTTTTATCAGATAGTCAAAAGAACATTGTTTTATTACGACATCAATCAGTGCGCCGACCAATAGACATTAATTAAGTTAAATTTTATCACAGATTTACTACATAGATTGCAATTTTTACGGTATATAACTGAATTGTACTGTCGTACGGGCAAAGAGACACATCATAACCCAAAGAAGCATTATGAAAGGTACGTTTTAAGTGTTATATTTGGAGGTTAGTAATTAATGGTGGATGATACTCTAAGTATTCTTCTATGGATATCTTAAATTGTCTGCCTCTATGACAAACGGTACAATTCCTCTTTGGGGACACCACATGAACGGTTAGATGGTGATGAGATTCACGTGTTAGAAGATTAGTGTATCATAATAATCAAGCCTTTATTTTCATTGTCGCCAGGTCTTACGCCAGTGTTGTTGCTTGCTTTGGTAGCAGCGGTTGCTGCGAACCCTGTTAAAGTATCTTACTCGAACGCGGATGGGGTTTGGATCGTGCGCCCAGACACACCCGAAGTAGATTCACAAGATGATTCACCATTGATCATAAACCCAATTTTACCAGTACCTGAAGGGCCTATCGTTGGTGAGCCTCCAGCGCCTGAACCTGAAAGCCCTATTGTAGGCCAGCCTGAAGCTCCTGAACCTGAAAGCCCTATCGTAGGCCAGCCTGAAGCTCCTGAACCTGAAAGCCCTATCGTAGGCCAGCCTGAAGCTCCTGAACCTGAAAGCCCTATTGTAGGCCAGCCTGAAGCTCCTGAACCTGAAAGCCCTATCGTAGGCCAGCCTGAAGCTCCTGAACCTGAAAGCCCTATTGTAGGCCAGCCTGAAGCTCCTGAACCTGAAAGCCCTATCGTAGGCCAGCCTGAAGCTCCTGAACCTGAAAGCCCTATTGTAGGCCAGCCTGAAGCTCCAGAACCTGAACGCCCTATTGTGGGCCAGCCTGAAGCTCCTGAACCTGAAAGCCCTATCGTAGGCCAGCCTGAAGCTCCTGAACCTGAAAGCCCTATCGTAGGCCAGCCTGAAGCTCCTGAACCTGAAAGCCCTATTGTAGGTGAACCTGAGGCTCCAGCGCCAGAAAACCCAAATGTGGTTGAGCCTGACTCTCCTGCTCCTGAAAGACCTATCGTGGTTGAACCTGAGGTATTCGAACCTGAAAGACCTATCGTGGTTGAACCTGAGACATCCGAACCTGAGCGACCTATCGTAGTCGACCCAGTACCTGAAACTCCTATTGTTGTGGAGCCAGAAGAGATTGAGTTCCGAGAAAATGGATGCCCAGTTGACCCCGAAATTCACTGGCTGCTGCCTCACGAATACGACTGTGGACGGTTTTACCAATGCGTCTGGGGGGGGCGAGTTCTGAGGAGATGTCACTCACCACTTCACTTCAACAGCGAACTTCAAGTAAGTGTAACTTTGTAATATCTGAAAACATTAGCTTGTTGAACAAATGTTTGTTGAAAAGGAGTTGTCTCATAAATAAATCATTTTGAAAATAGACATCTTGGCGTAAAAGTCCCAGTTGAGCTATCGCGCGCGAGGGCCCGTGGTCCACCTTGACCATGATCCAGGATTTGGCAAATCAGGTAATTACAGTGGAGCGACTGCCATCTGACCATACAACCAATTCCATTCCATCATCCATCTCAGCAAGACCTACGTTATCAGAGACTATAGGATACCTACTTTGTTTCGAATTGTAGCCTTGATTTCCGATTGCGGTGTGCAGTCGTAAAATATATCTCGAATCTCGTAAATGAATACTATTTGTGGTAAATAAATACGTTGAGCAGGCATGAGATAGCGTAAAATCTGTTCAATTACGCACGTAATTATAATAAATCAATATATCAGTCGGCATAGTGCTTATCTCTCCTACCAATATTGTTGATGTTATGACGTGGATGTGTTTTTGTACGGTATTGAGCCACCTGAGCCATATTGCGCTGACATCAACTAGTGAGATAAAGGCAGGTGAATGATAATTGAGCCACTTGAGCCTTCTCTTACTGTAATATTTATTTACCGATGTGGCTCCATAAATGAATTAAATTTACATACTGCAGCCATTACTGTGCTAAAATAACAGTTTGATACGCCCACTTCTTCACCGTTGGCGACGCCGTCAACTAAACAGAGAAGTTGGTCGACGATGTGCGGGCTCAATGCGAGCGCTGCGCGTTTTTTATAAATATAAAACGTCAAAAGTAATAAAATAAGCTTTCTTGGCGTTAATGTCCCGGTTGTGGTCTCCCGCGCGAGAGCCCGGGGTCCGCCTTGCCCAAGACCTTGGATTGGGCAGATCAGGAAATTACAGTGGAGTGACTGCCAATCGACCTTCGTAACCCTGTTAACAGGGGAACCTGATCCGATTGGATCATGGTTACACATTCAGTCGCCTGAATGTGCAGGTTTCATCACGATATTTTCCCTCACCGTAAGAGCAAAGATTCGTGTTCAACTAGTGTACTTACATATATATAACTCAGTAAAGAGTCATTAGTACATGGCGGCATTGGGATTCAAACGGGGGACCTCTGGCTTACACGTCGCAAACGCGACGCTCCAGCCACAAGCTTATTGTTATTAGTATAGAAACCAAAATTGCGTAAACATTTTGGACAAATCGTGCGTAAATCGCGTACGTCTGTATAGGCTTTCCAAGTGCCACGGACTTATCTGACTTATCCTCAATTTTATTGTGGTTTTATATGACTTTGTGGTCTGTTTTTCAGGTCTGCGACTGGCCGTGGGATGCTGGCTGTGAGCCTGAGGCTAAAGTCGGCATTGTGTCCGGAAACCGCATGACTTGGCAAAAAGAAATCAGAGTTTAACTCTATATAATTATGTGTACCCATGGTACACTATAAAGTACAATGTGCTATTGCCACATTACCTCAACATCTGTAAATACCTGTAATTTATATCTATAATTAATAAAATATTTACACAGAAAGTTCGCTTCTATTTTAATGAACTTACAAACTATTCGAGAGTGTCTCACGGTGTAGGTAGGTAAATACATTTTAGTAGAAAAGACAATGATATTACTGCATGCGGTATAAAAAAGAACTAACATCGTTAATAGGGAAACTATACAGAAAGGAAGATAACTAACGCTCCCTCACGCTGATTAAAATCGTTGTCGTTTAATCTTTCCTTTCTGTAACTCATCCCACATCCAACGCAGCCCGCGGGCTGAAGCGAACACTATCAATTATGTTTATATTTCTATATGGTCAACTCTCTAATGAAGCACACTTTAGTATCAGAAGGTCCTAGGTAAAACGTGGCGACAAGGCACACCCACCCGACCTCACATAATATATTATTTTAATCTTTCACATTAATATTTGCATGTCAGTGCCTAAACTGACTGAATGTGAGAACTGCATCTCTGATCATTATACCATCTACATTGATAATGTACCTTATTTTAATTCTTAATTCCTGCATAATTTCCGTTCTATTAAGTATGCTGTGCTATCTACGCGACTCATAATTGGAGTGTCAAACATTGTTTGTTACACATCCCTATAGCAGGGATTTCCAAGTCCAAAATTTAAATAATAAAGATGGAGCTGATTAGGCGCTGATAGCCAAACGTCACAATGACTAAGAAAATATAGTCTTATACAAGGTGTCTCTGTAAAATGTGAACAGAGTGAAACTGATAGTAACAGTTATTTTTAATGTTATAGAATAGAATAGAATATATTTTTATTGCGTAAAATTTGGTTTACAATAGATCTTAATTAACATTTTCACACAGGTTCACACAATTTGCCAGAAACTGGCATGCAGTAATTTATAATAATTTAATTAACATCGATAACGCAAAAATAATAATTATAATGTCAATAATTAAGAACAATTAATTATTCAATAAAATAAAAAATATGTGATTAGCGAATAAAATAATAACATAATATAAAATTGAAAAAAAAATAATTAGTACAATGTTACTTTCAACAATTAAATTCATAAAATCCTAATAAAAAAAAAATCATCTTGGCGTTAATGTTCCGGTTGTGCTCTCTGGAACAAGGGCCCGGGGTCCACCTTGACCATGATCCAGGATTAGGCAGATCAGGTAATTACAGTGGAGCGACTGCCATCTGACCTCCATGACCCTGCTACCAGGGGAACCTGACCAGATTGGATCATGGTTACACATCCAGTCGCCTGAATGTGCAGGTTTCATCACGATGTTTTCCCTCACCGTAAGAGCAAAATTCATAAAATCCCAATAAATAACTACTTATCCAAAAATAAAATATGTCATTATAGAATGAAATAATTTGATAAAAAATAGAAAATAAAATAATATGTCATTGTACTTATTCACTAATAATACCTATTATATGTCTATACAAGTTCATAAAATTATTAAAATTACCCAAAACATTACGAAAAATTTATACCTATCACCTACATATTACTATTTTCAGTTGTCATCTACGTTTAAATGAGTCAAAAAATTCGGTCACAGAATAAAAACAGTTCTGTATTAGCCATTTCTTTAAATTTGAATGGTGTTAATTGCAGAAGTTTCATGTCCGTGTCTAATCTGTTTTATATTTTAATTGCCATCGAATAACTATTACAGCTATAAAGTGTCGTTGAATGGGTAGGGACAACCTGTCTATCCGGAAACCTTGTATAAAATTTGGTTATACGGCAGACAAACAGGCAAGTGGGCCACCTGATGGAAAGTGGTCACCGCTACCAATGCGTTTCCCGCCTCTAAAGAGACCTCTAAAATACCTCTTGAACGATCCCATGTCATAGTCCAAAGATCAAGATATTTATTTTTAGTAAATGTTGGTACAATAATTGGTGTTAACAAAATTATAATCATGTCCCAAGAACAATTCATCGTTTTGGATAGGAAAATATTCAGTAGGTACACAAACATTATATCTATGGATCTAAAGTAACTTATTCAAAAATAGCTCATTTACAGAGTAAAACGTCTTATCTATTAACCAACATTTTAGTTTTTTCTGTACAAATTGAATAATTAAACTTTTCAGACTTTCAGGCAATGCGTTATATATTTTTACATACATAGCTGGACAATTTTTACAGTAGTTCGTTGTTTTTGGCACTCTAGAATAAACAAGCTTCATCTTATTCCTAGTACATCTTGGGTAAATACTTTCAGCAGTCTTTATGCATTACAAGCTTGGATTGCTTTTGACGAACTTAACTATTTCGAAAGTATAGAGACATGGTAGAGTTAATATATTTAGTTGTTTGAAGTTTGCAAGTTTCGCAAAACGGCAATCCGCACATTGAACGCACACATTTCTGTTGAGCAATGAAAACTCTTTGGAACAATGTTGGCAGTTACTATCGATCTATTATAGAAATGATTTTGGTAAGTCTGTTAGTACTATGATTTGTGCATAGATGGCGTTGTTGACTAGAATTCTAATAATTTATTGATTTATTCTTTTCTACTTACTACTTATTAGTCTTTTCTACTTAATATTACTCACATTCAATTCGACTCATTTGTAGGTATTATTCTAATGTTTTATTTATTATTCATCTAACTAATGTCGTATTTATATTTAGTTAAAGAGCTGTTGTTGTTAAAGGTAGGTCACATATATTTTATTAATTAAATATCACTTATTTCAAACTAAACACGCGTTCTTTACACATATTGTTATATTAGACGGGACTTACACGCGACGTACCTTTTAAATTTGTTTTCCCGACGTTTCGGTAGGGGTAACCCTACCGTGGTTACGAGGGTAGGGTGGTATTCTATGTGAGTCTACCAGGACATCGCCGCAGCTGTCACCTCTCCACGGCAGTCTTCTTGTGACCGACGCCGAGATATATTTACTGTTTTTCTCAAATAATAATACATTAAATAATACAAGATTCAAAATGGCGGCCACTTCTTTCTAATTTTAGAGTTTTCTAACTAGTGTTCTAGGACTAATAGTTTCCGAGTTACTTACGTTTTTAATAAATTGAATAAATGGGGGTAAATCGATTTGTTTCGCTATCGAAAGTTTTCCAGCCATTGTAAAGCACACTGAAAAGCATATGTGATGCATAACCATTTGGTAAATGAATACATTCGATAAAAAAGGTTTTTAGCCCCTGGATATTCTCTTTGACATTGACAGTTGTGTGTATACATTTTTGATCTTTAATTCCATCTCCAACTATAGATGTCACTGCCGAAACATATAAAATACGATTAATTATTATGCACTATATCACTTTATTGTATAATGATAATCTTTTTTGTCTCAGCATTTTCACACACTAATAAATAAATCAATATTCACTACTTTACAATTTTAAAATTTAGATGTTATACAGAGTCGATCTTTATTACGAGCAAGTGGCGCACTCTCTAAAGGAAACACTGCGGCTGGAAGCTTTATCGACATTGAAACCGTACGAACGAGAAACGTTCTATCAAACCTTTGCGTGGACACCACTAGAGGGTCTACGTAATGGGGAGTACCCAGCCCCAGTCGAAAATTCGAACGGTTCGCCTCTATACGGAGTCAAAACGATTAAGTAGGTCGGCAGATTCGCCGGCCCAAAGATGGAAACAATACTCCATATACGGCCGCACCTGTGCCTTGCCAAGCAACAGCACTCCAAGCTTTTTTAAGGCTAGTTAGCCATACCTTCCAGGTGAGTCCGGAACCACACGCTAACCGATATGTCGATACCAAGGGTCCCGATACATTCTGAGATGGAAAGGAATGTTCTTTGGAACTGCGGCACCATGACAAAAGGATTCTTTTTGGCGGAAAATTCGCAGACCTGTGTCTTCGAGGGGTTAAATTCGACAAAGGGTAGTCTGCCCCACTGAGCAACAGTCAATTTCAATGTCTGACATAAGTCTTATTCGGCAGTCCGACACCTTGGAACGACAGACATTCGCTACGCCAGTACAACGAGGCACTAAGCCTGTCGTACTAGGCTAACTCATGTGGCCGAGACGGACTACATAGGATGGCATAAAACACTTTATTTCCTGTAGTATGACATCAGCTACAGCGTCAGCACAGGTGTTTGTGTTATTTAACGAAAATCAAAACTATATCCATGCTTACGAAGCGATGAATTCTCGCAATCCATCCCAGTCTGCTGAACCATAGTGCCATACCTTGCGCGATCCGCGGGGGCGAGCCCTCAGTGGTCAGATGTTCCAAGAGGAGCATCGACGGACATCCGGTAACCGGCTAGGTGGGTGGTCAGCAGAAGGTCTCGAAAAATGGGATCAGGCCCACAACATCCGGTAAGTAGGTCGGTTCTGACACCAGCCCCGTGAGATCATTGGCCATAGAAAATTTGTGGGCGGATCTCCCAGCAGGGTTGGTAAGACGTCTTGACACTAGATACTTAGTGTGGTTAAAGTATTCTAAGACTACCACTTCAGCAGAGGGATACCGCTTAAGAACTTTGTCAGTAGCGCATTAAATGTGCTCGAAAAACCGGGAAGGCCCCCCTGTTCCACGCACACCCATCCCACAGATTCGTCCCTTAGTTCCATGGCATCAGCTGATATAACCTTTGACGAATAGGTACACACCAGCGCGATGACGAAGCCTGTGTTCCAACTTGTATCTAGGTTAGTGGTAGTTGGCCGCAGGTGATATCTGCTTCTAGGTCAGCAAGAGTAAGGCGGGCTTCACCGTTTCAAAGTAATGGTGGACAGCGTTCAGGTTGGAATGTAAACATTTGATGTTACAAAACTCCACTCGAAGTGTGGAAAGGGGCACTCCTTCATATGTGAAAAGGTGACAAGGGGGACGCCCCGATCCCCCCGAAGGTGTTTCTGGGTCCACTCCGGGCTCCTACACCGGCACGACAGACACTCCTAGAATTTTTCGTGCAGTTGGCAGGACAGCATACCGGGCTGGAGATTCGGGTCCCCTACTAACTGACAGGCCGTCAGCACAACTCGATGGATGCTTAGCGCCAGAACCAGCTCAGTGGGCGATCATGCCTCGGCCCGCTAGCCACGTGGTCACAGGCCCTACCACCAAGCAATTTTAACTGCATTCTTGGCGCTACCTGTGGGTCACGTGTCTAGGGACGCAGTGCAGCTAGAAGTGCAATAAAAATGCTAAAGCAAGCAAGTAAGCTGGAAAATGAGCAGCAGCGTTTTCCAGTTATATTTATAACACCGCGATCTCTAACCCGCATGCCACGCGTGGAGATTATGGCAATAACCTCCACTCTTGTAGGAGAGGCTTTGCAGTGAAAAATAAGATCATCATCGTCCTAGCGCTTATCCCGGCCTCTGCCAGGGTCCGCTTTCCTACAAATTCTTCTCCACTTCGCCCGGTCTTCGGCATCCTCGCGTCGGAAGCCGTTGGCTCTCGTATCCGATTCAGCGATGTCAATCCAATCCTGGGTCGCCCACGGTGCCTCTTTCCTGATACCGGTAGGTTTAGACACCTATTTCCCACGTATCCCTGAGGCTTACGAAACACGTGACCAAACCAGCGCAGGCGAGCCTCCTCGATCTTGTCTGCGATATCCCTCACGCCAAGGCTGCCACGGATGTATTCATTACGTACTCGATCGAGCCGTGTAACTCCGCACATTCAGCGCAGCATTTTCTTTTCGTTGACGTGGAGCTCGCGATCGTGTTTCGTCAGCGCTGGCCATGTCTCGCAGCCATTGAGCATTACAGGTCTAATTATACTCTTGTATATAAGCCCTTTGAGCTTGACAGGGATTTTGGGGTCACTGAGATGACTGCCGCGAGTTCCCGCCAGTTGGCCCACGCTGCAGAGATTCGGGACTTGACATCGGGGCCGATATCGCCGGACTCGTGCATAACGGATCCGAAGTATTTGAATTTATCTGTTCTATTGACAGCTTCGTTACCTATACAGATGGTGTCGGGATCCGCGCTGCAGCTAGCCATATACTCTGTTTTGGCGATATTCAGCTTAAAACCACAGTTTTCTAGCACATCCTTCCACGTATTTACCCTGGTCTCAAGGTCCTGCCTAAGCTTGCTCACCAGTACAATGTCTTCAGCGTACTTCATAAGCCAAGAAGGCATGTTCTGAATTTCCGCTGAGATAGCATCCAGCACAATGCAAAACAAGAAAGGGCTCAGCACAGAACCCTGGTGAACACCTACAGTAATCAGGAAGGGATTAGTATGGCCTAACGATGGTTTTGACGACAGCTCCTGTATTAGCATACATGTCCTGTATAATACAAATGTACGCCTCTGGCACAGACTTTGCCCTCAGAGTACACCAAATTATCTCCCGAGGGACACTGTCGAAAGCCCTCTGCAGGTGGAGAAATGAGTAATGCAACGGTTGATTCCTACTGCAATGGGACTCCTGGAGGACCCTGAGAGCAAAGACTGGATTCATGGTGCTGCAGCCCGGCCTGAAGCCGTGTTGGCATTCCGACAAGGAGCATTCATGCACACTGCCCTTTCCTTTATAGATTGGCGTGATAATATTTACGCGCCACGCGTCAGGTATAAGCCTCGTAGCTACAATCTTACTAAGCTAAGCTTGTGAGCAAAACGCCGTCCGTACCTTTTACTCCGCGACTTTGCTAGCTTGTAGACGAGCTTGTGCCCCTCCACAGAATCCCACGATGAATAAAAATAACATAAGAAGGATTAATTCATACCCGTTAGGGTAGAATGATTCAAATTATTTTGTGAAAATTCGCCCACGTTCGTGTATCCAGCTGTACATATCAAAATAAATTCTCGGAACTACCGCTTATCTCGGCTTAAAGTAAGTTATCAATTCTAATTCGCGTACATTGATTTATTTATGCACAAATAGAAGTCTTTGTTTGCGTATTAAAAATTATAACGGATACAATATCATGTATATTTTATTTATGATGTAGTATAGAGTCGTTACGTACCTACGTGGAAGGGAAACGTTTGATGGGAATAGGTGGAATATCGACCATATATGATACACACACTGGGAAAACATCGTGAGTTTCATCACGATGTTTTCCCTCACCTGCAAACTTAGGCGACTGAATGTGTAACCATGATCCAATCTGGTCAGGTTCCCCTGGATAAGGGTCACGGAGGTCAAATTGTAATTACCTGATCTGCCAAATCCCGGATCATGGTTAAGGCGAACCCCCTCCCCCGTGCTCGAGAGCACAACCGGGACATTACCGCCAAGGTGATAATGATGATGATGGCTATTTTGTTTTGCGCTTGGCGCTTAGGGCGTTCGCTCCACCCGTTCTACCCTAGGAGTAGAAGGCCGGTCAATGGAGTCACTAACTAAGAACATATAGGTATACACACTGGCCTACTAAAGTCACTTGACCTCCTCAGTACGATTTGACTGAACTGATTCATTTATCAGTCAGAAAGTAATAGTGTTCAAGTGGTAAGTAGAAATACCTGGTAGAATGTGAGAGACACCTCTTAATCGAGAAATTATAGAACAATAAACTTTTACATTATCTGCCTTAGGTAAGGTTTCGGCCCGTAAAACAACAATGTGGCCTCTGCCCTCGTCTACATATCCATGTAGAGAGTTCCCCTACTTGGCAAAGGCTAACGTTTGTTGCGAATAGATGGAATATCGACCATATATGATACACTCATTGGCAGTGTGGTGTCCGGTAGAGTAGAATAGCATCAACCCCTTACACTCGTTGGTATCATACAAGGAGACTAATGTTTTCGAGGCAAACTTCTAGAGTCTCCGTAGGCTAAAAATGGGCAGCAGCATTTTCCACTGTTATATTTATATAACTGCGATCCAACACGCCTGCCAAGCGGGGAGATTATGGCAATAACCTCCACTTTAGTGGGAAACACCCATAGTCCTGGGGTCCTGCAGTGCACTTTTATAGGCTGTGATGATATATGTGGAATCCCAACTCGCGTATTGTGCCCCGTAGATGAAATGGGAGAAAGGCACCAGCTGTTCAAGTGCCAACTCACACTCACCGAAGTGTATCCTATAAAATGCCATCAAGCAAGCGATCCGACGACGTTCGTGGCTTTGCAACTTTGACTTTATCATTGCTATGTCACAAATGAGTCTTATGGCAAGCTTTTCAATGGAGACTAAGCCTGTCAGCAGGCATGTAAATGAATAATATGTGTGTCTGTAGTGTTTATCTGTAGCTGAAAAGTATGAAGGCATTCTTAAAGCTCGTTACATTGCTAAAGGATAGAGAAACTAATGAAGATAATGATAACATCTGTAATACCTATCTTTTACAAATAAATATTTTGAATCTTTGAATCTTTGCTTATCTAACTTAGGCTGCTTTTTGTCTATGACCGTCAATCTATGTCTATGGTCAGTCGTACCGAACTATGTCTTCTCTCTGCCTTCTGGCTATTGCTAAATATTTTTTATTTTATTTAATCTTATATTCTGAATAAACCAGCAAAACTAAATAAATATGCCCTTCATTTACCACAACAGCTGATAAAATAACAGGAAACGAACTTCAACGTCATAAGTACGATAGGAAATCCGTCAGATTGTTTCATAGCCCTTCTGCAAGCGACTCTAAAACTTACTTTGAACTTCAATAAGTACTTGTATTTATGATACGTCACTTACGTCTGTTGGTTACTGGGTGTACTTATCGGTACTGATTTGCTGTACTTTCCTAGATTAATCCGTTTAGATTGGCTACTGTTCATCAGGTATATAACAAAATCACGCGGGCGCTTCCTGTTATAGTTGCCGATTTACACTAGTAGTGCCATCATGAAAGGTGAGAGATATGTTCAATAATTTAGCGGTAGCGTTTTAGGAGATTAGCGTCTGATTTATTGAGAATTAAAGTCGGATTATCGCCAGCACAAGGCAATAAAGTGTGCATTAAAGAAATAATCACGATAATGATATGCTTACCATCAGGCCAGTAGTAAGCTTGATTGTCATGTGGTATAACATTTATTATAATGAAATACGTAAACCAGAATATTAAAACAGTCTTCAGACTTGGGACGTTCCTGCTGCAATATTTTAAGTAGCACCAAGCAATATTTTAAGTAGCATTGTGTTCAGTCCGGTAAGTAATGTCTGCCACCAGTGCTCCATGGGAATCCATGGCTTTCGCAGTGGGGGGGCTATTTGCAGCCAGAGCAACGTGTCCCGGGGTGTTGGAGGTGAGCAACGCATTGGTGACACCACGGTGTTACTTGCAGGCAGCGGTGATCACTTTCCATCAGGTGGCCGAATCCGCTAATTTACTAATGGCTCGATCGAATTATAATTGGATCGCAATCGCAGATCAATGGCAGTTTTACACGTTCTGCTACAATTAAAACTGCCGTTGAGCTGCTATTGTGGTCCAATTACAATTTGATCTAACCAAGTAAATTAGAGGACTCGTGGCCTTGTTTGTCCACCGGTTAACTAAAAGTTTGATTTACAATTATCTTGCCCCAGGAACATTAAGTTTGTTGGTGCTGGCCGCGGCGGCGGCGCTGGTGGCAGCGAGCGAGTGCCCCGCCGACTGGACGCAGGAGTTACTCCTTCGTCACCAGGATTGCAACAAGTTCTACAAATGCACCTTTGGTGTGCCCGTCGAGCAGGATTGCTGGGGGCACCTGCACTTCAACCTCGAGACCTGGCAGTGCGACTGGCCGGAAAACGTAGACTGTGAAGACAGAAACGTGCCCGGCGTTGAGCCAGAAACCGAGGAAGAAGACTCTATTGAACCTGCTCCTGAATCCGTAGAGTCTATTGAACCTGCTCCTGAATCCTCAGAGTCTATTGAACCTGCTCCTGATACCTCAGAGTCTATTGAACCTGCTCCTGAATCCTCAGAGTCTATTGAACCTGCTCCTGAATCCTCAGAGTCTATTGAACCTGCTCCAGAATCCTCAGAGTCTATTGAACCTGCTCCAGAATCCTCAGAGTCTATTGAACCTGCTCCTGAATCCTCAGAGTCTATTGAACCTGCTCCAGTATCCTCAGAGTCTATTGAACCTGCTCCTGAATCCTCTGAGCAAGAATCGTCTCCCGAAGACAGCAGTTCTGAATTCCTGGAAAATGGTTGCCCTGTCGACCCTCACGTGCACTGGCTCCTGCCTCATGAAAATGACTGCAACCTGTTCTACTACTGCGTCTGGGGCGGGAAGCAATTGAGGAACTGTGCCGGATCCCTGCATTTCAACAGGGAACTTCAGGTAAGACTTGAATTTACTCCACATGCGGTAATTCCTGCTTCTTTCCTTTGCCTTTCCCAGATAACCTCAGAATACCAATCCTTTTGCTAAAATTTACATAATCTGGTTAAAGTAAGTAGTGGTTAGCGGTTATGGCGTGAAAACGTTACGTTAAGACAGGTAGATTTGTGTATCCCGTTCTTTTTTGTAAAAAGGGCTACACTTAAAAAGGCGTTGCCGCAGGTCACTTTACACTGCTTATCTTACCTACCCCACACTACCTTTGTCCTAACGGCAACAGTTAAGTACTACTTATTAGCTGACCTATCCTGGCTTGTCACTGAGTTGTATGGGTCTCCTCAGGCTTGACATGTGAGAGAGAAATTCAAACTGTTTAGATTTCTTGAAAAACAAACAATGAAAGAACGTACGATTTTGATGTCTTCATTCGTGCCGATGGAAAAGGACGGACACTTGTGCCGATTTATGTGATCGCAATTATCTCGTAGATACTCATAATATTAAATCTAAATAACCCAAATGATTAACAAAAGTCCAATAAAAAATCTTAATTGACTCATCATCTTCCCGCCCCCCTATTTTGATAAACGTCAAACTAGAAGCGATCCCGATTATGAAATGTCAAACACCATGAACTTACAATTTCGGGAGATCGTCCGTGGTATTGTCGAAGGTTCTCATACGCAAGAGAGAGAAAGACATACGAAACAGAACAGTTGAGAGGCACCTATACGACGGACTAATTTGCGACATTGCTGTTTGACATTTCATCATTAAATTCGGGAACGCGGCTCGTTTATCAAAATCACCCTGCTGGTTGTGCTCTCGTGCACGAGGGACATAATTCCGCCTTGACCATGATCCAGAATTAGGCAGATCAGGTAATTACAGTGGAGCGATTGCCATCTGACCTACGTGACCCTACCACCAGGGGAACTTGATCAGATTGAATTATGGTTACACATTCAGACAGGTTTCATCACGATGTTTTCCCTCACTGTAAGAGCATCGGTTAGTGTTCAACTAATGTACGTAATTCAGAAAAGAGTCATTGGTATATGGCGGCAGTGTTATTCCAACGCGGTACCTCTCGCTTGCGAGCCGGTTACCTTCATTACTAGGCCACCAACGATCCTTCTTTCCCAAGAAAAGAAGAAAAAATATCTTGACTATTTTTGTATATTTCAGGTCTGCGACTGGTCATGGGACGCTGGATGCACAATATCTGCAAACTTACACATCAGCGGCAGGAAAGCGTACCGCGGGCTCTAAATCCAGGATCAAGTAGTAAAGCTAACATGTTTTAAGACAATGAAGCCGACCCGCAATGAGTATAACGCCACAATTGCAGTGGCATTTTATTGTGGCGTATCAAAAACTGACGTAATTACAAAAAAATCCACAAATCTTGACGGATCTTGTTATTAACCAAAGCAATACATATTTACTCATGTAGGCTGATATCGTTGTACATGACTAATTAATAACAATATCTTATCACTGATGGATGATATGATATCGTGCCATCGTACCTCATTAAAGTATTACCTATTGTGCAAATGATTATTTTCCTTGTTTTTTGTTATATGTAGGAGTAACCCCTTTGACAAAAATAATAACAACAATGTTTTATCAATTATTTTACGCTGTACAAATGATCCATAGATGTAATGGGCGAAAGTTAACGTTTTCTATCGATGGGCTCTCTGCTTGTCTGTCACTACGTACCCAAACAGCGACGAATTCAGGGCCTCTAGTCTGCTAAATAAGCATTTTTAATTGTAGCCGAATACCAAAAAACGCTTAGAAATGGAATTGCGCTGCGATTGCGACCACATTATAATTCAATAGAGACATTAGTGAGTTAGTGGACTTGAGGCCGTGAGATCCATCATTTTGCTGCTGACGTAGCGCAAAAGCACTGGACCATTGTCAAGGCGGACCCCAGGTTATCGTGCGCGAGAACACAACCGGGATATTATGGCCAAGATGATGATGGTGCTAAAGCACCACTGATTTCCGGCGACATGGGGGAGGTGTCAAAATGACGTATATTTTCAAAACTGTAGGTTATCTAAAACAGGCAGGTTTTAGATATAAATAAATAAATAAAATAAAATAAAAATTTATTCCATCAACTAAATTCACAATCACAATTTTATAAGTTGTAGGGGTCTCCTTTTAAGTAAGGGTTTACTTGTGTCAGGAGGCCCCGTTGTTCTAAACAGAGTTATCGAAAGCAATTTAGTGGGGAACAACATTAAAAGATATTTAGATAACCTACAGTTTTGAAATTATAAAAGCGACATGGACTTATTGAGTATCTCTAACTGGTGTTTACACGGACTAGTTGTGTGAAGAGTGTTAAGCGTTTCGGCCCAACCTGGTTTTGGCCAGCAAGCTGAAACTATTGATGCATTAAAATTATTATTTTTCCTCAGGCGTGTTATTTGACAGTCTGACTGTTTTATGGGACAGTCAGGGAAAAAATATTTTTTAAATAAAATTTGTAACTGTGGGCCCAAATGCCTGAGGACAAATAAAGCGTTTCGGCCCGCGAGCCAAAACGCCTGAACACTAGCGTGAACACGCTATGAGCACCACGATCTCAAAATGAAAAAAGGGTTAATTATGACCCCTCCCCGTAGTTAATATAACAATTTCACGCCATTTTACGATGCAGTCTAAGATGGAACACGCAGAAATTGAGTATATACCTATGGCAGTTGGAAGGGCCGTCAGTCCGGTTGACAATGCCGTGAAGTTCTTTGGAGGAAGAACTTGACAAGCAGCGAATGTCGTCCGGCTGATGTAAACTGGATGACTAATGTTGTGGTGAATAAGTAGATAGAATAACAAACAACAAACATTGCGCACGTGTTAGCACGACAAATTAGTGTAGGTATTATAATAAAAGGTACCAAAGATACCTAAACACAATTAAAAACTCGTATGACAATGATTAGGTACTGTAATGATTAGAGTCTAATCTACTTAGTTGAAATATAAGTAGGTATATTACAGCGCAAATAACAATGTGTATTTAAACATAGTAACCTAATCTACAATAATCATAATAGGACGATAGATTTGAATCTCTGTTGCCAAGCCCCCTTTTTTATAGATTTTTTTATTTCTATGATTGAACTACTGTCAAGACAAACTCAACTTTTTTCTATTGCTCTAAATGCCTGAATATTTGAGGTTCACAAATGCAAACGTAAGTTGGTAAATATGGATGGATGTATGAATGTTTGTTACTCCTTCACGTCAAAAATACTGAACAGAATTTGTTGAAATTTTGCAGTAATGTACCTTGTAGCCCAGAATAGCACGCAGGCTATAATTTACCCCGAAATTCAATGTAGTTCCCACAGGAACGAGTCCGGAAAGTTATAACCGAATTTTACGCGAAGAATTTTATAAACAAATAAAACTGTTATTCGCTGCAGGTCGCCGTCTCCAGGTCCGGCAGATACTTTCGTTGTCGGTATGCATGCATGCGGGATAAAGACGAATGAACCAGCTCGCTGCCAAGGTGGGAGTGGAGTTCAAGTTCTTACTTCAATGCCAACGACACGCCGATAAGCAATCGCGTGTCGTCGGCCATGCCCTTGCCACTGTCAACGTGCTAGCTGTTTAGGTACCAAATGGGCCCGGGACTAGAGATGTTTAGGTTAATTTTACAAGATTAATGTATGATATACAGGTTTAAAGGAAATTACAAAACGTATATTGATTTCGTCGGTTGGTGCGTCGGTGGCCTTCAAGCCGGATTCGAACCACACTGCGGCCACATGGCATGGTACATACCAATGAGTCTTTTCTGAGTTATGTACATTAGTTGAATTGTAACTGCTGCTCTTACGGTGAGGGAAATCATGGTAATGAAACCTGCATATTCAGGTGACTGAATATGGTACCATAATCCAATCTGGTCAGGTTCCTCTGGTAGCAGGGTCACGGAGGTCAGATGGCAGTCGCTCCACTGTAATATCTGATCTGCCAAATCTTGGACCATGGTCAAGGTAGACCTCGGGACCTCGTGCACTAGATCACAACCAGGACGTTAACGCCATGATGATTATTTTGTAAAATGTATCTTGATTTGTCAAAGGTATTTAAATTTGTGGAGTCAGTGGCTGCGACGATGAAGTTACAATTTCAGTAAACGTAGGAGACGCTTTAGATGACGACGATAGTTCAAAGAATTTGGGAGTCACAAAATAGGTGTCGTAGAGTTAACTAAGGACATAGCATGTTTAGATTTAATGCAGTGCTTTACTTGTAAGGAATATTTTAAATACAATCTAGCATTTATGTTTATTAATTGCATTCTTATTTAGAAAATAGTCAGCTATTTGACTGCCATTTCACCTGATGTTATGTGCAGATGCAGTCTACTATGGCGCATACCTATCTATGAAATACCTATTCACTCTTGTCTTAAAGAGACCTAAGTTGTAGCGCTCAGGGAAAACATGTACAGGCAGCGAGTTCTAGTCCCTTGCCGTTCGCAACAGAGAAGAGTTAGAAAAACGCTGAGTACATATAGGCGGTAGGTTTAACATCGTAATAGTCAGCCGCAGCATTTCTGGACAAAAACAAGTCTTCCGACCCTTCCCCATCGTTCGGCTTTGATCTTGTCTCCATCGGCTCCCTCAGACCTTTGAAGTTGAAATTTCTTTTGGCAGTTACAAAAAGTTTATGTACGATTTTTTGTAATTTAAGTTGCTTTGCTTGTAATTGTATAATTTTTATTTTAAACCTAATTCCTTATTCTTTGTTTTACTTATTTTGTTTTAAATAACACACTGAACGCGAATGCAGTGTTACCAATATGGAACTCATATTAGAACAACCTATTTTGTGTATATCGTTTATAATGTAACAATATGTGTTCTGCAGGTGTACCTTACTTAAATAAATAAATAAATTGTCTTCAGTCAATAACATTTCATTACCTACTTGTTTAATTGCCTATGTACGTTCGTAAGGTACTTATACTTTTATAGTGTATGAGATGTAAGTAATATTAATCTTTGCACATCGCATACCCAGTGGAAAGTGGTAAGGATTTCAGTGCGTTGTGACTGGTTAACAGAGGACTTTAGCAAATGCTCCATGCTCAGAGTGCCTCTCGTAACACTATGGATTCGGTGGAGAAACGAGCTAACATTGTTATTCGGGACCCAAAGCCGATAGATGTTAAGTTGCAAAGCCTTGAACATCATGTCTGCGCGTCTATTAGTATTTTTAGTGAGCGTCTAAGAAGCCAGTCAGTTACACCAGCCTTCAGGAACCGCTTTTGCTTGACCTATATAATGCGTGCGGCTAAGGAATAGAATTATTAGGCTCTAGTCAGGTCAGATGGCAGTTAAGCACTTGCCTAATATAATGAAAACAAATAGTTAATGAAATAGTTTCAGTGTCATCACAAGGTGTCAAGACAAGGATTCTTCCCGGCCGGGAATCGAATCCCGGACCACATAAGGATATCAATAATATAAATGCTTAGCAAATATTAGTAATAATATTATTGCCTGACTAAAAGTTATTTTTTATTTTTAACTTAAACTTAGGCATGTACAATGTATAATTTTCTAAGGAAGTAAATGATAGTAAAAATTTTGTGGTACATAAATCATATATTTATAAACAAAAATTTACAAAACAGGTAATTCACTGTCGTGCTACAGTATAATTTTATATCGCACTATATAATTCTAATTCATGGTGAGTTTGGAGCTGTGATGCAGCTCTCTTTACAAATTTCCTAAGGCGAAACCCTAGTTCCACAATCTACGTACTGTGGCCATAGGCACTCATGTGAGACGACGTCGTACAATGTAATAGAGGGACATGTCAACTCATGAGCTTTGCCTGCGATGCAAACGTAGAATTGGTTGCAGTTAGCGTGAGCGAAGTAGATGAAGTCGAGGCCAGAGGAGCACATGGGTCCCTCTTCGCCTGGGTTCCCAGGATTGCCAGGGTTGGGCGGGCTTTCCTCGTCGCTGTCTTCGTTGTCACTGTTATCATCTTGGCTACCGGAATCATTTTCTTCTACGGCACTATCATCACCTCCGCCGTTGCTGGCATCATCACAGTCTTCGTCTTCGGGAATGCCTCTGTTGCCACATTGAACGTTGTCGGCCCAATCACATCTTTCAGTAGCGGGATCGTAAAGAGTGCCCGTAGGACATCTTAGGGCTACGGGATTGCCACCGGCGCAGACGTAGAAGTAGTTGCAGCTCTCGTGGGCGACTAGTACGTTATCGGATCCTTCCACTGCACAAATCGCAGGCGCCTCGCTGGGATTGTCGTTGCAACCGCAACCGTTTCCGTTATCCTCTGGACTATTGTCAGTGTTGTTATCGTCTTCGCCGCTGGTGTTCTCTTCTGGAATCACCCTGTCACCACAGTCTACATTTTCGGGCCAATCGCAATATTCAAGGCTTGGGTTATAGAGAAGATTGCCAGGGCAGCTGATCGAGACAGGCAGACCATTAGCGCATTTATAAAACTGGTTACAATTTTCATGAGCAACCAAAACACCATTAGACCCATCGGCAGCGCAAATTGCAGGGGCTTCACTAGGATCACAGTTACCGCCATTACCACCATCGCCGTTTCCATTGTCACCATTATCGCCATTTCCGTTGCTGTCATCGCCATCTTCTTCTGTGTCTGGGTCAGGAATAACTCTGTCTCCACAGGTAACAAGGTCAGGCCAATCACATCTTTCAAGGAGTGGGTTATAGAGAAGGATACCAGGACACCTCAATGTAACTGGAAGCCCGTGAACACAGGTGTAAAATTTGTTGCATTGTTCGTGAGCTACAAACACACCGTCTGATCCGTCAGCAGCACAAATAGATGGTGCCTCGCTAGGGTTGTCATTGCATCCGCAACCACCACCGCTACCATTGTCTCCATTTCCGTTGTCATTATCATCTTCTCCTCCATTTCCATTGTCTCCATTGCCATTATCGCCACCTCCGTTTTCTCCACTTTCGGGCTCAGGAATAACTCGGTCTCCACACTGCACATTCTCTGGCCAGTCACATTGTTCAGTGCTTGGATTGTACAGAAGCGTACCTGGACATCTCAGAGCAATAGGTTGTCCGTGAGCGCAAACGTAGTATTTGTTGCATTTTTCGTGAGCTACTAGTACGCTATCGGATCCTTCTGCAGCGCAGATTTCAGGTGCTTCACTAGGGTTGTCGTTGCATCCACATCCACCTCCGTTTCCATTATCTTCGCCACCGTTGCTATTATCGTCCCCACCGCCATTACCATTGTCATCTCCGCCTCCATTACCATTGTCTCCGCTATCTGGCTCGGGAATAACTCGGTCTCCGCATTCTACATTTTCAGGCCAGTCACACTGGTCTGTCCACGGGTTGAAAAGCAGATTTCCAGGACATCTTATACCAACAGGTAACCCATTGGCGCAAACGTAAAATTTGTTACAGTTTTCATGGGCGACAAGTACGCCGTCAGAACCATCAGCGGCGCAAATAGCTGGTGCTTCATTGGGATCGCAGTTGCCACCACCAGTATTACCATTGTCACTGCCTCCACTGCTGTTGTTGTCATCGTTGTCGTCTTCTCCTCCATTTCCATTGTCTCCATTGCCATTATCTCCACCTCCGTTGTCTCCACCTTCGGGCTCAGGAATAACCCTGTCTCCGCAGTCTACATTCTCCGGCCAGTCACACACTTCGAGCTTCGGGTTGTACAGAAGCGTACCAGGACATCTCCGAGCAAGTGGTTCACCGTTTGCGCAAATGTAGTACTTGTTGCAAGATTCATGAGCGACTAGCACGCTGTCAGACCCATCTGCAGCGCAGATTTCAGGTGCTTCACTAGGGTTTTCGTTGCATCCACATCCACCTCCGTTTCCGTTATCTTCGCCACCGTTGCCATTGTCATCTCCACCGCCATTACCATTGTCGTCTCCGCCTCCATTACCATTGTCTCCGCTATCTGGCTCGGGAATAACTCGGTCTCCGCATTCTACATTTTCAGGCCAGTCACACTGGTCTGTCCACGGGTTGAAAAGCAGATTTCCAGGACATCTTATACCAACAGGTAACCCATTGGCGCAAACGTAAAATTTGTTACAGTTTTCATGGGCGACAAGTACGCCGTCAGAACCATCAGCGGCGCAAATAGCTGGTGCTTCATTGGGATCGCAGTTGCCACCACCAGTATTACCATTGTCACTGCCTCCACTGCTGTTGTTGTCATCGTTGTCGTCTTCTCCTCCATTTCCATCGTCTCCATTGCCATTATCACCACCTCCGTTGTCTCCACCTTCGGGCTCAGGAATAACCCTGTCTCCGCAGTCTACATTCTCCGGCCAGTCACACACTTCGAGCTTCGGGTTGTACAGAAGCGTACCAGGACATCTCCGAGCAAGTGGTTCACCGTGTGCGCAAATGTAGTACTTGTTGCAAGATTCATGAGCGACTAGCACGCTGTCAGACCCATCTGCAGCGCAGATTTCAGGTGCTTCACTAGGGTTATCGTTGCATCCACATCCACCTCCGTTTCCGTTATCTTCGCCACCGTTGCCATTGTCATCTCCACCGCCATTACTATTGTCGTCTCCGCCTCCATTACCATTGTCTCCGCTATCTGGCTCGGGAATAACTCGGTCTCCACATTCTACATTGTCAGGCCAGTCACACTGGTCTGTCCACGGGTTGAAAAGTAGATTTCCAGGACATCTTTTACCAACAGGTAACCCATTGGCGCAAACGTAAAATTTGTTGCAGTTTTCATGGGCGACAAGTACGCCGTCAGAACCATCAGCGGCGCAAATAGCTGGTGCTTCATTGGGATCGCAGTTGCCACCACCAGTATTACCATTGTCACTGCCTCCACTGCTGTTGTTGTCATCGTTGTCGTCTTCTCCTCCATTTCCATTGTCTCCATTGCCATTGTCACCACCTCCGTTATCTCCACCTTCAGGCTCAGGAACAACCCTGTCTCCGCAGTCTACATTCTCCGGCCAGTCACACACTTCGAGCTTCGGGTTGTACAGAAGCGTACCAGGACATCTCCGAGCAAGTGGTTCACCGTGTGCGCAAATGTAGTACTTGTTGCAAGATTCATGGGCGACTAGCACGCTGTCAGACCCATCTGCAGCGCAGATTTCAGGTGCTTCACTAGGGTTATCGTTGCATCCACATCCACCTCCGTTTCCGTTATCTTCGCCACCGTTG
Source organism: Blastobasis adustella (assembly GCA_907269095.1). Taxonomy (NCBI): domain Eukaryota; kingdom Metazoa; phylum Arthropoda; class Insecta; order Lepidoptera; family Blastobasidae; genus Blastobasis; species Blastobasis adustella. The sequence goes on along the minus strand of OU026128.1, from coordinate 17,218,489 downwards.
CCATTGTCATCTCCACCGCCATTACTATTGTCGTCTCCGCCTCCATTACCATTGTCTCCGCTATCAGGCTCGGGAATAACTCGGTCTCCACATTCTACATTGTCAGGCCAGTCACACTGGTCTGTCCACGGGTTGAAAAGCAGATTTCCAGGACATCTTATACCAACAGGTAACCCATTGGCGCAAACGTAAAATTTGTTGCAGTTTTCATGGGCGACAAGTACGCCGTCAGAACCATCAGCGGCGCAAATAGCTGGTGCTTCATTGGGATCGCAGTTGCCACCACCAGTATTACCATTGTCACTGCCTCCACTGCTGTTGTTGTCATCGTTGTCGTCTTCTCCTCCATTTCCATTGTCTCCATTGCCATTATCACCACCTCCGTTATCTCCACCTTCAGGCTCAGGAACAACCCTGTCTCCGCAGTCTACATTCTCCGGCCAGTCACACACTTCGAGCTTCGGGTTGTACAGAAGCGTACCAGGACATCTACGAGCAAGTGGTTCACCGTGTGCGCAAATGTAGTACTTGTTGCAAGATTCATGGGCGACTAGCACGCTGTCAGACCCATCTGCAGCGCAGATTTCAGGTGCTTCACTAGGGTTATCGTTGCATCCACATCCACCTCCGTTTCCGTTATCTTCGCCACCGTTGCCATTGTCATCTCCACCGCCATTACTATTGTCGTCTCCGCCTCCATTACCATTGTCTCCGCTATCTGGCTCGGGAATAACTCGGTCTCCACATTCTACATTGTCAGGCCAGTCACACTGGTCTGTCCACGGGTTGAAAAGCAGATTTCCAGGACATCTTATACCAACAGGTAACCCATTGGCGCAAACGTAAAATTTGTTGCAGCTTTCATGAGCGACAAGTACGCCGTCAGAACCATCAGCGGCGCAAATAGCTGGTGCTTCATTGGGATCGCAGTTGCCACCACCAGTATTACCATTGTCACTGCCTCCACTGCTGTTGTTGTCATCGTTGTCGTCTTCTCCTCCATTTCCATTGTCTCCATTGCCATTATCTCCACCTCCGTTGTCTCCACCTTCGGGCTCAGGAATAACCCTGTCTCCACACTGTACATTGTCTGGCCAGTCACATTGTTCAGTGCTTGGATTGTACAGAAGCGTACCTGGACATCTTAGAGCAACAGGTTGTCCATGAGCACAAACGTAGTATTTGTTGCATTTTTCGTGAGCTACTAGTACGCTATCGGATCCTTCTGCAGCGCAGATTTCAGGTGCTTCACTAGGGTTGTCGTTGCATCCACATCCACCTCCGTTTCCGTTATCTTCGCCACCGTTGCCATTGTCATCTCCACCGCCATTACTATTGTCGTCTCCGCCTCCATTACCATTGTCTCCGCTATCTGGCTCGGGAATAACTCGGTCTCCACATTCTACATTGTCAGGCCAGTCACACTGGTCTGTCCACGGGTTGAAAAGTAGATTTCCAGGACATCTTATACCAACAGGTAACCCATTGGCGCAAACGTAAAATTTATTACAATTTTCATGGGCGACAAGCACGCCGTCCGATCCTTCAGCGGCGCAAATAGCTGGAGCTTCACTGGGATCGCAGTTACCACCACCAGTGTTACCATTGTCACTGCCGTTATCTCCATTTCCTCCACTGCTATTGTCGTTGTTATCACTCTCGTCGCTTTCTGGTTTAGGGATGCCCCTGTCTCCGCAGTCTACATTCTCCGGCCAGTCACACACTTCGAGCTTCGGGTTGTACAGAAGCGTACCAGGACATGTCCGAGCAAGTGGTTCACCGTGTGCGCAAATGTAGTACTTGTTGCAAGATTCATGAGCGATTAGCACGCTGTCAGACCCATCTGCAGCGCAGATTTCAGGTGCTTCACTAGGGTTGTCATTGCATCCACAACCACCACCGTTGTCACTGTCATCCTCATCACTGCTGCCATTATCACTGCCGCCATTCTCGCCACTTTGCGGTATAGGGATAACTCTATATCCGCAGTCTACATTCTCTGGCCAGTCGCAAATATCAAGGTTTGGATTGAAAAGCAGATCACCAGGACATTTTATTCCAACAGGTAGACCGTTGCCGCAAACGTAAAATTTGTTACAGTTCTCGTGGGCGACAAGTACGCCGTCAGAACCATCAGCGGCGCAAATGGCTGGAGCTTCATTGGGATCGCAGTTGCCACCACCGGTGTTACCATTATCACTTTCTCCGTTACTGTCGTTGTCTTCACTTATGTTCTGTTCGCTCTCTGACTCTGGCTCTGGGTCTGGCTGCCCATCGGCCGGGTCCTCGTCGGATTTGCTACCGTCGTCTGGCACTATCCTATTGCCGCAGTCGACTGTGTAGGGCCATTCGCATTTATCGGTCTCGATACAAAACTGGAGGGTGCCGTAACAATCGAAAGCTACTGGCTTACCATGGTCGCATTTGTAGAACTTGTTGCACTGCTCGTGCGCGACGAGGACGTCGTCTGTGGTCGCAGCGGCGCAGATCTCATCAGCCTGGCTGGGGTCGCCGCGGTCGAAGCGAACATATGCAGCGCTCGACAGCGCGAAAGCGCTTAGTATAAAAACTATTTCACCTGCAATTATAAAATAATACCATATTAACATCGTGTTTATTTTTTCATTAGGTAAAAGTTGAGCGGGAGTTTTGTGAGAACAACATAACCGACTGATACCTATAGTTTATTGTAGCATAGCAATTATGTGTCGGAAATTCATTCGGTTCCTAAATAGCTTTTTGATGAATCTTTTTTATACGGTTAATTGAGTGGAAATAAATAGATTTATTTGTATTTTTTTGTGTTCAGAGTAACAGTCGAACTCACTATTAAAAATGAAAAACGTAAATCCAACACTTACCTCTCATTACATGAGTTTGTTGCTATAGAGAGTAATGCACCACTGATAACCGGCACGATTGATGTCCTTAATTTATACCCTCCTTGTTATTGTATCCCTTGATCAACTTATCATTGTGATTAAACGCTGATTTATACATAGATTAAACTGATTACCGAGAAATTCGTGCAATGACGAACCGATAAACATCTGAAGATATATCAGCGAAGTGATCCAATGACGATAACAATCTAGAAAATTATTCGAAAATGCAATGTCCAATATACGTCCATAGTAACAACAGCCACGTGTGGGATTACAGGAGTGGTTCTTAGTTATAAGTACGATAGGAATGAACCGTGTTTAAAATACCGTCATTAGGTGCCAATCGACTCCCGAGACAGTTCAACCAGTCTCGAGTCCCCAGCGGAAGGCCTTAGTCTACCTCGCAGCGCGAACAGTATTAGGAGACACATCTAACGAGTGGCCAGCTCGTGTCGGGCTGCTGTTGGACTAGCTTCAATGTCACCAGTCCCCGGACTTTGCGTGCATTGCTAAACATTGGTTATCGGTCTCACCAGCATGCTGCCACTATACCAGGGCCGCTTCCTTAATTTGTAAGTGGGAAAACTAAAATAGAAAATGCTAACCAGGAATATAACGTGTTTTCTACTACATAGTAATTTATGTTGCTTGTATCTGTGTGGTGGTGGCTAACTGGTTATAGTGTCACCACCCCATTCACGACTTGGATTTAACCCACATCGTTATGTCATGATTAATAGATGACCTGAAAATGAGCAGAAGTTTAGCCATTAGTTACGTGAGCGGGTAGAATTTATTGAGCTAAAACTCTACCTGCCTTCAGTGTGACAAGAATGATAATCAACGTGAGGTTTGGCGCTATTGTCTTTTGGTTTGCATGCCGCCATATTGAAAACGGACGTTTCCAATATGGCAGAAAACTGTAGCAATAAAACTCGGCTTCCTTAAAGGTAAGGCGGTACTTCGCTCCGGAACTGTTTCCTGCGGCTTTATCAAGTTCAAGAAGAACTACTGCCATCTCTGCAATGGATAAGCCACATATCAACTGGTTGCTTTGGATTTGGAAGAAAATCCTTGACATTGACCTTGCGAGGCCTTCCCCATCGGTATAGCGGTACGCATCTATCGGCATCTTTTCGCATCTTGTCCCGGTTGTGCTCTCGCGCCTCGCCTCGGTCCGCCTTAACTATGATCCAGGATTTGGCAGATCAGATAATTACAGTGGAGCGATTGCCATCTGACCTCCGTGACCCTGCTACCAGGGGAGCATGATCAGATTGGATCATGTTTACATTCAGTCGCCTGAATGTGCAGGTTTCATAATGATGTTTTCCCTCACCGTAAGAGCATCGGTTAGTGTTCAACTAATGGACATAACTCAGAAAAAAGTCATTGGAACATGGCCGCAGCGGGATTCGAACCTTGTACCTCTCCCTTACGAGTCGGATACCCTAACCGCTCGGCCACCGAGGCTCTCTTAACCCGGCGTCTGTATGGTAGAAAATAAATACAAGGACTGTATAGTGGGTCAATATGACCCGGATTTTGAAAATGGTTTAATTGTTACTATTTGAATTATTTTTTGGGAATGATATATTAAATCAGTTTAAGTGATGTTCAAATTACTATATTTTGTTGAAAATCAATAAAAAAATCATACAATATTAGGAACTTGTCATGTATTTACGAAAGCTCTATAAAATTTATAACAAATTTTTAACATCTGTAATTTTACTCATAAATGAACAAAACATTTTAATTTTTTTTTTACTTTTAGAAATACCTAATGTGAGGTCTTTAAGAAACTTTATGATAAATTTAACGAAAATTTTAAAACTAGTCACAGTCATCATCTACATTTGCATATCCATCATAGTAAGAAATTATGCAGTCTGGACAGACAATCTTCTTACAATTTAGTCAGGCAGGATATCATTGGCACCATTTTTGAATTTTATAACTCCGTGAATTTTAGTAGGAGACCCCTCTGAAGGTTCTCCAGTAAATAATCTTATTGTCTTGCGCATCTCTCTAGGCAAACGAAACACATCTTCGCAGGCGTGAAGTGATCGTTTAGAATTCTCTTCTAAGCCGAGTAAACCAGTAAAAACAGTAAACCAGTAAAAATACAGTATTTTTGCCTTTTAATCTTTCGTACAGTACCTACACTTGTCAAATTATGCTCCTTGGGAAGGTAAATCAATTATCAAATAAATAAATGCATTAACGTAATTGGCACAAAATGGTTACATCGAATGTATGGTTGGGTCATATTTACCCCGTTTGCCCTTTGACCGCTTGTAACTCCTTGTACATGCGCACAACGACTGAGCTGATACTAGAAGCGAAAGGGGACGGGTTTTAACTGCAGCTACTGAAAAGCACGGCAACTTCAAACTATTACTTTAAAAAATACGCGCGTTTAAAAATGTGGCGGGTCATTATGACCCAACCTGACAGACGCCGGGTTAATAATGTGTAAGGCCAAGAAATAGAACGTTTTGTCTGCCAGTGTGTTCCCCGAACAGAACATTCTGAAGTGCTTCAAGGCCAGAGTGAATTCAGTTTGTAGACATATATTATGTTCCACGATCATCCTCGTCAGGTGATATGATGGTGAAATGCTTGGTATAACGTAAAGAAAATGATCCTTGTCAGTCTGTATTGAACAGTTAACGTCTTCGAATAATCTCTCTCTCCCTCATTCTCGTCTTGGTGTTAGATCCCGGATGCTATCTCGCGCTGTATGCGAGAGCCCGGGGTTCGCTTTCCGCTCCCTTGGTGGCAAGTTCGTTGTAAGCTTGTCATTCTTAAGGCTAGTGTTTGTCGAGCGCGCTTCAGTGCGCTCCATACAAACGTAGTTTGGTCTTATTTTCAATATTACGCTATCAAATAAAATAAAATTTTATAGACGTGATTCAGAAACCAATAGGTATCTATGCTTGTAGTTTGTCAGATTTTTATTAAAATATAATGTTTTAAAGTTGCACGGGGTCTAAAAATTTTAAATAAAACTTAAATCCCGGGACGATTAAGTTACGGAAATGAATTATACACCTATATGTTTTTCGAAAATGGCACCGCACTTGCCATAAAAGGTACAATTTTAGAACAATAGCGATCACAGTGGAGCGCGGCGAAGTCAAACTTCTCTTACCTCCCTCCGTCACCAGCGCGTCGGCTACCGTTGGCTATCAGACTAAATCTGCTCAGGCTACCCAACGAATAACTGTACCAAGTTTGAAATGAATTTATTGCCTTCTACGACATTAAATTTTTATTTTTTGTAAGTGCGATACTAATTGTATTTATTCATTTTTTAGAGTTGGATTCCAATAAAAGTTGCATTTCTATAATCCTAGTAAATGTGGCTTTGTCATTATCATTTGGTCTTTCAGTTTAAAAATAAACGAGGCTAATGTAAACAAAAAATTGTTTCTGGCAAAATATTAATAAATAATGGTTTTCGGTTGATACCCTCGCATTAATAGGAATGAAACATTACCAGATAAGTTCGTTTGATTCGTAAATTGTTATATATTTATAAGATGGTTAAGTTTTAGACAACACAGGCATATGTTTCTCTTACATTTCAATAATCGTGCTAAAGTTCAACGGTTTTACCATTTGAACTTGTTGGTTTTGGAAAATACGTCAACTTTAGCGCGATTGGCTCCAGGTATCAAAATGCGCAGCGTCGTTAATATTCCCATCACAGGTTCCCATCATCTTGGCGATAATGTCTCGGTGTAGCTCTCGCGCACAAGGGCCCGGGCTCCGCCTTGGCCAAGATCCAAGATTTTTAGTTCAGGTATTATCTGACCTCCGTGACTCTGCTACTAGGAAAACCTGACGTATGCATCATTGGATCGAGGTGAATTACGGGTAGTTGCTCTATGAACAAGAGTTCATGTGAACAAGAGTGACCGACCGAGTATTTGCCCGGTAGAGAAGACGCTCGGGCACAAGGATCACGTCATAGGCTCGCAGATCTGCAACCGCAGAACGTAAGGAGTTTGAAGATCCGAAATGGAAATGAAAATGGAAAACGTATTATCAATACCAACTCCTTCCACTTGATTCAATGCGATGCAGGACTATTCGTATTGTCTATGATTTCCTTATCACAGATCCCTTAAACCTACGGAAAGAGCCTCACATCAACAACTAACGTACGGCATCGCGATTCGCGTGCCTTTTTAGCACATGTGCAAGATGTAGAACGAGCTCCCTCCCTCACTCCTTGACACTATAACATGAGGTCCTTTAAAAGGCATGTTCTTGACAGGAACCTCAAGGGCCGGCACCGTATCTGCTCACTTTAGGTTGCAGATGTCCTGAACGACAGTGGTCGCTTTCCATCAGCTGGTCTGTCCGCGTGCCACCCTAGACAATAAAAAAAATTATAGATCAGATACGCCCATTCTATTCTTGGGAAGGTACGCCACATTAAAGAAAGTTTACTATATCTATAATGAAACTTGTTTTACATTGTGATTTCAGTAATTCAGTAATTCAGTTTTATTGCATAATCAAGTACATTGATGGTAGCAGTACAAGATACCCCGTAAGGGCACAGCAATATAGAGAGGAGCTATATAAACATACTTAAGTATTTGACATTGCACTTATTATTTATTTATATACATAATCATATTATATTATATCTAAGGCACATATTATAGTATTCTATTTTATATTAGTAGGTACAGAAATATCACATTATTTTGTCATTTTGGTAGTCTGTTACACTGTAATAACTTTTATTAATTAATATTTGCTTTAAACTTTTTATAAATTTATTATAGTTATTCTCATTTCTTAAATGCGTCGGTAGTTTATTGAAAATTTTTATTGACATGACAAGCGGGCTGGTAGAGTGGCTAGTTAGGCGGGAGTCAGGCAACATTAGTCTGTTTTTATGGCGTAGTGTATAGTTTAATGGGCTATCTTCACGTGTAGTGAAGAACTGCGGATATTTTTTAACAAATTTGCATATTTCCAATATATAGATGCACGGTAAGGTTAATATTTTAAGATTTTTAAAATATGGTTTGTGCACGATGCCTTCTCAGCGAAAATTCAGGACATGCCTCCTTGGCTTATGAAGTACGCTGACGACATTGTACTGGTGAGCAAGCTTATGTAGAACCTTGAGACCAGGGTATATATGTGGAAGGATGTGCTAGATAACGGTGGTTTGAAGCTGAATGTCGCCAAAACAGTATATGGCCAGTTGCAGCGCGGATCCCGAAACTATCCGTATAGGTAACGAAGCTGTTTATAGAAAAAATCAAATACATCGGATCCGTGATGCACGAGCCCGGTGATATTGGCCTCGATGTCAAGTCCCGAAATTCTGCAGCTTCGGCCAAATGGCGGGAACTCACGGCAGTCATCTGTGACCCTAAAATCCCTGTGGTGATCTACGGCTGCGAGACATGGCCAGCGCTGACGAAAGATGATGATGACTACATATATATCGACAGTAGTCTGTATCTACATCTACGATGCTGCTAAGTGAGAGTTTACATTCGTAGTTTTCAATATTAACTTAATTAAATTAAAAATAATTTATTTCAGGCTCATGTTAGCCCATAAATAAGTACACTAATAGATTAATTTACAAAATTAGGTACAATGTCTAACAAAGTCGACCAACGTAACACTGTGAATTTACTTAGGTCCATAATACAAAATACTGTTATTAATTTAACACAGTAATTAATTTAATCATTATAGATGCATTTATGAAGCAACGGGGGCCTGGCGGTTGAGTATCCGACTTGTAAGGAAGAGGTACCGGGTTCGAATCCCGCTGCAGCCATGTACCAATGACTCTTTTCTAAGTTATGTATATTAGTTGCATTCTAACGATGCTATTAAGGTAAGGGAAAACATCGTGATGAAACCTGCAAATTCAGGCAACTGAATTTGTAACCGTGATTAAATCTGGTTAGGTTCCCCTGGTAGCAGGGTCACGGAGGTCAGATGGTAGTCATTCCACTGTAATGACCTGATCGCCAAATCCTGGATCATGGTCAAGGCGGACCCGGCCCTCGTTCTCGAGAGCACAACCGGGCAATTAACGCCAAGATGATTATTATTATTTTAGTTTCATTTATATTTTAATCGGTTTTATCTTTACGTACAATTCGCGGAAGTCTCGTATACCATCTCGTACACTTAGAATTAAATAACATGATAAATTATATCTTTTTAAAATATCTGTTTGTAAAATATGGATATAATCGACAAGATTGCACTTAAATTAAAATGTATTACGATTAATGTATTAAATATTTAAGATCGATTTATTTAAATGTTGTTGTATTCGGAATCTTTGAAGAACTGCATTGTGTCTGATACGCTATGATAAGGAGGTTAATAACGTCGTTAGATTATAAAATCGATTTCCAATCAGGGAGGTCCCTTGTCAGTTAATGCGTTACTAAAATATGTGAAAAGTCATGATGCCTGTATCGTATTAGTGTATCATGCATGCAATATCAATCTACGTATCAAATTATATACTTAAGGCCGAAATGTATTGAAATCTATATTTGTTAGAAGCTCACATTAACACTCAAAGAGCTATACTAAAAGTGGCTACATTTAAACCGCGGTTACATCCCACAGAAAACCTCTATAAAAAATGTAAAGTTCTTACCATAAGGCAACTCAGCATTCTACAAATGATTCTCAAGCAGCACATAATACTTACGTTTGATCCCGGCATACCAAAACGCAAAAGGCGATCTGATATAGTCTGCGAGTCTCAACAATTTAAAACAACGTTTTCTCAAAGATTTTTCTGCTTTCTAGGCCCCTTTCTATTATAATAAACTAAATTGCGTTTTAAATATTTATCCTTTGTCAATGAGTGCAGAAAGAAAGTAACTACATGGCTACTTGAATGTAACTATAATAGTACAGAAGACCTATTAAATGTATTGATTATAACATATCAACAAAATGCGGTTCATAATACATCAAACATACCTACACACGCACACGCGCACGCGCGCATACACAAACGCACACACAGACACACACACACACACCTAAACATAACTATAGTCATAATAATAATTACAGTGTTAAATAAGTTTGTTCCTTGCATGTTCTTTAGTTCATTTTTTATTTTTCTTCATTTGTTAAAGTACAAATTTGTAAATAGCTTGTTCATTGTTTACAATTTACAAGATATCTTCTGTCAAATGGATATATTTCCTGTATCTATTTTGCACATTGCTTAATATTCTCTATAATTAAACATAATAAGACAGTTTGCTCTGGGGGGGAGACCTGGGGGGGAGCACAGGTTTCTCTAGTTCAGGCACCAGTCCTCACAAATATTTATACTTATACAACATGTTCTGATGACTTAATAATGTACCTAGTTTCATACCAAATTATGTATACGTTGTTGTGGAGAAATAAACGGATTCATACGAACCGCGGCAAACCTAATCAGGGACAACGCGCGCAGTTACTTGCCGGTGGCTCTTTTCCATACATTCTAACCCTAAACGGGCCGACACCACAAGTACATTATTCTGCCCAGTCGCCCAGCTCCCACTCTTCTTCCCTCCCTATTCTTCTTCTTTCGATGCTCCTACTCTTCTTCCTCCAACATCGTCGTACAGTACCAAGCGCAAGCGAAATCCCACCGCTTCGCGAAGTTCGGCTTCGAGAACACAAGGTCCGAGAAGTAAACCCAGCAAGGATGTCGCTGTGCTCCTGCTCGAACTTCAGGTATTCCCATGAAATGTGGTCTCTAGTCTCCCCCCTCTCCACACACATGAGCGCTCCACATGTCACTCAAGTCAAGCGCCTACAATAGCGCTCTAGAAACGAATTTCTCAAGATAAAATCTAACTTCAACCACCTTGGCGCTCTCTCCATCTCGTCCAGCGTAACTTCTAGCAACTTGACAGATGCAACGCTTCAGCCGGACTCCGCTTAAAGGCGTAGCACAGATGCTTTTTCCCTTTCAGGGTGATAGTTTAGCTCTTTGCCAGAGCGAAGGCCAACCTGTTCCTGAGCCACACATTCCATTGTTTATCTTCACTTCATCATTAGCCTTTACTACTAGTCCACTCAATGCAAGCTGTCTTTAGCTTACTGCATTCAGCATCTGCTTGCAGCCTTTCGTAAATCGTCACTCCACGGCCGGAGAGCAGCCTAGACTTCGCATGCTGTCTTTAGTATTATTAGTAGTATTAGTAGTAGGAGTCCATACAGAAATCCTTCGTTAACAAACTTAACATCATATCGCACACGATAACCACAGATTATACAGCTGGTCTAAGTTCACACAAAATCTGTTCATTGAAGGACAGGCGCCTAGTGGCAGACTTGAAACTCCTATATGACATAGTTCATTGCGGAGTTGATAGTCCACAACTATTGTCACGGGTTTTGCTGTGCGCTGGAGACCCTCGCGCGCGCCGCGGAGGCCGGTGGCCGCGGCTACTCGACCACCGTCGTGCGCGCAGCGGCTATGCCTTAGGTTCCCCAATCAATAGGGCCATAGACCTGTACGAGAAGCACGTCTCCGGTTCTCTCGATATTTTCCATCTCAGTCGTGTGCAATTTTCAAATGGGGTTCTCAAGTTTTTCCAGTCACAGTGAAGGATCCTACACATATACACACACACACACACTCTCTCTCACACATACACATACACAAACACACACACATATACATACAGAGTCAGTGGGAGAAGGACAAATATATGGGCGCATGAATCTATCTATGTATATGTAAGCTTTTTTTTTTCTCATTAGGTTATAATACTGCTAGACGGTTTGATACTCAAAATTTTAAACCGCGGTTTTGTTATTGGCATTGCAACTTTGAATTGTACAAGTTATAATTAAATTTCATTGCTGTAAAACTGTATGGAAATAAATAAATAAATAAAATAAATTAGCTGCAGTCTCCACTACCCTCCTCCTTCCAGGGTCCTATCGACCTCTCGGTCATACGGACCGGTCTTACTTGCCGGTCGCTCGTTGAGCGTGCGTATTTCTCGACACCTACAAATCCAGTTGTCCATAAGCACTCTCCTTAACGGGCTGACGTCACAGGACATTCTACTACCCCGTCGGCCAACTACCATCCTCCTTCCCTCCCTCGTCTTCCACTTTTTCTGCTCCTTTTCCTCCTCCATTCTCCTCACCTCTTAGCTTCTCCCTGTCTTGGCCGCAGTCTCCACTCAAGAACTCGTTGCCGTTGCTCATGCCACTACTTCCTTTCTGTTTCGTGTTATGATGACGTGAAATTTGGGTCTTTCCTGCCGATCCGATCTGCGTGTTAATCCAAATCTTATCTAACAATATATTAAATTCAATTAAAGTCGTTAAGATATTGGGCACGCGAAAATCGCATCGTCAGTCAATCGCAACGATTAATATTCAATATAATTTCCGTTTTCCAGTGATATCGAAGATTGATGATTTTTTATGCCAATCGGTAGATAAATAGCCATGCAGGCCAACTGGTGAAAAGCGGTCTTCGCCGTGATCTGTCGGGATATGTCGTTCTGGCAACAATAGTCTAGACCCATCCACTGCCAAAGCTACGGTTTCCTATGGAGCACTACTCACAGACAGAAACGCAATATAATTTGAAATAGTTTGTTGGGTTGCGGTATTTTGGAAGGTGTAGGTACCTACTACTTTTCCAGTCGAGCGGCTCCAAAACGGACGAAATATCCCGCTTTGCATTACCTCTCTTAAACACTTTATGGTCTATATACTAATATACTAAAACTTTTGGCGAGTTCTCGAGGGTCGAGAACTGATTGCATACTAACCAGTGAATGCATTACATTCCTTTAATACCACTGGCATATAGTTAGCCATGGGGCCAAAGTCGGCCAAATTATGAAAGACTAGAGTCGTCTTTCTTTGCTTGTGCGGGCTTGCTCGATGGCGGAAAATCCGAGCAGTTCTCACTTAGTTTTTCACTGGCTTCAATCTGAGGGCACGGAAGAGCGTCCGTGGCTATCGGATTTCAACTCGTAGAAGAGAGGTACCGAATTCTATCCTCAGTGCCGTCTTGTATTAATATTTTTCTGAGTTATGTATGTCAGTTCAACACTAACCAATGCTCTTACGATGAAGGAAAGCATCGTGAGGAAATGCGCACGTTTCAGGCGACAGAATCAAGTGTCAGCTTACCCTGTTAACATATTCAAGGAAGTCAGATGGGAGTCGCTCTGCTGTAATAACCTAATCCGCCAAATCCTGGACCATTGTCAAAGTGGATCCCGAGCCCTGACTGAACTGAACTGACTCGCAACAAAACCTATAGGGCACTTCCCCGAGTCCTTAATGCTGAAATTTGATGTACAGGCTAGGATTTGCACACAAAAATTAAAAAAAAATTAATAAATCTGTTACTTCAGCCCCAGTTAAGGAGGGTGCAAAGAAACCTGCATATTCAGGCGGCTGAATGTGTAACCATAATTCAATCTTGTCTGGTTCCCTGGTAGCAGGGTCACGGAGAAAAATAACGCCAACGATTTTTATTTTTATTTTTATTTTTACTAATAAAACTAGATTAGTATGTATGTCGCCTGTAAAGTATCCGAACTCCTCACTGCTATTATTAATGTATGCTAAAGAAGGTTAAATCACTCTGCAGCCGACTGAACATAAATTACAAAGGCTATGAATGACTGCTGACGTGTCGTACCAAAACTGTTATCCATTAAAATAAACGACTTATGGCATCCTACAAAAAGAAATTAAATCACACAAACAACATTTCATGTAGCTGGATTAGAAAGTCACGCAAGCTCCAAACGCTTTCACTGTAATAAAGTTATCAGATCTTATGAAGGGACAAGTCTCTAACCCTACAAGGCCTAACTCTGCAAGCTCAACGTAGGTACCATACATCGAGGTCAAAAATTACGGCTTGGTCTGTTCAATTCTGGTTGTCAGTCTTGCGTAAGGACCCAGGAACCGCCTTCCTGCTTCTCTTTATCCACTTCGCTCGGTCTTCGGCATCTTTGGTAGTGAATGAGCCGTTTGCAAGGCTCGCTTGCCTCAAATAACATTTGATGGTGCGCTCTAACGACTGACGACATTATCATAATCTCTTGGCTGTATGGTATTGATATTTATCTTCATTTCGATGCAAATGATTTTAGATCTATAAATTTTTTGGCACTGTTCTGGACAACTTATAGTTGTCCATATGTTTCGGTATAAGATTGGAGGTCAATCTGGTTTACCACAATACTGTCCTTGTTGTGCTTCTGTGGATCCGCTAGGGCACCACGGTCTTTCGTGTACCCGCAGCGCAGGCCGAATCTCCAGGCTCGCTGCAATCAATGACGTCATTCGTAGGACACTTGTCACCGTCAACGTACCGGTCATATTAGAGCCGAAAGGTACCCCGTACGTGACGATGGCAAGAAGCCCGACGGCATGATGCTCATTGGGTGGCAGTGTGTAAATATTTTATGTGTACCTTAATAAATAATTATAAGGCTTTAATTAATTTAACTGTTATTGAATGTCAATGCTCCTTATGACTCAACTTACTAAATATTAATCGATTTCTGGGTGACCGTAAGATAAGGCTGTGTAACTTTACGTCCGCCTTTGTACCTCATCGTCCATGAAGTTTAATTAAATAAATAAACATCAGGTTAGCATGGGAGGACTTTAGCAAATAATAAATAACAACTAGTGTTTTAACGCGGTATATTTGGTTCTGAGACAATGCATGATGACAGCATAGAGAAAAAAAATGTATTTACAGGAGCAGAGATTAGATACCGAGTTTCAACTCGAGGCAAAATGTCACACATCTCTATAACACACACACTAATGCAAATGCAGGGACGAAACAAGGCAGCCCATCTGCAGATAAGTTATTTTTTACTACGAATTTCTACTCCGTAACGATCACAAACAAATGTGACATATTTATATTGTCATTATAATAAAAGTGCAAGTGCAAGAGCATATACTCGTCTAAACTACTGGGGTATAGATCTGCCCTCTCATTGAGAGACAACGGGCAATAGCTCAGGCCCAATGCGGATTGGCATATTCTTCTATTTGAAATGAAAATACCGTTAATTAGCAGAGAATCTTACGAGATTTTGAAAATAATTCCTATCCCAAAACATTTTCAAGGCGAACTAATTATACAGCTAGTTCCAATCTCAGATTACATCGCAATGAACATCAAGAGAGATTCGTTTATTCCAATGAACGAGATTGACGTCCG
This sequence comes from Blastobasis adustella, assembly GCA_907269095.1. Lineage (NCBI taxonomy): Eukaryota > Metazoa > Arthropoda > Insecta > Lepidoptera > Blastobasidae > Blastobasis > Blastobasis adustella. Next base: position 17,203,345 of record OU026128.1, on the reverse strand, counting down.
AGCTTGTACAGTGTACTCGGAGACTTATTATTGTCACAGTCAAAAACCAGAATATGAAATGAAAAGTGACAAAAATTTATGTGAGTTGGAGCATCAAGAATGTCTGATCAAGAAAGGCACATGTAAAGATGATAATGGCTGGACACATTCTCAATAAATACCTACATATACTCATGTTGTAAACAATGTCAACTGAGAGTAATGTGATCAAATGACAGCGCACCAATTATCCGGAAATGGCCTCATTAATGTAGGTCATGGATGTATTATCAAGACGGACACCTTCAAGATTTATCCTCATAAACCACATATAAGTGAGGTTTGAATTGCTCCTGATTTTTATACTCCTACAATATCACCAATAAACCACATAATAAACATATCGATCCCACAAATGATTTACTCAAGCAAATCACAGCTGGAACTTGCCCAAGAAGCTTCAGTCATTGACAACAAAATACAGAAATTAAAAGAGACGAGTGCTGAAATCCTGTCAAGTGGAATATCTACTCATGATGTACACCATTACGTCATGATTTATATCGTCTTTGGTGTCGTCATCACCATTGGTGGGATTCTAATAATAAATCGACTGAAGTCAAGATGTCGAAGCGTGGGCACAGCACAACGAGAAGCAACACCACCCGTGCGCGCGCGGCGGGCGCCTCCCCCTCGCGCCCCCGCCCCCCGCGCCTCTCCGCGACCGCCGACAAGTAGCAGCGGACGCAACATGAAGCCAACTACAACTCCTATATTAAGAAAATTCAATGAGATTTTTCAAGAACAGTCTGTTTAATATTATTGTTGCAATTCAATCAATATTTCATACATCAAGTAGTTATCTCATGTTAATCTGTCTGGCCCGGGAATATGTACGGTCTCATTACCGCACATCGTTCCGTGTCAGCATTTATGCGACATAGGCATTCCGCCAGTACGCTAGCCAGTTCACCACTTACCATCAGACAGTGAACTCACGTGTTAAGGACTCAAATAAAATGGATTTACAACCCATACTTACAAGTTTTATTCATCATATCAAGATGTCATCTACAATACTGTGCAGAACTACCAAGAGCCTGTACAGACTTCACAATTCGAATTTATCTCTGACATCCAAGTTTCTTCACATACACAAATTACAAAAATCAGAAAAAGTATACCGTTTAGCGGGAAAATAATTACACACAAATATAAACAGGAAAATTTGAATTTTAAATTTGATGAGGACATTTAGGTATTCAGCCTACATTTAGCCGTGTCCCGGCGTCCAAAATCAAATGACGATCTATGATTACGATGCATATTTTTGTCACAATTTCTAAAATTGAATCCCGATAGCCACGACCACGAATGTTTACTTACCGGTTGACATGGTCTCCCCTCCTAGGCCATTTACGTCCCTAGATGTCACGGTCCTAGGGTCGATCTAGAAACCTAGCGTTGGTCGATGGAGTCTCGCGCGTCACGTGAAGCGATCTCACCATTGTGGGTGAGTCCAATATAAAATATGTTGTACATAGGCCGTCAACGACAGTCCATTTAACTTTATGAGATAAGGATTTGATGATTGGTTTATAAATGCCATAAACTGTAATGTTATTTCCTTTCTAGTGTCTATGTAAAATGAAATGACAGAAACTTGCAATAAAACACTACTACGTCAATGGCAATGATTCGAGTGATATATAAATATAGTTTTAGTTATAAGACAGCAAGTTGAGCCCCCTGAAGTGGGTCACAAAGGAGCCAGTTTCCCAGCCGATATTATTCCGCCACTAGGACCTTTTAACGTGTACCTGCTTCCTTTCATGTGCTCCAAGGAGTACCACGATGGAAGGTGTCGAAGCTTTCTGATCCCCAAGGTTCCCTAAGCTTGCCTTGGCCTGGCAAGATAACTAGGTATATCCTTTGATATGCCGCTGTCTATCATTATAACCCCGTAGGGTTATCATATCCATATATTTAAAACACATCCACTTTTCATCTGAGAATGGGGCCCCTTTATATTTTCTTTTCTTTCTGTTTTTCAATTTAGGATCCTTCGGACAGCTAGTTCCCTACGTTTCACGAGATGAAGGATCGCAATCGATCTCAGTCTTGCTGAATATAGAACCAACTAGGGTTTGATAAGTATTACTTTAAATCAAAACTCGAATGCCATGCGTTAAATTGCAAGAAGTTATATGAATATTTGTATTGATTTTCTCTAAAGCAAATAAGTTTATTTAAGGCATTTAAGTACCATTATTCAAGAATGAAGTTACTTAGGCATCTCAATCATTAGATATGGGTGATTACTGCCAACTTGGAATGTAGTTTACTAAAAATTAGTCAAGGTCTGCGGGAATATAATTTTAAGTCACAGGTAGAGTTTAAAGTATGAATATACGTTTATTTACTTAATTGTGACTCTACGATTGAAACTCAAAGGTTTTCACCAGGGATTTCTAGATAGAGTGGACAAAAAACTGTTTTGAATAACGTATAAAAACCACTTTGCCCAATTAAATCTTATTATGATTAATTAATTAATTAATATCTGAATTTATATTATTTAAACAATTATCTGTTCATATCAAATCATTTCATCTACACAATTGAAAGTCAAATCGTCATACTTGGTTTGCAAAATTAAAACATATAATAAAACATAAGCTTCATTAAGCAAATTATTGTGAAACAATTATTTAATATAAATCATAACTTATCAATGAAGTATTCGACTCATTAACGCTGCGCGTTACTAACATGTATTAGGCTATTCATGTGGAGATTGATCAACTCGCATGCCCTTTGGAGTAATAATAATATAGATTATAGTTATATTCGTTAATTAGACTAGTCCTATAAGCTGGGACAGCCCATACGCCTTTTGGTCTAATAACATTATGAATAAACCGTTGGTTTAAGCTGTTACATGTATTTATATCAAACATTTATGTAGAATACAATCAAACAATATATATTTTGAAGTATTCGTCATTGATGATGATTTCAATATAAGTACATTACGAACTCCCAAGCGTCGCATTTTAGACATAGGTAGGTTTGATATCATTTTATTCAAATAATGCCACATTACGACTATATCACGCAGGGATATACCTACTTATACATAGGCTTTGGTTGAATTTAATCAAACAATAGCAGATAATGATCTCATCCAGAGATATATCAAACACATTAATTACTTGATTGGATGATGGAAGACATAGGCTTCGGTATATTTTGTTCAAATAATACCATGCTCTAATTATCTCACGTAGAGATAATTCATAGTTAATAATTACGTTAAAATTAAATGGAATTGTCAATCGTTTAGGTAACTTTTACTTTCTATCTTGATTAAGTTAAACTATGTTATAGAAATCTCTAATAGTGAGAATTCTAATGGAAATTGATGAAATTTATAAATGTAATTAATATAAAGGTATCAACTTAACTTTTGTCACCAACTTTTGAATATGAAGTATAGTATGAAGTATAGTAAAATACTATACTTCATATTCATATTCATATTCATATTCATATTCATATTGATTTATTGCTTCACATGGATCTATACTTCAAGATCTTCTCCGCTCCGAAATAAGAAGTGTCAACCCTCTACCCCTCGATTCGTCTCGTTGACCAATATTAATTACTAATTATAATTTTATTATCTACTCTAATTAACGTAAGGTTCTTCTTTGCTTGTCTTGTTTGGCTTCCTTTGGTTGTTATGGATCACAACCGACGTCTGCGCATCATCCCTTGTGGCGGGAAGTCCAATCTACCAATCCCGTCGCTTATCGCGATCGCGTCGCTTCACCACCGACTGTTCTTGTCTCGCTTGCTCGTCCCTGAAATTGTTCAACGGTTTGCCACATAATATCATATTTGATAAGCATCCCTAAGTCGTAAGACCTAGGATACAGATTGATTTAAATGTAGGCGTGCTTGTTCGCTTCCTTGGTATTGTTTTTACATCGATATCCCAGCGTGAATTTTTTTGACATTTTGAAATACGAACTTTTATTTTTTTCGCGCTTCACAAGTGTGACCCTTGAGATTTAGCTCGTTGCGTTTTGGGGAATTTATTGCTTTTGGTTTTCGAAATTTTAAGTAGGTGCCACATGTGGGTGTTTAGCCTCTTATGTTAGCAAATTGCAACGTTGGAACGACGCCAATGTTTTTAACCGACTGCGACAGAAGGAGGGTTATGTTTTATAAATTTGAATTTTTAGCGTCCCATCACACGGTGAAAGGATAATCCAGGTATATTTCCTCTGGGGTTCGAACCCAGTAGGTACCTCTCGCAGTCGGACCTCCCTGGCATTTGACCTTTGCCCTGGCTTTTTGCGGACCCCGCGCCCTAACTGCTGGACGTAGTTATCTTCCAATATACTCCAAGCATTCGAGAGCGTCGGTAGCCTGACGGTTGAGTATCCAACTCGTAAGCGAGAGGTACCGAGTTCGGATCCCGCTGCGGCCATGTACCAATGACTCTTTTCTGAGTTATGTACATTAGTTGAATCATAACCGATGCTCAGACGGTGAGGGAAAACATCGTGATGAAACCTGCAAATTTAGGCAACTGAATTTGTAACCATGATCCAATCTGGTCAGGTTTCCCTGGTAGCAGGGTCACGGAGGTCAGATAATAGTCGCTTCACTGTAATTACCTGATCGTTAAATCCTAGATCATGGTCAAGGCGGCCCCCGGGCCTCGTTCTTGAGAGCACAACCAGGACATGATGCCAAGATGATGATGATACTCCGTACAAGCATTATAAGAGGTAGGTGTAGTGTCCTGTACTATGCGCATGTCAGTTAGCTGGGCCACGTTGCCGATGTTACGTACAACTACAAATTACACAAACAAACACTGTAATCTCAATCTTCATGCATCATCCATAGTTATCAACAGCCCATATCACTCTACTGCCAGACGGCGCTGTCATTGGCAACGGTCGTGCGACGGGCGGTTTAGAGGTCTCCTATTGGTCGGGTGAAATCCGTCGTACGACCATAGTCGCACGAACGTTGCCAATTAAAGCGACTAGTTATAAATATTTAATAATTCGGCGCAGTCCACCTATGTCTAGAATTGTCGGGCGCGGTCCGGCCGTAGTCGGCGTGGGGTGGTTGTTCTCCGGCCGTGGGGCGGCCAACGTGTCACTGTGTTTCCTTCCTACTTTCCTACCCTCCTTCTTTTTAACGATTGAAAGAGATATTTAATGTCCTAATAAATAAATAAATTTTGAGTTTAAGTTTGAGTGAGTTTGAGTTTAATTGCGTAGTCTTATCTCTATACTGCCGGCAGCTTAGAAATCAATGCTCAGTCAAAAGATTATAATAATGTTTGAATTCTTAGAGCGAGCCATCTATGTGAATTTTTGAGAAGCTGTTGAAAACGGCCGGTTGGTTGGCACGCTTGGCATCTTTGTCTGGCGCGGGTGGCATGGCCAGACATTTGTTCCTTACGTAGTATGGCGGTTTGCGCAAGTCGTGGCTATACCATCGAAGGTGGCAGCTCATCTGCAATGTCACGGATGTGATTTTCTACATAGCGGAGCGAATTTTTCCATTTATGCCCTAAGTCTACGGCAAATGGGGATGCTTCGGCCGCATTATTAGATTATAGTTTTTTTAATCAACTGACAGCCCATTTACGTTTGCCAAGTACTTTTTGAAAAAGTTAATTTTAGATTTTGTGCGACCGACGCGAAACGGCTAAGCCATATTTTATGAATAATAAAAAAAAAATATTAATACATTCTTTATTAAATAAATATATTATCATAACAGTAAGTAAAGAATGCAGTCGGTACTATAATATATTATTTCCTGGATTAAGTCCACCAAACGTCCTCTGCTCTGTCTCTCTGAGACCATCAGTGAATGTTTGCCCGAAATTTTGAAGGTGATAAGTGTCTTGAAACTTTCCCTTACCTTTTAAGGAAAGTACCTACACTCTCAGATAGCATTAGGTACCTGCATATTGTTTCAAGCTTCTAAAATAAAGGTAAAAAAAATAGGTACCTATTTTATCTTCCATGCAGATCAAAAAATAATTAGTATTGTTTGCATGCGCTGTGGTTAGATTAGATTACATTATACACTTATCTTTGTTTCTTAAGTACAATGTTCGCATTTTTTTCTCTGCGCATCATGTGGCGTATAATAGGCGTTGGACAGTAGTTAATCTAGAGGCAAGATATTCAACATGTCCAAGATATTCAAATGCTTATAATATCCGTTGTCTTTTACAACCAATCGTTCACGGTTCCACATCGTACGGGATAAGGAGAAATAGCGGAATCCTAAACTTTTTTTATCTATTTTTTGATATAGTGGAACACATGAACCTAAAATCCATTCCAATTTTTGTTAGTAACGTACATAGACAACTTTGAAAGACAAGGGTTGCCTGGACGAGTTCGCTTGTAGCGATAAGGCCGCCTTTGCCAACAATGTTTGAAAAGATCTGTTAAATTTTCTTATTTTAACTTTCTGTGCAATAAGGTCAAGGTCCAGAGAGGCATTTGAAAGACAGTCAGTTTGTGACTGGTCTGGAAACCGTCTACCGCTTTGATACATTCTGGGCATACCTCCTGCAATGTTTGACCCAGGCCCGTGGTCAAAGTCTAGAGATTGAAGACAAGAAAGATGTGACTAGTACGGAAACCTGTCAAAACTTTTTTGACTTTCATGAGGGACGAGAAAATACTTGAAGCAGACATGCCGGAGGCCAAGGGCTATTTTGGCAGCCCTTGGAAATTACCGAAAATTTGCTCTATTCTAGCAAAGCCCGCAATATTCGTTAAAAATTTAAAAATAGTTGCAGTGATTACGCTTGCTTAATATTTCACCATATATCTTTATGAATAACAAAAAAGAAAGAAGAACGGGTTTAAGCCCGATAAAAGTAATTATTAACAAAAATTAAGGCCCGGGTCGGGCGCCAGATTTGAATTCGTTCATAAAGAAGATGCTTAACTCAATACCACGATACTAGGTATATATGCTACCGTCGAAACTCTTAATCGGTCATAACTACTTTTAACTGAAAAAAACAGGCAAAAGTAGTTTTGCCTGAAAATCATTGTTTAACTCAAGTGGCTTTCCATCCGACAACGCCGTAACTTAAGAACTCTTTCTCTCCTTCATTCAATTTTGCACGATCCAGCTATTCCAAAATACTTAATATGTAAATTCCAGTTACTCTCTGATAATCACGACCGTAATCTCCGTGCAACGGAATCCGCCGACATGCCAATGACAACGTGCTGTCCGTGTATAAGCACGCTAAAAGTACATGACTGCGTCTTCGTAGGATTGGGTCGCAACTCGTTTTCTTTATAATATTCATTGAGGCTGTTATGGCTGGTTTTCAGCTCTTCAAAAGAATCCGTCTGCGCAGCGAGTGCCAGGTCGTCGGTAGGTGTACCTTAAGGAAACGGACCTTCTCTGATCTCCGAGGATGGTAGTTCAAAAAACTTTTTAAGCGCGATTTTTTGCTGTTTTTAACGACCTCCTTTAACTATTAAGAGTTTTGGCTAATATAATCATTCAAAATTACTTTTGACGGTTATTTAAACGTACTTTTAACCAGCGCCATTGGACAAAAATAGTTTTGACTGTAATTTCAGTTAAAAGTACTACTGTCGAGAGTCTGCGGTCAAAAATACATTTGACAAATTTTTATAGTAAAAAAAATTTTTGACTATTTAAGATTGACTGTAACTTCGGAACATATCTTTCTTTTGGCTAGTGTGTCAATAGAATCAAGAGCTTCCAGCTGATAGTTTGCGGACCCATTCCAGAGATGACCACAGTTATACTCCATACATCACCGGACTTGTGTTTGGTATTAATTGAGAAGCCGTCCCGGTGGCAGTACTTCCTCATCTTAGCGATGATTCCAAGTATTTTTAGCAGCCAATTGGGCTCTTGACTCAACATATGGTCCGAAGTTTAGATCTGATGATAGGGTAACACAAAGAAGCTCCAACTTGTCGGTCAAATGCTACGATTCACCTCGGAAAGACGGTGTTAGGTGGAAAGAGCTACGTTTGCTGAGAAGAGACATGACACACACCACACTACATCCACGTGCAACGGTTCTGTTCTTCATTTTTATTTTATTCGTCTAGTTGTTTCATAATTTCATGTTGTTTATTTTTATTAGTTTTGTTTGTGCATTTTTATGTAACTTTCATATTTTATTTTTTTATTTTTGTTTCATGGCTCTGGAATCGAGGCACTGACCTCAAATAATACCTGTATTATAGGAGGTCAGCGCTTCGAACTCTTTCTAAGTCATGTTGTAATGTGTTTGTGGTGTTATTGTGTGTAGATAAATGTTTATTTCTTTCTTTCTTTCTTACATGCTTAGGTATGGGAAGGATTAAACTTGACCAGGCTTCACCCCAGTCATCACAGCCTTCAGGGTCTCATTAATGTTATTGAGTAATGCCTCTCTACTGGCCTGTACCTGAGCCTTAGTAGCTCGAGCGGTAGATAGGTACCTCTCTACAATAGTGCTATATTCACCTCACTCAAGAATACCGGGCTTGAGCAGATCGTTGATATGGAGCATGAAAACTAACTTTTATGACTACCTTTTTTTGGCACAGGTTGGACATGTGCAAACTTCCACGCTTTTCACGCCTTCTCTTGGAAATGTATCGAAACCGCAAACGGTTTCCGGACCAGTCACAAACGAACTGTCTTTTAAACACCTCTCCTCCTGGACCTTGACCTGAGGAAATTACTACGAAAACCATAACTAGATATAAATGATGGAAAAAGAATTTGAAATTCTTACCATTTTGAGTGACAGCTGATAACAAGGCGCGTCGGCGACGCAGGGAGCGTCGATAACGCAGGTTGCGTCAGCGACGCTTGTTATAATACGGGCCTTACACGTCGCACTATGAAAAATATAGGTCAGTTTCGGATCAAAAATCTATAACTTCGTGATTTTTTATCATATCGTGATGAATTTTGGTACACATATGTAGTAATGTATGATTTCTCATTATATGTTTAAATGTAAATAGCGTTAAGAGACAAAAAATGGGATAAGCACGAAAAAAGTGGTAAATTATTTATTTAAAGTGAAATACAAAGTAATCATTATTATAAAAATTAAAACTAACATCAACCATAAAGAACAAGTCATGTCAATAAAAAAAATTATATAACAATATCTTTAAATTTGTTGCACTTAACACATTTAATTTAAGAGTGAGTGAATATGATACACTGGAAAAATAAACACCTTATCTACTTAGGATCTATACACATTTCAGTTGCAAGTGGTGCCACTTTTAGAAGACTTAGTGCTTCTTCCTCAAGATCTTTTACATTCTTTGCGTATGGTCTTAAACTTGTTATATACGGATTGGACGTGTACAATAGAGTTTTAAAAACATCTTCATTTGTAGCTTTTCGGCTACATTATCTGGCATGATGTAGTCGTATGTTTCGGTAGTCTTTGTTGCGCGACTCTTGTGCGTCTTCCGATAGCTGTCCAATAGGAAGCACTGCGAAATGTTTGATAATACTTTCTCCATGTATAAGTATTTTGTGTATAGATGATGGAATGTAATACCAATTGTATTTGCTCACGTACACTCTTGCAGTTTTCATTGCGTATTCGCCAAATTTTTCGGGATCGATCATCATTCCTGAAGATAAAACTTGTAAAATGATGTAGAGGCGTTTAATTAAGGTTTCATCTACACCTGTAATTTCGGCAGAGCATTTGCTGTTATAGAAAAATCTTCTTGCGGTATTCCCATCGTTAGTATTCCCACTACCTTGCCGAGGTTTATCTATTATCATTATTATTATCATATTTTAGAAGTGATGAACAAATTGGCATCTGAAATTGTTTCCGACTCCTCTGGAAGTATTTGCTTATATTGGCTTTGGCCAGATGAACCATCACATCCCCATTTGCTGTAGAGGATTAACGTTTTACATTGTTTTTGGTAAACTGAATCGATTTTCAAAATTCTAGCATCAGTGTGGTCCAATAAATCTTGGACATTAATTACTTTAGCAGAAGTATTGGTGATCTCAATTCTAGAAGATGGTGGATAGCAAGATTTCCTTAGTTCCTGTATTTTGTAGTAAGGCGGAAATATACAACATTTTCGTTCATTTGTTAAGTTCCTTAAGTACATATATTGTGCTTTAGTTAAATCCAAATCAATAGAAGCACTCAATGCTTCCGGGTCAGAAAGCATTTTTAACTGGTCTGAGTCATTCCAGATACTTGAAATGTAAAATTTCTTTTGATTGTCGGCGTTCCTTAATGATTCGACAAGATGTGCTTCTGTGTTTTCACTTATAGCCCGAAGTCCCTGCACGTAGGCTTTATTGATATGCTCAAAGCCGTATTCTGCGAGTAGAAGAGTATTTTTCCTCTTCTTGGTAGATTCTGAGGAGTCTAAATAAGCCACGCATGGTCTTCCTCGTTGGCCAGAAGTTGATGGTGTAGAATATTGATCAAAGTCCGGTAAATTCACCGAATACCCTGTGTCCAACCAAGTATTATTCTTCTCTAAAAATGATTCTTTTTTCCGAGATGCCAGGGCCCAGCGCTTATTAAACATTGGAAGAATGTGCCTTTGTATGTCACTTATTATAAAACATATGTCGTTTTCAGAAACATTTAATTTTTCCAGTAAAACTTTGGACAATGATTCCACGGTTCTACCTCCCTAGATATAGGGAAGTGTGATATCTCGTTTGGTACAGTTGAAGGAAGACATTGTATAACTATAATACACAATCTGCGGTAATTACAGCCGTAAATGAACTTTACTTCACTTGAAGTTACACTGAACTGAATGGCTGGAATAATAATTACCTCACTTTATATACTATTTTGCAATATTGAATCGGTACCTACAAAATTATTATCTCTTATTTTCTCACGCGAAATGGGTGCAAAATTGATAAGACCTCTTTGTTATTACGAAATAATAAAAAAAATATAACAATAAAGCCCATACTGTTCGTGCGAACAGTTCCTGTGGTAAACCGCAAAAGAACCGAATTTCCTACTGCGACTTTATCAATTGTTTTTGTGATATCTTCTAAAACCGCAAATATCCGCAGCTGATTTTTTTTGTATCTTGTTTATGAATAGTTAGACTATGAACTAATACAAAAAGTAGCGGATGGGGAGACGTGGGTAACAGTCATAACTCTAAATGAAATTTTTTTTTGTTAAAAATTTGGTTATGTTCCTTTTTAAGTACTTTCCCAACTCTTAATAAAATTAAAATTAAAAAGCTGTTTCGTAAAGTACATAAAATTACCTTCCTAAAAATGTCATACACTGCATATCTGTGCTTAATATTTTTTTCAAAATATTGGTTCGAAACATGAACACCCAAAGACTTGAGTTTGGCACCTCTATCTTCAATGTACTTCTGACTATGAAAAATAATATTATTTTGCATATTAGGTAACAAAATCCTATTGAATATTATAACTTAATTGAGTATCAATTTAAATCAAAATATCACCCAGATTATGATATTCGTAAAAACCATTTATGATATGCCCTTGTTCTACCATTTTCCATAGTGCGTCGCCCTAACGACGCGTCGTGCGACCATGGTCGAACGACGGACCTCGCCCGACCAATAGGAGACCTCAAAACCGCCCGCCGCACGACCATGGTCATACGACCGTTTCTAATTAGGACAGGACCTTAGTCGGGGATAAATATGCGTAGCGAGGGGGGGTTCAGGGGGTTCCAACCCCCCCTCGGTTTTAACAGCTAAAATAGCAAAAACACCGAGCTCGCTGATAAGTGGTCCTTGAAACATGGGATATGTATGATACTTAAATCGGATATACTCTTCATGGATACTTAAATGTAAGATGATGATGTCCAAAGGCGGCGGTGACCACTTTCCATCAGGTGGCCCGCTTGCCTGTTTGTCTGCCGTATAACATAAAGAAGAAAAGATACAGCTATGAAATAATAGTTTTATAAAACACAAATATAAATAAAAAATCTTATGAAGAGTGAAATTTTTCTGGCAAAGACAATCCGTAAAATTTTATGAGTAGACGAAAAATACTGTTGAAAACGAAAACTGAAAATCCAATTCAAATAAGCTTGGAAGCAAAACGAGCATTGGAGCGTTTTTCGCTACACTATATATAGGTACGGGGTTGAACCGTACTATTGACTGATAAATAATAGACACTGATAAACTTAAAAAATACTGATATATTTAATATTAAAAACTAATGATCGATAATGAACTGATGTAAGTAAGCTTAGCTTACGTGATTGCTAAAAACGCACTGTTCTAATCCTCCGAAATCGAGGTCAGCGCGGGAAATATAGCGTATGCAAGTCCAATGTACTTTCTTTATTCTTTATTGTTCACAAATATGACATAATTATACAGTACAGTAACAGAGATGTACATAGGCGAGCTTAACTCATTAATTGAGTTTTCTACCAGCAAACCTTGGAGTCATAGGAACAGGTTTAACTTAAATGCAGGTACTAAAAGTGTACACTTAAACTTACTACGGTAGATATTGATAAACACAGTTACTTTCTTACATAAACATATACTAAAAATACATACATATTATATATAAACACATAATATTATATACATACATATATATTACTATACATACCTATACATTATAGATATATATACCTACTATGGAAAACTAAAGGGAGAGATAATGCTCTTTTACTCTTTTTTTAAAAACATTCAAAGATGGACTATTCCGAATGCTATGAGGAAGGGAGTTCCATAAACGCGCGGTACAGTAAATGAACCACCATACCGGCTAGATGTACGTGTCGTCTCGTACACTAGATACAAGGTACTTAGAGCGACGGTAGCGTAATAGTTAAGGGGTCCGACTAGTAAGCGAGACGTACCGGGTTCAATCCCCATTGCCGTCATGTACCATTGACACTTTTCTGAGTTATCACATTAGGTGAACACTAACCGATGCCCTTACGGTGAGGGAAATATCAGGATGAAACAAGCATGTTCAGGTTCCCCTGTTAACAGACCACAGTCTGCCAAATCCTGGGTCATTGACAATAACGCCAAGATGGCCAATTCCGTGCCCATTTCTATTGCAAAGGTGTGTAATGTACTCTGTGGTAGGGGACAGCTTGTGTGTGGTCAACGATCTGTTATTCTACTGTAAGTCATCTTCATCATCATACTGGCGTCAATCCCTTCTTCTTCTCTTCGCCTAATTAGACTCCACGTCCGAGTAATTTTAACTATTAATCTTGACTAGAATAGACACATATGTTAAATGGAAACCATTCAAGGAAATAACAGCTCATAGAGCCTGACATAATTATGTGAGCAAATATTCCTTTGTGCCACTGTTGCTGAGCGCATAATTACACACTTGACTGATTTAACTAATTATTGAGTAATGTCTAGTAAATAGGTACCACGTCATTGGTCTGTTATTACTGGTTTTAAGGATAAATAAATTTTCAGCTACAATATGTGCTAATATAACGAATAAACTATCGTTTAATAAGTTTAAACATAATAGACCGAACAGCTTCTCAGAAGTTCGTGTTAGGAACAGTGATAACGGAACGTGTGTCGCTACGTCAGCGGTCGCCGAGCGCGTCATTCGCCGACGGCGGTCCGCCTCCGCCCGGCGTCGCCAGTGAGCACCGCTCCGCACCGCGCGCGCCCGCCTGCCGCCCGCGTCTTCCCGCCCAAACTTCGCGCCAAATGCCTACCCGCGAACCACACACCCGCAAGTGAGCTACCAACCCTTTTGTGACCCGAGTGTACCGGCACCGAACCTCTTATGACCTCAGCGCACCTTTGCAGATGCCACCCGCACGGACAGCGGCGGTTCTATCACATCTTAGAAAATGACTGAAGGTCCCCACAGCCGAAATGACAAGTCGGTGAGTGAACCCGCGTGTTTATTGCACGTAGTGTTGCAAGTGTGACGTCGGCGGCACGTGAACGCTGTGCCGTGATATTTCGACTCGTGCGCTCATACGCGGTAAGACGAGCAAAGGTCGAACTCAAATTTTGGCGCCATAATTCTCTCCACTACGGTTGAATTGGAAGTTGGTATTGACAATAATTACCTGTTTTAGTAGGTATTTACTGGCGCTTTGTCCTCGTCCTATAATTTTAACCTCAGTTCCTACACCAAGCGAATTATGCATTCCAATGTCACGTTGATAAACATATGGCGCCTCATTCTTATCACTTGTTATCTATGTGTTACGATCGCGGTTCGGACAACAGCCCTAGAAGTAATAGCGACTTACGCCTGTAAATGGATAGAGAATATTGTTTCTGCGTACGGAATTTTAAAGGCGCAGCATACGGAATGAGGTAGCCATGAAGACGGAGCTGCCTGTCGGTTGTTTAGCGACGGGTTTTTGTGAATTATTCTGTTTTCCGGCATCGCGAAGGCCGGCGCGAGGCCAAATGGCCGCGTGGAGAAAACGACGCGTGCGCCTCTCGAGCCAAACAACTGGTTTTAATGAACAACATGTGATTTATCGTATACCTACTTGTCTCGTACCACATAAAGGTACAGTTACGTCGGATATGCCTCGTGACAACAACAATGCTGTTTTCCTCATTCACTACGGCTAGTTAGATTAGCTTTTAGGTACGTATGCAGTGCGGTAGGCATGCTCGAACAGTGTTTGTTCACGGGAACTGTATCTATATTGTTTGTTTAATCGTTAGACGAGACGTGACTCCATATGGTAAATGTTGTAAGTAGGTATAAATACCTAATCGACAGAAAATGTCGGAGAACCCCCGAAAAAGTTTACTTAAACTCAAATATTTTCTAAGCTACAGAACCGATTGAAATGAAACAAGAACCTGACTTTCAAACAGAGAAAACTGCACTCAAATAGGTCCATCCGCTCGCGAGCTACAATGCCACTGACAAATACACAAAGTCCGTTAAACATTTAACACTCCTCTTTTTTCGTCAGGGGTTAATAATACTTAGCAATTACCTATAATATGAGTTAGCTAGGTACCTACTTAAACTTAAACCAGTAGAAAATCCATAGTACCCGTCCATGTACCTACTTACCTCTTACTGTCACCTAGGTCAGGGTAGACGAAAGGGGGCAACTCAAAAGAACTTAGAAAAGTGGAGAAGAGGCACCCGGGGAAAGTTGGCGGAATAGGGGCACAGAAACAGCAAAAAATAAAGAAACCCCAACCTTGTCACTCGGGATTTAGAATACACTAGCTTTTGTCCGTGACTTTGCGAAAGCGTTTTTAGGGCAATTTTTTTTTTTTCCGAGCGACCATTTTAAATGACGTCCCTAATGTATGAAACTAGTACTATAGAGAGGTCAAGCTGTCTCTTTTTTCTACCCAACCTAATTAGAAGAAACATGGTCTAGATTTTAAGTTGGTCCCTAAACTATCAAATTGCGGAAACCTCTTCAAAATCCATTCGGCGCCATTTCCATATTTCATATAGTTAGTTATAGTTAGCTGTAGGTTCTACATGGGGTGTTCCATTTTCCAAAATCATATATGTTGCCCAGTACAATAAAAATGAAATCAACATAATCGGTTAAATATTGCAAATGATCTTTGTGTCTAATGCTTTAATCTTTTGAGCAACAACAACAACAAGCAAATCTTAAGTAACCTCTGGCCACCTGCACTTTCGAAAGACTGGCTCCCTGTGTGTGTTCTCCGGCTGTGAAATGGAGAATGTTCTGAGAATCTGGTCATCTGGGTTCTCATCGATATTACGTAGACCGTCTGTCTGTTCATTGATATAATAAGACCACGCTAAGTCCAAATCGCATATTAAAAAAAAAAACTCTGTATTGCCAATAGAGTCAACTTATGTCAAGTTTTTCATCCGTCATAGAACGTCATACATAAAAGGAAGTGCGGGAGATAATAATTCCTTTTTAATTGTTTTGCCCATTATTTACCAACAGGTGAGATGGCGGTCAAATGCTTGCCTTGTAAAATATAAAAAAAAAAAAAAAAAAATTATAATATTTTTCACTACTCACGAAAATAAACAATCCTACAGAAATCAAATTGTCTGTTATGACTTTTATGAATTACGTTCTTATATTTAAAAAAAACTTGTCATAAGTTGCCATACAGAGATTTATATATTTTTTTTTAATAAGTGATTCGGACTTAGCGTGGCCCTATTACGAGTACATACATAACGATTCGAAAGAATGTTGTACCAACATGAGTGGAATTCTACAACTGGTAATTAGAGTTATCATTAGATTGTAACGTTCCTACTGGTGACGCCCTGTAGGCTAATTACGTAACTTGTTGCTAACAGTTCTCTGATTTCGATGATTGAAATTATTACTTTTGCGATGATCGATTAGTTTCGATTCATAGTTTCTGTTTATTGCAATGGAACTTTGTTAGCAACTGAACCCATGAAGTCGATGATACGTTGAATTATTAGCAACCGAGTTACGTAATTAACCTACTGGTGTTGCTGATGTTCTAATGGCGATGACCAGTTTCAATCGGGTGGCCCGGTTACCTATTTGCGTTTAATATAAAAAATTATAATCATCATCATCCCATTACAAGCTGGTGTGATGAAAAGAATATCGTATTCACGTACATTATCTATGAGATTGTTCAAAAACGGTCAGCCGGTACACCCGACTACCTAATGCTTCTACCTACCTATCAAAAGGCTACTACTAGATTCCTAGATTTTGTATTAAAACAGTTCGTACATGGCGCAAGATGTACAAAAAAGAAGCGCTAAATGTGTGATAATGCGCACCAAACATAACAAATCTGCCTGATCAAGCGCCGAAAGCGCTAATGCGCTTATTACATTTGACTAAATACAATTACAAAATTTAGAAGCGAAATGCGTGAGAGCAATTCAAAGTGGAATGTGTTGCTCACAAAATAAGGTCCATTTAGCCAGGTGTAATAAGCGCATAAGTTCAAAACCCTGCCGGACTTTATGTAAAGCAATGGCCGATCTGGTTACATTTTTTTAAATAAATTGCTATAATAACCCTAATCGTCGCCCTAATCGTCATCTAATGTCAAAAAAAGCGAAATCGCATCAGGCATTCCATTTAAAATTACCCAAACACCCAGCGGCCCCACTACTTTCACGCATGACAGTTTTATACCATTCCAATGAGCAATAAAACATATTTTCCAGTGTTTCGAAACACATTTCCAAGTGTATTTTCAGCGGTTTCGTTTTACGTAATGTAATGGCATTTTATGGCATTATAGGCATTAAAAACCGCTCGTCAAACATTATTTTATACCACCCGCAACACATACCTGAGTCGCTTTTGTCGCGTCGCTGGGCCGTGAGTCCGCGTTTGACTTTAATGAGCTGTAGTTCTCGCAAAGGACCATATTACCTACTTGGATTAATTTACGGACGATAACTAATTCTATTTATCTTATCGTTTCGAGTTACCGTGTTTATTAGGCTAATAGCCATCTGTTGTTTGAACTATGAGAAGTAGGTAGGTTTTGTTATATTTGGTGTTTGTTTATAATGGACATTTCAAGCTCCGAAGAGGAAGATGCACCAGTAAGTAAAACAAACGTTTACCAACCTAATAACAAGTTATTGCAATAATTCTTCCAAAACAAAAACCCTGCCCTTGACTATGTGATCATGATATTATTATGATATGAACTTGATCTCCCGTTGCTAGTCAAAGTACAAAACGTTGTCTGTCAACCAAAGATTTTGACATTTACTTAGAGGCTATCAACCTACTTATTTATCAGTATTAAACTGATAACCCCAAGTAACGCGCTGATATAACTTTTAACAATGTGTTTTAAATATAGTTTCTGCCTTAATTACGACAATGTGATATGCTGACTCGGCTCTTGTCGTCATTTTTCAAAGAAGTTAAAGTATACTTTAGTAGTACTGACCATTGCACGGTCCTAACGAGCTCGCCATTCATTTGGTGTGCTCTTTTACGCCACCGGGAGACAGGATTCGGGCGTTTTTTTTTTATATTAAACAAGACAGGCATTTGACCGCCATCTCACCTGTTTGTTAGTGTCGATGCGGCCGAAGATGAAGTATGCCCGTCTTGGAACAGCCTATTCACTCCAGCCTTGAAGGCATCCAGATTATATTGATCAGGAAACACACTCGCAGGTAACGCGTTCCACTCCATAGCCGTGCGCATTATAAAGGTCGAGCCAAAGCGGCTCGTGCGGATAGCTGGAATATCCACGACATAAGGACGAAGCGCTCGCCCGGATCGCGTCTCCCGATGGCGGAAAGGGGCCGGCGGAATGAGGCGGTTTCTTCATCCTTTGTCGTGGTCTCGTGGATCTTCCAGCTATCCGCACGAACCGCTATTGTCGATCTTTATAATGCGTACGGCTAAAGGCCAGTCCGCACAACACCAACTTATGCTAACAAAGCGCGTTTGTACAAACGAAGTGTGCGCAAACGGATCGTATGGACGTCAAGTTTTAAGTTGGCGTCAAATTTTAAATTTGACGTCTACGAATCCGTTTGCGCAAACTTCGTTTGTATAAACGCGCTGTGCAAGCATAAGTTGGTGTCGTGCAGACCGGCCTCTGGGAATGGAACACATGGCCTGCGAGTGTGTTCCCTGATCATTATAGTCTGGACGCTTTCAAGACTAGGCTGTTCCTAGAAAGGCATGCTTCATCGTCGGCTGTATCGTCACTTACCAACAGGTGAGATGGTGGTCAAATGCCTGTCTAGTCTAATATTAAAAAACCGTTGGCGAAGCGAGGTCGACCAAGGTCCTCCGCTGGAGGCCCTGAGACTTTCTGAATGAACAGTCTCGGGAACTGATTGGAACCTCGTGGCGGTACTGACCACGGTTTATTTGCACCTTACCAAATACCTTTACAAATAAACACCTAAACCTTCTTTGTGAATTACTCTGTCTATTGGTGAAAACCGCATGAAAATCCGTGCAGTAGTTTTTGAGTTTATTGCGAACAGACAGACAGGCAGACATACGCGGCGTGGGACAATTTTTTATAAAATGTGATGCAGTGATTATTTGTGCCAAGGAAAATATATATCTAGATACTTTACTTATGAATTAAACTAGCTTTTACCCGTAATTTTGTAGGATGCATGGCTAACACCGATTAGGCTACCTAATACCTACTTATTTCTGCTGCCAACGGTACACACCCGTCATTGTTGTATTCTTTCTTTCTTTCTTTGTTTTAGCTTGTGGCTTCCGCTATGTAGCGATTTTGCCAAATACTGTGTGTGACTTTAAAGATATGTCATGCGTCAGGTCCATCACTTTTGCCTGCAGTTAATTTATTTTATTTATTTATTCAACAATTTATTGCACACAATAAAGAAATACAGATATATAACATAGATATAACTGACACAACAGGCACTACTTATTTCTAAAATAAATTTGTTCCAGCAGGCCTACAGAAGGGAAATGTTCCACAGAATTATATTTACTAATACTCTTTTCAAATTCTTTTGTCAGTTACAAAAAGTTAATTTAAGTACCTTACCTAAATAAATAAATACATAATAGCACAGCGTACTAGGTATAAAATAAAGTCGCTTTCCGCGTCTGTCTGTCTGTATGTATTTCCACTCACTTCACCTAAACGGATCAACGGATTTTGTTGCGGTTTTCACCATCAGTTCGAGAATTTCTTCCGGAAGATTTATATGGATAATACGTGCATATTATTTTAAAGAAAAGCCGACAAAACCCGTGAGAAGCCGGGCCGGATCGTAAGTAGTTAAAAATAAGTACCTACCTAATAATAAAGTAACTACCTGAGCGACTGAGAGTCAACTGTTTCGTTACCTGCTCAGATATGATAACCACCACCAAAGAAAATTTCCATTTAATTGACAGAGTTATCGGGAAAGTAATTACATTAATTAGCCCGTGAATTCATTGGTTATAATTCCTGTCGGTACCAATTTATGGTGATTGCGGCATACACCCATACTTGACCTCTCTATAATAGCTAGTAGGTACTAGATTTAGCCCGCGACTTCTTACGCGTAAAATTCGGTTATTACGTTATGATGTTTTTCCTTCACCATAAGAGCATCGGTTAGTATTCAACTAATGTACATAACTCAGAAAAGAGTCATTGGTACATGGCCGATGCAAGATTCGAACCCGGTACCTCTCGCTTACGAGTTGGATACTCAACCGCCCGGTTACCGATGCTCCCTATTATGTGTTATTCTGGGATATAAGCTACATTACTGCCAAATGTCATCAAAATTAATGTCGATGTGGTCTCTGCCTACCCCTGCAGGCAAAAGGCGTGACTATATGTAAGTAAGTTATAACAATATTGTAGCAGTTTTTGCGTGAAGCAGTTACAAACATCCTTACAAACTTAATTCTTACAACACTAAATTTCTCAAAATATGTACTAGTTGTAGGCTAGTTTTTGCCTGCTACTTTGTCCGCGTAAATCCGGTTATGCCGTACTATCCGGGATACGGGAACCACATCAATCCGAAATCGGAATCCTCCTATTATATCGAAACTGTCACGGGACGTTCAACTGGGTATCAAGGAATTTAATAGTGATATAGCTATTTAAGCAGCCAGTGCAGGTAGCCAGTGCATGCAGACTTAAGTGTGGATGAGCAACCTTGTTCAAAACACTTGTAATACAGAAATATACCGATGTTTTTAAGCCACAAAATAACAAAACTGCCATCATAGGCATAGCAATAAACTAATGGATGCAATAAAACAAATTGTGTTTCTGTTGTCTTGATCACAATCTACCTAAATTACTTTATGGATGCGCAGCACTGGGACGGAATATAATATTAATACGAATACCTACAGTTGATTAATCGACTACTCTACATGCATATTACTGTAATTGTAGTAATTCATAGGTAGGCTATTTGAATAACTTGTTTCCAACATTGGACTTCGTAGCTTCAGTGCTGATAGTAGTGAAAATAATCGGAAATAAGTGCAAGGTGATTAGAGGAAAGCAACCAAATATGGAATAACATTTTGTTTTTTTAATATAAAAAATAAACTATTCATAGTTGGAAGTCAATTTCTTTATTAGATGAGAAGACATAATGTTTTGCAACACTTAGTGATAGTCTTATGATTTTTATAACAAATTACAGTATCATAAATCTAGTTTAATCAAAAAATTAAAAAGGTGATCAAATATGGAATAGGTACCCCAAATATGGACCATGAGAAAAAGGCACAACAAATGCTGAAAAATATGATTTAAAAATGTTTTGTAATACTTAATAACAGTCTCATTATTTACTTAATTAGTATAGTAATTAGTTGTAAAAATTAGTAGACTGTTATATTGCAAAAAAAGCACCTAATTTAAATAAAAGATAGAAATTCTGATAAAAATCGTCATAGTGCGAGTGGTACCCTTATCTTGAGTGTTACGTCCGACCTAACAACTAGATAACATTTGATGCAAATAGGTCAAGCTGTTTAAATCTTGAAAAAAGATGTGTTTGCAGTTGGTAAAATAGCTTTTCTTAAGCCTTTGTATGAAATATGCTGTTAACCAACCGCAAATAAAATAAAACGTTTTTTTTGTGATAAATTGATAAATTCTTGGTTTTCAAATATTTTTCTTTACTTTATGTGTTAGAAAGCATTCTGAAAAATAAACATAAACACATTAAAAGTAAAAATTAAACCATAAATTGAGATTTTGACCCAAATATGGAATATTCCATAAGTGGACCCCAGTGCCTGTCCATATTTGAAATTTAGTGACCTCAGAAAATATTGTTAATATTAAAATAATTACAAAACTGAAACGAATAAATGGCCTGGAAATACAAGAACTACCATGTATGCAACCACACAAATGTATGAGGAAAATATTATCACTCTCTAAATAATAAGAAATACATCGACTTTACGTGCCTAAAAATGTTCTAAACAGCGACCACACAACACACATGCCATGTCACCGGCCTTCGCCCTACTGACAAGATTGAACATATACAATAAGAGTATATGAAACAGAATATGATTCTGTATTGCGATTTCAAATATTATTTCCGAAGAAGTCAAGGAATTCCATATTTGGACCCTATTCCTTATATGGTGACTTTCCTCTACTAACTTCCTAATTCTTAATAAAATTTATTTTATCGCTCTAAGGTAACGACTCTGGTGTCCGATTGCACGGAACTTTAGCCGACGCTTAAGTTGATCTAAATATTCATAACAAGAAAAAGTATTGCACCAACACCAACTTATCCTTCACTTCATAAAGTCTCAAGTACCTAAATAATTTTGTAAAACTCATGCAGTTAATTAATTTACTAGTTTTGAAAATATCGAAACTATAGTGTATTGTGCAAATGGCTGTTTGATTGTAGTTGAAAGCTTATGTGTAATCTTTGCCTGTACTTTTTCTGCACCGCACACCATTGTTCGATTGCTATCTCTCCGTAGACTGGTAGAGAATACTATTTCAGCTTTAAGTCCGCCATTGTTCGTACTTTCAGTAGTGAAGTTGAAGTTTAAATGAAGTTTAAATAAATAAATATATAAAACTAAACTCGCTAAGTCACTATTAATTTTATGACACCGATTTTGTGACTAATAAATGCTTAGGAATATCTTAAAGTGTCAATTTAAGTGTCGCCTAAGTTCAGTGGATGGGTGTGCTTAGAATTTTTTTTATAGACACACATTCCCCTATAGTCTCGTAGCCTGTAGAAAACCGCTAGAGATGCTACTTTACAGTGGTGATCCAGGATCCTGGAGATGCTTTTGCACCAACGAGGAATTCTCTATCTATTTTTTGGCGTATCTAGCAACCGAATCTAGAGCAGCAAAATGGACCTTGGCAGATCCATCCAGTGCAGAGTAAGAATCTTATGTAACTCAGTTTTCGGAAATTTATTACTCGTGGGTGCGTCGCAGACAGAAAAGAACAAATAAAATTTTCTAAAATCCCACGACAGCTAAAATCAACGTAAATGCGAGCTTTGTATGCAAAAAGCCGCATCGAAATTGGTTTAGTAGTTACTGAGAACTCCACAAACGCCGACTTGTCAGGCTGTTGCTGCGCCCCCTGGTGATCTACTCATATAAAAACATACAAGAAACTGCTCAGAAATTACAGTTTTATTGAGAATCTACACCATCGATAACTTTTGTAGAGATTTAAGCACAGTAAGTTTAAAGGAAAAACTTTAACCGACTTCTTCCTTGAACCCAGATCCCTTCAATGATAACCTACAGCCCACATACAGTTTAGAACACTGGTAAAATGCTTTTTGGTCAAGAACTGTTAAAAAATCAGTAAGATTTTTAAGATGTTAAAACTCTATCAATACCAAACCAAAAAAAGAAACAAAAATTTATGAGTAATACCTATTTATTCTCTGTGGAGAGTATTCTCCCGTTGCCATTTCATAAAAAAATGAATGAAATCTCTCATTTGTGACAAGTTTATGCATTTTGTGTTGATTTTGTGCCTGAAAAACCAGTGCGCGACGGTCACACATTTAAGCAAAAATAGGAAAAAAATCTAAAGAGTGTCTTTTGCAAAAGCCGTTTATATACGTTATATTGAGATTTACGTTTCCAAGCAAGAGGTTTTTCAAGTGAGCATCTCCTTCAAATTAAGGTAAGACCTAATTTGATCCTAAAATGTATTTCTAATATTAAGTTCATTATATAAGCAATAGAAATTCCATTAATGGGCCATCAATGATAATTTTTCAAGGAGCTTCGGTGGCCTAGTGGTAAAGATATCCAACTCGTAAGCGAGAGGTACCGGATTCGAATTCCACTACCGCCATGTACCAATGACTTTTCTGAGTTATGTACATTAGTTAAATACTAACCGATGCTCTTACGGTGAGGAACACATCGTGATGAAACCTGCACATTCAGGCGACTAAATGTGTTCGCCTGAATGTGTAACTATGATCCAATCTGGTGATGTTCTCCTGGTAGCAGGGTCAGAGAGCAATAGTTCCACTGTAATTACCTGGATCTGCCAAATCTTGGGTCACGATCAAGGCGAACCCTGGGCCCTCGCGTGCCGCGCGGGGGCGCAACCGGTACGTAACGCCAAGATGATGATTATTCTAGAACCTTATAGAACATTGTAGGTGCTCCGATTTGGCTGGAGCCGACCAACCGTCAGTTGCAGTTGATACTAATCCTTATGAAATATAAAATAAAGTCGCTTTTGCCTGCGGGGGACGTGGTCGGACATCCGACCAAGGAATTAATCCAAAGCGATTATTTTGTACTTCGTAAGGATTAGTATCGACTGCAACTGACGTTTGGTCGGCTCCAGCCAAATCGAAGCGACCTTCAGTTCCAACTTATCGCGTGTGAATAATATTACACTCTTATAGGCAGGTACTTATTTAAAGCATTTTAGATAAACTTGACAGCTTGATACTACCTAAAAGCATTTTCGTATCATATCATTTAAATATTGGCAGTCACAAGGTCACCGCTGACGTCCTACAAACATACAGACGCGTTTGTGTTAACAACACTTGTTTGTTACGTACGTAGATACAATTTATTCAGCTTTCTGCGTAAGTCGATAATCAGCAAAGAAGAAAGGTGTCTAACATATAGATATACATGATCGTCAAAGTCATAGCACAGTTCAAATAATTAAGAATAAGGTAGGCAGCGCAATTACAGGTATGAGGAATTTCATGTTAGTCCTCACAGTGACAACGCACCTGCGGTTCTGTATGTTTATTTGTAAAGGCGGCATTTTTGTTGCCTGCAACTTAAATGCATGAATCGTAAATGTTACGGCTGACAGTTACCGCTTATTTACACTTATAAGAGCTGTCAACTCGTTTGTCTAGAATTAAAAAACTAGCTGAATGGATTTATCTGTTTAGTAAGCATATTATTAATCTTATGTTAGGTAGCCACTCGTTATGAAAGTATCCTAAGAGGAAATCAATATGGCATATTAATAAATACCGTAACAGGAAACTACGTAATTTAGAGCGTAAATATGGCATGGAAAATGACGAACGATTTCGCGGGGAAAAAACTAGTCTACGTTTTATTTTTACTTTACTTCACTTTATAATATGAACGTCTCATTTCCATAGGCAATTTGAAGCTTCTGTAATAAAATTTAATCATTTAGAGGCGTCGTCGTTGTTTAGGACATTAACGCCAAGATGACCGGTCTATCTTGTGAATATCTGCATGTGTAACCTACTAAAACTATGACGAATTGTAATAGCTAAGTGCTAATTAAAATGGAATTATCCAATCTGGTCAGGTTCCACTTTTAACATGGTCACAGATGTCAGAAGGCTGTCGCTCTACTGTAATTACCTGATCTTCCAAATCCTGATTCATGGTCAAGGCGGACCCCGGGCCCTCGCGCGAGAGCTTTACCGGGACATTAACGCCAAGATGATTATTTACAGTATTGAAACGGAAAACTTTGCCATTTTCATTAAGTTTCAAAAATATTTTACGTGTTTGTGATACCTAGATACCTTCACGTTCCTTTCGGATCAGTCAGTTTATTTTACGGTAATGAACATATTAATATGAACAAATTAGATGACGTGTATCTAAAATCGGTCAACGACCAAGGACCGACAATACTGACACAACACAAATGCAACGTGCGGCAACCTAAACAAAAACCCAAGCAAAAAATTTTTCTACTGCAATGAGGCTCCAATCTGAGTCATCATTTTGAGTTGACCTTCACACAAGTATTCTTAAACATAAACATTTAGTAGTTACATTGTACAGGTTGAATATGATAAAAGGGGGAATCTCGTTTTAGTATGTACAGAACTGTTCAAAAATATCAAGATGGACTTCCTACTTTTTCCAGATGTCTCCCGCAGGTTACCAACTTTTCGAACGTTTTGTACCTAGAACTTCAGAATAAAATAGGTAAATAATATATAAAGTACCTAGAACCATTCCCAGGTATAGACCAGTTTTAGCCATCACCATACTGTGTCATATTCTCTACAATTTAATGAATTACAATTAGGTACTACAGGCTCGCGTCACTCAGCGGCTGCATGGCCAATACTGAATAATAAATGACCATGAAATGAAGCAAGAGGTATTATTAGTCATCCATCGCATACAGTGCCAAACAGTTGCGGTTCTGCATTTTATTATTATTTCAAATTACACATATGCTTAAGAATAAACTTGATAATTGATGTCGTTAACGTAACAACAGTTACTGCTTCCCAGTATTTTGCTCTCAGATCGTTTGCTACCGTATCTACTCGTCTATTAAAATGTAGACCGCTTACTTCATGGAAAGTTGGCTGAAAAGATGACGTCGAATGGATTGGCTTTAGGAGGAATTATGTAAAAGCCATAGAATAATTTAATTTTAAAATTTGTCTGTCGTTATTTTATAAAATATAAAATAAATATAAATATTCGTGGACAAATTCACACAGCGCCATCTAGCCCAAACTAAGAAAAGCTTGTACTATGGATACTAGATAACTGATATACTACTTAAATACTTTTTAAATACATACTTATTATACAAGAAATGAAGGTACAGTGTGTACCTAGAGATGTTTTAAACAGAATTAAAGACGTTTTAACAGGGAAGGCCTACGTTCAGCAATGAACGATAGCCTGAAACGATGACGATGAGACAAACGTGCTCTACCAAATGAAGTCGACCCAACCAAAGGCTGGCCAGTGTTTAGTACATTAGAAATCCAGCTTACTTACTCTGCTGGCTCAGCGACCCAAAGAAGATCTCCGAGAGAAGGGCTTCCTGAACGGTCCAGCTGATTGCCAATGTAAAATTAGTCGTTCTGTACATAAGCAATCGTACATCCAAGGGACCTACCTACAATATATACCTAATTTGAGACGCCTTTGGATCGTGCATAGCCTCGTCCATCCTCGTCCCCGTCATAACCAACTGGACGTTGGCCTACTGCGGCAGTGCTGTCGCCGCGACCAACTCACCGACGGAATCTTCAGTAAAAATAGTTGTTTCTATTGCAAAATGAACCACATATCCCACGTGAGAACACGCTTTTGAATCAGTTGTGACAATTTAAATAATGGCTAGATTATTAAGTGTATGATAATCGCTTAACACGAGACAACAAATTCTTAGGGAGAAAATACCATTACGTATCTTCCTGGTCATTTGGACAACTTCCCCAAATTGGCAATTTCTCAAGTGGTCTATTTCCCATCGGACAATATCTCAAATTGACAACTTAACAGATGGGCAGCGCCCTAAATGAACAAGTTCCCAAACAATTACCCGAATGAAAATTTCCCCAAATAGTCCTTGTCTCAAGGTACGTACTAAGAGACACCTAATCCATTGCTACGCTGATCGCGCGCGCGCTCGCGCTCGACTGATGCATGTGGGTGCGAGTTCTCATATGAATAACTTCCCAGGTGGACAACTTTCCAAATAGACAGCGTCCCAAGTGGACAACTTTCCAGACAACTGTCCATTTCCCCAAATAATCCACTTCTCGCCGTGGAAATGTATTGACAAACCCCTAATCCATTGCTCCATCGCTTCCTCAGATGTGCGTTCGCGTCTGGCTGGAGGTGGGGCACCGCTGCGAGCCGCGGCGCTCGCCGCTCGGGCGCGCGCTCGCCGTCGACTGGCGCGTGTGGGTGCGCGGCGCGCGCGGCGGAGACATCAGCGCGTACGTGCACAAGGTGGTGTTCCATCTAAGACCGCCCACGGCGTTCGTGTATCCGAAGAGAGGTGAGGTTTACGAGCATTAACGCCGTATACAATCCGGGTCTTTTTTTCTTTAAGGTGGCAAACAAGCTTACGGCCTGCCTGATGGAAAGCGGTCACCTAAGTCTATGGACGTTTGGAATATCAGGGGCATCACCGACGCGTTGCCGACCCCGTAAAAACCTTTTCACCTCTTCCTTGAAGAACTCCATGTACTCTCCAGAGAAAACTTGGTTGCGATTGACACAAGCCAATGCTCTTGCTGGACTGGCCCGGCTATTTTTATTGGCCGGAGCGGCACAAGGTAAGACGCCCCGCCTGATAGGAAACAGCTACAGTCGTCCAGGATATTAGTAATTTAAGGGGAGCCCGCCTTAGAGTTACCTGTTGATATGCCATTTAAAGAACTTTCAAGTTATAGCGCTAATGAAAGACTTAGATAGATAGATAGATATACTCTTTATTGCACACAAAATTAGGTAGGGAGATATTTCTCGTACGCGTTAGAAAGGCTCGCGACGCCCGTATTTACGTTAGTTGTATACCAGGGCATGTAGATGATACGGATGTATCTATCTCATCATCGGAAAAAGCGATATCGGAAAAGTGCACCTCTGAAAGAGATGGAATGCCATTTTATGTAATAGTGATCGTAAGATATTAGTTTAATAAGCTTCACCGCGTCCCCTCCCGCACCGCTAAGTTACTGCAGAAATATAATGAATTAATATCTATCTATTTCATTATACTACGAAATGCGAATTAATAACAAAACGACTGTGAATATTACGTATTCGAGTTCAAATTTAAAATATGTTAACAACCTACAACTCCAGTCAAGTCCCTGCATCCGGCTAGACCAGTTCCCAAAGCAAGGTGTGTCGAAAACAAGTCTTTGCATATTTAATTACTTATTTAATTGTCACTCGCGCCGGAGCCGCCGCCGCAGCGTTTATGGCTCCATAAACATGCTCATTATCGTTATCTCATGGCAGATAGCCCGGTCGGCGGCGAATTGTATAGTTTCGTCTCCGCGAGTCGCTATCACGCCACCGGCCGCGGCGCCGATAGATACGAGTGTAACCCGACGCCTCGCCGTTTCAGTGATCCAAGAGCCGCCGTACGAGATCCAAGAGTCCGGGTGCGCGTCGATCGAGATCCCGATCCACGTGTATCTCAAGTACAGCAGCACGCCGAAGCGGATCCGGCTGCGCTACCAGCTGCAGATCGAGAGCAACGCGGACTGCGGCGAGGAGACGCGCTGCCTGTGGTACGACGTGGAGAACCCCTCGGAGCAGCTGTGGGAGGCCCTGATGCGCGGCGGCGGGCAGGCGGTGGCGCGCGCCGCACCGCAGAGCCGGGTAGTCGTGCTGCTGGCGGGCGGGGGCGCCGCCGAGCCGCCGCCGCAGCCGCGCAGGTACGAGTTCATCCAGCCGGTGGACACGCCCACCAAGCACTCCAAGAAGAAGTGCTTGCCCCAGGTGGTCGACGAGAAGTGCTCCAAGTGCGGGGAGTCCGTCACCGCGGACATCCGGCGCCACCTTCGCTCGGTGGAGATGACGGAGGACGAGATCGGGCGCGTGGCGCAGCTGTACGCGGCGCTGAGCGGCTACCAGCGCGGGGAGGACGCGCTGCCGCTGCCGGCGCCCTGCGACCCCATCTACCGCGTGCCGGAGCTGCCGGCGGCGCTGCGGGCGGCCCTCTGCAGCGTCGAGGCAGACCACGCCATGCTCTGACGTCACGGACAAGCGACACAGCAAATAAAGTACTCGCAAATCAGAAAGGTAAACAGTAACTGACACGGTTTAATTTGCAATTTTCTGTTGAATCAAGCTTAATTGGGTACGCGTGACTGTTCTGCCGGCAACCGGATCTAATTAGGTACGAAGTATGTACACGTCTTGGGTACCTATATTATTGTAATCGATAGAATTTTTCGCATTTTCAGTGAAAATTGTGGAAGAGAAAAGTGGTTATGTAATAATCTACCTATCTAATCTTGTTTGATGTTGTTTACTTTTCTGAACTGTTTGTTTTGATGGTAGTTAGATTGGACTTGACTAAGTGCCTTCCCTTCAATCTGTGCTAGTGATTTCATGGTGCCATGTGAGACTGCATTTAATGCATTGTGTAGAATTATTTTATGATTTATTTTAAATTATACCTAATAGATATTCTTAGTCACTCATTACTTATAGTAAATTAATGGAAGTTGCAAGTTATAACAATTTATTTTGTTAGTTCTAAGTATCGATTCTGTTGCGTAGGTGTAATCTAAAATTGTATCGTTATAATTATTTTATTTATTTGAATTCCACTTGCTGTGAGTAGATCTCAAGAGATGCGAGAAGCAATGTTTGCTCATGCCTAATATTATAAATGTTGATAATTTTGTTGAATACTTTTAGTCAGTATAGGTAATAGTTTATCTAGAATAAGTACATTATTTATGTTGTTGAACTGGCTACGCGGTGGCGCGCTGTTGATAAGCCGTAATTATTTACACAAACGCGTGTATCGCGTACACTGCGGGGTTATTATGATTACACATGCTAGTTAATTGCCAATTAATTACTTAACCAATCGTGATTTGCATTGAGTGCCGAATTTATGGGCGTTGCTTTCGATATTTTTCTACTTGCGTTACTGCGTACCTACTTGTTAGATACTGCGAGTACCTAGATGACGCAAGGCTGTGTTTTGAGCCTCAAGTATTAAATAAGTACCGTGACGGGGTGCCAATCTGCCTCCGAGACTGTCCGACTAGGCTCAGGGTGCCCAGCGGGAGACCTTGTTATCTTAATAACCTACATTTCACCTCCTCCCGCACCGTTGCCATAGAGGGATGTACTCACTGATGAGGAGTCTGTCCCAGGCACGATGGCGATTTTATACTTGCTGGATTCGCAGAAAATTGCCGTCGCATCGCCGTCACCTTGCTTCTCCATATTATACGCAAAAAGCGTGAGAGCATATCAAAGTGGAATGTATTGCTCATAAAATAAGGTCCATTTTTATATCACGCCTTTTGATAAGCGCAGCGACGCGTAACATGATTATTGAACGTATGTTATTCAAAAATGGACCTTTATTTATGAGCAATACATTCCACTTTGATTTGCTCTCACGCTTTTCGCTTCTGAAATTAGTCGACTGAATTTAGCTAGGTGTAATAAGCGCATTAGTGTTAATGGCGACCGGTAGAGTGGTGACAAAGCTAAGTTTTCAGTAATAAATGAAATGCAAATTAAGTTGCATTTGGGAGGCGCCGCGATTGTTTCAGACTCCGCCGGTCGGCGTCTTATTTATTAATATGGCAAGTCGCTAATTATAACCTATTATCAATGAACATTAAAAGTACAAGTAAATATCTCAATTCTTCACCCATTGGGCTGCGTTTTCATCAGGAGAGAACAAATTCAAAGTCTCTTAGTGTATTTCCGCTTTGGACATTTGTGGATGATGTGATGAATGGACTCCACAGGGCCACCACAATCGCACACCGGAGAATTTCGCCAACCACACCTGAACATACAGGTACTCGCCGGCAGAGTCCGTGCTCAGTTCGAAGCCTGTTTAACAGGCACCATTGCCGTCTCGAGGCCGAGAAACCTTGGGGATTGCGTTTGGTCGTAGGTTTTTGGCACGGTTCTAGTTGGGTTAGCCTTCCATTCCTCTCTCCATTACGTTCTCAGGTAGAACGGTTCATCCAGCAGGCCGCTAGCT
Source organism: Blastobasis adustella (assembly GCA_907269095.1). Taxonomy (NCBI): domain Eukaryota; kingdom Metazoa; phylum Arthropoda; class Insecta; order Lepidoptera; family Blastobasidae; genus Blastobasis; species Blastobasis adustella. Next base: position 17,171,858 of record OU026128.1, on the reverse strand, counting down.
GTCTGGTAGGGTGGTCATCGACATCTCAGGCGGTGGAAAGTCGGTGTAAGCTGGCAGGTCTGAATACCTCTCCACTTTCTTTGTCTCGTTGACAAGGGCTTGATGCCTTCTAAGGTGACGGTGGGATGTGGCTCGAGAGTTGGTAGCCATTGGGTGGGAGTGGACTGGATAGTGCCTGATATGTAGCGCATAGTTTGTCGCATCTGGACGTCGACCTTTTCAACATGGGCGGTGTTGAGCCAAACGGGGGAATAGTATTCCCCCGCCAACCAAACTAAGACCCGATGTGCGTAAAACGTCTATAGAACCCCACGATGCGCCAGTCAGTTTGTGGAAGATATTGTTACAGGTTCCCAGTTTCTTGTTTAATTTACTGAGAAAGGGGCCAATTGATTATGGAGGTGGAAGGTCGATACTTCTGTGTTACAGGCATTTGACACAAGCCTCCACTTTTTCAGGTATGTATTCAACCTCTGCAACTGCCGGTCGGCGCTGGTCACCCCTAATCACTACCTACTACCTATTAGTAAGTTTTCGATATGTGGGTAGAAAATCCGTCGAACTTGTGCGGGTAGAAAAACAAAATGTTCCAAAAAAGTCACCGTGCCACGCTAGTCCCCATATATATTTAGGTGTTGATTAATTTTTGCAGGATGAAATTTCAGACAATCTATTTGAATGCTCATGGATGAGAATTTGTCGGAATATTAATTTGGTTAAGTAGGTACTAGTAATTAAATAAAATGCAATTAATTATAATAATAGTACAATTTTTTTTCTATGTTTGAGAATAGCCGGTTTACTTGTTATTTCATTTAGGTACTTATTATTACTTTAGGTAATACTGTTCTAATAATTAATGGCCATGGACCTGGTATTTTGAAATAATCATTTTACCTTTTTAGATGTTGACGAGAAATTATTGAGTAAGTATGATCTAAAGTGAGACAGGGTATTTTAGTGTAAGTAGATATTTATACCTACCGTTGAAATAGAATTTAAATAATTAATACATCATTTGTTTTCTTCATCACGTCACTTGTTTCATTTTTTGGTTAACCCCGACACACGTAATCCATATTATACCGAAGTCCGAGGAGTAGGCTCTGTGTCTGGCTTTTGTGTACTATGTGAAAGTCGAACTCCGCCGAGACCTGGGCTGTTGTACAATCCTTACCTACAGCTAGTATCGCTTCAACGGAGTGCTGATAAAATTTTAAGCGCCAACATGATGACTGTCCAAGTTATGTATGGAGAGAAAGACAGAGGAATATCGCAGGAGTTTACAAACGCAATGGAGGGTAGGGCATCAACATAAACGGCGAACACTTCGATCACTGCATCAAGTGCACTCCACATGTGGACAGTTCCGCGGGAACACGAGAGTGTAGAGGGAGTATTCGCCTATATTCGTGTAGTCCCGTGCAAGTTTGGCATGTCTCGCCTATTTCATAGACTAAGTAGAGATAGTTTGTTGTCGTCTCGATTCGATCCATTTTATGTTTATATTCCTAGCGCTTTTACCCGTAACATTTTCGGGGTACACTTGACCATGATCCAGGATATTAGTAGATCAGGTAATTACAGTAGAGCAGTTGCCATCACCTCTGTGACCCTGTTTACAGCAGATTAGGGACATTACACCGATGAATCGATATAATGTCGACGCGTTTTGACACCCACCACATCCCTAATAGGCGAGAATGTAGAGGACCGCCCAAGTCCCGGCAAAAGTTTTGCCGAAAGTTTCGGCGGACATGTGGAGTACGCTTAACGAAGATGACCTTAGTCATGGTATTACTATGCTACTATGCTTGTAGCGGAGTCGCTGGAGGAGCTACACCGGATGCTGGGTGGTCTAGCAACAGCCTCGCTGAGGATAGGTCTGGTCATGAAACTGGACAAAACCAAAGTCGTGATCAATGCCCACATCGTCTGTCGTCATAAATATTTTTAAGCCAAGTTGCAAGCATTTTGACCGCCATCACACCTGATGGCCTTTATGGGCTTGATGTATCTTCTAAAGTACGACTCTTGCATGATGGAATGGCCTGCTGTGTGACTGTTAACGGTGAGCAGTCCGATTCCTTTCCCGTTGGTTGCGGTGTCAGGCAAGGGTGTGTGCTGGAGCCAACGCTATTTGCGCTATACTTTGCAGTGGTGGTTAGAGAGGCAATATCTGAGAACAACGCTGGCATCAAGATTCGTTTTCGCACTGATGGAGGTGTGTTTAACTTAGCCAGACTAAAGTCACGCACAAAAGTGTCTTATGCCATTATCAGAGAAATAATGTATGCCGATGATCTCTGTTTTGTGGCTGATTCTTCATCTGAGCTTCAAAGTCTTGTTACCAGCCTACACGAAGCTTGCGGACGTTTTGGTCTTAAGATTAGTGTTACCAAGACCGAGGTGATGGCTATGCAATTTCGAGAAACGGTAGAAAAGTTGCATATCTACCTGGGGGAAGATGAATTGAAACAGGTGGACAAGTTCAGATACCTCGGTAGCACCATTACGTCTAAGTGTGATCTTGATACTGAGATAAACTACCTTATAGGCGCGGCGGCGGCTGCTTATGGCAAACTTCAAACAAAGGTTCTGAAAAGTCATGATCCCAATCTTTTCTATTCTTCAGAGACGTGGGTGTTGTATCGGAGGTGTATTCACACGCTGGACAGGTTTAATCTCAAATGCTTGCGAGACATTCTTAACATCAAATGGTCGGATCGGGTAAGAAACACTGATATTCTTCGGCGGGCGAATGTCTCAGGAATCGAATCATACGTTATGCGGCGACAACTCCGTTGGTGCGGACATATATCTCGCATGCCTGAGGAAAGAGTGGCAAAGCAAATCTTCTTTTCTGAACTTCAGAACGGTAAGCGGAAGCAAGGCGGACAGTTCCTACGCTACAAGGATGTTCAGAAAAGACACATGAAACGGTCCAATATAGATATCCAGAGGTGGGAGGAGTATGCCGGTAATCGCCCTGAGTGGAGGCATCTATTGCATGATAAGGTGAACGCATTTGAAGAGCAAAGAAGAACTGATCTCGACCACCAGCGTGATGCTCGCAAGGCCCGGTCGGCAGCAGCCGTTTCATACAACTGTGTGGGCGGAGTCTTGACATGCTGCCATTGTATGCGCACGTTCTCGAATAAAATAGGCTATTGCAGTCATCTAAGAGCACATGATCGGGCAATTCAACATAGCCCACCGTCAATTTAAATAAAATAGGTTGATATTTATTTAGACAAGTATCTAATAATCATTAATTTTAATTTTTGACGTTATAATGTTAATAATTTTGAATCTTTGTTTATTTATTTTAATTTTATTTGAAGTATTATCTTTAAAACAGTCGCTGTGGCCGTAACCGGCTAGGATGCTGCTGAAAGTACGACCACTTTCTACTATCACTTCCCGAAATGTAAACCCCCACAGAGCGACGATACGGCCGGGACAACAACACAAAAAACTACACAAACCTAAACAAATACCTACAGATATTCACTCTAGCCTTCGCAGGGGGATCGCCCTACTCCTGTGTCAAGTCGTTAGGGCTACTGGGTCCAGGGCGGGCCCGGTTTAAGACGCTAGCCCTCAGAAAGGTCCGCTTTGCGTCGTGGAGCCTTGGCACGCTGACCGGACGGGCGGGTGAGCTGGCCGATGTCCTCGCCAGGCGAAGGGTGGCAGTGGCATTCGTGCAGGAGACTCGTTGGAGAGGCAACAGGTCCCGCAACATCGGAAACGGCTACAACCTGATATACACGAGCTCTCCGAGTGGGGACAGCGGCGTGGGGGTAATGCTCTCTGAGGAGTTTCGGGACAGCGTCTTGGATCTAAAGCGTTTAAGCGACCGCGTTATGGTTGTGGGAGTGCTTGTCGAAGGGGTTGTGACCAACTTGATAAGCGCCTACGCTCCACAGGCCAGTTGCAGCGATGCGGATAAGGCGCTGTTCTGGGAGCAATTCGGGGAAGTACTACGAAACATTCCGTTGTCACAGGGTATTGTTGTGGGTGGCGATCTGAACGGTCATGTGGGTGAGGAGTGTGAGGAGCTTGGCCGTGTTAATGGCGGTTTTGGTTTTTTGAGCCGTAACGTTGAAGGGGAAGAAATTCTTCGGACGTGTGCGGCTGCCGATTTGGCCATCGTAAACACGTTTTTTCAAAAGAAATCCGAACATCTGATCACCTACAAGAGTGGGAGGAACGTCACCCAGATCGATTACTTTCTCACTCGGAGAGACAATATTGGCAAAGTAGCCACCTGTAAAGCTATACCCGAAAAGAGTCTGACTGCCCAACACCGGGTCCTTGTGATGGACCTGCGCGTTAAGCCCCGAGGCAAATACCGGGAGCAGTGCCGACGCCAAACCCGGTGGTGGCTGCTTGAAGGAACCAAGTCCCACGAGTTCGCCGCTGCTGTCAGCGACCTTAGTGTTGCGACAGACGGTGAACCCGTCCAACAACTCTGGAACAGAACTCAGGCAGCTATCGCACGGGCAGCGTGGACGGTGCTGGGTGTGTCTAGGGGTGGTCGCAGGCTTGACAAGGACACCTGGTGGTGGAACGATACAGTCCAGAGGGAGACCAGGCTGAAGAAAGCCCTCTTTAAAAAGTGGCAAGCGTCTAGATCTCCTGAAGACCACGCTGCGTACAGGGATGCCACACGTGCCAGCAAACGAGCGGTAGCCAGAGCCAGACGAGACCACTTACGTCCTTTGTACGATAAGTTGGAATCGTCTGAGGAGCAGAAACTCATTTACAGGGTTAAAGCGGCACAGGACGTTTCCACATGCCCTAAATGACCCTCAAGGTAACCTGTTATACGACGACCTCGCGGTAAAGAAGAGATGGCGCTCGTATTTCGACGAGCTACTGAATAAGCAGCATAAAGAGGTGCATTGTAACGTAACACTGTCCGACGGACAGTGCCAGGCTCAGTTAATAATAAAAACAACGAATATCAGGGTAATGGGTTTATGTACAATCTGTCCAGAAACTACAATCTACTAAACAAGAAATTTATAAAAAGAATTTAAAATGTTAAAAGTATGAAAGTTTTTACGAAAGTCCACAACTTATGCCCGGGCTGGATCACTGGGTTCACTGTTGGCCGAAAAGTACAGGATGCAGATTGACTCGACAGACTATTTAATTTAGAAAACTTCGAGGATAAACTTTTATGCAGTCACGTGCATAATTTGACCGGTCAACTGGTATTTAATGATTGGTTTCTGAAGATAGCTTCTTCTAGCTATGATACTGATCCACCTTCTAGTTCGAAGGCTGGGAGAACTCTGCCCACTCATCCGCTGCACTCTCTAACAAAGGCTCGGGTCTTCACTTAAACACGTTCGAGAACGCATTTGACACAAAAGAAGATATAGTCTTGATGGCCAGTACTCATAGTCGACCAGCCAGTTTCTGAAGTGGTCGATATTTATTTTCGGACGACCTCGTGTTTAGCAGCCAAGGATATAATCCATGAAGATATGATGAAGAATTGGATCCAGCAATTATCTAGAATAAGGGGAGCACAAAAAAGATTAAAATCTCCGCCATCTATGAACTGTGTCCGCATGACAACATATGACATATAAAGAATAAAATAATAAAAGATTAACGTCAATTTGAAAATGTGATATTTTAAATACTAAATCCAATATTTCTATAATATATCTATATATTAGAAATAAACCTTCTAATGTGATGGAAAAATGACCCCCGTGGCATGGTGGTATGTCTGGATTCCCAACAAAAGGAAAACAAGAAGATACAACGGTAAGAATCCAGACACACACCCCAATACCCTTGTATTTATCCAAAAACCATCATTACTTTTACCAATTGCATATTTAGGAAACAAGAGATCATTTCCCCAAAACAAAATACTCTAATCGAAGTTCAATTCGATTCAAAATATTTGTAGAACGTAATTACAACGTAGTCAGAATTTACAGTATTAACTAATTTTCCAGGCAAAGATGATGAGCATTCAGAGCCTGAAGGGCCAAACCCAAGAATATACCAATTATATGTATAAAAATTGACAATAAAAGTGTCAACGTGCTGAGCAGTTATTTGAACAGGAGTAACAGTAAGTACAACTTCAGGGCAAGACCCTACAGCATCCACCGAACCTCTCTCCGAATCAAGGACTCGTGCCATCGATAACGCCTGAGGAAGTCGAGGCGGCTCTTGGCCGTATGAAGAATCGGAATGCCGTCGGACCCGATGGTCTCCCTATTGAGGCGTGAAAATCGATGGGCTCTCGTGGTGTTAGCATCCTTACCGACCTTTATAACCGCATTCTCCTCACCGGGAAGACACCTGACCAATGGAGTCTGAGTATTATTACTCCAGTCTATAAGGGCAAGAGCTCGGTGCGGGAGTGCACCAACTACCGCGGTATAAAGGTGATGCTTCACACCATGAAGCTCTTTGAACGCATTGTGGACTCTCGGATCCGACGGGAGTGTACAATCTCAGAGTGTCAGTATGGGTTTCGGCCGGGTTGTGGGACCATGGACCCCGTATTTGCCCTGAGAACTCTCATGGAGGGATACAGATCAAAGAACACATCCCTGCATTTTCAGTTTCTGGAGATGCAGAAGGCCTTTGACTGTATCCCTCGGGAGATGATATGGTAGGCGTTGCGGTCCAAGTCGATACCTGAGGCCTATATTGACATTATCCGAGACATGTACCACGATTCCGATTCAATAGTAAGGACTGCCGTTGGTAACACCAAACCGTTCCCGATTACCGTTGGGGTACACCAGGGCTTTGTGCTCAGCCCACTTCTGTTCAACGTGATATTAGACGTATTGTCAGACAGCATCCGAGATTATCATGAGGTACCTCCGTGGCTGCTCATGTATGCTGACAAGGGGCGACTAACCCAACGTGTTAAAAAGTGGAATGAGGCACCTGAGAACGGCGGTCTGAAGATAAATGTGGCGAAGACAGAGTACATGGCCTGCAACAGCGCAGATCCCTTACCCGTGCGCATGGGCGATGAGGAAGTCAAGTGCACGGACAGGTGAGATACTTGAGATCTGTGCTTAGCTCAACCGGGGACATCGATGGCGACGTCAAGACCCGAATATTCGTTGCTTGGGCCAAATGGCGGGAGGTAACAGGTGTCACCTGTGACCCCAAAATGCCGATAAAGTTGAAGAGACAGATCTATAAGACCATCATTAGACCCTGCTCTCCTATACGGTAGCGAGACTTGGCCCCTTTTAGAGCGACACAAGTAGGAGCTGCGCGTCACGGAAATGAAGATGCTGCGGAGGATGTGTGAAGTTTCACGGAAGGATCGGGTTTGAAACGCCCACATTCGGGGTAGCCTTGGCGTACGTGACATCGCAGATAAGCGGCAAGAGTGTCGCCTTCGATGGTATGGCCACGTCTTGCGCAGACCGGCAAGTTATGTGGGGAGCAGGTGTCTGGCCATGCTGCCCCCGCCGGGCACGGGAAGGAGAGGCCGGCCTAAGAAGCGATGGCTTGACGTAGTCAAGGACGATATGCGTGCCAATAAGCTCACTGCTAGGAATGCCGAAAACCGAGCGAGGTGGGACAAGAATAGCAGGAAGGTGGACCCTGGGCCCTCACGTGCTGCGCCCCCGCGTAAACGGGGACATACTGCCAAGATGATGATAATGATGATGATGATGATTCACTCTAGCCTTCAGGAATCCAGATTTCAGGTAGGTAGGTACTGTTGGGGGAACACATTGGCAAGCAAAGCGTTCCTTTTAGAAAATGTCGAATGGCCATAAGGGTGAAACATCTGCCGGATCTGCGGAAAGGTGCCGGTGAAATAAGATAATACAATGTGTTCGCACACTCTCTGAAATCTTAGCGTCAATATCTGCGTGCTGTCGCGCGCAACGGCTCAGGGTCTGCCTTGACCATGATTCAGAATTTCAGCAGAACAGAGGGGGTATTCTCGCGCTGTGAGATTCCGAAAAACACATTTTTCTCTAGCCATAAATCTAAACCTATTTATTAAAAACTATTTTCAACATTAAATGATTGTTTGTAGAAGATATTTGGCAAAACGTTTTAACGTAACGTAAAGCGTTGGTACGCTGATCGTGGCTGTGTTTCTCTCATTGGCATTAAATAATTAAGTAATTCGGGTTTCAGAGGCCTATAAATATTATTGTAGGTATTGTATTATTTTTGTATTGTTTACTAAAAATATTGCAAAGTCTGGCTTATATTACGGGGATTTCTTCCATATCGCTCGGCTAATGTAGTATGTACCTGTAGTTTAATAAAATATGAAGTACATGGCTGTTCGAATTTACGCTCTTTGCTTCATAGACTTCAAGGTATAAAAAATGTAAGTACCTAACAAAAGAATTGTTACGAAAGAAAATAAATAATGGGCAAATTATTTTTAACACAAGAAACAACACGAAAATCTGTGTAACGATTAAAAATGTCTCATAGAAGTTCTAGTTTCCAGCCTAATGATCTATTTCAAAGAGAAATTGATGTAGAAGTATGTTTGAAAACACTAAAAATTTGCCAGAAAATGGAAGGAGACGTGAACTGTGTTGTATGGGATGCATCTTTGGTACTGGCGAAGTATTTGGAAACGATGTGTTACGACCGCCCTGAATTTTTAAGTGGATTAAGAGTCTTAGAATTAGGGTCTAGACTTGGAGTTGTAGGTTTAGTTGCAGCTACGTTAGGGTAAGCATTTTAGTTACTTTCTCCGTCATAAGGTCATTGTTTGCCTGGAATAATAAAAAAACATTTTTAATTTCTAGAGCTCAGGTGACACTCACAGACCTGCCGGAATCGCTTCCTTTACTGCGTCTAAATTTAAATGAGAACAAACCCCAGATTACTAGCATGGGCGGATATGCAATAGCAGAATCACTGGTATGGGGTGATAAAACATCACAGATTTTACAAGAGGAGTATGACATGATCCTGGTCGCTGAATGTGTTTATTATGAAGAGGTATTATTTCACTTACTTTCATGAATCCCTCCGAATAATTTAGATTGTACATTATTTTGTGACAAATACAATGCTTTTAACTTATTTGTGATGTGACTTTCCTTTTCAGGCAATTGATTCACTTGTAGAAACTTTGGAGGCCTTGACAAATACTCGCGCAAAGAAGCCCACAATATATTTAACTCAAGAGTTGAGAGATTCCGAAATACAAAAGAGGCTTTGGGAAACCTTTTATGAGAAACTTGCTGAAAATTTCAAAATAGAGCCCATTCCTGAACAGCAGCAACACATTCATTACAGAAGTCCAGATATATTGCTATTGAAAATTCACAAGAAATGAATTTAGTTCTGATACAAACATGTCATCAGAAATACTACTTCTTTCAAGACAATACAGCTCTCTAGTTATTTAGTATTAGTGCATTTCTAATTCTTGGCTCTATATTTTCTCTAGTCATATACCTACCTATTTATTTTTTATAATTATTAGATAAGCTTTACATTGAATGTTTCTGTTTTGTTAATTAGTAATATGAATTTAAAAGTATTGTAATAATTAGAAATTAAGAATAATTAGTTTCGACTACATTTATGAAATTGTGGCTAAGTTAGATTAGACATGATGATTATCTAGTTTGTAGTCTTCCATGTTGTACTAATTTGGAATAAGTACCAACGTAGACAATAATATCTTGGAAATCGAAATCTTATCTATATGTATAAAAATCAATTGCTGTGCATTAGTCTCGCCTAAACTCGAAAAATTAAAATGAATGGACCTATTTGAATGATGTTTTTTTGTTATATTCGCTATAATACAGGGGTGGTTTACACGCAAGAAAAAAAGGTGAGGTAAGGGTAGAGTAGGTGTAGGGTATTGGTAGAACGACACGTGTACGAAGTCATGTCTTGCCTACTAGTAATTATTAATTTTGTTATTGATGAATGACTTTTATAATTTTTATTGAAATTATTTCATAATTCCAAATTATTACTTACGATCATGAATATTGTATAAAATGTGATTATCTAATTTTATTATTATTTAAAGTGTTGTATTTTAAAAATTAAAACACGTAAAGCCCGCATAAAGCTATTTTTAAATATTGTTACTCTATTTAGATATTGTAATATTAAGTCAAAAGAAAAATGTTACCCCAAGCTAAGTGCTTCATTGTGTAGTAAAGACTTATTATTTATCTTTGACAGTGTATTTCGACGAGTTAAGTACATTAAACTCTTTTATTTTATGAAAAATATATTTTTATTTGATACTTTTTGATATGCACATTCGGAGGAGTCATTTGTAGGCCGTATGGTGTCCGGCAGAGTAGAATAGCACCAACCCCTTACACTCGTGGGTGTTGTACAAGGCGACTAATGTTTTCGAGACAAAAAAATCTAATCCCCGTAGGCTAGACAGCAACGTTTTCCATTGTTATATTTATAACACTGCGATCTCCAATCCGCCTGCCAAGCATAAAGGATTATGACAATAACCTCGCCTTTCGTGGGAGAGGCCCTAATACTTGCAGTGGACTGTGATGATGATTTGTACGGCAGTAAGTGCCGCTGTGTATGCTAGTTAGTATTAGTACCTACTGTACATCAGTTGTAGGTGTACAGTGTTCACTAATTAACCGATGCGGTGGGGGAAACATCTTGAGGAAACCTGCACATTCAGACGACTGAATATGTGACACTCAGGTGTAGCAACCCTGATCCAATGGGGTCACGCAGGTCAGTCGAAAGCATTCGATGACAGTCGCTCTACTGGAATTGCCTGATCTGCCAAACCCTGGATAATAGTCAAGATGGACCACGGGCTATTGATTATTATTACCTATTCTGTTTGAATACTAATATAACCATTAGGATACAGTTGGAAAGACCGCGTCCGAAACGCCGCCACTGGAAGGAAGGCCACTGCTGTGACCGCGAATAAAGGGTCACAGCGGTGGCCTTCCTTCCAATGACGAGAGAAACTCCTTACTCTTGCAGCCTTCATTTCAGCGGCACTACAGCTAACCTGCAAAAATGCCGCCTTCGATCGATGGTTATCTCTAGGTGGAGTGCGGACCCCGGGCATGAGCGCATCGCGTGGTTAACAATAATAATTTCACGAATAGAGATAAGAAGACATGGCAGTATGTGTTGGGATTCATTATCCAATACAATACTAAGTGACAGTTTGATTGATCGATTGAAACTTTTGACAGTGACAACCAGTTGGCAATTGAAGTTTGTGGCAATTGACGTTATTATAGTTCATAGTTTGTGATTGACGTGATTGATTGATGGAGTAGAGAGTGTTCCTGTTTACTGTTTGCTATTTCAGTTATTATCTGACAATTTTATAATTTTTGGAATAAAATTCTATTTGTAGAACTCATTTAGAATAGCCGTATAAAATGTCTATTACTACTTTGGTGAGTATCACGGTTCCACCTACCGGCATCCTTCCTGGGAGCGTTGTACTTATTCAAATTATTTTCAGTACTACTTGCAATTAAAGAAAGAAAATGCCCATGAGGATTCAATATGGTGTTGTGGATGGAGTAAAATAGTCAATGAGAAACCAAAAGAACCGGAAAATGCTGAGAATAACGAGAACGAAACTGGAGAGTGAGTACCTCTACATAACCTCTTCCACATAAACATTGCTACCTATTGATTATTCCAAATAAATATGGTTTTAATTCAGAATAGATGGTTCTATCACCGTCAATAGTATAAGTAAGAGAATAATTTAGAGAACACCTTTAGTAGAGATGTTTTGTTATGAATGCCTCTGTGATACACTAGAACAACAGATGTTGAGAAGGATGAAACGATTTCTGCATATCTCACCCTTAATTTTCAACTAATATGTATTACAGGAACGTAAATCACAACGAAGATACTAATGAAAACTATATTATCACCGGTGGACTGGATGACTTGATAAAAGTGTGGCAGCTTGAGAATGGAAAGCTGGAGTTGAAACACCAATTGGAGGGCCACTCTCTGGGAGTGATCTCGGTAGCAGTTAGCCCAGACGGAAAAAGTATGATGATTTTAATTTATAATTTACCTTTTACCTGTGCCTTTAGTTGCACTACCTACTTGTCACTCAGATCCACATGCTATCTATGCAGAAACCACTTCAATCCATTGTATTGCAGATGCATCTACTTAAGAATTTATATCTTTCCAGCATTAGCCAGCAGTTCTCAAGATTCCACCCTGATTCTATGGGATTTAGTATCAGGGGAGAAATTAAACACAATACCGGCAGGCCCAACAGATGTGTGGACGTTGGACTTCTCGCCAGACGGCAAACATGTAATCTCAGGCAGTAATGCGGGCAAAGTATTGATATTCTCAGTGGAGACTGGTAAACAGGAACAAACTTTGGACACAAGAGGAAAGTTCACTCTGAGCGTTGCATACGTAAGTTATAAAAATTTTACGTAATTGATAATATGAGTGGAGTTCGTTATGTAGGTACAAAAAATTAATCATCATGGCATTAATATCTCAGTTGTGCTCTCGCACACAAAGTCCCAGGGTTCGCCTAGACCATGTTACAGATCTGGCAGATCAGATAATTACAGTGGAGCGACTGCCATCCGACCTCCTTGACCCTGCTACCAGGGGAACCTGACCAGAATGGATCATGGTTACACATTGATTCGCCTGAATATGGAGGTTTCATCACAATGTTTACTGAGCATTGGTTAGCATTAAAGAGTCATTGGTACATGGCCATAGTTGCATTCAAACCCGGTACATCTCGGATACCTTAACCACTCGGCCACCGAGACTCCTGAGTATGTTATTATTATCATTATGTATTATACACTAGCAGCAGCTGTAAGCTGATTCGTGTATATCATGATATTTAGTTCTTGTAATGTCTATCCAGTATGTGTATGTTATGTAGGTAATGTTTTATAAAATTTTTACAAGTTACATATTTATTGTTTCAGAGTCCAGACGGGAAATATATTGCAAGTGGTGCTCTAGATGGGATTATCAACATTTTTGATGTGGCCCAAGGCAAATTAGTTCACACATTAGAAGGTCACGCTATGCCAATTAGGAGTCTTTGCTTCTCACCTGATTCACAGTTACTGCTCACAGCATCTGATGATGGCCATATGAAGCTGTATGATGTGTAAGTAATTAGCATATGTTGTTGGTATAACATACGGTTTACCATAAAGGTGGGAGTAAGATTCTTGCCACTTTTGGTGTCTAAATATAATTCTGTTCCCGCACTACAAGTAACCAGCAGATGTCAGAAACTACTGACAGAGCCTATGTATTACACATATTATAATACAATCCTAAAATTCTTCTACTAATATACGTTTTTCCAGAATGTCATTTATAGGACACAGTAGAGAATCCCAAGATCCTTTTGTACAATACTCAAATTATGAATATTGGCAGTTTGGATAGGTTGAGATGAGACCTTGTCCAAACCGTGAAATTTGTGAGAAGTCTTTAATCTTAATGGTATGAAACCTATTAATTTATTCAGGCGCGACTTTGACTCACACATGAAAGTAAAAAACATTTAAAATGTTTTTGTGCCTTGGTGTACAGACTTCTTGAGATATGACGGTGTGTTATAAAGACCTGACCGATATTCTTTCATTTTGACTTTTGCTAAAGACGTATCGCACCGTTAGACATTTTGCTACTAGACCTTTTGACGTGCACTCGCTCTACATAACGCACATCGTTATGTGGACGCAACAAGGTTTTACCCAGGATCTTGACTCGCGCGCACGCGGTCGGTCGAGAGTCGAGTCGATTTACGCGCGTGTTTTAATTCTCGCGTTGCTTGTGGAAGCAATACATTGCGAGAGCAATACTTAAGACCTTGTCCAGACGGAGCGAATTCGCCGCGAATCGTTTCACGTGAATTCTTTCGCGCACTGGCGAGATACTGGGGCCCTATTTTTTAAACCGCTCGCATCCAGACTAGCGCTCGTGTGCGGTACCTACCTCATTCACACTCGTGGTAAGACCGCAAAATAGGGTCCCAGTACCTCGCCAGCGCACGTATGAATTCGCATCGAATTCGCCCCGTCTGGACAGTTTTAAATATTTAAGACTTTGTCCGTAAAACCTTCTTTATTAAACTGATTTTCTAATATATTGCATGTCTGTCAAACCCCCAGAGTGCACGCGAACCTGGCCGGCACGCTGTCCGGACACGCGTCGTGGGTGCTATCGGCGGCGTTCGCCCCGGACGGCAAGCGGTTCGTGTCGTGCAGTGCGGACCGCACCGTCCGGGTCTGGGATCTCGACGCTATGCAGTGCCAACACGTGTTCAAGGAGCATACCGATCAGGTGAGCTCTGCAACAACTTAATTATTAGTAGGCACATGTGGCATTTCTTCTCTGAGCTAATAGAGTGTTGTCGAGGATGCCTTCCGGCCAGGTGGAGTAACGAGTTGTGAAGGCTGCAGGTGGATGCTGGTGAGGACAGTGTGCATCGACACTCGTTGCGTCGTGGACTAGTATAGGCTGATAATGATGATGAGAGTTTGGATGAAGGATGTATGTTATTTCTGGAAAAACTGAATTCGAATAGTAAGCTATGAATGATATGGAGGATTAGTACTTTTTGGGAGTAGCAATGCTAAAATACTGACAACAAATGTAAAATCGGTTAAAAACATAGGACATAGGAACTCATTACACCTTTGCTTATTCCAGCAACAGAAAAGCACAGAAAAATATCTATTTTATTATCACTTATATGTATATTGTTCTAAAACGCGCGATACAAAAATCGACCTTATTAAGTGAGTAATACATTCCATTTTGATCTGTCTGATGACTTAGGGTGCTGGATTAAGCAAAAGTGTAATCGGTGCCATATAAGATCCTAGAAATAAATATTATTGTCTGTTTCCTTTTCGCAACACGAAATCTATGTGTATTTTAAATGGCGATAGCGGTTAATGACGTCACGGACCGCGATCGTCCTCTCTGTCTAATTTAGGAATTTTAGACGCGTATTATTGAAGATATTAAAATCTAATTTTACTTGCTACTCGTTATGTAAAACGCGATATTATGTAAAAAATCAAGTCAACATGGCTATTATAGTTATTAGCGAGGACCTGTAATTGGCTTATTGACTCTTAGATAATATTTATTATGTTTTATATGTATAGCTGTTGGTACTCCAATAAATAAATAAATAGTGTCTTTGTGTTCTATTTTATGTTTGTTCCTGTTCGACCGTGTTAAATTTTTATGGAAGATTAATAAATTTTTCACTGGGTTTCCATAGTGATACGTTTTTGCCTTTATATCTAGTTTTAATAAGGTATATTTTTGTTTCCAGGTATGGGGAGTGAAGTTCAATTCAGAAAGCAACAAAATTGTGTCCGTTTCAGAAGATAAAAGTATAAACGTTTATGACTGCCCATTATAGTGTGCTAAGTGCGAAATATATTAATTTATAAGAAGAAAGGCTGTGATTGGTTTTATTTCAAGTATACATACATACACACTCACGCCCGTATCCCATAGGAATAGGCAGAGGCCATCGAATGCCACAAGCTACGATCCTGACATACCACTTTCGCCTCTTCCACATTCATACATATTTTCATACATTTACGCCGGTAGAGGGTACTCCTGACCTGTCCTGTTTGGAGCAGATAAGTTGATCAGTAAAATATGTCCTCGGGCGCCCCCTACCGACCCATTCACCGATACCTTAAGCCGTTTTTCATCCATCCTCTCCACGTGTCCAAACCATCTCAGCATAGCTCTTTCAATCCTAATCATCATCCGTCAGTTACAACGATCTCTTAACACACTATTCCTCATTCTATCACTTAGGGTGACCATACATCCATACTCCATAGAGACAGCATTTCTACCGCTATTCGACTTCCATGTTTCTTCTGCCATACCAACATTCACCATTACTTCATTCACTAATCTAAAGTAATATTGATTGTATCAGGCATCAATTCACGAGACCCCATAATTCATTAGTTGTGAATAATGAATATTTAGCTTTGTCTCATCTGTCAATGGCTCATTACACTACACCACTACCACCACCACCACTTCAGTGCCACTGGTAAACGTCGACACGTGTTTAGGAGCCACGGAGTATCCTTAGAAAACCGTTACTCGTAAGTTGACTTGTTAGGTTTTTTCTCAGGAACCATCTGAGAATTCTAGTTAGTAGGTAGGTCCACTTATATCGCTTTGAGAATAAAGAGTCAATACGTGGTATGTTTCTAGTGTGGTCAGAGCCAACGCGCTAACCGACAAAATGGCGGCGAAGAGCAGTTTCCGGTCGCAAAGCAGTCTGAGCGATGCAGGGGCTCCGTGTGTGCACAGATTCTGTGGGTGTGGGCCTACCTACAGTAAAATACTTACCAACTTAAAACTATTATTATCCTTTCCTGCAGTATGGAAGACATACTATAGTTTCTTTGGAAGGTGTCCCTCTGAAGAGTCGCAGTCGCAGCAGAGTATTTGCACGGCTTCGAGCATCCCCAAGTGTGAATTTACTTCATCGATTTCCAATAGAAGTCGCAATGGCACAAAGCCGTTACACGACACATTAGTATAGGTAACCTGATTATATATATATATAACCCGATAGTACGCAAACCGATTTCCTGTGCGGTGCACAAGTAAGGTCCCCTACAAATTGAAGGTCAACACTGACAACACCTGACAGATAGATGCAGTTGGCCGTAGCAGTTTCACCACCCTGAAGTTCTGCAGCTACAAACGGCGGCCTTCAAGATTTTTTCGAGACTGCCTGCCTCATACGATCACGCTATGGAGCGAGCTACCTCCTTAGAGCAGTCGTTTCAAACCGTTGGAGTATTTTAGTAGTAGGTTGTTATCTATTCTGTAGGTATGATAGAAATGAGCATACTGCTCACAGTGGAAAAGTTGACAAGTCTGTTATTCCAGAATAATTTAAAACACTGAATAAAAGGCTGTATCAGCATAAAATGTTTTGCATGGCTGCAAAACCGTTGTTAAAAACTTCAATTTTCTATCTCTGTTCCGTAGATAGCTCTATAATAACCTGTCATCAAACTGTCAAAAACAGTTGACGCTGACAGCGGGCCGAAACCAAATCAAAGACGGAACAAAAACCAACAAAAACATTGAACTTTATGTTATTAATATAAGTGTTTAAATTACGCACAACGATTAAGAATTAGTAAAATGCCGGCGCCAGTGCCTGTAGTTGTAAGTCACAATTGATAAATTCATGTTTATAAAACCTATGTAGGTAAAGCTGTCCTGTAATGTTATTGTAATTATTTTAGTATTCAATACTTCTAAAGAAAGAAAATGCACACAAGGATCCTATCTACAGCTGTGCGTGGGCTACGATAAAACCTACGGGAGATTCCAAGTAAGTTTCTTGCTAATCCTTACAGTTTTCTCTATAGAGACCACAATTAGACCAAAATGCCTTATTCCAGGGATGTTACGAAGGATGTGGTAGTGACTGGAGGACTTGACGGTCTGGTGAATGTGTGGCAGTTACGGAACAACAAATTGGAGCCTTATCACATTTTGAAGGGCCACACAATGGCTGTGGTGTGTGTTGCCATTAGCCCAGATGGACACAGTATGTATACAATTGGAATTTCTTAAATTTATTTCAAGCAGGCAGGCTTCAGAATCATGAGTAT
This sequence comes from Blastobasis adustella, assembly GCA_907269095.1. Classification (NCBI taxonomy): domain Eukaryota; kingdom Metazoa; phylum Arthropoda; class Insecta; order Lepidoptera; family Blastobasidae; genus Blastobasis; species Blastobasis adustella. The sequence goes on along the minus strand of OU026128.1, from coordinate 17,154,177 downwards.
TCCTACTATTTACTAGGCAAAACCAATTCTGTACTTTCTAAGGAAGAATGACTAAAGTGATTGTGAAGTAAAAGATTAAATTGTAAATGTTTTACTCAAATGATATTTACATATTCATCATCATCATTACAGTCCATAACAGTCCACTGCAGGACTCAGGGCCTCTCCCACGAAAGCGGTGGTTATTGCCATATAATATATCTCCACGCTTGGCAGGCGGGTTGGAAATCGTAGTGTTATAAATATAACAATGGAAAAAGCTGTTGCCCATTTTCCAGCCTACGGAGACTCTTAGATCTTTTCCCTCGAAATCATTAGTCGCCTTGTACAGCACCCATGAGTGTAACGGGTTGGTGCTATTCTACACTGCTATTTACATATTGCATGATACTAATTGCAGACTTTCTGCAGCTCTTGATATGTTCCAACTAATTACAGTCATGTACATTTCTTGTCAGCTTTAGCAACAACATCCCTGGATTGCACTTTAATAATTTGGGACATGTTAGCCGGTCAAAAAGTACACGAGGTGCAGACTGAAGACGTGTGGAGGGTGGCTTTCTCACCGGACTGTGGTCATATTGTTTCCGGAAGTCATACCGGAAAGCTGGTTGTGTACAGTGTTGAACAAGGAATATCAGAATGGACTTTAGATACCAGAGGACAGTTTAGCCTAAGTGTGGCGTGGGTAAGGATGGCAGACATTCACTACATGTGTTTCGATTTCTGTTTGTTAGAGAAAAGAGGACTGTTTTAAACTAAACTCATAGATGGATTAAAGACAAAACATTGCATAGGGGCGCATTGGCAGTACCCCTGGTGCTGCTGGTGTCCATAGGTGGCGGTGACCACTTTCCATCATGGTGACCACTTTCCATCATATTTCCATAAAAAAAAAGAAAGAGTGTTAAAATAGTTGCGACTAACAGCCTTCTTAGTTTGGTCAATTTTACTTTTACATGATACAGGAGCTTTGGTGGCCGAGTGGTTAGGGTATCCTGCTTGAAAGCGAAAGGTACCGGGTTCGAATCTCACTGTGGCCATGTACCAATAACTCTTTTCTGAGTAATGTACATTAGTTGAATACTAACTGATGCTCTTACGGTGTGCGAAAACATTGTGATGAAACCTGCACATTCAGGTGACTAAATGTGTAACCATGATCCTATCTGGTCAGGTTCCCATTGTAGCATCACAGAGATCAGATGGTAGTCTCCCCACTGTAATTACTTGATCTGCTAAATCCTGGATCATGGTCAAAGCGGACCCCGGGCCCACGTTCGCGAGAGCACAACCGGGACATTAACACCAAGGTGCTAGTTTTTTTTTACATGATATAGTGAGTGTTAAATTGGATAAAATAAGAATTTTTTATTTGTTGTACAGAAATACATAGTCATATTAAACCCTGGCATGGAATTTAAGAGGTGCTATCATATTACGAATTTTTTTAGAACTAATATCTTACACTGCCAACAGCAAGGTGCTCCCCCTTTACACTCTAGACCTCATATATTCTTGGCTAGATTTAGGACATAGAAACATACTTCGTAGGTTGTACAAAAGAAACTAGAGGCTCAGAAACCAACCCCAACCTAACTTTACAGAGCCCAGATGGCAAGTACATCGCCAGTGGAGCGGTAGATGGCGTTGCGTGTATATTTGATGTAGCTCAAGGAAAGTTGGTCCATACAATAGCGGCACACACAACTTCCATAAGAAGCGTCGCCTTCTCACCAAACTCCCAGCTGCTTGTGACCGCATCAGATGATGGCAACGTTAAAATCTTTAATGTGTAAGTTGTAATTCTGATATTGTGGCTCTACTGCAAAAGTAGTAGGCCTACTAACTCTATCCTACTATATCCTACTTTAATAGTACAAATGTGAAAGTTTGTCAGAATGGATGGATTTTTGTTACTCCTTCACGCAAGAACTACTCAGCTGATTTTGATCAAATTTGGCAGTAAAGTAGCTTATAGCCCGGAATAGCACACAGGCTATAGTTTATCCAGAAATACAATGTGGTTCCCGCGGGAACGGGTCCGGTCCGAACGTATTGACAGAATTTTACTAGGATGAAGTCGCGGGCAAAAGCAGAAGGGTGTATCTGTGTGTCTGTCAAGTACGCATCAGGTATTAGATTATTTTGTCAATGACTCGGGTGACGAATCCTCCGAACAATATTTCCCCCTCGGATGTAAATCATGTTGTAAAATTATTAGGCTACAATTAAATAATCCTCAAGTATAGTTTTTGGTTGAGTTGTCACGTGTCGACTACGCAATCGATATCGCTATCCCTTTGTCACTGGTTTCATGGTAAATGATGTTTCGGAGAAACACTTGTCAACAGCAATCTTGTCAGGTTTCCCTGGTAGGAGGGTCACGGAGGTCAGATGGCAGTCGCTCCACTGTAATTACCTAATTTGCCAAAACCTGAATCATGGTCAAGGCGGACACTAAGGATGCTGATGACCGAGCGAAGTGGGCCAGTAAGAGTAGGAAGGCGGACACCGGGCCCTCGCGTGCCGCGCGAGAGCGCAACAGGGACATAGCGCCGAGATGATGATGGTCAAGGCGGACCCGGGGCCCTAGATGATGATGATGATGACTTGTCAACACCATGCATATCGCCAATCTCCAAACAGCGCCAGCGCGGGCCTGCAAGGCACATTGGAGCACAAGTCGTGGGCGACCGGCGCGCGGTTCTCCCCCGACGGCAGCCGCGTGGCCACCGCGGCGGCCGACGGCGCCGTGCGCGTCGCCAGCGCCGACGGCCTTAAGCTCCTACACTGCTTCCAGGAGCACAGTGCTGCGGTAACGTACCTTGACTATCAAATATTAGGTTTCGTATGGCGGAAATGGCGGACACTGATTTTGGTACAAGCAAATTTTTAAATATCTTGGAAATGGCAATTACATTGAAACTTTGTAGGTACAATTAGACAATATTAACCTTACAGATGCATTTCATTTTGATAACTAGGCTTTTCATAAAATTGCATCTGGTTAAAGAGGCAAAACTGATGGCAAAGGGTATATTCAGATGCCTATAAAAACTTACCAAAATATTTTTAATTAAATTTTAAATTTTAACTAATTTTCGAAGTCTTTAATTTTGATATGTTGTGTGCAATTAAAACTATTTGAGAAAATGTATACATGCGAAAAAAACCGCTAATTTCGTAGGTAAGGACCTAATAAGGCCTGTGGTGCCAATCTGCTCCCAAGACAACCAGCTCCAGGGTCCCCAGTGGATGGCCTTGGTCAACCTCGCTTCGCCAACGGTATTAGAAGGCACACCTTACGAGTGGCGCGCTAGTTGCGGTGCTGAAGTTCGACTAGCCTAAAAGGACGAAACAGTCCATCTAGTTCTTGGACTCTGCGAGCGTTGCCTAACATTGTTTATGGGTCGCGCAAGCACGCTGCCACTAGAGCAGTGCCGCCACTGTGTACAGTTTGATTTATATTTCAAGTTAGTGAAATTACAAAGCATGCAACGAATTAAAAACTCCGAAAGAAACAGACCGGTGTTAGAGTGTTGAAAAATAAAACTCGAGTACTGGTGATCTGAGATTAGACAATAAAAACGTACTAATGTATCTTTGTGAGCGTGTACCTTAGATCAATGAATTAGAATGTACAGGTTTCATCACGATGTTTTCCCACAACGTAGGAACATCTGTTAGTATTCAACGAATGTACATAACTCAGAAAAGAGTCATTGATACATGGCCGCAGTGGGATTCTAACCCGGGACCGGTCGCTTACGAGTTCGATCTCTTAGACCTCTCAGTCGAAGCATCACTGAGCCAAAGAAGTTACTTAAAAAAGGATTATTATCACATGTCAAATTCTTTACAGTCTATACAAAACCACTAAAATGGCCGGTGACATAAGTAAGGAAACAGTAGACAGTGACATAAGAAAAGGGACTAATTCTCGCGCTATGAGTGTGACATCTTGAATTCAAATTTTTTTCTAGCCACATTATCTCCATTAATTCTTAACTATCTAACTATCGTCGAAGATAAATTTCAGTGATGTTTTAATACAGGTTTTTGGTTAGATAAAATGTCGAACTTCAAATGTCTAAACGCGAGAATCGTCCCCCAGATGTAAGTCTCTCTGTAAAGTAACAGGATCCTGCGAGATTCCTACTGAATGCAGGTGAAATCCGCTGGATATTATTATAAGGTTCAATAAATACTTTATTGTCTTTCAGGTGTGGGGAGTCCAATTCAACGCGGAGAGTAACAAACTGTTGTCTGTGTCAAAGGACAAGTGTATCAACATTTATGAATGCCCTGTACTGCCAAAGAACGCTAAAAAATGAGAGTCAATTTAAGTATTGAATTTTTATTAATTTACCTTTTATGTGTAGTCAGTGTCTGTCTATGCCTACTCCCTGGGAATTGCGGACGTGACACGTTCACTTTTTATGTATGCAAAATGTAATTCAATACAAAAACTCATACATGGCAGAGGCCACATAGTACCTATCTACCACTTGCTACAAGAAAATTCGACAAAGATAACAGTGGCCGTGAGGAGGCCTCAGTGTGTGGCTTATAAGTGGCATGTTAATTCCTTTAGACGCCTTAGTGATTGATTGATTTGCATCAAAACGATATAACATATTTATATAAATATGCAATGGTATATAGGTAAGGTAGCTGCCTTCCCGTATGTTTTTTTTACTCTCTTAACACATGGCAGAATTGACTGGAAGAGATCTCTTTTAGAGATAAGTCCACCTTTGGACTATTATTTCTACCGTAACATTACTGTAATGTCTATTGTGTACAATAAAGAATATACTATATATAAAAAAAAATTATAGCATGTACCATACTCTACGAGCCTTGTATTATCAAAAAATTGTTTAATATTAATTTACAAAATGTATGGATGGATATTCATTATAGCAGCATTAAATAAAAAATAACCTGCAGTTTAAGAATGAGTTATCGGTGCCTATGAGAAAGCTAATAGGCCCTTCTATTAACCAATTCCATTTGTTTAACAATTCACCTAATATCCTGTATGTGGCAGTAGCTACAAATCTATTTTTTTCCAAAAGTCTCTACAATGGCGGATTATATCATTATTACCTACCGTTGGTGCGGTAAATTTGTGTGTTTATCAGCGTTTTTATAGTCATCATAAACTTCAGTTATAGCGTGTTTCTGAAATTTTTGCAAAACTTGATCAAAATCCGTTCAGTAGGTACCAATTTTTTTTAAGTCAAAGAGTAATAAACATCCCCACATCCATCCTTACAAACTTTCGCATTACAATATTATATAATAACAATAAACCATTCCTACAAGGCTACTGACGATAAGCCACAGCAAGTCTGTGACGAGAAGAATACGCTTCTCAATCGTTTGTCCCACCCGAGGAGAAACTGCAACCTGGGTATGAATTGCCCTGGTCGATTTGGAAGACGCTGAACAGGTTGCGTGCCCAGGTCGGCAGATCTAAAGAAAACTTGTGCTGATGGGGGTACATCGCCACCACGGAATGAGTCTGCGAGTGTGGAGCCTCGCCGCAGACCATGGTGCATTCGCTCGTCTGCCCGGCCTGCCCCGACTCCTGTTCGCTGGAAGATTTATTTAATGCCTCAGATAGTGCCATCCGTGTTGCTCGGTTTTGGTGTGGGAAAATATAAGTACCCATTTATAACTAACCTTGTGATAGTTGACATGATAAGAAGAAGAAGATAACAAACCGTCTAATTCAGGCATTTTGTACTTATTACTAAGTTTAAAACTATGTTAACAAACCCTTATGATGTAGTAATAATTTAAAAAATTTAATTGTACTAAACATATTTTAGTTTCTTTATATTTCCCTTATTGCGATTCCAGTAACATCCTTAATAATTATTAGTAATATTACTTAGTAGGGTTATAGAATAGATATAACAGGTATCTATCTAACTTATAAGCTCGCAAACTGGCTTATATCCAACTGAAACCTTCCCCGGCGAACGAGATCCAAACAAGTATCAATATTATACAATAAAGACGTCGCTAGTCTGTCTGTGCGGTGGCTATGGGGGATTATTCCCCGTCATAAGCCGGTCCCGTCCTTGATTAATTTTGGTCCGTAAGAGGATTGGCCGCTGCTTACCGCGGCGCTAAGGGGTGGGCGCTGGGGAGGGTTCAGGAATTAAAAAGGCATGTTTAAATGCTATTATTTAGGTAGGTACCAGAGTCCACGTTTAAAATTCTCTTTTAGGTAATCCACACGTTTTTATAAATTATATAGGTACTACTACTGGCCTAGCGGTGTCCGGCAGAGTGGAATAGCACCAATGCCGTACACTCGTGGGTGTCGTACAAGGCGACTGTTTTCGAGGCAAAATATCTAGAGCCTCCGTAGGCTAGAAAATGGGCAGCAGCTTTTTCTATTGTTGTATTTATAATATTGCGATCTCCAACCCGCCTGCCAAGCGTGGAGATTATGGCAATGACCTAACTTTCGTGGGAGAGGCCCTAATTCTTGCAGTGGTCTGTTATGGGCTGTGATGATGATGATGACCTGGGTGCTCGTTTAAAAATATATGTATTTTGGTAATCCATATGTTTTGTAAATTATACAAATAGGTAAGTACCCCTTTGGAAAATTCGGTTATAACGTTCCAGACCCGTTCCCGCGGGAACGATACGAACGAACTATATTACTGCCAAATTTCATCAAATCCGTTCAGTAGTTATTGCCTAATGGAGACCTCATCTTCATTGACAGCCCATCGTACAGTCCACTGGTGTCCTTGTGCCACCTCCACGTCCGTAGAGGGAATTGTCGTAATTCCCACGCTTGGCCGTGGAGATCGCAGTGTTGAAAAGTAAACAACAGAAAATGTTGTTATTCATTTTTGTTTGATTTTAATTATCGATAAAGCGTCTGTGTCCTAGTGGTAACGGTATCAACCTTGCAATGCGCGGGGTCCTAGGTTCGAATCCCACTGCCGCTATGTACCAACGACTCTTTTTTGTGTTATTACATTAGTTGAACACTAACCGCTGATCTCACGGTGAGGTAAAACATCGTGATAAAACCTGCCCATTCAGGTGACTGAATATGTACCATGATCTATTGTCCGGTTCCCCTGGTGGCAGGGTCACGGAGGTCAGATGGCAGTCGCTCCACTGTAATTACTTGATCTGCAAAATCCTGGGTCATGGTCAAGGCGGACCCCGAACCCTCATCTGCGAAAGCAAAACCGGGACATTAACGCAAAAATGATCAAATGATGCTTATAATCATCGATTGCCGATGCTTTAGGTAAGTTTTAATTTATATACCGATCGAAAATATTTTCACAATAAGGATTTCGTTTCAAACCTCCCACACACATCTAAATACCTAATTAGCAATACAAAAGGAATACCTTCACACAAATACAAATTAATACATCCCAACTCTCTTTAACTCCCAAGAAGGCGATTTCCCTCTCGTGCCGAAGCGTCGCGAATACCCGCACAAAGGAGGCATTTATGAAAAAATATTTACGTCGGCATTCAGTCTACCCGCTTAATTTGCGGGAATTGCGGCGGCCCGCCGGGAAATCGACTTTACATCCAATTTGCGGCGCGCAGATAAAATGCAATCTCTTCATTTTTACCTTTGTGCGAGCGCGGGTAAGTAGCTAGGTAGGTAGGTATCTATACCGGCCTGTAGCGCGGCTTTTCCACCGTGGGCGTGTTACCTTGGATATTAATACCCTGATTCTTGAGGTTTTGCAACCCTCTAATGCTCTGAATAATGTAGAGAGACTGTGTATAAGCGGAAAGATTTTGGATTTCATCGTGAATTGGTATGGGTAAGTTTTCGAATATCAAATTAGACCAGTTTCTTTACTAAAATTGTTGAGAGCTACATTATTGGCTGAATCGGAATTATTTACGTATAGCTTACTATAAGAAACAGGAAAGTATTTGGTAGAGCTAACTCTGATTTTGCGGATATATGCGGCGTTCGTTACATGACTGGACCGAGAGCGCAAAGAGTGTAGGTACGTCCACGGCGGCCTTGAAGTGAGAGACATCGCGAAAGAAATTGTAGAGGTTCACCTCACCTGCACTCGTTATTGTTCACGTGCTCCGTAAGCCCCAGGGATACGTGGGAAGGTGCCTAAACCTGCCGGGTAACAAGAAAGAGATGCTGCTGGAGGCCCGAAGCGATAGATTGACATCGCTGAGTCGGATACGAGAGCCATCGACCCAGATTTAGTACCTATCTGTAACATCTAGACATAAAATTAAAGTACCTACTGGTATACCTTACACTAGGTATGCCTACGACAAACACGAAAAGTTCGACTTTCGATCTTTATGCAAATGTCAATCGCTTATAGAGAGGGCGACCATAACATTCGTGCAACAATCAGCCTCCATACTACCCCAATATTACTGACACGCCCACAATTAGATATCATATCACCGCCCTGCACTGTTAGCTTCATATAATACTAGCTGATCTTCGCGGTTTCACTTATCTCATGGGATCAAAGTACAGTCGAGGGAATTTAATGTTTAGAAGCTTAATCGTCTTCTTAATTTGTTCGTATTATTACGAGAAACATCGCAGCCACACGTTGGACAATAGTAACATGGCCAATTGCTGACTTATTGTCTTCGACTGTGCATTTGGCATAAAGTGGCCTGTTGGACAACCCAACATCGTGGTCGAACCTCGGTGCTGACAGACGGACGATTGAGGCTCTGATGAATCTGGTTTTCCTTTATGGGTTGTGCGGGTCGGATAGGTACCCGACTTCGTAAGTAGTCGCCACACATAAAAAGTCAAAACCAACGCGACATTGTCGTTTGCTATTACAGAAATATACATCATCGACTCGGTCATTTAAAACTGAACAAAAATGTAAGTGAAACAAACAGTTTCACCTCTCCACACTGTTAGTACAGATATCGAGCGCCACCCCCTCCCCCCGCCGGGCCGCACCTGAATTATTCATGGCAGCATAGTGATTTCATCTCATTGAATGGCGGCGCCGTGATTACGTCACGGATACCTCCTGGCTCGCGGCCGGACCACAATGCAGCTTGTCAACTGTACACTGCAGCCATACGTGCGGGAGCGAAGCTGTGTGGTATCCGGTAGAATATAATATTGCAGCCTTCGGTCGACTTCTGAGTGTCGGGGCGACTAAATATCTGAGATGCTAGGACAGACCAAGCGATTTCTACATTATCAGTAGGTATTGTATTTCATTGCATACATTCAAGCTACTGAATGTGTAACCATGATCCAATATGATTAGGTTCCCCTGGTAGCAGGAGCACTTTAATTACATGATCTGCCAATTCCTGGATCATGGTCAAAGCGAACCCCGAGCCTTCGTGCGCGACAGCACGACCGGGACATTCACATTAACGCTAAGATGATTATTTATTATAGTAGGTATAGTATTTATACACTGTATTTTATCAATCTAACACACAGCCCGCCTGGGAAGCGTGGAGATTATGGTAGAACCAAAAAGATTAGAAACACCTTCATCCTGTGGAACCCTTTTGATGTGAAGGAGGTTCAAGCCCAGCAGGTGACAGTTATGGGCTCTGAAACCGCATTCGGATTAATTTAGATTTATGTGGTTATGGGCTGTTGTTGTTGATGATGATGATATTGAGACCACTAAACTAAGTGGTCGCATTGTCAATCTTGACGTAATTTTGAAACTCCGATTGGTGGACTGTCGTAGAGTCGTATTTGCTTTTCGGAGAGCATAATTCATAGATTCCATTTTTTTTTCTGAATGACTTGCCTATCTAGTAAGTGGAACATTATAATTACAATCTAGCCTTAACACTAATAAGTAATTTGAATTTAACATAATTTGCTAAGTTAGAATAACTAAGTATGTGTCCATTAACACTTTTGTTATTGTCTCTATTAAGAGGAAGACACATTGATCTTGCGTTCTTTGTATTAAGCACTCGTTGCACTACGTGCCTTTTATATTCACAACACTAACTCAAAAGTTCGTGTTATCGAGGAGCTGGATTGCCTCGACATTCACATAATGATGAAGCCTTTTTTCTAATAGATTCTAATGATTCTATAATTATGGGATATATCAGAAAGAGAGCTGCCACGCGATCCACGTTCGCGTTCTGCCTTCGTTGTCTTGTATGACGCAACATAGGCATACCTATTGCCGGCGGTCAGGTCTATACAGGTAACTAGAACAAATGCTAAATTCAATTATGTTAGATCGCTTTTCAACGACAACCAAGTGTCATGAGATCTTAGACACGGTGTGAAACGCTCCTATGAAAACAATACTTTCGTGAATATGATGTAACCAATCACGATTGTTAGCAACAATGTCGTGCGGCCGGTGACATGTCACCTCAGTGAGGCGATAGTAATGTCTCCGAACCATTTCAATGACCTTAACCTCCTGATACGAGGCAATTAGCGCAGCCTGAGGGCACTCGGCATGAGCGGCTGCGGGGGCCATTCAGTATAAATACTTACGTCGGCTCTCCCACTGGCACAGTCAACCACTGACAATCAAATTAACAACAATGGCCGCTAAGGTAAACAAATTACCAACACAATTTGTGTGTAAAGTCATAATTGAAAACGACGTTAAAAATTGTGAAATAAGTACCTACAATACAGCCTACCTAAACGCAATACAAATAAGTTATATCAAGATTAATTAGCTAATTGCTTTTCTTCAAAGCTTGGGAAATTTAATTATCTCTTGATGTTTTTGTACAAGGAAAATATATTGAAACAACTTAAAACGTAGCCTAATGATTAATAGCTTCAATTTATGTATTAACTTGCATTTAAAAATCAACCTACCACTGCGTATTCTTAATTATAGTTCAAATTTTGTTTGCAGTTCATCGCCGTCCTCTCCCTGGCCGTGGCCGCGTCGGCGTTGCCGCTGGTGCCGGTCGCCAAGCTGGCGTACGCCGAGCCCGACGCGCCCGCACACTACGAATTCGAGTACTCCGTCCACGACGGCCACACCGGAGATGTGAAGCAGCAGAAGGAAGCGAGACAAGGCTACGCCGTGCAGGGCTCCTACTCCCTCGTGCAACCCGATGGCCTCACCCGCATCGTCGACTACACCGCCGACAAGGAGAGCGGCTTCAACGCGGTCGTGCGCTACGAGGGCCACCCCGTCCAGGCCGCCCCGGCCTACGCGCCCGTCGCCAAGCTCGCCTACGCCGCGCCTGTCGCTAAGCTCGCCTATGCTCCAGTCGCCAAGGTCGCCTACGCTCCCGTAGCCAAGGTCGCCTACGCCGCCCCCGTAGCGAAGCTCGCCTACGCCGCCCCCGTGGCCAAGGTCGCTTACGCCGCTCCCCTCGCGCAGGTCTCCTACTCCTCGCCCGTCGTCTCCTACCACCACTAAGACTGTTGTAGCTCTGATTTCAGGCTGTTAATTTATTGATACGAATAATTGTTAATAAATTTAATTTATTTTGACATTTAATATTTTGTTTAATTAAAACCAATTACAGGGTGAGGCATGACCTCACAGTGACAATGCACGTGCACAAAAAAGCAGAATCGCAGTTGTGGTTCTGTATTTTTGTTACTAAATGCTTGAAAATGAGTCACAAAAAACAAATATATTTTACGTGACTGTAAACTGCATTTTCATAAAACCCGCAATTTCTACTTTTTAAAATGTTAATTCGAAACCCTTTCCACTATTCCGTTCGGTATTTTTCTTCCAGTTACTTTTGTTTGATTCTGGTGATAGGCATGTCCAGCATGCACACTACTTTCCACAACGTAGATTCCTCATGATACAAAATCATGTTTGTCGGATATTCTCCTCGCCTCTTGTCAATTGTAGGTCATACCAAGGTCTAGGTCTATACAGGCAGTGCCGCTTATAGCGGGCTTCCACGGTACGTGGTTCTGCGGCTTATCACGCACGGCGGACGACCACGGATGGCCACATGTAGAATCCCACAAACATATCTGATCTTGTAGCCAAAACCGAGACTAAGTGTCGCCATTTTGAAATGTCACTTTTTGTCCAGCAACGGCGACGCCGTCACTAGTTCAGATAAGTTTCTTCAGACATGTTTGCGATACCGCGGACGACACCATGGACTAATTATTAACGTACCCTTTCCACGTTGCGTCGAAGCAGGCTGGTCCGCGTCGGTCCGCAAAATCACGCACCGTCGAAACCCGCCTTTAAATATTTTGATTGAGATTACATAAAAAAAAAAACTTTTACAGCTGTCACCAACTATTGGACATTTAATAAAAAAATAGATCTTGATCTTAAGTGTCCTACCATGACGACCTGAGTGGTTCAGTGGTCAACATGGTCTGCCACGCAAGAGGTCCTGGGTTCGATTCCCGGCCGGGCAGAAATTGAAATGATGAATTTTAATTTCTGTTACGGGTCTGGGTGTTCTATGTATAATAAGTATGCATTTAAAAGTATTTAAGTAGTTTATCAGTTATCTAGCACCCATAGCACAAGCTTTGCTTAGTTTGGGGCTAGATGGCGCTGTGTGAATTTGTCCACGAATATTTATTATTTATTATTATTATTATTTATGTGTCCTATAGATAGCCAGTTTGACAGAAGGAGAACAAAGAGATGCACAGGGTAATAATGTAATTTATTTTAACTATGGAAGTAGGTCGATTTAGGGTGCATGCACATGCCTATCTGATGTAATCCTTTACTCTAATAAAAAACAAAATACGTAAAATACGAGTAGGTACCAACTTTTAATCGTCCCAGCCTCAGTTAACACCCACTATCGTAACATGATCATAACACTATACAAGGCAGCTAATGTCAGTGTCAGTTTTCCAAACTATGGTACATATGCCTACTAAACGGACCCCTTGCAGTACGCTTCAGTTTTAACGTATTGTCACCGAATATCAGTAAAATACCGCGTTACACGAACTGTAGACTTGACAAGTATTGAAATTAAAAAATATTTTTTCATAACAAGCTTTTATCGCGCGGTGTAGTACTCATCAAAACCATTGCAAATAACCCAAACACGATGGGGTTATCTTGTTGCGTTCATTAGTTACTATGACCACCTTCCGACTCCATCGTTCATAGTATAATATTAATGCATGTCATCCAAGTTACATCGGTATACCAAATTTCAGCTAAATTGAACACCAGGAAGTGGATCAAATTGGCCTTTTATATTTTATGATTTGCCCTGAATATACATAGTTAGTTACATTGCAAATTATTAAGTAGCTTGAAAAATAGAGATAGAAATTCGAAAAAGGTTATCTTGAGGCCACATTAGCGGAAACCTCTATCTACAGAATAGCAAATTTGACCTAACCGACAGAAAAAACGTCATATAACACCCGACCAAGTATACATATTCCTAATTCAATATTCTTGAACCACTGAAACATAGCTAAGAACCATATCGATTAAACTGGCTTTCTTATAAAACAATAGACGGAAACACTGTCTCTTACGTATTTTGAACAGTGTGATCTCGAAATAATGTGTCGAGCACGAAATTATCCTGAAACCCTACACTGATATGAAGGATCCCTTATGTTTAAAAAATACTGAAAGTTTTTTTATATTATGAAATTATGCACTGACGAATGCTCTCGGGCTATGGACTGATGCAATAAACGAGGCATTCAATTTCAATTCAAATAGCATACAATTAATAACTTCAATGACTGGTTCCTCTTCAGTTTAGGTACCTACATTTCTGTTAAATAGGTACTTTAGGCACTGGCTATCCTCTAGTTAGTACCAAATTTTTTTTTACTGAGGACGTCGGAAGTGATGACATGGACGAAGATGGAGCACGCCTGTTTAAAAACAGCCTATTCACTCTGACCTTGAAGGAATTCAGGTTATAGGTACTATTCTGGGAATACCAAGGCATTACATTCCTTGGCTGTTCCTGCCTACACATTAGAAAGGTCGAGACAGTGCGTGCAGATAGTCATAATATCTTGAGACCTTAGAATAAAATATTGAGGAGAAAGCATAAGCGACACAATCGTGCGGTCATTGACATGTCAAACCACTGCGACAGCAATGTCTCCCGACTGTATACCTACTGTAATGACCTTAACCTCCAAATAATGCTAATTAGCGCGGCCTGGGGCACTGCTGGGCCATTCTACTATAAATTCGCACAGCACCCTCCCACTGGCACAGTCAACCACCGACAATCAAATCAACAACAATGGTCGCTAAGGTAATTTACAAATAGAAGTAACTTCACGGGTCACAACAGTTACATTTAACAGGTTGAAACGAGTAACAGAAGATGGCTAATATTTTGTCTTCAGTAAGGATTTTGAGATAAAATCATCATCATCATAATATATTTAAGAGTATGACTCTTGTCAGTGGAGCAATTGCCACTCTTCTCTCCTATCTGCCAACCTCTTCATCTCTTTATAATCTCCGGCGCTCACTTTTTCCTTGACGTCCTTCCAATATTCATATCTTGGCCTTCCTCTTCCTCTCTTTCCTTCAACTTTGCCTTCTATGATCACTCTTAAAAAGTTGTCATGTCTTATTACATGTCCTAGTATTTTCCCCCTTCTATTCTCGATAACTTTCAGTAAATTTCGCTTCTCCTTCACTAAATTCAACACTTCTTCGTTTGTCTTTTTTTCCGTCTAGCTAATCCTTTCCATTCTCCATCCATACTCCAGATATAAACTTTAATTAATTGTTTATTAGATAATTATGGGATACAAAAGAAAACATTTTTTTTCGCAACGTTAATGTAGGTTAAAATGTCTAAATAAACTACTCTTAAATCCATTGTACTACAGGTAGAAACATTTACATGCACCACCGGCTGCGATTCGCCTATGGGCCGTATAGATGAGAAAGGCTAATTATCACTAGTTGTCAAACGAAGCCAATCCTTTTCAGTTCATCACCATCCTCTCCATGGCTGTGGCAGCGTCGGCCGTGGCCGTGCCGCTGGTGCCGTACGCCAAGCTGGCGTACGCCGAGCCCGAGGCGCCCGCGCACTACGAGTACGAGTACTCCGTCCACGACGGCCACTCCGGGGATGTAAAGCAGCAGAAGGAAACGAGACAGGGCTATGCCGTGCAGGGCTCCTACTCCCTTGTACAACCCGACGGCGTCACCCGCATCGTCGACTACACCGCCGACAAGGAGAGCGGCTTCAACGCGGTCGTGCGCTACGAGGGCCACCCCGTCCAGGCCGCCCCGGCCTACGCGCCCGTCGCCAAGCTCGCCTACGCCGCACCCGTCGAAAAGCTCGCCTACGCCGCACCCGTCGCCAAGTTTGCCTACGCCGCGCCCGTAGCGAACCTCGCCTACGCCGCCCCTGTGGCCAAGGTCGCTTACGCCGCTCCCCTCGGGCAGGTCACCTACTCCTCGCCTGTCGTCTCCTACCACCACTAAGACTGTTCAATGTCTGATTTGAGGCTGTTTATTTAATGATATCATACGAATAATTGTTAATAAATTTAATTTATTATGAAATTGATTTTGTTGTTTACTTTGTAATGGAATTAAGAGAACCGACCCCACATAACGTGGGATAGTGTAAGGAAGAAGAAGAAGAAGACTTTGGAATGGAATTCAAAACAGAACTAAAATTTCTCTGTATTATGTTTGTCATACCGCGACTCCCTTAACAAGCTATAATTTTTTTGGGCTCAGCTCAGTAAAAGAAGCTGCCCGGTGCCGCGACCGGACCACCAGCGAATATAGGAGGTTTAAAAAAATATTAGGATGTCTTTGTTTCGAGCCTACGTAGTCTGCATTCACGTGTACAGAGGGCCGCATGGCCTGGCAAGTTTTTCAAGCGATGCCATACATTTTTTACAATAAAGCTTTCTATGAAATTTCCGGTCGACCGCTGCCACACGGTACAAAACTTTGTTGCGGCTCTTTGGCTCTTGTGTGCCACACACAAGAATATTTTAATTTCTAAGCATAAGTTCACAAATAAATATACCGTCGGTCTCATTTCTTTTTCTTACTTGATTGCGACATTTAGATGCATTCCCAACGGACCTTCCTTATTGTATTGTGGTGTTTTGGCATTTTAGGTGCAGCTACCTATGTACCATCTGAGCCGCACATTTCGTATGGGGAAAGGCGATTCACCAGCCGAGCCGCAGAGTCACAGGTGAAGCTCGCTTGGTCTCATAAGATGGCAAAATAGCGAAAGAATTGCGAGTGTTAGTAAAGCTAAGTAGTGTAGATTGGTATCGTACCACAGTACCATGTAATATAGAATTAGGTATCGTTTCGGCAAAATTAATTTAAAGAAACTAAGTTCGTTTTTCTGAACACTTGTCCAGTCGAGTGTTGCACTTTCGTTGAGTCCTCCACATTAGTAGAGGGTATTGCTACAATGTGCACGCTTAGCAGGCGGATACGAGATTGCAGCATTTTACGAACGTATTAGTCGATCTACTCTGGCAAATATCCTGTGGGGGTGCTATAATAAATACAAAAATTAATCCTAAAATTAATCCTACCTAGTTATTATGTACGCAAAACTGTGTAACTAACTTAATATCAGGCAGGCAGGCAGGCCGTAAGCTTGTTTGCCACCTTGGTGGTATATAAAAAAAATTCAATTATTTCTGAAATCGCATATTTGTATTGTGTACAAAATAGCAGCACCCCGCGGTTTTTAATTCTCTCTCTCTGTAGTCGGTCCCTCATGACTGAGGGTCGTGGTCTGATGAGCACATTTTCGAGCGCACGAAATGCCTCCAACCGCTCCTATCCATCGCCAGACTCACCGCGTCGCAGAATCTGTCGGATGTCTGCAACCTTCAACTGATCTGTCCATCTAGTTGGTGACCGTCCTCTTAACTTATTGCTATTGACGTTTTTCCAGACTGTCATTTCTCCGTCTCATTAAATTACCGAAATATGCAAGGATCCGTTGGAGGCAGATGGTTTTCAATTCGAATATCTATAAACATTCAACCTTCCCGCAGGACCGTATTTGTTCGTGATGAAAAGTAAAGACTCGTCAGCAAATTTATTTTGAAAATCGGTTCAGTAGCTTCGTACTCTAAATGCCGATAAATGTATGACTCGTATGAGGAAGAATAGTAGCAGAGGAGAGGTAGAGGAGGGAGGGAAGGAAGACAAGAGCTGGCCGATGGGGTAGGAGAGTGTGCTGTGACGTCAGTCCGGTAAGGGAGAGCGCTTATGGACAACTGGATTTGTGCGAAAGAACCACCGGCAAGTAAGCGTGCGCGTCACCCGTAATTAGTTCTGACCCAGTCCGTATGACCGAGAGGTTGATAGGACTGTGAATGGAGGAGGGTAAGATATATTCTACTCAGCCGGACACCACACGATAAGTAATTAGTCGAGTTAAATATCCACTTGTACCAATAGTGACTAGAATTGACTGCTAGGCCAAATCTTTCAAGATCAAATTTGCATTGAGGTACGAGTAAGTAATAGAATAGAGTAGGTAAAAAATGGGTTCACATCGTAGTTTTTTGTGTTCACGCAATGTTCAGCCAAAACAAAATGTATAAATATGAAACAACTTGTCTATTGTAAATATTCGCGGTTTTATATTTTTCATTGTATCCTGAAGGTTTCGATCACTTTTGAGTTACCATCATGGTCATGTCAATGGTAAGGTGATATTTGTCTTTGAAAGGATTACAATAATTTGATATCAATGATTAATATAAAACTGAAACCGATAAAAGTTGTTTCATTTTAGTACGACGACCAATTCTGCCGAAGAATCTATAACCAATAGGAAAGCGTAGTTCGTGAATTATACACTGCGATCTTCAACCCGCCTGCCAAGCGTGGAGATCATGGCAATAACCTCCCCTTTCGTGGGAGAGGCCCTGCAGTGGACTGTTACGGGCTGAGATGATGATGAGATAGTGAATGACACCCTTCGGCCAAGTGGAGTGATGAAAGCTATACAATTTGTTGGATGCGGCAAGCCTAGGTTCTACATAGGCTAGGATAAGTTTGTAATACTTTTGTTTCCGTTTCATTATCCACCCATCAGTACAGCATCTGTCTCGTCGAGTGATTTTTTCTTATTTAAAAGAAAACATGTCCCCACATTTAATATACAGGGTGTCCCGTAAGGTTACGATAAGTTGGGATAGGGTGATCGAGGAAGTCACTAGGGTCACTAGAAAAATATTTAAAAAAATCGCTCTTGGATATTTTTAAAATTATGACAATTTTTGTTTTTTATCAAAAATTGAACACCCGTTGAGCCTATTTCATTAACTGTGACTACAAATATTGCTTCAGAAAAAAATAAAAATCTGTTATGTAAACGTAAATAACCTTTCTACAATCTGAAATAAAAAAAACAATACATATCTACCAAGATCATAAAGAAAATCATGTTTTTCCCTTGCCAAGGACTTAACAATTACGATTTCACTCAACTTTATCTGTGTCCTGAAAAAAAATGTACTACGCAACTCTGGCAAGTTTCTTCAAAAGTTAGCTTATTTTATCACCATTCTAAAATGGTATAACACTTATTTGGTTAATTCATAATACGACAGCTAAAATAAATTTTCAAGAACAGTACCCTAATCTTGAATGAAAAAAAAAGAAGACGCTAAAACTTAGTCCCAAATTCGTATGGATTTTTATGTCTACATGTCTACAGTCTAGACTCTAGGCCAAATGACATACGATTTACCCTGTGACACGAAAAATAACCAATACTACATTGACATAACACGTTAAATATCAAAGCTTGACATGGCCTAGACTGTAATTTTGTAAAGAAAATTATGATTGAGTGAATTTGAATTGGTAATCTAGTTGTGTTTTAGGACGGTGCCATATTAATTCATCATATCAGTGAATCCATAATCAAGTGTGATAATATTCATCATCATTTCAGTCCATAGACGATTACAACGATTATTTTACAGTTAACGTTTTGAATGAAACTGAATAAATAAGACAAAAACTAAATTATTTATTCAAATACCTAATACAAATTTAGTCGTTTTCATTTAAATTAGATGCTCAAAGTGTTTTCCACCAACATAAATACACGCCCTACATCTTTTTAAGAATGATCTAGAGATATGACGTGCAAATCTTCTATTGTTAATAGTATCCGCGGCCTCTGTTATCCTCATTCTCAGTTCCGTCATATCCTGCACAGGTTTTCCATAAACTATTTCTTAAATTGTTCCCCAGTAAAAAAAATCTAACGGGCTTAAGTCTGGTGAACGAGCCGGCCACGGTATAGGACCGGATCGTCCCATCCATCTATCAGTGTATTCGTTATCTAGGAACTGCCTTACAGGGCGTGCGTAGTGTGCCGGACACCCATCATGTTGTAGCCACATACTTCTTAATGTGTTCAGCGGCACATCTTCTAACTGATTTGGTAACTGATTTTGTAAGAAGTCTAAATAGGCCTCGCCAGTGAGTGCCTCTGGTAACTCGAACGGTCCGATCACTTTCCCGTTCAGTATGCCAGTCTACATATTAACTTTAAAACGGTATTGACTTCGATCTTCTCTCATCAGATGAGGATTCTCGACATGCCACTCATGTAAATTATGTATTTTCATGTAACCGTTCTTTTTAAACGTAGACTCGTGAGACCACAATATTTTATTAAAGAATTGTGGGTCTTCGCTGTGCATTCTTAACATTGTTCGACAGAATGCGAGTCTCACTGGATAGTCACGTGGCAAGAGACCTTGTACTCGTTGCACATGGAACGGGTGTAACTGATTCCTTTTTAATATTCTATGGGCTATAGTTTTTGGTATTCCTGTACTGGCCTCAATTGTTTGGACTGAAATACTCGGGTCTTCCTCGATGGCTTGAAGCACTTCTTCTTTATACTCTCGATAGAGTCTAGCTGCGGCACTGGCATCACCTACATCTGCATTCACCATAAATTAGATGCATGTTAGCATATTCCTGCGTAGTGTAAGTATTTGGCGTGGCGGTAAAGTATCTTCAATAACACACACGATTAAACTCAGTCCTTGAGAAAGCCGGGTCGTTAGATAGTACGAAATCACAATGTCCAAATCACAAAGAATAATCAAGTCCAGTAAGCGAAGCAAAGTAGTTAGTACGAAATAAACAGAGACGAATACGAAACGGTGCGCAGTAAACAAAAGAGCTTAACGTACTGATGACTGGTTTGAATTGATTGAACTGCTTTAGTATCGCAAATAACTTATTACCTGTCTCACTACTTCTATTAACAATGTATTGTCTTTAAAACCGGTTTCGTCAAACTCGCTTTTCTCTTGATTTTGGGGTGCATTTCTCGGAATTTATTTTTAGCTGTCGTATTATGAATTAACTAAATAAGTGTTATACTATTTTAGAATGGTGGTAAAACAAGCTAACTTTTGAAGAAACTTGCCAGAGTTGCATAGTACATTTTTTTTTCAGGACACTCTGATAAAGTTAAGTGAAATCATAATTGTTAAGTCCTTGGCAAGGGAAAAACATGATTTTCTTTATGATCTTGGTCAGATATGTATTGTTTTTTTTATTTCAAATTGTAGAAAGGTTATTTACGTTTACATAGCAGTTTTTTATTTTTTTCTAAAGCAATATTTGTAGTCACAGTTAATGAAATAGGCTCAACGGGTGTTCAATTTTCGATAAAAAACAAAAATTTACATAATTTTAAAAATATCCAAGAGCGATTTTTTTTTATATTTTTCTGGTGACCCTAGTGACTTTCTCGATCACCCTATCCCAACTTATCGTAACCTTACGGGACATCCTGTATATCTACATTATGTTGATACTAGATTAAAATAATGGATGGTGTAGGTACTATGGCCACCGGTTAAGTTGTATAGAAAACGAATAGGGTTTCTCTTTAGAATACGCCAAAATTATAAACACAAATGTAAATGTCACAATAAATTAAATTTATTAACAATTATTCGTATCAATAAATAAACAGCCTGAAATCAGAGCTTCAACAGTCTTAGTGGTGGTAGGAGACGACGGGCGAGGAGTAGGAGACCTGCGCGAGGGGAGCAGCGTAAGCGACCTTGGCCACGGGGGCGGCGTAGGCGAGCTTCGCTACGGGGGCGGCGTAGGCGACCTTGGCTACGGGAGCGTAGGCGACCTTGGCGACTGGAGCATAGGCGAGCTTAGCGACAGGCGCGGCGTAGGCGAGCTTGGCGACGGGCGCGTAGGCCGGGGCGGACTGGACAGGGTGGCCCTCGTAGCGCACGACCGCGTTGAAACCGCTCTCCTTGTCGGCGGTGTAGTCAACGATGCGGGTGAGGCCATCGGGTTGCACGAGGGAGTAGGAGCCCTGCACGGCATAGCCTTGTCTCGCTTCCTTCTGCTGCTTCACATCTCCGGTGTGGCCGTCGTGGACGGAGTACTCGAATTCGTAGTGTGCGGGCGCGTCGGGCTCGGCGTACGCCAGCTTGGCCACCGGCACCAGCGGCAACGCCGACGCGGCCACGGCCAGGGAGAGGATGGCGATGAACTGTAAGCAAAATTTTGAACTTTATTCATCCGGGGACAAGGTAGAAAATGATGTGGAGTGCCTGGCATCCAACTAACGTACGGCCATCGCTAGGCTTTTTACCACATCCTAGCAAGTGTGACGAAGTCTTTCTTTTGCACTACAACTATTTATTACTGCAATAGGCATGTTTACGGGCACCTCAAGGTTTGCACCCTTACGTTGCTGATGTCTTGGATGCCGGTGGAGGCTTTCCATCATGTGGGCCGTCTGATGGTGTGCCTCTATTGAACTCTCTTTTTGAAGGAAAAAACACTATAAGGTCGATACACCACAATGGTATGTAGGTACGAGTACATATCCCAGCCTCACTTCTTCGCGCTGAATTTACCCCTATAAGTAGTATTCCAAAACATTTTAAAACTTTTACCATTAGTCGCCCTGTTATAAATTCTATGGTGACTGATAAATATTTTATTAGTTCAATAAGTACGAATAGGTTGTTACAACAAAAATAAATCGAAGGTATAATTTATTTTTTACCTTAGCGGCCATTGTTGTTGATTTGGTTGTCTGTGGTCAACTGTGGCGTTGGGAGAGCCGACTGAGTATTTATACTTGCTTCGAGGTTCCAAGGCGCGTTGGTGCCCTCAGGCTGAACTAATAAGCCCTCACAGTGATTGAGAGGTTAAGGTCATTGAAATGGTCCGGAGACATTGCTGTCGCCGCGCCTCAGGTGACATGTCACTTGCCCACGATTGTGTCGCAAACGGTTGCTTTCTCGGTGTGCGCTAGGTCATCAAGGTATGTGTATAGTATGTGAGTACCGCATGTGAGTGCCGATAAACATTTTGGTCGCATTTCGGACTCGACGAGACGTAGTGACGAAAGGAGTATTCTGAGATTCACATGGAATTGAAATAGGTATGTATTGATTGAAATTGTGATTAAATACCTAGGTACCGACGAGTGGCAGCACAGAATGAAGCACCAGCCCCTAAAGTGCGTCTAATGTCACAGAGGCCGACCATCTATACCTCCGTAAACCCTAAATGTGCAGCACCGTTTTGGAAACGACTTCCGATACGTCGTTGCCAAGTGATAAGCCTGATAAATCCGTCTGGATAGCTACCACCCACCCGGCGAATCTGTATCCATTGGGTACCACCGCCTCATCTATTTTCGTGTTCCGGTTTGAAGGATAAGTTATGACAAACAATAGTCGCGAGCCCAGTTAAAGTGTTGCATTTACGCTGCCAGAGGTTCTTATATGGTAGTCGTCATGGTCAATAAGTCTGTGCATTTTTTCGTAGATAAAACACACGAAGATACCTATTTATTACATCATATAAGCCGAAAGACGGCCACTGCTGGGCATAGGCCTCCCACAGAGATCTCCACAAAGGCCCGTCCTGTGCCTTCCGCATCCAGTTGGTACTTGCGATCTTTAACAGGTCATCGCTCCACCCTGTGGAAGGCCTACCCAGGCTGCGTCTTCCGGTACTTGTTGCCACTCGAGAACTTTATTGCTTCATCGGCCATGTTCATGTGTTCTTTGAGCTATGTGCCCTGCCTTCTGCCACATTAGCCTGGCAATCCTTAGGGCTATGGCGGTGACCTTGGTTCGCTTGCATATCTCCTCATATCTCACTTCTGGGCATTACCCTTTGAGTAACAGTGAGCTTTCTTATAAGGCCCATAGTGTCCTCCATCAAAGAACTACTAAAAATATACTATAATCTGATACCTTGTATTTTTATTTTATAGTCAATTAGCCAATTTATTAAACAAAGTTCCGTTTAAATAGGTACTATTATGTAATTACTTATTGGAAACTGTTATAAAACCAAGACTAATTAATTAATCAAGGCAGCAAGAGGTTTTTTAAATATGTGTATTTGATTACAACCCTAGGGATTCCATGTTGTTGTGTGTGTGTATATTAGCGACCCGCCCCGGATTCGCACGAGTTTTCTCGGATTTTCTTTACTATAGACATGTAAACCTTTCGGAAGTAATTCCGTTGCATGGCTTAGGCGGAGTTAGCGGAAATACATACAAACAGGCGCAGAAAGCGACTGTTTATGTACCTACAGATTGTGAGTTATGAAAATCGTTTTGATATCGATATCTTTCTAAAGCCAATGAAAGCCGAAGCCATGTGAAGATGCCGAAGATTGGGCAAAGTGAAGAAGAAAGAGCTGGTAAACGGACTCTGGCAGGAGCTTGACAGAAGCCGAAATGCCGCTCGGATGATGAGGATTACCTTTGACACCACTACGAATGTAAATTTTTCCCAATTTGTTCTCACTGGATACGAATAGGATTTTCCTTGAATAGAATAATCAAACACTTCGTTCGAATCGATCCGATGTCAAGTGTTTCTGTCTTTATAATATAAAATCTTCTTGTCTCTTCCCGTCGTCTGTCCCTCTGAAGCCATGTATGTACTACGCAACGGTTGCGGTTTTCAACAATAGATACCTAGGGTGCAAGGGGAAGGTTTATAGGATAGGACAACAAGCGAACGAAGTCGCGGCGGGTACAGCTACTTGAAAAAAAAAAGTTTAGAAAAAGCCCGTACCCCAAAATATGTACCTAGTTAAATATAGGTATTATATAATTAAATATAATATTACAGTAGGCCGTACGTACGCTTACAAACCACGTGTAAGCTGCAATCGCCTTCTCACCGATCAGCCACCGAACAGCTTGCACTAGCGCGGTTTTAACATTCTAATCGGTGCAGAACCCTGAGGAAATAAATTCAGAACCCAATGTAAAACAAAATTAATACTGAATCGTCAACTCGTGCAGAAAACGCGCATGTCTCTTCAAGGCTCTTCGGATATGTTTTGGAACGACGATTAGTTGTCGTCGTTGACAAAGATCGTACTATCAGACGATGAGTTTTCGTCGTTCTTTGAAAATAACCGTACGATGGTCCATCAGATATCCTAACCCTTTTCTATCAGGTGGGCTAACGGCGAGTTACTAGAACTAGAACTGTATAATTGTACTGTACTCGTAATATATTAAGCCAATACATAGTACAGACTAACATGCTCCCGAAAGACATAGCGTTATGTCTTCGAAAACATCTTCACAATTAAACGAATTACGATACGAATACACAGTCGGAGCTAATTAAGCGTTCGACCTGACTTTTTCATCTTTGGCTTCGTGTCACTGACATTTCAAAAAACGCAAGTGTCGAACAAAAAATATCGAAGAACTCAATCTCGCGAAGTCGTTATCATTTCTCGCGAGGACTTTCGGCAATCCTCTGCAATGTTTGCCCGTAGCCAGAAACGTTTACGCCGTATATGGCAGCTCTGCGAAATCAGAGCTTGTAGGTGGGTGTGCCTAAGTAGCCAAGGCATATGTAACCATGATCCAATCTGGTTAGGTTCCCTTGGTAGCAAGGACATGGAGGCCAGATGGCAATGCCAAACCCTAGATCATGGTTAAGGTGGACCCGGGGCCCAAAGCCGGGCGTGTGTCTCCACACCTCTTTTCTATTTTACTATGCGCAAGCGCAACACACGGGGAGTCTTTTACTTGGCCTTATAATACGTTGCGCGCCAGGTGTGCACAAAAATTTTTTTTTTATTACTAGCCAGGCATTTAACTGCCATCTCACCTGGTGGTAAGTGACTATATACACAGACAAAAGATTTTCTATTATTATAAATGTCTTGGCGAGGAACCGCTTCATAGCTACACATAGCTTAATAATAAATAATAATAATAAAAAAATTGTGTTCGTTTTACGAATTTACTTAAATCTATATACAGTGATTGGGATCTTCTTAGGACCCCGTAGGCTCTATTCTAGGTTTCAATGATGTAACGGTTTGGAAACACTGTCGCAGGAAGCTTGTCGCAAAGCGCAGTTGTACGAAGCAGGATGTTAGTCGTAAAAGTCGTACGTTAGTCGATGCATGGTAGTGACAAAATTTCGAATAAAAGGGAAAGGAAATACAGAAAATATTCCGCGAGGATGTATGTAGTTAGCTGTAGAATTTCACCACTGTACTACCTGTCGTAAATAGAAATTCCATTTACATTCCCCATGTGAGGATTTCCACCATCGCGTCACCCACTTTCTGGGGCCATTTTGAAGACACTCACTCTCACTTCACTTCTTTTAGTAATTTATTTATTATTATTTATATATTTAACAATTTATTGCACACAATATATAGTAAACAGAAATTACAAAAATGAAATATGACACAACAGGCACTACTTATTTCTAAGAAGAAATCTCTTCCAGCAGGCCTATAGAAGAGAGACATGGTAGAGTATAGGGGATGAGACGTGCGCAATTGTAAGAAAAAAAAAATTATAAACTACATAAATTATGAATAAGATACTAAATACACACAATAGTATAAATATATATAAATATACACATACACATATACATACTAAAATATATTCAGGTATTGTAAAACATTAAGGCACATAAGGAAAGATCATGTTCTTTTACACGTTTCTTAAAGATTGCTATAGATTGACAATTCCACAGTCTTGCGGCATGAACAGTGAAGGAGTAGGAGTAGAAGTCGGAATGGTGGATGGGGATATCCAGCGACGATCTAACACTGGAACGACAAGGTTTGTCTTGTGGACGAGAAAAGTGGAATCGGTCACGGAGGTATGAGGGAGCGGAAGGATTATGAAGGACGTTATAGAGGGTGGATAGGATATTAGCATTACGCGCAAGCGAATTGTGAGCCACTTGAGTAGAGAACGATAGTTTGAAATGTGGTCATATTTGCGCAGGCCAAAAATGAATCTGATACACAGGTTTTGTAAGCGCTCCAATTTATTTAAGAGTTCCTCTGTGGCATCCAGGTAGCAGGAGTATGCATAGTCGAGCAGTGGAAGGAAAAGAGTATGGACAAGTGAAATTTTTGTTTTTTGGGGTAAGAAACTTTGAAGGCATTTCATAGAATGAAACGAGAAGTGCATCTTTTTACTGACCGCATTGACGTGAGATATCCAAGTTAAATTGGAATCAATAACCATAATAAGCTTCCGCCCACGGCTATGGCCGCGTGAACTTTGAACGTTGAACTAAGTACCTACCCTGATTTAGGTAACAGTTTACTTATAGTCTGGTATGGATTCGGAGATCTGAATTGATGTGAATTCTGAGATCTGTATACTATTTATACTTATACGCCGTCACGGAGTGTCAATTAGTTACCGAGACTATTGAGTAAGCCTCATCCTCTCAGGTGCCCTAGCGGAAGACCTCAGTCATCAGCCTCGCTTTGCCAACAGTATTAGGAGTACCTATCGTATGGCGAGCTCGTTGCGATGCTGAAATTCTAATAAGTCTCAAAAAACGGAACGGTCACCCATCCAGTTACCGCGGCGTGCGTTGCTTAACTTTTGTTATCACACTAGACTCTTTAAATGAACTATTTGCAAACCACAATTCTTGCAACTATTAAAAGTAAAACACGAAAGATCAACAACCGGCATACTTGCCTCACGAAAACATTTCTTCCATACAGGTTCCGCTACAGGTTTTTCCTCGTCCAGTTCTTCTTGAGCTGCGCACTAGCTGGAAGCCGGTTCACGCCGACCATTTTGAGGGGTATGCTCTAATTGGCCGTTGAAATTAAGAGTCGTTGGATAGCATTTGACCGAGGCCTTGGCCCCAATCCGGAGCTCCCGGTCTCTGCAACGCGCAGATTGATCGATGAGATTGTGACAAGCGTTTGAAGTAATTCAATAGACATTATTGTCTGGGCTGATATATCATACTTACGTGCGCCTTGTTATCTGTTGTTATATTAGAATAGTGGTGGTAGCGACTTATGTGTGATTGACTATGCCATTTACAATCGGCGGTTGCAGTTCATTAGCTTTTGTTTCGGTAATTGTTATTTTCTTTGAGTGTTAATGGCTTTTTAGACAATCAGTTTCTTGAGTGCCTAATGATTAAAAATATTATAAAGAGAGACACCCTCTGCTGGACATAGGCCTCCCCCAACGCCTTCCACACCGAATTCACTGATCGACTCTCACGAGTACGAGACATCGCACCCACAAGTATTGCGATGCCGTCCCTCTATCACATATTGACCCCAACATAGGCTGGCCAACTGTCCTGTAATTGGATCGCAATTGCAGCTCAACAATGCGATTTCTCAGAGTTACACTATTGTAATACGCATGTATACATAAACCTACATAAACCTTCCTCAAAATCAATCTGTCTGTTGGTGAAAATGGCCGTTTAGTAGTTTTTTTTTTATATTGGACCAAACTGGCATTTGACCGCCATCTCACCTGATGGTAAGTGACGATGCGGCCAAAGATGGAGCATGCCCTTAAAACTGCCTATTCACTCTAGCCTTGAAGACATCCAAAAACTGTTGTAGACTTCTAAAAAAGTTGTCCCACTGGCCTGTATTTAGGATGTTTATATTTGTACAATCCACTTACATCACGTACTAAATGTAGGTATTAATTAAATAAAAGACTATAATTATAAAGTATCCATCATAATATTTTGGTACATCTAAGATAATGTTTATAAGTTAATTTGAAATTGGAGCGGATACCGAAAGAATTCAAATACACAGTACAGATAATGAGTAGGTTAAGTAGCAATGTATTCCCAAATTGGTTTCAGTTGAAAAAGACAACAGTAATAATAAATTAAAATTAAGTAAATATGGCGTATTTATACAGTAAATATGTTGCCAATAGGGACTCTTAAACTACAGAAAATAATTAACTGGCAAATGTCGGAAAGCCCCCGTCAAAGTCTACATACTTATACACAATAATATTTGTGATAGTGCTTATGTGGCCTAATAGTTAAGATGTCCGACCCGTACCCCGAGATTCCGGGCGCGAACCCCAGAGCCGCCGCGTACCAATGACTGTTTTCTGAGTTATCTACATTGTTTGAACATTAACCAATGTTCTTACGGTGAGGGAACTTATCGTGATGAAACCTGCATATTCAGATACCTACTTATAACACCTCTCTTTTTGAGTCGGGTGTAAAAAGAAATGCCTTGCATGGCATAAAATAAAGTCGCTCTCCGTGTCTGTCTGTGTCATCCGATAACTACTTCCTAACCACGCAACTCCACTATCATTTATATAATTTATTCCGGATATTATCATAGAAAAATCAAGCACCTAGAACACCCGGCGAAGCCACTGCG
Organism: Blastobasis adustella; assembly: GCA_907269095.1. Taxonomy (NCBI): domain Eukaryota; kingdom Metazoa; phylum Arthropoda; class Insecta; order Lepidoptera; family Blastobasidae; genus Blastobasis; species Blastobasis adustella. The sequence goes on along the minus strand of OU026128.1, from coordinate 17,125,501 downwards.
GGTTTCTAATTTTTATTATAAATAACAAAAGTTGACCTCCCGTACCCGCCTCAACCTAATCCGAGCATGCGCGCGCGCCGCCTCACACCGCATTACGTAAATCCATAGTTTGGCAATTTTGAACTGGATCAATGGCCGCGCGGCACCCAAACCAGTTCCGTGGGAAATTAGAGGACACGTTATTGGCATCTAATTCGTGTCACAACACGACGTATGTCGCATGCGGGCCGATTTTAAAATTGGGAGTTAACCTTAGATTAATTGAAGCAAAGTTTATGGAAAGAGGGAAGGAGTGGAATGCATTGGACGCGATGGCTTTCCCCGAGCAACCTGAATGTTTGTGTTTGTTTGTTTGTGTATGTTCTAATTCGTCACACAAATGCATTGTCTCTTTGTGTTATTACCTAAGCAAAGCAAATAAACAATTTCATTAATCATCTTGGCGGAAATGTCCCGGTCCCGGACACCATAATCACGTTTAATTTTACCACCAGCAGGGATGTTAAACGCCTGGGCGATAAAAACTGTAACACAGCTGTATTTATGAATGTTAAATTTTGCAATACATGAGGTAAAAGAAAAAGAGAGAGAAAAGGTAATATAATGTACACGGAATCCACACAGTTACTGTTATGGCCGGTGGCTTTAAGAAAGAAAGAAAGAAAACATTTATTACAAAGGACGAGACGACACGATCATTCTGCAATACAATAACATTGAACACAATAAAAATCGGTACATTAAACACGAGGACAATTATTGGGTGCTAATGCTGACTCTACATCGCGGTGTCAACTTCTCAATCAAAATCATCATGTCAAAGATTATAGTAGAATATCATAAATTTTGTACAAATTTATTGAGTGTAATTTCAACCTATTAAGAAGGATTTTTTGGGTTTCAAGCGTCCTTTAATTTAATTATGAAATGGTTTTTAATTTTAGGTAAGTGATCTGATAAATTCCAGTACATTTACCCTATATACTGGAAACTATCAAATCCATAGTCCAAGTCCTGAGGATTACGAATAAAGTATAAATTAGTATTATTTACAATTTATTTATATTAATTAATTTAATTTACAATTTAGTTTAGTTTATTAGTTTACAATTTATAATAATCTGTATGTAGGTATAGGTTTTATCTTTGTCTGTATTTTGTATTAGTTTATTTTTGTATTTATGTTGTTTGTGTATTTATAAATTTGGGCCTCAGTTGCCTGAAATAAATGAATAAATAAAATAAAAAATTCATTAACAATTAGTATTAGTTCACTAATACAGACCGTATATTCGTGCTACCTACAACATAATTGAAGCAACTACTGTCAATGACTATAATCGCAACTTTAAATAAATGGTGCAATTGGCCCTCCAGTGTATGTATGGTGTACTTACACCAACACGGTTTATAAATATTTTATGGCTTTTCGTTAATTTTGTCGCAATGGAGTCAATTAATAGTTACATTTTATTACAAGTAGATTTATTACATTGTAAATGACTTATCGGAAATTGCCTCACTCGAGTTTCAGTAACATCCATTCTTATTTAAATTATGTAAGTAGTTGGTTAGTTATTAAATTTTATCATGCTCCCTTGAGCTAGGTACATCCTTTTTTATTGCTTGATTTTTAAAATTGTTTTTAAATTTCGAAAATGACCCCGATTTAAGGCTAAAATGGATTTGATATGCCTAGCCTAGTATGGTATTGTTGAATTAGTTATCATATTTTTGCTTATGTTCCATGCGATTAGGAGTATAATATCTATAGGTACTATAGTTCATCGACCATAAGTTGTAAGAAGCAGGGGAGGTTTGTCAGTGTAGCAAGTGGGACAATGTGGTCTCTACCTCTACAGGAAAGGTGTGATGTTATGTGTATGAGTGACCAATAACTTCCCGTCGGGGAAGGTATTGGTTCTAAGTAGTGTCCGAAAAAAGGTCAATTTCTGGCCGATGCCTAAAGCCGATTAACTCTCTCTCAATCTATAGAAGTTGATCTAGAGATGATAAAAAATTACCTTGCAATAATACCTATTTGTCAAAAATAATAGAAACCTTCGGCTTCGGTCGGGTTTCGAGCCTTTTCTTTTTATTAGTAAGGCGGTTAATTTGGGAAATTAATAATTCAAAGTAATGGCCTTGGATAAAGCAGCACGGTTTACTTAATGATCGATAGGAAGAGACTGTGGTTTACGTTATTATGTTAATAGTACATGTAGTTTGCCAGAAGAGCTATTCGTTTATCGAATTCGGGGATTCGAACCCGGCACCTCTCGCTTACGAGTCGGATACCTTAACCACTCGGCCATCGGTGGGTCGTTAGTATTATCATAGATAAAATATTGCCCAAACTGGCAGTGACCTAAAGCAATCGGACCATTTCCATTTCATTGTCAGTTTATAGCCCGATGACGTGAACCATATAATCACTTTGACTACAGCATATCTATCTACCAAAAACCAGTATAAGATAAGCTAGCTCGCTATAGACGCGCATAGTAATGTTAGCTCCTTTTATGCTGGTTTTTGGTAGGTCGATACTTCGTTCGAGGTCTCGTGATTGGCCTAGAAGCGATGGATTGACATCGCTCCGACTCGCGACGTTGTAGATTAATTTGTGACAAATTAATATGAATCGTAATGTGAAACGCTAATGTGGCGTTTTTAGACCCCCTGACATGTTCTGTGCTTGGCGGGTAGGTTGGTGATCGCAGTATTGTATACATAACAGAAAACGCATTTTGAGTTTAAGAGATGTGTAAACCCAAATTGAATAAAATTATTTGACGATTGACTATTTAGTCTCTACGCTGTCGATGTGTAAGTATATTTTGTAGTATGTGCCAAATGGATTGGCAATAGCGGACGTTGATCTCTCAGTCAGAAGTAATTTGTAAGTTTATAAGTCTTCAAGTTATTTTTATGAATTTGTAAACGTAAACGAATCGAATCGTAAACGAGGGGTACCGGGTTCGAATCCAACTGCGACCATTTATCAATTACTCTTTTCTGAGTTTTGTACATTAGTTAAATACTAACCGATGCTCTACGGTGAGGGAAAAACATCGTGATGAAACCTGCAAATTCAGGCAACTGAATGATAGCAGGGTCACGGAAATCAGATAGTAGACAGTCCACTGTAATTACCTGATCGACAAATCCTCGATCATGGTCAAGGCGGACCCCGGGTCCTCGTCCTCGAGAGCACAACCGGGACATTAACGCTCAGATGATTATTTTATTCTCCATCTTCTCTATCATCATCTATCACTATATATCTGAACAGTGAACATAACTCGGGAAAATGTATTCATTTAGCCTTTGCGTCGGCCTACGAAACTGTCCTTAACCTTACTGCTATGGTAGGCCCTAACAACATGAAAGCCTACACACCTGTCGCACGCGTCTCTAAGATTTACCGGTTCAGTTTTCGAGCCATCCATTTGCAAATGCGACTCATCGGATGATACGCAATCAAAATTAAACTATATAAGCTTTGGCAGACGGAATCTGGGGCATTCTTGCGTGGACATGATAGCTAAAGTAAGTAGATGAGTTGACTTCGTATTTTGAGATCGATTTTGTAATTATTGATGGCCATGGAAGTGAAGTGTTGTGTTGAAGTCTGTGAAAATAAATTATTATAATTCTTGTGTGGTGTGTGAGGACTGTGGTTTCAGTGATTATCTGTTTAACGTATTACTTTTCAGTGTAGTAAATAACAATATATCGTGAAAGTTAAAATGATAGTTAACAGCTGATGGTTATTTTTCTACATCTACAGTTAAAAACAAAGTCTCTAATAAATCAGTGAGAGTCGCTATCAAAGAGCGTGTACTTGTTACTACGAGGTTCAAATAATTAATATTACTCTATTGACAACTATAGTACACTGCTACGTTATTCTTTACCCTGAGACCCTAGTAGACACCCAACAATATCGGTTTTATAATATGTACTTATTTATTTATTTAAAATAAATGCAAACTTACAGACAAGATCCAAAGCGTTAACATTTTAATAACATAATAACATAACATTTCATAAATAAAATTATATAAATTAATTCATTAATAAATTAATTCTTAGATATGTAATGCGATTTCACTTCATCGTCCCAGTTTTAAAGTTAATCAGAATTATATTTACATTTCTCCCGAGGTTTAAAACCATCGTGACCATTGTCATTCCGAACATTCCGGATTTCTGCCAGGATTCGCTTAACTACTTTTTCTTCTCCACTTCGTCCGTCTTAGGCATCCTCGTGTCGTAAGCCTCTAGCTCTTTTTTTTTTTTTTTTTTTTGAAAGATAGGCTCTTCAAGGCTTTCCAGACCCAGTATCACTGCGACCATTCCTGATCTATTGTGATCGCCTCTTTCTACAATTCAGTACTAATTCCTATAGCTTCTATGAACTGTAATAGTTTCTTAGTACTGATTTCGTGCACCTCATCGGGTAGTAGTTGGTGTTTACCCAGATGGATGCTGCGTTTGCGCACCAGGGCCTCACATTTGCAGATCAGGTGGAGAGGCGTTTCGTCCTCCTCCTTGCAGAATCTACAGTCCTTGGTTCTGCTGATCTTCAAATTATACATGTGTTTGTTCAGCCCACAGTGGCCAGTCAGTGCCCTTGTTAGGATACGCAAGTTATTCCTACTAAGTAGTAACAGTTCTTTGGCATGCCGCCTATTATAGGGTTTGACTAATGCCTTAGAATGTGTTAGGCCTGGCTGATTTTTCCAGTGCTCTAATGATTGTTCTTTGAAATTTATATAAAGGGTCAATTTTGCAAGGCTATTTGGTATGCCACAGAATGGTTCTGGACCATATGTCGCAATTGTGCTACCAGCCTTCGCGAGTTCGTCCGCAATTTCATTGCCTTCGATCCCTTCATGCCCTGGGACCCAGCGCAAGATCACTTGGTTTTTCTCACCCAAGGAATTGAGGACCTTCACGCAGTTTAGCACCAATCTTGAACTCACAGAGTCTGATGAGAGGGCCAATAGAGCTGCTTGACTGTCTGAGTGTATATAAATACAATGGTTCATGTATCTCTTTTTGAGGTTTATGTCCGCACATTCTAAAATAGCGTACACCTCGGCCTGAAATATGGAGGTGTATTTGCCCAAGTTTAGGAATTTCTTGACCTTGGGCCGCTCTCCGTATATTCCACACCCTACATGAGCACCTGATTTGGACCCATCGGTGTACCATATCAGGCTTCCATTTTTCCAGTATACTTGGCTTTTAAGCCAGTCATCTCTGGATAAAAGTTCCACAGAGTATCGTTTCGGGAAGCTGCTCTGTTTTGTCATAGAGTCAGTGTACATACTCAGTATGTTGCTGCCCATAACAGTGTCCTGGAACGATCTCACTGACTTTGAGAGCCAGTTTCCTTCTCCCTGGGTGGTTAGCCTGTATATGCTGTTTACCGCCACCATCTCTACATGCAGGTGTAGGGGCGGGATATCCAGCATTGCATTCAGGGCCTCACCAGGTGAGGTTGACATAGCTCCTGTGACCAAGAGACACGCAATTCTTTGCATGCCGCTTAGTTTAATTGTAGCAGTTTCCTGGCTGGCTTTCCTGTGCCACACTGCGGCGGCATATGTTATTATGGGCCTTACGACCGTCTTATAAAGCCATAGGGTGTTTTTAGGAGATAACCCCCACCGTTGTCCTGCCAGTCTGCTACATATTCCCAAGGCTGTTTTAGCCTTGTTCAGTATTCCGATTATATGGCTGTTCCAAGTAAGTTTTTGGTCCAATATTACACCTAGGTGCTTGACCTCCTTGGAGAATTCAATAGTTTGGCCATTCAATCGTGGTTTGACTAAATTGTCAAGTTGCCTTTTGTTGGTAAATGGTACAACCACTGTTTTCCCCGCGTTGATGGACAGCTCGTTGTCCTTGCACCACTTATCAACAATATTTAATGCTCGTTGCATAACGTATGACAGCATACTTTGACAGAAACCTCGGACGATTATCACCAGGTCATCAGCAAATCCCTGCGTGTCTATCCTAAGCTCCGCCATTTTATACAAGAGCTGATCCACTGCCAGGGTCCAAAGTAGTGGAGATAAGACCCCCCCCTGGGGGCAACCCCTGGTAGTGAATAATTCAAGTGAGGTTTCATATAGGGTTACCTTCACTTTCCGGTTTGAGAGCATCGCTTCGACCCACTTCACCGTCGCACGGTCAACATTTTTCTCAGTGAGACCTCGAACTAGTGTCCTTATAGGGGTGTTGTCAAATGCGCCCTCAATGTCTAAGAATGCACAAAGTGCAATTTGTTTATCCTCTAACGCCTTTTCTACCTTGTTTACCAGATTCATAAGGGCAGTTTCAGTAGATCTCCCTTTGCTGTAGGCGTGTTGAGAATAATGAATAGGATAGTCAATTTTGATCGCCTCCCTAATGTAAATATCCAGAACCTTTTCCATAGTCTTTAGCATAAAGGAGCTTAGACTAATAGGCCTGAGTGATCTCGGTTGAGAGTAGTCTCTTTTTCCGGCCTTTGGAATGAATAGAACCTTGACTTCGGTCCATTGTTCTGGAATATGTCCCCAGGCGTAGCTTGCTCTGAAGATTTTTATCATGTAAGGGATTATTACTTCTATTCCTTGCTGCAGTAGTGCTGGAAAAATGCCATCCGCTCCACATGATTTGTATGGTTTAAAGGATTTAACGGCCCATTTTATTTGAGATGGCCTTATTATAAGTGAGGCCCTCCTCCATTCTTCATTACCTGGGCGAAATGATTGCGTTGAGGATGGACTTTCTGCGCAAGCACCAGGAAAATGGGTCGATACCAATAAATTTAGAGTTTCTTTTTCGTTGGCCGTGTAAGTCCCATTAGGGTATTTAAGCAAGCCAATTTGGTTAGGTTTGTCTTTTGCGAGGAATTTGTGAACTCTTGCGCACTGAGACGTGCTGTTTACTTCTTCGCAGAATTTTCTCCAAGTTCCCCGCTTAGCGTTCCTAATTTCTTTATTGTAAGTGGTTAAGGCTTCCCGATAGGATTCCCACTCTTGGGTCCTTTTAGCCTTATTGAATAGTTTCCGAGTTTTACTTCTAAGCTTTTCTAGCTTGGAGCTCCACCACGGTACTGCCCTTTTAGTTGACATTGTTTTTACAGGACAGCTATCCTCATAGGCCTTAATTATGCCGTTAGAGACTATGGTCACTGCAACTCACTCTAGCTCTTGCATCCGCCTCTGCGATGTCAATATATCGCATCCTAGGCTTCCCATCTCGGGACCTTTTCCCTGATACCGAATGTTCGAAGTGTTAAACCATATCATATGAATTTATTTAGGTAATTCACATTCTAGAGTGTTATGACAGATATATGTATAGTTTGTTAGAATTCAACCGATCACGCAATAGCTCTAAAGGAAAGATTACATATACACATTACGATGATAATGCGGAAGCCTGTGCCGAGAATTTTTCTCTAAAAAGAATTTAGAAAGTACTAGTGGACTCGGCGCGACTTTGTTCGCGTACATCTATTTTTCCCAACCTACCCTTTTTTCTTACTATTAAACCTTCCTCTTGAATCTCTCTTTTTATTGTTGAAAACCGCATTAAAATCCAAAGCATAGCTTAAAAGATCTAGATACAGACAGCGTAGATAGATACAGTCAGTTTTTACTATGTATAGATACACATCACATTTTCTGTCACAGCTGTCACTTCTGTGCTGCGCGGTTGCGGCGGCGGTGGCGGTGGCAGTACCGATACCGGTCCAGGTGTCCCGACTGGCGCCTGCACCCAAGCTGCTCCTCCAGGAAGACCCAGCTTCCTACGAGTACGAGTACTCCGTCCAAGACCCCCACAGCGGCGACGTGAAGCAGCAGAAGGAGACGCGTTCCGGAGATACCGTGCACGGCTTTTATTCGTTACTGCAACCCGACGGCACACAAAGGCTTGTAGAGTACACCGCAAGTAAGGAGCATGGGTTCCGAGCGGTGGTGAAGTACTCAGGCACCCCTCGGGCGGGCCCGGTGAAGATCGCTGCACCGGTGGCGTATGCACCAGCCCCAGTCGCGAAGGTAGCATTCGCGCCTGCTCCGATCACGTACGCCTCTGCAGCGTCCTTCACGAATGTCGCCGTGACGCCTGCCCCGTTCGCGTACGCCCCTGCCGCGCCCATTGAGAAGGAAGCAGCAGTCAGACATGCCCCTGTAGTTTACGCTACAGCAGCACCGGTTGCAAAGGTTGCAGTGGCACCTGCCCCGGTAGAGTACACTCAAGAAGCGCCAGTTACGAAGGTCGCAGTCGCCCCACAACAATCACCAGCCTACGCTCCAGCTCCTCAAGTGTATGCTTCACCGCCTCAAATTTACCCTCGACAACAAGTGTATTCTCAAGGTCCTCAAGTATTCCCACAAGCCCCACCGCCCCAGGCGTTCCGTTCAGCGTCGTTTGGTAAAGTCGCAGTGTCACCTGCGCAGTACGCAGTCTCTGGTCCGGTAGCGTCTGCGCCACAACCGCCAGTGAGGATTGTATTCCTTCCTGCTCACTTAGCAAGAGCATATGCTCAAGGGTCTCAATTGGCATATAGTCAAGGCCCTCAGCTAGCGTACTCTCAAGGTCCTCAACTTTCGTACTCTCAAGGTCCTCAACCAGAATACCCTCAAGGTCCTCAACCAGCTTACCCTCAAGGTCCTCAACCAGCTTACCCTCAAGGTCCTCAACCCTCATACCCTCAAGGTCCTCAACCAGCATACCCTCAAGGTCCTCAACCAGCATACCCTCAAGGTCCTCAACCAACATACTCTCAAGGTCCTCAATCCTCATACCCTCAAGGTCCTCAACCCGCATACCCTCAAAGTCTTCAATTCGCCCCTCAAGGACCTCAATTAGCCCCTCAAGAAACTCAATTCGCTCCTCAAGGACCTCAATTCGCCCCTCAAGGGCCTCAATTCGCCCCTCAAGGGCCTCAATTCGCATACCCTCAAGGTCCCCAAGCGTACCCTCAAGGTCCCCAACTCGCCTATCCTCAGAGCCCCCAATTCGGGTACACTCAAGGGCCAGGGCCACAGCTCGTGTACGCCCAGGCTCCATCACCGTTTGGGCAGCAGGGACCGTTCGGTCCCCGAGTGACGTTAGTCCCCTTCCAGCCGCAGCCCGTACCCGCGCAGTACGCGCCACCCGCCCCAGCGCCTGCGCTAGAATACGCGCAGCCCGCAAAACCTGCCGCAGAGCCGCACCCAACGCCAGCCACATACGCATAAAGATGTGGAGCAAGCGCAAGGCCAATTACACAATATGTCACTCATGATCGATATCACACTAATGTATATCAACTAAGCTTTAAATTCTAATCTTAGGCAACCACGTTATTTATTTTATTAGGAAATACATGTTAAAAACGAGGTAGAGCGTTTTATTTTGCTTTCTTTTTTCATCTCGTTTTCGCGAAGCGGTCAGTGGGGTGGGGAAAGAATTGCTTGCGGAGGCGTCAAAGCGGCGTATCCGATATCAAAACGGGCGCAACGAAGTTAGTGTCGAGCCGTGCGGGTAGTGTCGGGGAATCAATTGAATTATGTAGCATTACGGGACTGGGGATCCGGTTTCGGGGCGCCGCGGGCCGCTCTGGGCGCCCCACTTACTCTAATGCAATACCGAGTGCAGCCGTCCTTCGCGAGCTAGTGCAAATTATTTATACGAGGGAGCTCCTATTACCGGCTTGCTAACACCAGCCTTGCCCGCCCACATCACGACGGAGCCAAATACAAATTGACAGCAGCCTCCCGAAGTGGTTGTTAGGACAAAGCGGAGGGTTAAAAATGTGTGATCTGAATATTTTAACTCCCGCCTCGATGAACTGATGTGAAGTCGAAGGGTTGGGGAAAATATTTTGCTACAAAAGATGTGATAGATGTTGACGGGCTTCGCCGTTTACTTTGATGTTATGAGAGCTACTTAGGCTATTATCTGTCTGATGGTGCAAACCAGAATTTGCTTTGAGGTACAGAGCATCGAGGTAGGCAAATTCGAATCTTTGCGAGAATTTTTCTCAACATGTAGAGCGAATAATATTCAATTTTATGGGTATAGTTCCTCTTTAATTATTAACTTTTAAATTTCGATTTGGCCCCAAAATTAGCAAACTTTTGCGACCTTCACACCAGATGAAGTGCCGCGTGTTTATTAATTTATTCGAATAATCTGTCTCAAATACATGATATTGTCGAAATAAAAATTCATGCAAATGCAACACCTCGATCCGCCGCACATGTTTAGTATTTTATCAGTAGGTTGTGTGTCGCAATATTTCGAAACTGGGTGGGTCGGTCGCAATTACATATTCACTGTCCGCATATTTGATGCTCTCAGATAATAATCGGTGGAGCGACAAATGTTTTGATAAAGTTTTTCGGGGCGGCCACAAAGGGTTATATCACTATAATCCCACCATTATCGGATGATGAACTATTACTGTGCTATTACCGCCCCCTTGCCTCACCCCGCGACGCCACCACTGATATTACACCGCCTGCTCTAACTCCCCAGTGGCATGGATCAGAACGGTAATTAAGGACCAAGAAAGGGTGAAAATTTAATGTTTGGTTCTTTGGTTGACAATTCGATTATTAGGTAAGTACACGGTTGATAATCAGAAAGTTTACAGCGACATTTTATAATATTAAAGCGTGATGTTTATGTACAATCCTAGTAACAAAATCCAAGACCGTAAAGTCTGACGCAAAGCTGTCCCCATTTAACTGTCAAATAACAATTGATTGAAGACAAAAACTGTTAACATAGAACCATCCATAATAGATATTTATTGAATTAAAAATAAGACTTGGAGGCTCAACAAACTCTGCAAAAATAAGGCTTGGAGGAATCAAACATTCCTGTTTATTTGAATTTATAGGGCAAACTAGCTTTCCGCCCGCGGCTTTGCCCGCGTGGACTATACCTCTACATAAGTGGAGGTAGGACGGGGTAGCCTATGTGTTATTCTAGACCCTGATCTACCTACCTACCAAATTTCCTCCCTCGTTCCCTAAGACGTACCTAATAAACATTCATACACACACGTTGGCATTTATAATATTAGTAGGATTACATTTTATGAAATTTATTTTTATATTTTAAATTTAAAAATCCAATCAAGGATCAAGGATGTGTTTTTGGGGCTTAAAGAAAAGCAAATTGCCTCTTCTTTGAACCTTCAGTCTTTCGGGAGACACATCATTCCACGACTTGCACGTCCGAAGTAAAAATATACTTATCAGGTAATAAGATATGAAAGAACGACATTATTATCTAGGAATAATTATCGGAACATAGGAGACACAAATTAATAAGTGGTTAATCAGTCAATCTTGATAGTCACGCGCTGCGTGTTGAAGGCATGTTAAAGTCGGTCCGAGTTGCTATTAGGTAAGCAGTCGTCACTTAGCCAGAGAACTCTATTCGCGATTGAGAACAAGACTATCATCGTTGAAAACTTACGCCTGATAAAAATAATACAGCAACAATAAAATACAGCAGAAAAGTGTAATTGCTATTAATATTTTAAACGATAAAACCGGATTATATGATTATATGATTACATTGATATCAACATGATTATACCGGTATACCGTTCACTAAGTAGGTCATCGAGCGTGAAGTATTAGTGTGAAGGTATCACATTAACAGCCCGTAATAGTTCACAACTGGATTTGAGCCTGCTCCTGAACACTAACCTTGCTCTTACGGTGAGGGAAATTTGTATCCATTACCCAATATAGGTCAGGTTCCCTTATTAACAGGGCCACGGAGATCAGAAAGCAGTCGCTCTACTGTAAGTACCTGATCTGCCAAATCCTGGGTCATGGTTTCGCACGCGAGCACACAACCGGGATATTGATGCCAAGATGATTTATTGCTATAAACTCCAGGGGTTGGAGATCTCGATTTTTCGGCATTTTCCGGTCTGCAACATTAGACGCCTTGTACGCGTAAGTGTGCCGATAACCATGTTCGAGTATCACTTCCTGTGATGGGTGAACGTTTCGGATTTCATAGAAGTAAAGTGTTGGTTGTTGTAAATTATTAAGTCTTAAGTGTACTCAAACTACTGTAATTTGATAGGTCATTTTTATGTCATACGGTAGGCACACAGGCAGGCGGGTTACGTGAGGGAAAGTGGTCACCGCTATAGACATTAGCAACATCAGGGGTATCGCCAAAGCCTCCGTTCCCCAAATTCCCAACCCTGGCTGGGGCTGGCAGCACTGGAAATTTCTGGACAGACAGACAATATATTCTCTGTGGAAGACGAGATCCGTTAGTTTCCAGCAGATTCATACATAAAGTGCAGTTATGTTATTTGTTTGTATATCTGTCTGTGGCATCGTAGTTCCCGAACGGATGGACCGATTTGGATGCTGTTTTACTATTTGAAAGCCAGTTTAATCGAGATGGTTCTAAGCTTTGTTTCATTAAAATCGGTTCTGTAGTTTAGAAAGTATTTGAGTTTTAATAAACTTAGTCGGCTAACCCCCGACTAACTTATTATTTGTTCTCTTTTGCTGGAAAATAAATAAAATAAATAAAAATACTTTATACATTGAGGATATGATCAAACACCACTTCATTCGTCAATCATGAATTTCCATGATTAATGAAATACTAATTATATTATATTATGATTTACGACCAGAGTGGTTCAGTTGGTTAATATGCCCATCTGCCACGCAGAGAACCCAGGTTCGATTCCCGGCCGAACAGAAATTGAAATGATAATTTTTAAGTTCTGTTACGTGATAAATATCTCATTGATTATAATTATTGTCATTCAAAATGCCTCAAATTCCGATTAGTTTTGTAAGTATTTGTGAATCAAATATAAAATTGATCTTATAAGAAAAACGTACCTATGGACTCGTAGGTACGACCGGACGAATCCCTCCCTTGTGCGTGGCAACGACGCAGCGCCCGCCGGCCTTGGTTCGCCCGCGGGATTGCAGTATTCCTCCTAGTCCTATGTAGACGCTTTCCCCTGTTGTCAGCTGTCTTCCAAAGAATTATGTTTCATGAAAATGAAAGATGTGACAGAAAGTAATTCCTCCTTTGACATGAAGCAGCAATTCTGAGGGTTTCGATACGAATTATTTCCCTTATCTTATAGCAGTCCTCTGCTGGCATTGAGCTTCCTCCACATCAATGGAGGAATTTGCGATAAACTCCAACGGTTGGCAGGCCGATAGATACCAGTAGACGCCGTTGCCAATTTTCTGGTCTATGGAGGACCTACAGACTCTACAGACATTATTAAACGATACCTACCCATTGATATGCCTACTGAGGACTAAGCTTATACGCTCCACGCCTGTGATTACGCTACAGTTTATGGCAAATGGATCTCTTTGTAACTATCGACATTATCTTATTGAAATTGGAACACAACATTGCAAGCATTATTGCTTGGCGGCAGAAATGTTTAAGAGACTCTTCAAGCTCGATATACTAACTTTGTGAGCTTAACAGCTCAACCACCGGTCCAAACACCAAAAGCCTGAACATATCTCCTTCTAGTCACTTTACATCACACAACTGGCCGGCGGCGTGGGCCGAAGGGGGGTGTCCCCCCAACGTAGAGGGTGGGGGGAGGGGGCAAGACTTTCGGAAGCAATTAGGCGGCGCGCAGGCGCGGGTTTCCTGTCGAGCTCTAATTGGCATATCTATCGCTCGACGTGCTCCGACGTAATTGGTGGGCGATGTTATCGCAACGACGTTATGTCGATATGTCGTGATGCGATGTGGTGTGTTTGTTGAGGTTATTGTTGTTGCTGTGTGCGTTTGTATGTGCGTAAATACATGGATGTGTTTATAGGTAGATAATGTAGCATAGGTGGTACATTCAAGTTGTACAGCGAAAAAAGCAGCCTTATTTTCTTGATTTCTCGTTCATGGAGAAGAGTGAACAAAACTGTATGTTCTTGTAAGCGACATCACCTGAAGACCAGAGTAGTTCATTGGTTAACATGCCGGTCCGCCACGCAGAGGTTCGATAACCGGTCGGGCAGAAATCGAAATGATTAATTTTAATTTCTGTTATGGGTCTTGCATGTATTTAAAAATATATAAGTAGTTTATCAGTTTTCTGCCACCCATAACACAAGCTTGTGCACAACACAAGCACATATTTATAACCTATTTATTTATTTTATTTAATCGTTTATTGTACACAAAAATGGAAACAAATACAAAGCAAATGTAAACATGACACAAAAGGCACTACTTATTTCTAAGAAGAAATTTCTTCCAGCAGGCCTACATTTATTATTTATTATTATTCATTTATTTTTTATTAGGCAATTATTTATTATTTCTTGTGAGCACCTACAATTATCATTAAAAGTTTTTTAATTTTTTCCTTACCTATGAAATTTGTGTTTTATTGCTCACATATAGTTAATTGTACACAACATATCATACATGATTTTAAAAATAATAAGATGCCAGTACTACTACTAACAATAATAGATAGTTAGAAAACACTGCCCGTTTCTTTCCACTACTTCAGATCTCCCAACACAAACAAAGCATCAGTCATTCGATTCAAACTACATATTCCTAGCAACGCGGCCGGCTCATTAGCAAAACAAATGAACGGCGCGCGTCCCCCCGTTGTTGGTCCCGAACGTCCCAAAACGGTGCTTTGCGGACGAAATCTATTTATTCATATCGTATTGCTAATACGGAGATTAGCTGGTGCGTTCCATTGGTTATTGAATTATCCATTCCGTTTGTTCGGGCCCCGGGGACGCCTGATGGCGGTGGGTAGTCGGGTTGCTGTCTGCGTGTGTATGAGAGGGTTTGCAAGTGTTTACTTGGAACTTGTAGGAAATGTAGGGCCGGAGTTTGAAGTTTTATAGGTTCTTAGAGTCCTCGACTCTATAATCGATTACTTAAAATATTCAATAGTCTAAACGTTTAAGTTATTTTAATTAGCCTCAGAAGAAAAATGTCGCTGTCGCGGAGGTAATTAATGCGTGTGTACGTGTGTAAATTCCCTAGCATCTAATATACAATATGGCGAATCGGCACTAATTTTTTATGTCATACGGTCGGCAAACAGGCAAGCTCAATGGATAGTGCTCATATCAAGTGCACATGCAGGGGTATCGCCCGTCTGACAAAGCCACGATTCCCCAAATTCCCACCTGGAATGGAGCACTGGAGACCTTTACTCACCGACAGACCTGTGGAGTTTCTTTCATCAATCACTCAAATTGAATCTACAGTGTGTTGAAGACTAAAACAAAGTACAAAAGGCGACAAATTAATAACAACTTATAATAATTCCACAATTATAAAAAAAACGTTCTATATTTCACAAATACCTAATCCTGTTGCAACTAGCTAGCCAACGTATATTTTCACCACCAACCCCCGATAGGGTGTTTCACGGTGAGACTTTTAAAGCTATTGAATGTGAAGTCACTCCATTGTAGAGCATTCAGGATGCTCTGTTTGCAGTGGTAGAGACGTCGAGAGCCCTCATTGGCTAGCCCTGTCTGGAAGGGGAGTCCCCTTCGACTACAGTCGAGTTATTGTTGCTCAAGATTCTAATAAAACAATCTGGGAAGAATTTGTGTCTTGTTTTTTTAAGGATAATGTTCATAGAATAATTTGTTAAGTGCATTGAAATTTAAAGAATTTCTGTCTTAAGATTGGCTCTCGATAATGTGAAACTGTACAAACAAATGATTGTACATAGGCTTCCCCCAAACCTTCCACGCTGGTCGGCTCTGCGCCCTCCTTCATCCATCGGCTTTGTACGACCTTCATGAGGCCGTCCATTCATCTCATGGGGGCCGTATGAAGCTGTTATTTCGAACATCGTTCGGTCAATACTCCAAAACCTTGCCCAGGTTGACATATTCGTCAACAAGGCCTAAATGATGGTTTATTTAATCAATTTTATAAAGTGTTTCTTTTTTGTTTCTTTTTTTGGATCAATATTGCACAAATAAATTCGGATAAATTAAAATAAATGCAATGAGAAGCACTACAATAACAGCTTGATATGTGAGGTCTATATATTTTTAGATTTTTACTTCATCCGGTATAGTGAATACCAACACAGCCTAGGTCTTCTGCACTGGCCGGTAGGTACAATACAAAAAGGTCTTACATAGGTAGTTAGTTCTATGGTAATTTTTGTTCAACTTTTTATATATTAGGCAAGACAGACATTTGACCGCCATCTCACCTGTTGGTAAGTGACGATGCGAAGTTGGAGCATGCAAGTCTTGAAACAGCCTATTCACTCTAGCATTGAAGGGGTCCAGATTATATTGATCAGGGAACACACTCGCGTTCAAAGTGTTTAGCCTTATGAAGGTTGAACCAAAGCGGTTCGAGATGATAGTTGGAAGATCCACGACATAAGGATGAAGCGCTCGCCAGGATCGCGTCTCCCGATGGCGTAAAGGAGCCAGCGGACTGAGGTCGTGCAGTTCGTACATTCTCCGAAATCAATCAATCTTTCTTTGTTTCTGCGTCGGCTACTCCAGCTGAGTTGCGAAACTGTCTGAAAAATTATATTTCGATTGTTTAAAATAAGTTGCGAAATAAAATAACTTTATAATAAAAGTTAAATAAATTATTGCTGTACCCTACCAGGGTTCCATGTCTTGTACTAACTTGTATTTACTAACACATGGAAACGCAATAAAGGAATTGAAATTGAAATTGAAATTGAATAAACTAAAACAAATTTTCAATACTAAAATCACAAAAAGTAGGTACTGTCCTAAATCTCTATCTTATAAATGTTATGTGTAGTCAAAGTCATGACGTCACGATTCACCATTCTTATTTCAAATAAATTGTGTCTCATAGTCCATAAAGAGTTACCAAGTTGACTTCCAGTTGAGTACCGAATTGTCTCCATCCATCTATCAACATTGCGCTCGAAATCCACATTAATCTGTCAACCCCGAGGGGAGACTGGGCCGCGGCGTACCCGCATTAATGTTATTATTTGGCAACATTTAGTAAATAATTCGCTCGTTAAACGGCCGCGGGGCGACCCTAGCCCCTAACTACCGTATTGTGCGTCGCCGATTTGGCCGAGCCTCCCCTGTAGGGTTGCCAGCTTATTAGACTCGGCTCGTTGGTAACGCACACAAAATGTGTTAAGCCGTGACAGTGGCTGCGCGCTCCCGGGGTTTTTTAACGAAGTCGAGTGTGGATACTCGACTTGTTAATTTTTTTGTATTGATTTCCAAAATAAAGTTTGGATATTGAGATTTTTTTAACAGCCATTGTGTTTTGTGTTATTGGTTTTAGTGGATGGTCTGGATGAATGGATGGTGTCCGGAGTAGTTGAAACAACAGTAATAGAGTAGGTGAAGAATGTAGGTAGTTACAACAATTTTATTACATGTTGAACACGTCTTAACTGCATGTAATAACTATCACCATCTCTCTACTGTAAAAGTTTACATAAGCTTTGCTTATTTTGGAGATAGATGGCGCTGTGTGAATTTTTCCAAGCATATTTAGTCCCATCATAATATAATAAGAAAAGAATTAGGAAGTTGTTAAAAAAGAAACTGCTGAAAGAAATTTCTTCACAGCAGTAAGTAGGCATGTTATGTCTTCTATACCTTTTGTCATTTATATTTTAATAATAGTTAAATAAAATAAGGTGCCATTGTTGTTAGTCTATATACCCCTGTACAGATTAATGTCTGTAAGGTTTTTACTGTATAGAGGTAGGACAACACCAGAAATTTAGGCCTTTCATTGTTCTTTTCTTTTTAAAAACCCACCCCAGGCGAGGTCTTAGATTAGATTTGTCAAATTTCTTCAGTTATGATCGAGAAACATGACCGTTGGTACTATCTATACATCTGCAGAACACTTTTAAATATATATTTTTACTTGATCTGATTTCACTTCAATGGGAAATTTTCCAAGAGCCGATCAAAAACAAAAAATAGTTTTAATAATTGTAATAGATGGCGTTGATTAGACACGATTCTCAAAAATAAATCAAAATTAGATCGTTAACTATATGAAAATGTACACATTTTGTTTGAGCTTTCTTCTCAGATAAGATATCTGCTAAAACTAAGTATATTTTCACGAAACACCTTTCCGAGTAACATCGGTTACCAAATTCAATACTTGAGAAAGAGGCACGCCGAACTACACTTTTTACTTTTTAAAGTAGCTGTCTTAAAATCCCCCATTGTAAAGTAACTACTTAGAACTTCTCTGTTGTCAGCAATCGCGTTTTCCACGCATAACCATCACCCCACAACATAAGCGACGTTGATTACTTCTCTGCTATTGTCCAGATATTTGTTACAACATGCTCTTTTGTGTAGCGTGTGTAATTAATAGGCCGGTACAGGGCCGCAGCTAGGGGGGCCCTAATCCAGCGCGATTGAGGCTCAGTTCCGGAGGGGCCGTTGAAAGGACTGTGAAATGATAATTGCGAATCATTTTTCCTCTCGTCTCAGTCGGAAAGTTGAATAAATTATTGATTTTCATCTTTAAAAGAGTTTTATGGTCCTCAAATTAATGTGTAACGCCATTTACCTACATGTGGGATTTACTAAAAACTTTGAAGTCGACTAGGTGGAAACTCTGTTAAAAGGTTTTCTTTTAACTGTTTTCGAAACACACATTTGCCGTAGCAGGTGGAGTGCAAATTTACAAAACACGTACTTTAAGAAAGGTGTAGGTGGTGGCTAGATGAAAAAAAGAAGCTAATGAAAAAAACAAATAGTATATAATTGTTGTGCACATCGTATATTTACACATCTCCTTTTTGTAGGCCTGCTTGAAGAGATTTCTATTTAGATAAGTGGTCCCTGTTGTTTAGACAAGAAAATTGAAGATATAGTATAAATTAGATACTAATATCTTTAGTTTACTTGTGTACAATAAATTGTTAAATAAGTAAATAAATGACCTTTAGGGATTCGAACCCGGGACCTCTGGCTTACGAGTCGGATCTGTAACCGCTCGGCCACCGACGCTCAATCTTTAGTGATTAAGATATTGGACAGTAATAATCTCCCAGATAGTCTTACCCCACCATTTTAACCTTTATAGGTAAGTAAGTTTGTAAGTTTTTAGTATGACCTTGAAATATGGTCCTACCACCAGTAAAAAATATAACCATGAGTGAAAGAGGGCCCTTACGCCTATGGGATACCAACCAGCCAGTAAACAGGTATACGGAATACGGTAATTTATAAATACTTACCTAAATCCCTCTCTGTGGTGTTGTATGGGCGGATTAGGAAACTATCGCTCGGTACGTCCCGACCCACGCCGTACAAGTTGGGTTTTGATGAGTTTCCACTAAGCCATATTGCTTTGCTGCCCGCCTATTTTGATTTGTATGGCATCGAAACGTTTCAATGAAATTAGTTCTCGACCGCTATTGTGTTGTACGCTTCGATAAACGTTCATTTATTTATTCGTCACGGATAATTCGAAGAACCTTGTTATTTCGTGATTTCTTGGAAGCTTTCTTCTTATTTTGATTGAATATAAAATACCTACTTCTTGTAATCAATACAAGCTTCCCAGAAACTCCTCCAGCCGCAATTGCAATCAAGTCTCGCCGCCAGTTCCATGCGTTGGAGGAATTACTATTCTTTGTACGCAACGTAATTGGCTCAGACTTAACTGGAGTTTCATCAAATGAGTAGGTAGTTGGGCTTTCCTGTCGAGAAGAGCTTATATTCTCAAAAGGACAACTTTTTATTTAGATATTTAAATATCGTTTTGAGGTAGGTATTCTTTGTAATTGTAAAAAATTGTTTTTCCTCGGCGGATGTAAGTCTAACGTCCAGTTTCGGAAATGCTTGTCAATGTTAATCATCAATTAAAAATCTTTCCGTCTCTGTCTATAACTCACCATAGACAAGGATGGCGAATTATAATTGAAGGTTATCAATAAATTAACGTACGAGAAATTGGCCATAAGTGTAGGTAAGATAAAATTACATTAGCAGATTTCACTCAAGATTCGATGGCACACGTGTGCAAAACTTCTCCACAAATCAGATGGATGTTCCAAAGATAACTCAAGTTGCCATTGTGAACGTGGGAGTCTAGCTAGTCTGCCATTCAGCAGTAGGCTTTTGTGCCTCTTAGGTGGCGAGTCCATCACTGTGGATAACGCACTATTCAGTCATACCCACAATGGGCTACACTTCTCTAATCCCGGATTTAGATCGTATCTGCACCAGGACCCATAAACACTCCACATACAAATATAATCATGAACAGTTATATTTTAAGTGAGTCTGGACGGTAAAAAAACTGACCACGCATCGCCGTCGTGTCCGAGTGGTTTTTGCCGAAATATACAGTTATTGTTGGCAAAACAAACGCATTGTTGTCGGCTCAAGAGCAAAAACTGGTGGCACAATAATGCTGTAATTGAATTAAGTCCACTCACAGGCATGTTGGTTTAGCAATAATGGACTCGATTCCTGGAAAGGCGCCGGGAGTATATCCCGTCTTGTCTAAAGGCAGCTGTCATCTAGTGGGCACATCCTGAAATATTACACTGATTTCCTTTTATTGATTGATTTATCTGTGATCCGCCCCTGACGGAACCATGACCATTCCGGTCTGTCAAGGTAGGTACTGCATTCCATCAAACCGCACTTGGACGAGACGTATCCTTTCATTTGTAGCTATCGTCGTTAGCTATACTTTGGGCTAGATGCTTTTTGACCTCCATTCATTTCATGGCATAGTCTACATCTTGCAGTGAAGCGTGTTCTCCTTCGTATTTTGCAATGGTTCTATCTCTTCATCTAATTAAAACAACCGATACTACTCTTGGAGGGATCTTAAAACATCCAATACTACGTACTTAAACTTAACTAACTAAAACAGAACATAGCTAAGAACCATTTCGATCAAACTGCCTTTCGAATAAATAACGCGTTCGAGACCACGATACCACAGACAGACACATACACATTTTTTCGTTGTTATAAATGACCACAACGGAAGTCCGAATAATCTATGCGCTTCTTGAATTGACAATAGCCATTGTTACATTACGGAAAAGCCCAAGGGTTAAGCTGTTTAAATGTTTATGCTCTATTTACGTATTGACACAACAGTATGGCGTCCTACAATATGGGAAGGCCTTTTACAATGGGTGGTGATTGTGTTACTTTGCAAAGCGTGGTACTCAAATTCACTTCATTGACCAATCGTCGAGTGCATCCCGTGGAGTACGTAGTTAAATGGTGAGAAAATAAAGTTTCACTGATTTTATTGTATTGAGAGTTGTTGATTAGATTCCATTTTTACATTATAGTCGCAGTTGGTTGGTTATCTATAAGTTTTTATAAATTACGAATTTTGTTATTTAAAGTTTGGTCTTCCAAACTATTCAAGACAGTAAAACGAGTTTTGCGAATTGGAGCGCGTCTAAATCACACACAGCCCATATCAGTCCACAGCAGAACTTAAGGCCTCTCCCACGAAAGGGGAGGTTATTGCCATAATCTCCACGCTCGGCAGGCGGGCTGGAGATCGCAGTATTATAAATATAACAATGGAAAATGCTGCTGTCCATTTTACAGTCTATAGAGACTTAGATCTTTTGCCTCGAAAACATAAGTCGAATTGTACGACACCCACGAGTGTAAGGTGTTGGTGCTATTCTACTCTGCCGGACACCACATGTCTAAATACCTACATACTAAAGTACCTACCATACCATACCTGCCTTCTTATATATTGTTCTTTCAACAATGGAGTATTGACAGTTAAAAAACAATATTCACCATAACACGAAACGACCATGACCCTAGCAGCAGCAACCCATACAACAATAAGTTCCACTGTTGAATTTGACCATGAAATAAAAATCACCCAAAAAAACAAAATTGGACCACAACACGAATCACATTTGAATAAATCAAATAAACCTATTCACAAATCCTACATCCCCAACGTTTATTTTGTTCGCAAAGCCACATGTCGCGAATAAAAAACGGTACGACAGCTCCTTGGTGGAATCACTGCGGCCATAGCAACAATGGCACTCGATCGGAAGGGCCACATGGGCCTCTAATCCACTTAAAAGCCCTTAATCCGCGCCTGGTTACACTTGACGGCCAGTCTAACTTGAACTGCGACACTCGTAACGAAGTATGCTCCTCGATTTCATTGGTTTATTTTGTGTGGTTAAACTTAAAGCCCACTATAAGAATTGTCACAGTGTAATAATATAATTAGTGACAGTTTAGTTTAAAACTATTGGTATCCTAATGAAATTCTCTTCATAATACCATATCTTGATCCATCTCTGTTTATTCTTAGCTAAAAATAAACAAATAACATAAATAATTCTGGATACTAAACCCCGTATTTATAATAATTATAAACAAGCACTTAAATACTTGTTGCTAAGAAACCGTACTCATAATCATTGGGTGCCGTAGACATCAATTCGTATTGTAAAAGAAATGATGGCTATTGCTTAGCTAATTCTAAGTTTTGACGGTTTTGACTTTACAATTACTAAACTATACCTAATTAAAAATTACGCTCAAGTAATTAGGTACTTTTACTAAAGTAATCATATTATCTCTTTGATAAATACGGGTGATAATAGGTACTTAACGACTTGCATAAAATGAAGTAACTTGTTGAATCCCTTCAAGATCAGTAAAATTAGACCTATAAAAATAGGTTTAAAAATAAAGACCAGACAAATCTGATTTTTTTTAACCTAGGTACGTCTGCATCCACCTACACATACACGCCTGCATCCAACAGTGACTGTTTAACTAATGTAAATACCTATTTACTATATAGAGTGCCACACCATTTTTTTGAATGCTCTAAAGGATTTATTGACAATTGAAAAATATTATAACAATTATATAAATAACTACAGGCTACTAATTACAAATTTACAACTAACTAAATAAACTAAGAAAAACAAACTTATAGATAAAAAATTTGTCCCAGGTCCTTTTATCCTCAATATCACACCATACCCCAAACTCCCAGTTTGATGGCGAATGTTCCGCAGTTCTATGAGAACTGGTAATCCGGTATCAGGAAGTGCACCACTCGATAATTCAATCATAACACACTTCCGGTCCAATATGGCGATCTATCGGGCGAATGAATCTGTCGATTGAGCTTGGAATTCGATTAGCAATAGATTTGTACCTTGTAAACTGTCGTTCAAACAAATATAAGATAAGATACTGACTTTAAAAAGTAAGATTCGCCGAATTTCTCTAATTTAATTATTCAATAATAACGCTTAAGCCTCGCTATCCAGCGGGGCAACGCGGCCAGCCTTCTGGGGACTTTTCCAAATTCGGGGGACCTGGGCCAAATTATTTATCTTTAGTTAGGGTTAGAGTAAGGTTCTTTTTAATTTTAATAATTGTTAACATTTTTATTTAAATAAATTAACTTTTATAATCACACTTTCTCAGATATCTACTTATAATAACATTTAATTTATTTAACTCACACTACAGCTACGGCACACAGGGCGCGCTGCACTTTTTTGTTTAGATTTTCTGTAATTTTCATTGATTGGGATCTGTCAGGACCGTGGCAAGATGTTATGGAATCCGTAATCCATAACTAAGTATATGTTTGGAAAAATCCATTCGAGTGTTTGAGTTGACAAAATAGAATACACAAATGGTTAGATTTGGTGGTCTGCTGGCTCCACTGATGATTTCTGGTAATCATGTCTTCTAAATTCTGTGTCCACTTTATAAATAAGTACTTAGTCAACCATTAGTCAGCGAAACCGAAACAGACATAACCATAGCAGATCCTGTCAGCGATAGGATTAAACCGAGACCCTTGTTTTAATAGTCACGGGAAAGCTTCCGAGAAATGGCGAAAGTCATGCTCGAGTTACCTCCCTGACGAAGTTATGACAAGCAATCTTACGCCGTATCTCCACAAGAGTATCTCCACTTAGTATCTCAAATCGACACTCGGTACAAAGGGACGCCTCAAAAAATATTTATTGTGTTTACACAAATACGTAGGTGGTAATCCGAGAGAACGCTTAACCTATTCAAAATAAGGCGCAAGACCTCGGCCCCTAAAAAAATACTAATAATATTATTGGGCTCTAATTTCGATTGTGTCAGTTAATCGGCCCCCTGTGGAAGTGTCAACCGGCGTCAATGGCTGCGCCAATTTGTATAGAGTTACAACGCTTGAATAGGCGTCCTCGGGAGGCGCTCGGTTTAATGTTACCTGGGTTACGCAAAAAGTGAATAATAAAGATGCCCTAATAAAATAAGTTACTATTCAAGTGTTGGATTGGATATATCTTTATAAGTAGAGAGGTTCTCCGAAATAATATTGGCTCAAGTGGGCATTGATAAGTTACCAGCGAGCTACTTTGCTTTTTATAACCAACTTTTGATCGAGATTTATAAGCCTTATATTTGTGTTTTTCAGCAAATTTCTCTTGCCTTGAAGGTATCTGAAGACCTTTGTAGAGGGTTATGCCCAGCAGTGGGCGTCCTTCGTGATGATGAAGGATATTCTTGCGTTCGACATCTCCAGTGCAGCACTCGCTGTCAGTGTTTGTTGTTGTCCGTCCTAAAGATTTTATTTTCACTTTGTAAAAAACTCCTCTTTGAGTTAAATGTGTAGAAATACTTAATTACCATAGTTTGAATACGGATAACCACATTTGGAGTTCTTCAAGCAAGAAGGGTGTTAAATAAAACGAGGATTGGCAACAATCTAGTACCTAATTCCCTTATACGGGTAAGTCCAAAGAAACTGTTACACTTTTGGAGGGATCTGGGCTTTCTTGATCCTAGAGCTAGGCTGGCTAAATTAGCACGTACAAAGGAATTCAATTAAGAAAAAAGGTGCCCAATAACCTAAACCCCTGGTAGGGGTAGGTATTGTAAACGTCAATAGGCTGTGCTAACTGCTGACCTACCAACAAGTGGGCCATATATACGCTTGTTTTACACCTTAAGTAAGTAAGTAAAGTAAGTAAAAACTCTTTATTGCACACATATTAAAAGACAATATACAAGAATCAGTATAATGTGCATGCGCGCAAAGGCGGCCTTATCGCTGTAAGCGATCTCTCCCAGACAACCTTTGGGAAGAGGTAATGTTTCACATGAACTAGTAAGTAGTGCAAGAGTAAATAGTAGTAGCAAAACATATTAATTAACAAATAAACTTAGATGCTTCTAAATAAATAAAATATATATGTGATACTATACATAAATACAAGATAATCATAAAAAATTCTATAATACTATACTATCAAAATTGCGAACAGAAAAAATGTATTTACCGCAAACAATTCGACTCTGAGAAAAAATATTCGTGTACTTTCTTTTTAAAAGTAGGTAATGACGTACCGTGTCGTATCTCTCTCGGCAATGCATCCCATAGGTGGGCAGATTTAACAGTAAAAGATTCCCTGTAATATCCTGATCGAGAAGAGGGAGCTCTAAGAAGGTTATCAGACTTCGACCGGAGACCACGGTCATGATCCGCGCCCAAAAACAGGAACTTTTCCGACAAATACTCAGGTGCAAGTGGGTTATTTAAAACATTATAGGTCAACGAGAGCGCGTGGTACCTTAGTGGTATATAAAAAACTGGCTCTCCTACCCCTGCTACATTCTCGCTAGCGATCTCAGTTTTGATAAATACCCAAGAAAAAACGCTTTTTCACACTCTACTCTCTCTCTACTCTCTCTTTACTCTACTCCTCCGCCACCTACCAGTACAACAGCCGCTATTACATTCAACTTACAAACGATTAATTTCACTTCTGATACAACAATCCACAATAGAGATAATATTACAATACAACAGAACCAACGTTTACATAACTTGGTCAGCCAGTGATACGTACTTATACGACGTCTGTAGAGGGGTATGGAGGGGTATGGAGGGGCGTTCCCCCCTTCCTCTGTTAATTAGCCCCCGACGCTCCCCCCTCCTCCTCTCCCCCTCCGAAAACAGAGGCAAGCCGAACAACAAGCTAACGCCGTGTGTGCGAGGCTTTTATGTTACATTAGGTATGTTGGGAGGAAGTTTGGGTCCGAATTAGGTACAAATACCTATAAAATGTTTTCCTTCTCTACTTGTTATTTATTGATTGCTGAACTAGCGATCTGTTCTGGCTTCTGGTTCTGGTTTTCTCGGTTTTACATCATCTCGTCTTGGCGTTAATGTCCCGGTTGTGCTCTCGAGAACGAGGGCCCGGGGTCCGCCTTGACCATGATCCAGGATTTGGCAGGTCAGGTAATTAAAGTGAAGCGACTGCCATCTGACCTCCGTAACCCTGCTACCAGGGGAACCTGACCAGATTGGATCATGGTTACACATCCAGTCGCCTGAATGTGCAGGTTTCATCACGATGTTTTCCCTCACCGTAAGAGCATCGGTTAGTATTTAACTAATGTACATAACTCAGAAAACAGTCATTGGTACATGGCCGGAGCGGGATTCGAACCCGGGACCTGTGGCTTACGAGTCGGATACTGTAACCGCTCGGCCACCGACTCTCTTTCTCGGTTTTACATATGCATGTATTATTCAAATGAACCTTCAGAAAGAAATTCCCTAACTAATGGTGAAAACTGCATCACAGATACTAAGTACTTATTTCTACGAAGAAATTTCTTCAAAAAGACAGCAAAAAGAACGGGATGATTAGATGCTGTTAGGACGTGAACAAAAATAAGATAATTACGTAAAAGACACCATTCACGTTTCGTACATTTTTGGAACAAAAATCTAAAAGTGCCGGACGGAAGAAAATATATTACATTCCAATAGAGCAAACAATTCCTACGATATTATATCAATACACCCAATGGTTCGGTATTTGTATAAACACAAATACATGTACCACTGGACCCCCAGTGGTACATGGTTGTGGTGGTGGGCGTACAGGTTTAGCGCCATAGTAATAAAAAATTTTATTTGTGTACTCTATCTGAAAATTACAATATTCTTTTCTAGCCAGCTCTTTCAGGGCCCTCGCGCTCGAGAGCACAACCGGGACACAAGATGACTTCATATGGCAGAGAATTTCAGAATCTTGCTGCATGCGCAGTAGATAAAAGTGTACGACAAAAAGTCGAATTATGTTTGAGTAGCATTCGTTAAAGTTTACTGAGATCGGTTATAACAATTCACTTACAACTTTTCAAGTTGATCCAAGGGATCTACGAGCACATAAGTACACACATTCCTGTAACCCATACCTACTAGTACGTCACAGCCACACAGCCACACAGCCACACATACACAGAGCCACATCTAGTGGCATCACGAACTACACACTCGCGGGGGCCGGGATTATCTTCAAATAAGCGTATTACAACCCGCTACATGCTTTGTGAGCCAAATAACTACGGCTTCCTTTCCCACTGATATTCTTGACATAGTGCAAATTACCTTTTTGGAACTCCGTTTCTCACTGGAAGTTCGTAGCGCGATTAAGGGGTGTTTAGTTACGCTGTGACGGCGAAATGCCGCTCATCCAAACCCGCCTTGTTGGCAAAACCCCAGGGACCTGTCTAGGAAGACAGGGTTTATTTGCAGATTTAACGAATGACTAAGGTTTCGCGATACTTTTCATCTTTTCCGCCGACCGAATCATTTGGGATTACGGCCGCTGTGCGGCTTCGGGAGGCGTTCTTTCTCTTCGCCGCATAACTTGGGTTATTGGATGTAATACGGTTAGGGGTCTTGGTGAATAGTCGGTTTAGAAGCTATTTCTGGTTTGCTGTTTGATGTCTATATATCTGTAATCTGTATTACCCGTAGTACGAAATGCGGGCTCTGTGTGTAGGTACTATTTCAAAACAATTATTTATTCAATGGGTAAGTTTAGAAAGTACAAACCGTTGTAGTACCTAGAAAGGGATATTGAAATAACTAAAAATTTGATCAAACGCTCTAAGATGACAGTTAGATTTCTGCCAATAGAACGGAGTTATTTTGACAGTGACAAGATCTTACTCGACAGTAAGACAAGAAAGCGTCTTGAAATGTAACCTTCAGGGACGTCGATGGTTGCCCTCGCGCCTAACGAGTGTCTATAGCCAATCCAGTTACCCACGTTGCCAGCCGATACATTTCGCTAATACCGGGAGAGATACATTTAATATCGGAAAAGACGTGGATCAAATAAAAAATACTACGTGCTGCTGAGGTCAGTGGAGGCAGGCGTTCTGTTATTCTTCTTATTTTGTGTAGGCTGTTGGTGAGTTCGTTAGGGAACTTGTTGTCTTGATAGATGTCGATAAACAATAGATGAGAGAAACCGTTCACCTCTCTCGAGGTAACTTATTTCGGCTATAAGAAAACGGGCCCACTCTCTATTACGGTGCCGGTTACGAAGGTTCGAAAGAAAGCATCTCGCTCGTACGATTTGGCTGTAGAATAAGCTCCCAGCCACAGAGTTTCCTTTGGACTATGACATAGAATAGTTCAAAAGATATATCAAGGTATCTTGCTGAGGCAACGTTTTGGTATAACTACCCTGGTATTGCCGATATCCATAAGCGGCGGTGACCACGTTCCATTAGGTGGCCCCCTTGCCTATTTGTCTGCCATGTAACATAAAAAATAATTCATTGTTGTTTTGGGGGAAAACTAGATGAGGCCTAGTACCTTACCCGGCGGACTACTCAAGCAAAATTGTAAGAGATTGGTAGTCAGAAAGTTATCACATTAATTTATACTAGGTACATATAAGTTACGTTCCTCCAGAAATTTGCGTCTGGATATTCCACCTCATCGCACTAATTTCTACAGTCATGCATTCACAGTCCAGGCAGCGTGGCTTTGGAATGAAATTCCCGAAGATGTTCGAAAATCACAAAATCGCTTTACCTTTAAAAAGCTAGTAAAGAAATTCTTTATAGAGAAAAGGAATAACAGTAAATAGTATATGTGTCGATATAGTATATGTATCTATAGTATTTATGATAGGTATATTATTTGTATCGTATTGTATTTATTGTAGGGATATGATATATAATATTTTATTTATCATCTTTCTCGTTATTAGTATTTGTTATTTAGTTAATTAAGTATACTTGCTCTCTGTTCCGCTTTTGGCACCTACCCACTCACTTTACGCATGGCCTACTGGTTGACTGGTAGATAAAGCCTGATGGCTTTAAGTCCGCCAATTGTAATAATTTTAGTGCAATAAAGTTTTTAAATAAATAAGTTCATTAGTCCTTATTTTAACATAATAGTTACGTAATTATTTATTAACTCGGAACCTCGCGGGCGCGTTCTTTTCGTGCGCGCTGGCCGGCCTACTTGCGTCACCCCATACCTGGATCATCATCATCTTGGCGTTATGTCCCGGTAGAGCCCCAGGGTCTTAAGAGCGTCGGTTAGTACGGGTATTCAATTAATGAACATAACTCAGAAAAGAGTCGTGTACATGGCCGCAGCGGGATTCGAATCCGGTACCCCTCGCTTACGAGTAAGTTATCCTAACCGCTCGGCCACTTCATCAGGCCAGCCTGCATTATAGCATAAATTTAAAAAGTCATTGCAAATACATGTGCCATACTTATTTACCTAGGTAGGATTCATAAACTGCGTCATCCGCTCACAACGTTCCACCAAACAAGTTTCTAATTAGCACCATCGCCCCATTTAACTTTATTTACCAAACTTCCACCGGCACCGCACACGGACAGGTAATTGGGGGCGTACTCCCAGAATGTTTCAGGCGAGAAGTTGTAAATAATTACGAGTTGTTGCCAGGAAATTGCTTGATCGAAAACCTTCCCACCTGGCCACGGATTTGAGGAGGGTTCCTCCAGGTTCAGAAGGCATCGCTTTGAACGTACCAGAATATCATGGAGGAACTGTTTGTTGCCATCGAAGAGATTTACGTAGAGAGTACAGTCGCTTGCTAACCGGAAGCCCCAAGCGTGTAGGAACGTAATGTTTTAAACTATCGTGGATCACTTAAATTATAAATGACATAAAAGAGTTTGTTGACTCTGCTGGGTCTCTTTGGATGCCACGTCTCTTCTCCACAGCAGCCTCCGACGACGAGTCAATATTTCATATACTTACATAACGTTCAGTACCAGAGCATAAGTGTATGACCACTTCAAAAAAAAATCCTTTGCGGCTACAGCAACACTCACGGTATTTGGTGCATCTTAAGCCAACTTACTAAAAAAAGGTTACTCAAAGAAGGAAGCAGTAGCTGTCCCGTATGCCCAAAGGACTCCTTTACCTCAGGGTATTTTTAAAATATGAAATAAAAATTTAATTCATGAACGCTATAAAACCGTTTAACAACTGCACGGGAGTGCAAAGGAATATAATTATTAATGTGGTCATGCACTTTTAGGTAGTAGTTGTAGGTACATGCATGACGCATGTTCGCGAGCCTTTTTACTGATCAATATTGATACTTTACGACCCGAATGGTTCAATTGGTTAACATGACGGTAGAAATTGAAATACGAGTCTGACTGTAGTATGTATAATAAGTACTTATGTATTTAAAGAAAGTATCTAAGTAATTTATCAGTTACTAAAACACAAGTTTTGCTTACTTTGGGGCTAGATGGCGCTGTGTGAATTTGTCCAAGCTATATAGCGTACTGTGTGTGGTAAAAAAAACCTAGTCGTCAACTTGGGGTTATTCAAAAAGCGTGTGAACAGGTACCTCAAAGGTGGACGCATCCGCTTCCGATGACAGTTGTTCTGGACGACGTGAGATGGTGACCACTTTTCGTGAGGTGGTCCACATCTCTGTTTGCCTCGTTTCCATAGCTAGGCAATAAAAAGTTACCCAGCACGGCGAGCACAAGCGCACGCAAGCGTAAAAAGGCTCGAGATAAATGTTGCTGTCTCTTTCTTCTTAGTTTATGGAGAAAGGAACAAAGGCTCTCCCACAGCGCGAGTTATGTCGCGTGCACACTAGTGTTAGGTTGCTGTTTTGAACTCTATATCGATCATTGCAAGCAAGAGATAAAAATCTAAATGCATTGCTTTATCTAAGTCTCAGGTTTTTTCCCCTCTTGGTATCTGCAATCGGCTGTTCGAGCCATAATCTCACAGTTAGTATTGCCTTTCTCACGGTTAGCATTATCTAGGTGTGTGTATAAATAAAATCGTTACCCAGGCAACACCCAACCCAGACCGATGGTTATATTACCAAACTAACAACATAAAAATCCTTCCTTCTTCCTTCTTGGGCGATTCGCTCTTGACATAACCGAGGTCCTATGCATTGTGGGCAGCTATCACTCGCCTCACTCCACGAATGTCATTCCAGAAATTCATGCCCAAAATTGTTATTTCCTTCCTTCAGTAGCATTCGAATTGTCCTCCAATCCTCGCTTAGAACCCTGTCTCTCCAGCCTGGAACGCCGCCTCAAGTCGACCGAGCAAGTTGTTTCCCGATAGACATAAACAAATTGTGTAACTCGTGAAACTCAGCCGGCGGCGAGGACCGATTTGCATGCAATTACCGCATCCCCCCACCCCTCGTACAGCCCCCCTTGACTGACACCCCGTAGAGTGCTCTCTGGCCTCAGCAAAGGGATTGGTATAGCGTACTCTATGAGTCTCAGAGATAATAAATGCTTCGACAATTCACACAGCGCCAACTTTTTTTTTATACCTCTAAGGTGGCAAACAAGCTTACGGCCTGCCTGATGGTAAGCAGTCACCACAGCCTATGGACGTTTGCAATACCAGGGGCATCACCCACGCGTTGCCGACCCCGTAAAAACCGTTTTACCCCATCTAGCCCCAAAGTAAGCAAATCTTTCTGTTATGGATGCCAAAAAACGATAAACTACTTATATATATTTTTAAATACATACTTATTGTACATATAACACCCAGACCCGTAATAGAAATTAAAATTCATCATTTCAATTTCTGCCTGGCCGGGAATCAAACGCGGGACCTCTGCATGGCAGACCGGTGTTAACAAACTGAACCAGGTCGTCAAAAGAGATATTATACTGGTTAGAGCCCACCGAGGTTATTTGTCACTTGGACCAACCTCAGTTGCATTGCATGCGTTCTTCGGACAGCATGCTTGAAACAATCAAAGTAGGTACTTACCTATAGTCATCCTGGACAAAGAATATTCATCATCATCATCACATCCCATAACAGTCCACTGCAGGACTTAGGGCCTCTCCCACGAAAGGGGAGGTTATTGCCATAATAACTACGCTTGGTTGGTATTTGGCTGATCTATCCCAGAGATAACAGCAGTATCGCATGGAGCATGAAGATGCAGGAACGAACCTGTGCTTGATATAACTGAAGATTTCTTTTAAAATTTGCAAGTCATAAACCCGGTCTCAAATTCCGGCCTCCCTGCAACCGCGACGCGCCCCTACGCGCCTAATACCTCTTTTGTGTGGAGGCAATATTTTGCGAACAGTTTTGCACACAAAGTCTATTGGATCTAATTCAATATTCCCGACGCGCCGTTAATATGCGGCGGGGCGTCGGCGAAGCGACTGAGACACATTTAACTCAGAAATTCGGAATATATTTTTAACTAGCGACACGCCCCGGCTTCGCACGGGTTTTCTCGGGGTTTATCATTATTACAGCCCATATCAGTCCACTGCAGAACTGAGGGTTTCTCCCACGAAAGGAGAGGTTATTGCCATAATCTCCTCGCTTGGAAGGCAGGTTTAAAATAGCAGTGTTGTAAATATAATAATGGAAAACGTTGCTGCCCATTTTCCAGTCTATGGAGACTCCGTAGAAAATGGATTTTTAAAAGTTTTGCTTTGAAATAATATTTTTAGTCGCCATGTAAGTACGACACCCACGAGTGCTATTCTACTCCGCCGGACACCACACGGCTAACTCGGGGTTACTCTGTTATAATCATCATCGTTATCATCCTAGCGCTTATCCCAGCTTCTGCTAGGGTCTGCTTTGATACACATTTTTCTCCACTTCGCCCGGTCTTCGGAATCCTGGCGTCGTAAGCCGTTGGCTTTCGCATTCTACTCAGCGAAATCTATCCATCGCTTCTTGGGCCGCCCACGCTCTTTTCTGATACCACAACGGGGCGATAACGCCAAGATGACCAATTAATGCATATTAAAATGTACCAAAACTTAGGTAAGTTTAAAAACACTCCTACTGACAATTTTTACTTAATTTTTGGAGAAAATAATTCTTCCTGTCAAAGCTTTCACAGCTAAACCTTTTGATACCAATTTGCAATATGGCAATCTTTTAAGTATGTATAACTTATGTTTGTATAATGAAGATATAAATGTGACGACTTAGGACTTGGCTACTTTTTATCGAAGTTACAGGAACCCATAACAAAAAGTTTAATAGAATTATATAGATATTAGAGGGGAGCCGTTTAAAATACAAATGATAAAAATAATCAAAATTTGGCGCAAAAATGTTCCAAAGTTCCAATTCCAGCTCTTCAGTTGTCCCCTCATTTCTGAGGATCGTGACCACTTAATAACTTCGATGTCTTAAATATCTATGTGTCCTCGTACCTACATAATACCGTTGGCGAAGCATTTCCCGCCTTACAAATAAATATAAAAAAATAGGTATCTATGCTTGGACAATTCTCACAAAGCCATCTAGTCCAAAAGTAAACGAAGCTTGTTTTATGGGATAATTGATAAACAACTTATATACTTCTATGTATTTACATACTTATTATTCATAAACCACCCAGACCTGCAAAATTTCAATTTCTGCTCGGCCGGGAACCTCTGATTGCATGTTAACCAACTGAACCACGTAGGTCGCATTGCAGGCTATCACGGTAAATAACAAATGGTCGAATCCCCGAAACTGTTAAACGCTTTCGGGGCCCGAACTCATAGAAACAACCTAAACATAAACGCGCCATAGCAAACATTTAACAAATTATTATTAGATAGAAATAGAACACAATGAGCCGAGCACATTAGGTGCCGTTACATAAACAATTCAAAGACTCAAGCTCATTCTGTGGGGAGTACAATCGCCTGCACAAATATTAGCGAGCGGGTACAGCCGCGAACAAAAGAGTCTGGAGAGCGGTGGGCGGGGTTGCCCGCCTTCGACTTGCTAGCAATTAACACCGCAGTGTGCCAGGTAGAAATAAATAAATCTACATAAATGAAATCGGTAGGGTTGAGAACAGACTTGCGGAGATATTTTCTGTTCTAAGTATTTTGGTTTGCAATATGGTGAATTGGCATGGTATTAAAGTATCTGACCTCTGGGGCCTAATTCTTTCTCGCGCTGTGACATATCAAATTCGACATTGTTTTCTAGCTAAATATCGCTATTAAAAAATGTAATTTAAAAGGATCTTCGACAATAAAGGATTAGCGAAAATCGTTGAGAATGAGTTTTTTGCTTGCAATAGAGATTCAGTGACTTTTTGTTAGATCTTTCTGGCTAAAGAATATGTCGGATTCTAATTTTGAAAGCGCGAGAATCCCTGTTAAAAAAAATGTCATAGTAATTGTCATTCATCAATCCGGACAACTTTATCATTTTCTTATGTACTGTCTTTTAAATTGAAATAATGCAAATCGGCCGTTATAATCGTATATACCTAGGTAGGAATTTATTTGTAAGAGTGAAGTTGCAAGGTCATCAATTAATTATACAAGGGTTACTATATCACTCATTTGTTCGCGTACTAAGGCGTACTTACACTACTAATATAAACATTGATCTTGCAATTTCCACGAAGAGCTCAGTTAATAAAACAATCATTTAGTACTTAAGAAAATTATATCATTAAAATATTCGGTCATTGAGCCATTACCATTACTTATATCTAATTTAATTTTAAATGTCACATGTTGTTATGGCGTTAGGTAATTGGCAAGTTATTAAAATACCTTATTAATATTTATTAATTATATTAATAAAGAAACTTTTCTCAAACACACCATGGAACAATTGTATTTTATAGAGCGTTCCGAGTATTTTAGTATATACCTAGTATTTTTAAATGTATGTGCCATCGCTTAACATTGTCAATGTAGAGACCTTGTTATAGTGACTGTTTCTCCTATGTACTGTAAGTAGGTTTGTTATTTTAAATATTTCAATCTCAATTTTTAATCTTTTCTTTGTGAAAACTTCGTGATTTTAGTTTTATCTAATTTAAGCATTATTTCAATATTTTTAAACTATTTATTTTTATGAGAGTGTCGTTTATTTATCAATTTCATCATTGTAAGTACACATTAGGCATGTCACTTTATAGGTCCATAGGCTGCAGTGACTGCTTACCATCAGGCAGGCCATAAGTTTGTTTTATCTACACTCATAGCGTAATGTTCCAATTACATATTCGAAAACAGTTGGATACACTTTTTTTACGGCAGTCTATAAAATTTTAAAAAATTACTTTTCGATACCGCATTTCCCATACTATTTTCATTACAGCTGTATCTAAAAATAACTTTTTAATCATTATGCAACACTTTTCTTTTAAAATTTTTGTCGGGCTAAATATAGGCTGAATACCTAAATGTCTTCAACAAATTCAAAATTCAAATTTTCCTGTTTATATTTGTGATCAGTTCATAGTCTGTGGTTGTGATTGTGTACATTTGGAATTATTTTCCCGCTAAACAGAATATTTTTTCTAATTGTTGTAATTTGTGTTTGTGAATGATTTTTCTTGTTTGAAGCAAATAAATAGATAAATGTGAAGTAGGTAGTGAAGTGAATTTCCCGTCGCTTGATATCCTCGACGCGTAGATACAAAAGAACTGACTCGCAGCTACTTCCAGCAAAGTTGAAAAAATTATAGGTACGAATTTTAACATGAAAATATGAGTATAGATAAAGTAGTGTATGCAACTGCATATAATTAGGTATTAAAACACTCGTGTCAAAATATGATCATACTCGGCTACGCCTCGTATGATAAACAGACACTCATGTTTTAATACCCCCTTTTATATGACACTTGCATAAGCTACTATTCCAACTTAGTTGCATAAAAAAAAGTACACTATAAAGGTAGAGGCCCAATTATACTGCCCTGAGGAACTCCATAACGGACTGCCTAAGCTCA
Organism: Blastobasis adustella; assembly: GCA_907269095.1. Lineage (NCBI taxonomy): Eukaryota > Metazoa > Arthropoda > Insecta > Lepidoptera > Blastobasidae > Blastobasis > Blastobasis adustella. The sequence goes on along the minus strand of OU026128.1, from coordinate 17,089,398 downwards.
GATTGATAAATGATCAGATATGGATTTTAAGCAGACCATAGTCATAGTTATGTACCTATAACAAACCTTACAGTGCCAATCTCCTTCGCATTCCGATTAAAAATAATCTCAAAAATTTCTACAAATTTATGTAAAACGCGCAAACCGTATAAAAACGCTTCGTTACGAACTGTGCACAAGTCCAAAATGCAACAGTGAATTTAAATAAAAACATTGCGGTGATGATGGCAGTCCGTTTAAATTGCCTTTGTGTCCGCAATGTTTTTAAACTGATGCGGCGGAGCGCGGGAAACAATCGACCACCGCGCGGCAAACACCGCGCGCTTTTATTCATTTTACGAATGTACCTACCAACCTATCTACTAGGCTTTTGACGGTAGGTAGATAAGTGAGGTCGTGGTTCTGATGATTTTAAATTTATTACGTCGATCTAAGATTTATTAAAGATTATTTTTAAAATGTCGTTGGTTTCGATGTAGCCTACATGATTGATTACAGAACAACGTAATACCTACACCGGTAGGTCTTTATTTCCTTGTGTGGTAAGCAAGTTTAAGCAAGTTCCTGAGTAGTGTCTAATATCTAAAACTTTAAAATAAAGTTATGTCTTTGTAAATTAGGTAGGTACTACATTGGCCAGGCATTTGACCTGGTGGCCATCTCAGTAAGTGATGTTCTTTTGGTAAGCGACGATGCAGGTGAAGGTAACGCGAACGATAAAGAAATAGCGTTTACCGACAACAGAAATTTAAATAAATAGCTATTTTAATTGCCACTCTAGTTCCTGTAGGCGTTATACCTTCTACCTAGTCGGTCCAGTTAGACTGAATATCAAAAATCGATTATTAGTTACGTGATACTTAAATATTTTTGGAGCTAATATTATCATTATTCGGTATTATCCAACATCGAGCCGAGCATATTGTCTGAAAGCAAGATCGAAAACTCGGTAGACAAAGCTACGCCGTCGGCGCGGCTCCTACCTCCTTCGCTTTGTCTTCTACGCTACGAATAGGTAAATATTTCCTGTAATTTCGTTATTCCCGGGAACACTGCTTTCTGTTTTAAACACAAAGGGAATGCGGAGACACTAAACAAAATGGCGTATTTAAATGGGCGGCGACTGCATTGTTGGCACATCGATACGCCTTACGTCCCGCTCGCACGCGCGCCCATTCCGCTCTTTATTTTCGCTTCTCATTCATGGAGAGAACAATGCATTCGGAGCTAGCTATCCACCATTCGAATCTCAACCTTACCAATTCCATTACAGAAATGAAAATACCCTGGCGCGTTATAGGGGGTATCACGTCCGTGACAAATGTGTAACTGTTGCACGATACGACGTCCTTGTCCCGCGAGTGGGGAGGCGTATTTTTGTGAGGGCGTCCCTCTCACACGCGCGCGTCCCCAAGTAATGTGTTGTTGCGTGTTGTGATATCTCTGAAATAACAGGGAAGCACTCGGTACGAAGTTGTCATTTGTAACGGTTTTGTCGTGTACGGTCGGCAAAGTAATTGGAGCAAATAAATAAAATATTGTTAGTTATTGAAAAAAGTACCCTCATTAAAAGATTTTGTTGGTCTTGACGGGAAAAGTATTTAGAACGAAAATATTCTGAAACGGGTCGGTTTGCAACTTGAGCGCAACAAAATGGTTTTCATATTTTGTCCTCCACAAATTTTCTGCTTCTTGTCTAGATCTACGGGAAGTGTCTTATGCCATTATAATATAGTGTGCCTATGCTTAGATTTTAATGAATAAGTTTGTTTGGGAAAATCAATATATTACCTACTTTTTTGTGGCATAGTAATTAAATTAAGATTCATGGTTTTAAAATATTTTCTTTAAGATATTTGCTATAAGATCTCCTTTTGTGCCAAATTTCTAAAATCTAAGTCTGTGAAGCGCGCTACTTTATAGGTTTTGATGAGTGACTTTACGACGATCAAAATACCTACTTGATTTCTTTACCCGGTTCTGAGAAAAAGCTCCTTAAGTGTCCGACAGACAGATAGACAGCGGACAACAAAGTAATCCTTTAAGGATTACGTTATTACCTTTAAAGGTTAGAATACCCAAAGCACACGAATAGTAAACACCATGAGACCAGTGCACTTAGACAACCGCAAGCTCTTGGCCACGAAGCTTCTTTTCATGCAAGACGCCTGATGCCTCCGCTTTTGTAATCGGTACCTACGAGGCTGGACGCACACCGGCTGGAGTGGGGCGTCGCTAAACAACAACAGAGTCGCGGGGTGCGGGGCGGGGCCGGGGCGCGGGGCGCGGGGCGTGCGGCGATTGGCCCGCGGGTGCGCCGCCCCTGACTGGCTCGGCGGTGGGCTGCGAGCATTCCTCGCCGCGACCTCATCCCGGCAACATGTGCAGCGGGCCCGACGGATCGCCGTGGCCGCCGAAGGACGCGCCCGCCGTGACGGCCGCCGCGCTCGACCACTACCGCCTGCAACTCTACCACTACGCGGTGGCGGAGCGGCTGCGGCTCTACCCCTCCGCCGCCGTGCCCTGCTACGCGCCCTACGCACCCCGCCTGGCACTCTCCATGTCCCTGCTCCAGCAGCGCGCCCTGGCACCCGAAGAACCGAAACCGCAGCACAGCTACATCGGCCTCATCGCCATGGCCATACTCAGCTCGCCCGACCGGAAACTCGTGCTCTCCGACATCTACCAGCACATTCTGGATAATTACCCGTACTTCCGCTCGCGGGGGCCCGGCTGGCGGAACTCGATAAGGCACAACCTGTCGCTGAACGACTGCTTCGTGAAGGCCGGGCGGTCGGCCAACGGGAAAGGCCACTACTGGGCGATTCATCCCGCCAACGTGGAGGATTTCCGGAAAGGGGACTTTAGACGGCGCAAGGCGCAGCGGAAGGTGCGGAAGCACATGGGGTTGGCTGTCGACGACGACGGGGAGGACTCGCCGTCTCCGCCGCCCGCGTCGCCGCCGCCGACGGCGCTGCCGCTGCCGTTCTGGGGCGGCGCGCGGCTGGCAGCGGCGCCCCGCAAGCGGCAGTTCGACGTCGCCTCCCTGCTGGCGCCGGACGACGCTCCGGCGAAGCGCGAGCGCCGCGACAGCAGCGGCGAGGAGGAGCCCGAGGAAGACATCGATGTGGTTGCCAGCGACGCGGAGGACGCTCCCCCGCCGCCGCACCCGCTGCTGGGCGCCTGGTGGCCGCTGGAGCCCGCGCTGCTGCAGGGGCTGCGCCGGCCCGCGCCCCAGGTCCCGCGTCCGCCGGACACCTAGGCTGAGACTGCCAGTGCCAAACTCTCACGTGATGACTTTTAATAGTGAAAATACTCATAGATTCCGAAGCTGTAAAACACTTTTTTCCCTGTCCTAAAGCTCTTGCCATCGTTCTTCGAACAGCTTGATAGACCCGTGCGTTGTGTAGTGTCACACAAATTTCTTAGAGATAAATACAAATTAAAATAATAGTAATAGTATATATTTAAGACGTGTAAATTATTGTATATTCGAGTATGACGCTAATGGTGTAACTACTTAAACTGTACGTAGGGCAGTGATCGTTCAAGAAATAACTAACCTTAAAGCTGATAAAGTCTGAAAGCGACCAATCAAGTGTAGATAAACTTCTAGTTCTATTTGTAAATAATTTAAATGGTGTCTACTTATTGTTATGAAATGTAAACATAGGTACTGTTGTTTATTTACTAGACTACCATTGTGGTATGATTAAAATTATGATACCTACGTCTATAAAATCTTAAAATAAATAGAAATTATAAAATTACAACATTTTTCATTTGCGTTCAAATATTTTAAGACCCAACGCTTACCTGCCCTCTGTTGAAAAAGGATAAGCTCAGTTCTTTTTAGTTAGTCATTTAAAGAAAGAGCTTTTTATCTACAACAAAGGTGTAGAATAACAAAAGTAAATAGCCACAGTCCGTGGCCACAATGCATTACCATTAAAAAAAAAAATCTTGGATATTGAAGATTAGTTCTTAATTAGCGTGGGAAGTTGGCTACAAGTTAGTAAATTCTGATTTTTGTGACATTGTTATGGTCATTTAAAGTACATTTACATTCAGTTAAATATCTATTTTGTCAAATAGATATTCGGTGATGGCTAAGTAGGTACCTACCGACCGACCAACAATACATACATACATAAAGCTCACGCCTGTGTCCCACAGGTGGGGTAGGCAGAGACTATAGACCGACCAACAATGTTCAATGAATGTAATGAAGTTGAATTTATACCTATTGAGGTCCACACTTTCATTGAGGCCGAGTTTAGGTACAGTTACAGTATTCTGTTGGACATACCTAATTCATATTTGAATAAAGTCGCAATAATTTAACCTTATTATCTACAGTTTTGAAATAGAAAAAGCGTTTAAGTAGGTATCAAAACTAAAAATAGCCTTCATATGCAGTTTAGAGGCATTGTAAGGGGTATTAAACTTAGATTGATCATAGTAGTAGAACTTAAATCTCTAATAAACGTTCATAAATATCTCACAAAGCAAAAAATCGGAAGAAAGAGTTACAAAGTCTAATCTAATCGATGAGCCATCATTTGACGATCGAAGATAACAGCACAAAACATTTTTTCCTCATAATATTTCCACAAATACGTATAACATGTTCTCACGGTCGGATTTGAAGCTATTATACTTACTGTGGTTACGTTATCAAGATTTCCTGGGAACTTATAGAACACAATTTTGAAATGAGCAGGTTACGATTTTGACAGATTAGTAATCGTTTCCGGATCGAAAGAAAGAAGAATAGGTCCGTATAGAGAATGACTGCTTAATTAGGTAGTCAGTTGGCCACCTGTGCTTATGCTAATAGTTTGGTTTGACATATTTCTTGTATTAGTTACTTAGCTAGTTACAAGATAAATTATGTCACTTTAACCAATTTTTTTTAAATATATCGTCACGTTAAGCACCACGTTCGCATATAAAAGATTTTCTATTTTTATAAAATATAGGTACCTATAGATATAACTTTTAATAAATAATTATCCTTTTTTCTTCGATATAGGAGACTCAACTTGCTATGACCTGACCTTTTACTGGTTATAGCATATTTTTGTTACATTAGTTCGTTAAACAAGCAAAATGTCCGGTAACTTAAAAATTCACTGACACAGGAAACCAGCTAAGAGTTCTTTGTACCAATGAATGGGCATCAGAGTAATCTGTTGTGTATTTTTAACATCGCTACCTCAAAGTTCCAACCCGCCTGCCAAACGTGGTAATTATGGCAAAACCTTCCATTATTTATTATGGTGACGGAGATCCAAGAACACTATTGTTGTCTACTATTGATAAAAGGCTTCTTATCATTATGGTTATGATTACTACTAACAATTTTTTTTCTTTATTTATTTAAACTTTATACTCAATACAATGTACAATTGCGGACTTAAAGTATGTAGCTGTTTCTACCGAGGAGCAATTATAACATTATTATTATCAAGGTATTCAACGTTCTTCCTTCGATATTGTTAAACCGCGGCTGTCGTTCCTTTGACACGTTTTCCGTATCCTTCTTGTCGCAAGCGAAGTCCTTCCAAGGGCACTGGGACCAGTGGAATCTTGTAGCAGCTATCAATCTCGTTTCTGGAATATATTGTATTGTGCATTTAATGTATTCTATATTATGATATTACAGCGTCTGAACCTGTTCTCTACCCTTCTGGATCAGGACTATCATTGTTCATGCAGTTTATTTGCACTTATATTTACAGCAAATGGAGATCTGTCCTACTTTCTTAAAGGTTTATGGCGGCTTTATATTCTGTAGGCGTTTCTTTTTATTCTCAAATAAAACAATTGTCAAAAACTTATAACTTTTTGAAAATTGCTTTTGAAGTTTATTACTTTTTGAAAATTGCTTTTGAAGTTTATTACTATTTGAAAATTATTTTGCTTTCCGGTTTTACTAATAACATACTGAAACAATTACTTTCATATCGCGTATTTTTGCGTCGTGTAACGATGTACAAATTACTAGTAGATACCTAATTATTTCTGGTTAGAAAAGTTATCCCTATAATTTTCTCAAGGGGGTCCCTGGTATTAGCCAAACGTTGGGTTGCTCGGAGTTTACGTCATCAGCAATGTCACAAATAACGCGGGCTTGTTTTTCGAACAGTTTTTCTGAAAATAGAAGAATTGAGTATCAGCATCGAGCGTCAGTGGCCTAATGGCTAGCGGGTCGTAAGTGAGAGGTACCTAGTTCGATGCCCAATGTCGTCATGTACATTAGTAGAACATTAACCGATGTTCTTATGGTGAGGAAAAACATCGTATGGAAACCTACACATTCTGAATGTGTAACCAGTGTAATTCTGGCCAGGTTCCCTTGTTAACAGGGTCACTGAGGTCACTTGCTAGATTCATTCTGCCAAATCCTGGATCATAATTAAGGCGAACCCCAGGGCCTCGCGCGTGAGCTAACAACCGGGATATTGACGTCATGGCTATTTTTTACCATAACCTCTTCTGAGGTATAGGTACGTAAAAAGGGGTGTACTTTCCGTAAACTACTTTAAGCGTTATCGGTTTTCTAAGAATTTGGTGCTTCGGTTATAAAAAATCAAATGCCACAAAGCGCCACATGGTATTTTCATTATTTGGCATTTGCGTCGAAAAGGCTACTGAGCTAGTGCGAATAGAATAGAATAACTTTATTGTTGAACTGTGTAGGTACATTAAGGTACTAACCTGACCCAACAGATAGGATTGTTACACATTCAGTCACCAGAATGGGCAGGGTCTCCTTACGATGTTTTCCCTAACCGCAAGAGCATCGGATAGTGTTCTACTAATGTAGATACACATACCTCCCGCTTACGAGACAGATCAAAATATCAAAATAATTGACATATTTACTCCAACTACTTTGCCAACCGTACACGATAAACGGTTACAAATGACACCTTCGTATCGACCGAGTGCTTCCCTGTTATTTCAGAGATGTCTCAGAGAACACAATACTTCTCCACGTAATTGATTTTTTTTATTACTGTAAACAATTTATTAATTAGTAATTGATTACTTTTTAGGGTATGAAAGTAGAATGGCCCCTGATATGCTTGTAGGTATCGGTTGCAAGTATGCAAGTCTATGCGAGGCATGCAAGTCTCAGCGGCCCAAACGAGCGTCGCCGAGCTAGTTTTATCTTTGAGAGACGACAAGCGAGTTCTCGACAAGAGATTAACTATTAAAATATTATATATCTCTTTCATTAACATTGCACAAGTGTCCCCGCGTCATAGCACGCGTCGCGAGAGTGTCAATGTTTCCTTTACTCAATATAAATCATCTTAAAGTTAATGTCCCGATTGTTCTCTCGCGACGAGGGCCCGGGGTTCCCCTTGAGCACGATCGAGGATTTGGCAGATCAGAGAATTACATTGGAGCGACGGCCATCTGGCCCTGCTACCAGGGGAACCTGACCAGATTGGATCACGGTTACACATTCAGTCGCCTGGGTGCACGTTTTATCTCGATGTTTTCCCTCACCGTAAGAGCCGTAATTAGTATTGAACATAACTTAGAAGGAGTCATTGGGACATGGCCGCAGCGGTATTCAAACACGGTCCCTCTCGCTTACGAGTCGGATACCCTGACCAATCGCCACGTTGGTGGAATATTAATAGGAAATTATATTAACTCGCTTTTAATTAGCACTACATGAGGCACGTGGATAGCCGTGTGGTGTCCGGCAGAGTAGAATAGCACCAACCCCTTACATTCATGGGTGTCGTACAAGGCGACTAATGTTTTCGAGGCAAAAGATCAAGAGTCTCCGTAGTCTGGAAAATGGGCAGCAGCATTTTCCATTATTATATTTAAACACTGCGATCTCCAACCCGCCTGCCAAGCGTGGAGATTCTGGCAATAACCTCCCCTTTCGTGGGAGAGGCCCTAAGTCCTGCAGTGGACTGTTACGGGCTGTGATGATGATGATGATTATTAACTAATTTTATACTTTAATAAATAAGTATTACTGCAGTAGCGTAATAAATACTTAAATACTCGTATATAATAGTTTTCCCACGCTCAATTTGGTTTTTATTTATTTGGTAAATTAATTAATTACCTTCTCAGTCATTTTAAAAGTCTTACATAATTGCATAGACCAATATAATATTGGTCTATGATAATTGTTTCGATTGATCGTGACACTCGTCGTTCTGTAAAATCCTTCGCACATATTTCGTCGGTTACGATTCAGTTAGTTTGTCATGTGTAGGTTAGTCATTCAATTTTAGCTGCGTCCCGCGGTTTTCACCTTCGAATCATTTTATTATTAGTTTTATGCTACTCAGTGACAAACAAGCAGACAGCATACTTGATGGTAAGTGGTAACTATTCATACATTAAGGTTACAGGTAAAAAAATGCAGAACCGCAGGTGCGTTGTCACTGTGAGACAACGCACATCTTACTGATGAAATGCCTCATGCCCGTAATTGCGCTGGCTACCTTCTCCTTTAAATCGGAACACAACAATGCAAGCATTGTTGTATGGCGGCAGAAAAATATATCTGTAAACATTCACTTACTCGAATGTTTACAGATATTAGGATTACGGGATATTAATACTGTAGCTTCCTGGTAGTTAAAGAATTTTCGGAATCGGTTCTGGGGTTTTGGAGAATATCGCCGACATCCAAACTTACAAGCTTTTCCTCCTTACAATATTTTTAGTAGATATTTATTTACAATTTAAACATTACAAAATTGAAAGGACATTACACCTACCCTTATATCTACTCTACATCTACCAAACACCTACCTACCCTTCTTTTACTTGCTTATAAAAACTATTGAACCACTCTGTCTATTGTTAAAAACCGCATCAAAATCCGTTGCCTAGTTTCAAAGGTCTTAGCCAGACGTGTAGACGGCGGTAAGCGATAGACTATGTAAAGATGATTGTTTTTTATAATTAAACCATTTGACAACTGCACAGGAATTTGACTCTTAAGGTGGTAATGCACTTATGTCGGCGATCGATACGATACGAGTCAATCAAAGCGCGCCCTCTAATCCGCGGGCGCCGGCGCCGGCGCATCTCATCTTGCCGCTTAACCTGCCATTTTGTTTTTTATTTATTGTGTGAATAAGAAAAGCGTATTGTAATGTATGTATAGGTGTCGACGGTAAATGCAAATGTGTGAGGATTTACGAAGCCGAAACTAGACTATGTGCGTTTTTTATCTACGCAGTGATAAACGAGCAGACAGCCCACCTGATGGTAAGCAGTAACTGTCGCCCATTATGTCTATCAACCGTATTTGTGTGATGCACTGTTGGCTGTTATGAGGGCATATAATCACGTAACTTTAAATTAAATACTTAGGTTTTTCTTTTTAATTTTTTTTTTATGTTATCCGGCAGACAAACAGGCATGCGGGCCACCTGATGGAAAGTGGTCACCGCCGCCCATGGACATCAGCATAACCAGGTGTGCTACCATTGCGTTGCCCGCCTCTAAGGAAACCTCTAATATACCTCTTGAACGATCCCATGTCATAGTCCAAAGGAAACACTGTGGCTGGGAGCTCATTCCACATCCGAATCGTACGAGCGAGAAACGTTCTTTCGAATCTTCTTTCTTTCGAGTTCTTTCGAAATTTTATTGGAAGCAGGTAGGTAATTACTAAAATATAATAGAATCAAAAGTAATCAAAGCATTTAAAATTTATTATCGTATTGATATTCATATGTTATTGGTAATCATCGCATTACAAGTCATATTCACACTAACTTTTGCCCGCGACTTCGTCCACGTGGACTACTTTTTATGTTTTCCCGTCCATTTCAAATGCAAAGCCTTTTCAACCCGTTCTCGTTCAAGTTATATTCACGACAACTTATTTTTATTTATTTATCATAGTTTGTGTTTGCAATTAGGGTGTTTTGACAATTAAAGAGAGTATTGATTTTCGTACAAAAGAGTTCAACAAGAGAGGCGCGCGTTGATGTCTTTATACGAATAAATAGCCCACTGTTTAAATTTCAAGTTTATTTCTCGTGCCTTAGGTGTATTTTACAGTTTTTAAGCATAGAAATGCCTGAACTTTAATCTCGCCATTCATAGCCAAACCTTTCAGTCGCCACCTAATCATCTGTTTGGGATATTTGCGTCTTTTCTTTTCAAACAATCGCCCCTTATCATCGGTTATCTGTCGAATAAAGCCTTTACCGATAATGTGCCACAAACTTATCTGAAGCGGTGACGACGTCGCTATTGTTGACAACAAAGTGACATTTCAGAATAGCGACACTTAGTTCCAGTTATGGCCACCTGGTCAGATAAGTTCGTGGCTGTTTCTAATCCTCTAGTCGCAAACAAACCAGGAAGGGCCCATGCGTCACTTCCTGACAGCCCTCCGCTCCTTTGTTAAGCCATTATCGCCTCTAATCCCGGATTAGTCAAAGCTCAAACATTGTTGAGTTTGTAATGCCATTTCAGAGTGATGTTTGGACAGGTATTTAGTGGCTACTGGTCACGGACCGTCTTAAAAAGGTTCCTTTTGTCAGTCTTTCTGTTAGCAATGAATGGACGGTTGAAAGAGTTTAGTACTAAACAAGGCGCTTGTGGCTTTGATGATTATAACACAATAATTGACTATTTTACTTTAGGGCAAGGGTGTTCCGGGATATCAAGGTGACAAACCGTCTTAACACTGGAGCGCCATTTTCGAGTCGAACGCTTAACAATGTTGATTTTCTATGTCCGCCTTGACCGTACTCCTGGATTTGGCAGTTTAGATAATTACAGTGGAGTGACTGTCATCTGACTTCCGTGACCCTGTTAACAGGGGAACCTAACCAGAGTTACCAATTCAGTCGCCTGAATGTGCAGGTCTCCTCACGGTGTTATTTTTTCTCTCACCCTAAACGCATCAGTTAGTGTTCAGTGAATATCCACAGAAAATTAATCTCGGAATCAAACTCGGTACCTCTCACGTACGAGTCCGACACTCTACCCATTAGGCCAATGCTTCGCTGCAAGAAATTTTACACATAGGTATGTGGAGTACTATACCTTAAGTTAAATTTCAATTGCACGTAATTCACCCCGACATTATGGTCTCTTCACAAAATGTGAGGTTGGAGATCTCTTTTAGGGATAAGCTCGCTTTTGTACACTATATGCGACTGTGACTATATTTATATATGTGTTTTGGTGCAAACAGAGTATAATATAGAATATACTTACCATTACTTTTGCTTGCAATGGTATACAAAAGAGTAACACCCCCGTGACTCCAAATCACTCAGCCCGTTTCTGTTGCTTCTCCCGCGTAAAAATACCATTTATCGCATAATAATTCGTTGACTCACTCCGTTCAGTAATAGCATTATCTAACAGTCACCCTACACTGCGTTTAGCATCGAGCGCGGCCACACCACAGTACCTATCTATGTATACAGGGTGGTAACAGCACCAACAAAGTCTAGAAGCCCTAGTTTTGAATAACTCGCCTCGGGTTTCAATTTTTATTGTCGGCATGACCTGTTTTTTTACATATAGAACCCACACAAGAGGTATATAAGTACTTCCGCTACGAAAAATCCAAGTTCGTGTAACTAAAACATTTTTTTTTTTGTAAGTTTGTGCACGGGCAGCCCAATGATTAGTGGGTCTCCTAAACATCTACTATCGTCTATAACCTACGTCACCCTTACAATTTAGGTACTAGGTACACAGGTGTCCTCCAGTGGCAACCTGCGCCTCAAAATTTTTATTTATTGTCAATTTATTACATGAAACCCAAATGCATGGATCGTAGATGTTATTTATGTTACAGCGAGCATACCATCAGGTGGGCCTACTCATTTATCGTTGAATAGCATAAAAAACTTAAACAACCTATATATGAAGTTACCACCCTGTACACCCAGCTACAGTCGCCACAGTCAGTATTTTGCAACGGCGGGCTGGAAGCGGTGTTTGAGTGTGTTAGTAATCAAGGCTGCAGCTGGAAGGCAGGCGTCGGGCTGTAATCAAATGAGTGCTGGCTGGAGGGGCAAAGGGGCAGTGCGCCTTAGCGCTTTGACGATGGATCTAGCACTGTTTTCATTTTCAAGGAACTTTATCACACAGGCTACTAAGCTTACAAGAAGACTCCAATCATAGTAGTTTTAAGGATATTGTTAAAAAGATGAAATAAATTAATAATTTTTATTTTCATTATCAGGTGCTAGGACTCTGTCAAGCCTGAGTAGTCTACCTGGGTGAGTACCACCGCCTTATCTGCTTGCATTGTTGTGTTCCGGTTTGAAGGATAAAATAGTCAGCGAAATTACGGGCATGAAGCCTTTCATCTTATTTTAGTTATTTATTTATTAGTCCTCTCAGTGACAACGCACGCGGTTCTGCATATTTGCTACCTGCAACCCAAATGTTTGAATCGTAGATGTTATAGAAGACAGTTACTGCCCTACATTAGGTGAGCTGCCTGCTCGTCTTTCAATGAGTATAACAAACTTAGACAACCTAAAATATTAAGATTTTGCCATCCTGTATACCTAGCAGTCTGTACCATACCTACAGTCGCTGTAGTCAGTATTTTGCAACGGCGTTCTGGAAGCGGTGTTTGAGTGTGTTAGTAATCAAGGCTGCAGCTGGAAGGCAGGCGTCGGGCTGTAATCAAATGAGTGCTGGCTGGAGGGGCGGAAGGGGCAGTGCGCCTTAGCGCTTTAGACGATGGATCTAGCGTTTTAATTTTCAAGGAAGGAATTTTCGAGAATTTTATCAGGTAATAGGAAGGTCAAGCCTGAGGAGTCCGCCTGGGAGAGTACCACCGACTTATCTATTTCACCTTTGCAATGTTGTTCCGATTCAAAAGATGAGCCTCTAATGTGCCTCTTGCCTATCCACGTGTTGCAAAACTGACTTCGCTATACTGATTATAGGTATAGCTGTACACAGGTATGGCCTGTAACAGCGAGAATTAACCACATTTATCATGTCACCGAAGTTACAGGCATGAGGCATTTCATCTTAGTCCTTATAGTGACAACGCGCCCGCGGTTCTGCATTTTTGTTCCCTGCAACCCAAATGTATGAATTGTAGATGTTATGGGCGACAGTTACCACTTACCATCAGGTAAGCTGTCTGCTCGTTTGTCACTGAGGAGCATAAAAAAATTGAGGTTGCGGATCTTGTTGCCAATTTTCGTTCATTTTTCTTTACTAACAAGGTTAAAGACAACAAATAAAGACGTATTTGTTCCTAGCTTTGCTAGTTTTGTACCGGCCGCATGAATTCATTTTCATAATTAGATTTCCGAAGACGAATTTCAAATTCGACAAATTAAACTCCGCGACACTTTTCACGCTGACTTTGATTGGTTTTCGCTTATTCTGATTGGTCGAGTTCGAAATACGAATACGAAATCTGACCAGGAAAACAAATGTATGCACCCGATCTTACACAACGTATCTGTACATCCTACTTATACCTGTAATGCAAAAGGTTTTTCTAAAACCGAACGCACTTTAACCTTTTCCTTTTTACCTACCTACTGCAATCCAGCAAATCGATCGTACAGCAGAATCTAGCGCTTCTCCCGTGCTAATTTAACTCCGTACCGAGGTGGCAGTAGCGCCCCTGGCTGGGCCGGGCGCCGAAACGCATGTAAATGCGCCCTAATGGCTCGCGGCGGGCGCCTAATGAGCGTGAGCGTACTCCGCTAAACATTTGTATTGTTTCAAGCTGTTTCAGGGGCAGTATGTATCTGTATGCTGTTTTATACTTGCCTATTTATTTATTATTTATTGTACACTAACATGCCATTAGGATACAGTAGGTACGGTAAAGGAGATGTACAAAGGTGAGCTTAATTCATCAATTGAGTTTTCTACCAGCAAACCTTGGAGTCGTAGGAACAGGTTTAACTTATATGCACCTATATTTTATAATAACTGCTTGCCACATTGCCGGCCACCTTCGTGTTAGAAAAAAATATTATTGAACAAATTCATACAGCGCCATTTAGGTCCAACTACGTAAATTTGTTGATAAATATGATTGAAACTCCTAGACTCAGAAAAAAATGAAATTCATACCTTCAATTTCTGCCCGACCAAGATATTATGTCATATGTGCCTTATCCCGTTAGCCAGGTTATCCCGTTAGCCATATTATTGGTTTCTGTCGCCAAACAACAATGCTGGCAATGTTGGGCGCCGGTTACGAGGAAAGACAGTATAATTATTACGTTAGCAAATGAATGAATCGCAGTCCTTCAAGTGTGAAAATGATGAGTAAATAAGAAAGTCGTTTTCGTTAATAAGGAAGTTTCTTTTCCAACATTTAATTATTCTTTTCACATGCGGTTACTGCCTATTGCCTAAATAATCGTCGAGTATCCAAAAAGGCGACTAAACAAACGTTTCTTAGACAAAAGCGAGATCCTAAAAGCGCCGCCCATTAAAGGTAGTTACCTACGCACCTATTTACGCGGCGATTACAAAAGAAAAAGTCGGAAAATCTTTTCAAAACACGCTCTGAAAGCGTCCATTAGCGCGGGAATGGCCGGTCCGAGCTAAACGCGTCCACTCCCGCGAATTGCCCCAGCCTCCCCGATCTAAACGCTCCCAATAACGTCAAGTGTCGACAAAGGCCGACTTTTAGCGCCAACGAATCGGTTGAATGAGGCAAATTACCGCGTTTCGGCACTTGAAAGCGCGCGTCGGGCCGCACCGTCGCGCGCATTGTGCCCGGTTTGCGCTCCGAAACAAGCTACAACAATAAACAAAACGGAGGCAAGGAAAGTGCAGTATTTTGCGCGGCACAAAGGCTGGTAATAGACGGTAATGCGCGGAGTCGGTGCGCGCGCTCAAAGCCGCCCCGCTGGGCGCAAGACCTATTTTTATAACATTTTGTAATTGTGTTCAACTCGTCGCCTCGCTGATTGACAACGTTGTTTCGGGTTTGATTCGCAATGCGTCGCCGCTAAGGGCTATTGTGACGTATGTTTCGATGATTCTGAAAGGATTTACGGTTTGATGGTTTTGATAATTGATGCTTTTTAACGGATACTTTTATAGTGTTTACCAACTTGTTAGTAAATATCTGGTAGATGCAAAGTTTTTTCACTGCTTTCTTTATAATTCACCAACGAAATGCCGAAGATGAAATACTTTAAGTATCTGTATTAAAACGATACAATACGTAAACACAAACTGATTTTATTAGCAACCATAGGATATGTAAAAAAGTAATTTGTCGCTTACCTACATAGGTATTATTCTCTTATCTCTCTTTTTATGTGGAATGACTTTCATATCAGCCACTTATTACAGTGACCAACTCTTGCGAAAATAAAATCAGCGACTTCATACAAAAATAAAAACGTCGGTGGCCGAGCGGTTACAGATACGACTCGTAAGCCAGAGGTCCCGGGTTCGAATCCCGCTTCGGCCATGTACCAATGACTGTTTTCTGAGTTATGTACATTAGTTGAATACTAACCGATGCTCTTACGGTGAGGGAAACATCGTGATGAAACCTGCACATTCAGGCGACTGGATGTGTAACCATGATCCAATCTGGTCAGGTTTCCCTGGTAGCAGGGTTACGGAGGGCAGATGGCAGTCGCTCCACTGTAATTACCTGACCTGCCAAATCCTGGATCATGGTCAAGCCGGACCCCGGGCCCTCGTTCTCGAGAGCACAACCGGGACATTAACGCCAAAATGATTATTTTATACAAAAATAAAAACGAACGTTTTTGAATATGGTTTACCAAAATGTATTCAAAAACAGCGGATTTTTTTCAAAATTTCGGAGTTGGTGCAATAGAGGGTTTGCACGTGCATACCTACCCTACTCCCTACTCTTTATCAAGAACTGATTCGAAGTCATCCCTATTATGAGCAATCAAAAGCGCAAAAAAAACACATAGAGAGAGACAATAGCCAAACCAAACCAATTCCGCAAAACCGTAACCGAACTCCCACTCGACCACGGAAGGGCGTGAACAGGCCGCCGCACCAAGCACCAACAGCGTCTGTACACATAGTAAAACAAACAGGCCAAGTGGACCGCCCGTCGCTTTTCGCACTCGGCAACGGGAAGGGTTCACGGAACGAGGCCACCCGACACCGGCCACCTGGAGGGTGCAAGGGTACAACCGCGGCACCAGATCGCATTCACAACACTTGAAACAGTAGCCGAATTCCTGAGCAAGCTGGTTGCAAGACCGTACCAAAGCCAATAAAGGAGTCACGATCGCGTGAATTTCGTCTTTAATTGCGAGTTTGGCCAGTCCAAGTGTCTCTGAGGGCCCTTGGCTTGTTTGTTTATGGGTGCTGGGTACAATGGGAACCAAAATACGTCAAAGTTGTTTTAGCGCATTGCAACAGTTATTATTGTTATATTTATGATGTTTTGCTTTATTATTAAATATATATATACAATGTCCTTACTTAATACCTAGTAAAGGTATCCAACACGTAAGCGAGAGGTACCGGGTTCAAATCCTACTGTGGCTATGTACCAATAACTCTTTTCTGAGCGATTCAGGCGACTGAATGTGTAACCATGATCCAATTTGGTCAGGTTCCTCTGAGCAGGGTTACGGAGGTCAGATCGCAATCGCTCCACTATAATTACCTGATCTGCCCAATCCTGGATCATGGGCAAAGTGGACCCTAGACCCTCGTGCGTAAGAGCACAACCGGGACATTGTAAAAGGGCGCCATGTAAAAGGCGCAGCGCCGAGCGGTATGGAAGTCATCTGGGGAGGTCTTTGTTCAGCAGTGGACGTCCTGCGGCTGAGATGATGATGATGAATAATGCTGCTTCGAGATCCAAAGACACTCTACTGTTGGATTTTATCCTCATCCGCAGTGGAGGTAGTAGAGGGTTGCGTTGTAAGTATGGCGAATGACGTTCGCAGTGTAGAACATATGCCACAGGCAATGCAGATGTTCATTCTCTTGCTACGGGCACTAGTTGATTTAATAAAAGATTAGGTACCACATAATATGAACTAAGTGTATTTTAACTTCACCCCCTGAATTTCCGTTAAGGTCCTATGCATACATATACACCTTAAACATCCATCCCATCACATCCCGTATCCCGCTCCGAACAACAATTGTCGCAACCATATTGCTTTAACAGTCTCGATAAACGCGCACAATAAAGTCACGCGCGGGATCCGCTGGGGTTCCCATAAAATGTTGGCGAAATACAACGGTGGCGATTTGTCGCGGCCAAGCGGTGCGTGAGCGCATTCAGAGCCAGCGACGTGGACACATTTAATTGTGGCGGGAGGGAGCAGGGGCGGCTCTAGGACGAGAGTCTGCGGTCGTCGGTATATTTTGAGTTGCAGTCAAATCTGCGGGTCTTTAAGTAAAACGCAAAAGTGACAGGCATTGAAATAAAATCTCTTTTAATTTCTACTAATATTATAAATGCGAATGTAACTGTCTGTGCAACTATCTGTCTGACTTCTACGCTTTCACGGCTAAACCACTGCAACCGACTTTGATGAATTTTGGTATGAAGATAGTTTAGTACCTGAGGAAGGACAGAGGCTACCATTTATTCCCCTCCACGCGGGGTAAGCCGCGGGCGGAAACCTAGTCTGTCATCATTCTGTACCTAAGCTTTGACGAAAGCG
Organism: Blastobasis adustella; assembly: GCA_907269095.1. Lineage (NCBI taxonomy): Eukaryota > Metazoa > Arthropoda > Insecta > Lepidoptera > Blastobasidae > Blastobasis > Blastobasis adustella. The sequence continues at coordinate 17,071,741 of OU026128.1, read as the reverse complement.
TCAATGGGCGCTGGAAAAGTGAGAAACTACTCCAGTGTGATCTGCGATTTTTTATCACATTTTTGTTTATCCAGTTTCCCAGTTATGCAGGTTTGAATTTACATAAAAGTTAAAAAGTTAAAAAACTTTAAATGTCTTAAAGTATTAGATACCAGCAAACCTATCGTTATGTACTTCAGTGCTACTAGCTTTAAGGCATTTCTTGACCACGTCAATTATTCCCGGGTATACCCGAACCAGCAAACCAACACTCGAGTCCCCCACTGACTCCATCCCTGCCTCGCGCAGGCACGCGGCCAGGAAGTCGGCAACAGATGCTGATCAGCCGAGGGGCCTCGCGCGATTGTTTCGCTAACAAAGACAAGTCTTACAAGTGATCGCTGATTTGAATTAATACCGGAGACCATTAATACCAATTTGGTTCGCGATTCGAGTTCGAATTCGAATCGTTCGAATCGCATCCCCTTTGTATTCGCCGTCGCCTCCGATAACGAGGTGGGCCTGCTAATTGCTCGAGGTAGGTGGGCGTTTCTTATAAGTATTGATGTAAATAGGTCGAGTGCTTAAGTCAGTACTTCCTTGCGGTATGCGCGGGAGCGAGACGGCAGTGATATACTTTTTTTTTGCCAATGTACCAATGTAAATCGATGCCCACTCTGATAATCTTAACTTAGCTATGGCTATGGATGCAATGCAAGACACAACTCCCGAGGTTATGGAAGATTCGATGGGAGGCCCAATCCAGTAGGCGTCCTGTGACTAGCACGAGCATGCCCAAGCAGCACACCCTCATCTTAAAAATGTTTATTCGGTTGTCTATCTTAAGAGTAACATATCCCTCGAGATATATCTAAGAATTAAATATTGATAGTACTTTTAGGTAAAAATGGTAACAAACTTAACAGTAGATCACAAGACTAACATGAGAAAACGTCTCCTGATTGTAATAAGAGTAAACTCTTACCACATTTCTTAAGAAAGAGATCTAGAAAGCTAGAAGACAGTTTTTAGAGCAGAATTTAAACTTCTAGATAGTTTTCAGATGATGATAAGACCATGGTAGCTGTCATATTTTAAAACCAAAGGTACTAAAGCGTTATAATGAAAGACAAATTTAATTAAAACAATATCGTTTTAAGTATGATCATGGGGAACTATTTTCAATACTTAAACCACGAGTCTACCTGCAGATTAAATTTATTTATGCCTTACCATATGTGCTACTTGGGTGGTGACTGTCAGATGATACCCGCTATGTCACCTTAGTTTCAGGATTGATTTGATTTCTACTCAGCTGAGAATCGAATCCGGCGCTAGGGTATTCCCCAATAAGCAGGACACAAAGCAAAGGATTTGTGCTGCACAAATCCTCAAACAACCTTATCTATTCGTTTAAAAAGTCCATTCTTCGTTGTAAATTACCTGCAACCAATAATCACAGCGGCGTCGAAACAAACATCTTTCTGTTCTGTGTGATTTTTTAGGCACTTTTTGTTACGCTCTTATCATGGGTTTAAGATTGTATTTCGCAAGAAAACAACTTTTTGAGTTTTTACAAAGATTATCCGCATCCGCAAAAGATTGTTTCCTTGCAACAAATTATTTCTTAATAATTACCCGTCCCTTCTTTGCACAGGCAGGTACAAGCCAAAATTCATAAATAGTGAATCACCGAACAAATGAGAATTGTGTGAAAGCACTTAAATTAACATCAGACTGTAAACATATCGATATATTGACTAGGACCCGATTTCGAGAAATTAAATTAGTAAAATGTCTTTCAACTCTTGTGCAGGATTTGCAAGATGCCTAGAGTAGGTATTCTTTCTATCACAGAGAGCTACTCACTAATAATTTATGTTTCTATCCTTTTAGTTGTAGCGTAGCAAGAAAACGAACTAATATTTATAATAATTCTACTATGCTCATACTAATTCTACTATGAAAGACAAAGTATTTCTGTACGAGGCGCCGGTACTGGAATTTACCAATCTAAACTCAAATATCTATAATGTATTTTCAAATTCGGATGAGGTGCAGTCACGCTTACATACTATTAAACATAATTACTGATTAAATTTCTCTGCACATTAGGTTCCACTGTTAACAGGGTCACGGAGGTCAGATGACACTCGCTCTACTACTGCCAAATCTTGAATAATTCACAACCAGGATATTGACGCCAAGATGATGATGATAATTTCTTTCTCCTTACATCGTATTCTTCCTTGCTAATGGCGGTCTGCTTCAGCCACATGCAGCACATCGAATTGTTTAGAAAGCAGTGCAAACCTGATTCCACCAACCGATTGTAAAGCAAGCCTCTTCAGATGAGGTTGGTACGATATTCCACAGGGGTAGGGTAGGTTTTTTTAGGGGTTGAGGTAGAGGGTAACGATGCGAACGAAGTCGCGACTGGCCAGCTGGATAATATTAAAAACATAATAGAAAAGAAAAATCGCCCTTATTACCCTGAGCACTTTGCGAGTACAATATAATAATGGTTTCAGGATGCAGATGGGGCTTCCCCATTTCTGTAGTGCATCGACAATGTTCTCCGATGCAAGAGTGGATGCCTTTCATGCTATCCTGCGTAAGAAGACGGCACCGTTGCTGGGTAGGGTCCTAGACAGCTTTAACAATATCCTGAAATCCATTAGCAAAAGATACGAGTCGCCCATCATTGGACTCTTCACCAGGCGGGTGATTGGGCAAACATTATAGATGTTTTGTCTTGAGCCCTGTGTTTAAATGGTGTGCTATTTTAATTAATAATAAGATATAAATAACGACCACCTAAATAGTTGTAATACATTTCACTAACATAGTTGTTAAAAAAAATTCTATCAAAATTTGGCTTGGATTTTAAATGGTCTGATCAAAACAGGTTTATTTATTTTATTTTAACAAGATCGATGGCAATGCTTTAAGCATTTTAAACGAATCCAAGACAGTTTTCATAGCAAGCACTAGACAGCGGATAAAATTCCCGAGTGTTTGCCGTCAACACCGGACCACCGTCACGGTAGTGCTTGAAAAAAATCGTTTTATAACATCCACAACATTTCTATGGGCACTGTGTTATTTTGTTTGAGCGCCACCAACTTATTCGTTCACTGGACAAAGTTGGAACTAACGCATTATGATACTAAAGTGGGTAAACGAAACGCCCGCTAGCGACGCTGTGGACAGAACAGTTGATCGCACTGTAAACAGAAGATATGGCTCTTTATGTCTCGATCAAAACTCATATAGCTACGCGCCCGGATCGCCCCGCGACCGCTTAAGGGCCCAATCTGTTTGTTTTACCATGAATACTGTCAATAGACCCACGCTTGAGTCGTGATACCCATTTTATTGATAGAGGATGTACTCAGGTGGTGTGAAAGGGTTTTGAGAAGTTTGAATTTTAACCTCCGACGAAAAATGAGGGGTGTTATTAGTTTGACGTGTGTATCTGTGGCTCTGTCTATCTCTGCGTCTGTCTGTGGCATCGTAGCTCCCGAAAGGATACACCGATTTGGATTCGGTTTTCGTTATTCGAAAGTCAGTTTAAAATATATGGTTTATAGGTTTGTTTCATTAAAATCAGTTTAGTAGTTTAGAAAATATTTGAATTTAAGTAAACTTGGTCGGCGGTTTTCAATTTTTTCTGTCGATTAGGTTATGTGCACGCAAGTTTGAGATCGAGTTCAGATTTGTGGTTTGCGGATGAAATTTGTTTTGTACAGATTACAATGAAGTCGCAGTTATTCTGTTTATACATTTTTCTCAATAGACTTTTAGTAACTTGATGATTGCGAATTTTTCGTTAAAAGAAATCGCAATAAGCGATAAAGTGGTCGTTTGCTTTTGAATTTACACCAATTCATGTCTATTGTTCTCATTAGCAACAAAACATTTTCATTAATTCAATTATATTTCTATTGTTCTCTTTGTTAATATATAGTCTTTTCATTATTTCAATAAAATTTAATTAAATCTAGAAAAAGAGCCTACTAAACACATACTTACTTAAAAGTTATCGTTTTATATTTGTCTAGACAGGCATTTGACCGCTATCTCACCTGTGGCCGAAAGCTTATAAAGATGATGCATTAATTATATCAGAATCCTCAAATCTCAATCTCCCTGTATTTCGTAAGGATGATTTTTGTCATAGCCACAAGCACAAGTGATTCGGGGAAATCCGTGCGTTGTTGACTCAGCAGACAATGCGGCCAAACCGAACGCAAGGGCCGCGATGACGGGCGGAAAGCGAGCTTTAACATTCTTCAGGGATTGTCTGCGCTGACATTTATATCGATTGTTTGGAGAGTTTGAAAATAATCGGTGTTTTGCGTTGGTATTTTATAAAGTTTAAGCAGTGGAGAGAGCTTGCGGCGGACAGAGCTATCATAATAGGTCGTGAGGGCGATAATAAAAACCGGTCTGTCTCATATCCTCTTGGCAGTTTCGCTATTCAGCCTTATCTATTTCTGCCGCCAAGCAACAATGCTTGCATTGTTGTGTTCCGGTTTGAAGGATAAGGTAGCCAGTGCAATTATAGGCTTGAAACATTTCATCTTAGTCCTCACAGTGACAACGCACATGCGGTTCTGCATTATTATTGCCTGCGACCTAAATGTATGAATCGTCGATGTTATGGGCGACAGTTACCGCTTACCATCAGGTGGGCTGTCTGCTTGTTTGGCACAGCATAAACAAAAAAAATATAGTCACCAGAAACTAAAGTGGAAGTACTATCGCTACGAATTGTCAGAGACTGGATCACAAAAAAAACTTTTTTTGTTCAAGTTTGTCCACTGGCAGACCAACATTTTGTGGGTCACCTAAACGTCTATAGCTACAAAGTAGAATTTTTCTTGTACTCCATGACGTAGGAGGACGGGGCATAACGCTAAATGGAGTAAATGTACCTTATAAAATTACGTGTAATATCTGTTCAGGTGCTCGTCTATGGCGCCACAAAGAATCCTGGTATGGAACTACGACCATCAGGCAGACAGGCGTTTAGTATTTTTTCCACCGTCAAAAAAAGCTTGACGTTTACATTGTTTGTTATGGTAGTTCTTAACCAAAGGTAGAATCATTAGTTTGGAACATAAATATCGCCATGTTTACCTAAAAGAAAGCCCACGATCAGCGCACAAAGCGACAACATAAGCACGCATAATGGAGAAATATATGTGGAGAATATATTTAAAATATTTACTCTATAATATTTGTTCGGCAGCAAACTGGTAAATTACACAAATGTCGAGTGTCTGGGAGACAGTGCGAATGCTTTAAAGTTTACTTTTTGTTTAGATTTTAATGTTTACTTTCCCAACCGTTGGGATGTTATTGTTAGGCGAATTCCCGAATTGGAATGCAGGTAGAATATCAATAAGAGCTCTGCAACCACAATATACGCAAGGCTATCTCTATCCTTCACTCAATAATATACAAATACTATCGAAAAGTCGATGTAAAATAGCACAAAATCATCATCTTGGCGTTATCTCCCGGTTATGCTCTCGCGCCAAGGGCCGGGGCCTTGAACATGATCAAAGATTTGGCAGATCAGGTAATTACAGTGGAGCGACTGCCATCTAACCTACGTGACTCCAGAGGAACCTGACCAGAATCTGAGTCACCTGAATATGCAGGTTTCATCACGTTGTTTTCCGTCACCGTAAGAGCATCGGTTAGTATTAAACTACTTTACCTACTTAAATCAGAAAAGAGTACCCGGTACCTCTTTCTTACGAGTCGGATACCGTAACCACTCGGGCACCGACGCTCTGGATAAAAATAGCATACCTATATAGGTATTAATAAGCGGTTGATGAATATGGAGAAAGGGTAGAGGAGGATCACAGCAGTAGCAAATCGCATTGTTCGGATACCCTACCCCCTAGGAGACAGAGTCGTCCCATGTATTATATGTCAAAGAGCGGTAGCATAAACTAATTTAGCTCAGGACAAAATACAGATAGTTTTGCCTGAAATCGCATTGGCCGCTAACATAACAATTACAATGTAAATGTATAGATAGGTTAGTAGAAATCATGAAATTTCATCCACACCATCTAGATGCCTGGCAACCAACTAACTTACGGGCATAACGAGCCTTTTTGCCATGCACGTGTGTGATGTGGAATGAGCTGAATCCCGTAGTATTTCCTCAGCACTACAATATGGGTTTCTTCAAAAGTTATGTCTACCGGCACCTCAAAGGCCGGCACCGCATCCGCTCCCGTTAGGTTGCAGATGTCCTTGACGACGGTAGCCACTTTCCATCAGGTGGACCATCATGTGCCTCCCTAAGCAATAAAAAAACCTATGCTCTACTTTCAGTCCTACCCCATGGACTCCTTAACTCCTTTTTCTGTAGTTTCCATTGCCAACGGCCACATAAAGCCACACAGCGGATATAAGCGGCTAATAGTTTTATACTGGAGGCCGCTAATGTCGATTAAAAGTCCAAAAGTGGACTTACGGATTCTTTATGACAGTTTTTACTGAACTGCCTTCTCCTATCATAACTATCATACCATCAAATGGGCCGTCTACGCACCCAACCCGTTCCCTAAACCGCAAGCAACAACAAACGAATCCAAACACAAACATCAAACTCATTACTGGGAATCTTTTTTTCATAAAACTCATTATGAATACTCCTTTCTTGTTTTCTGTCGCGTTAGCAAACATGAAGTTAAGCTTCCCAGGCTATCGACTATCGGTAGCTCATAATGGTCGAAAGTTTAGGACAAATATTTGGCTTAGAGTGGGAGGATTGGACGTAATTGGTTTTATGGGTGGGCGTAAAGTCCACAACTGAAAACTAAAAACTTGATGCGAAAAATATAGTAATGGACTTCTGTCCTCTAGCCCCAAACGTGTGCTATATATGCTAGATAACTGAACTGTTATACTACATCAGTACATGCTGTAAGTATGTATGTATGTATGTAAACTCTTTATTGCAACAACATAGTACATTTCAATAGGAAACACTTACAAAGCAAAGGCGAACTTATCCCACAACGGGATCTCTTCCAAGTAAGTATGTAAGTATTACAAGAGCGAAACCAAAATAATTAAGAAATTGAATGTCATTACTTCAATTTCCCGAGATTAGAACTCTCGACCCGAGCATTGAAACAGCTGTTGAGTATTCGTTAGTTAACTACTTCATTGGTTATTTGTTTCGGTTATAGGATTACAAATCGCTCGATTGTCCGACGATTCATGATTTAGGTTTCATGGCGGGACCCGGCGCGACTTCGTTCGCGTACATCTACTTTACCCTACCTACCCTTCTTTTCTTGCTAATAAATCTTTCTCATGAATCACTCTACCTATTTCTGAAAACCGTATTAAAATCCGTTGCGTAGTTTAAAAGATCTAAGCGTTTATAGATACATACATAGATATTTGATTTGTTTTATGCTTTGTATAGTTTAGTGTATGTAACCATTGCTTCCTAAACACTTTCATTCAGTGAGCCAACTCATCCTTCAACACTTAAGATTTACCAAAAACTTGCTTCATAAACTAAACCCAGTATATCTTCGGTTCGGCTTCAAGCCCATCCCTAAGAACCAAAACACGATCAGTTCGATGTTTAAATATTTGAACATACCGGCACAATCGTAATTACTGGGCAGCCGCAATACATAAAGACTGGTAGTTGGCGCTCTGTTTGTAGAGGGAGCTGGGTTGGTAGGGATGTGGAAGGTTGCTGTTCGAATAATCCGAACTGTGGACCGGATCGCTGGCTGTCGAATCGGTCTTTGAAAGAGCAACGGTGTGATGAGTAAATAAAACCAAATACCAAAAACCAAATATTTTATTTCATCTCGTATCGGTTATAGCATTCTTATTCTCAGTCAGTTCTTTACTGAGGTTCTAATAATAAAATTTCCCATAAAAAATGTTCCGATTAACTGCCCTTTTTAGCTACCGCACCCGTCTTGAATCTAGATGCTTGGCATCCGACAAACGTACGAGCATCGCGAGGATAAAGAATGAGCTCCCTCTGGAAAACTTTGCACTATAACTTGTGGTTCTTTAACATCCCATTGCCCATGGCTACAGGAGACATATAGTTTTCGCCGAGGACGAGATAATAAATGGGTGTATGAAAACATTTTATTGCATCCATACGCTATACAGTACCTGCAATAACGGTAGCAACAGGCGGACGGATGAAGACGTAACTATGCTTCTGATTCTGGTCGTCAATTCACAACCGGTACATTATCGCCAAGATGGCGCGCGAGGGCCCAAGCTTCGCAACAACTATGATCCAGGATTAGAAAGATCTGACCTCCGTGACCATGTTAACAGGGAAACTTGACCAGGTTGGTTCATGGTTTTACATTCAGTCACCTGAATGTGCAGGTACATAACTCAGAAACGAGCCATTGTTACGAGGTGGCACTGGGATTCGCACCCGGGATCTCTCGCTGACGAGTCGGACCCTTCCACTGCTTGTTCACCTACACGTACGATTACATCTTCAGTAAATCGAATCGAATCGGATGGGCGCATCTCTAGCGGGGTCCACCGCGGGGCGGGGTGCGGGGCGCGGGGGTCTCATTAGAAACACATCGGGGTACATGTGTAAATAAATACGCGCGGAGACAAACATCTTCAGCGGTCGATGTGCGGACAGCGATGATGGCGGGCATTCACACTCCGCTGGGGCGGACGGGTGGATTTATTTATTTTTAATAGATAATTGCATCATTGTTATTATTTCATAACATTTAAATAATAAACGAAACATTTACATGACAGAAATAAATTAAATAATGCTAATACTAAATTATCAAACTAATTTAGTTATTACTGTTACGATTATTGCTTGATGTATTGCGTTGATATTTTTATTTATTATTTTTAATTGAGGAACAAACATTAGTATGTTTGTTCCTCATTAAATTCCTTTGGTAGTCCAAAGGAATTTAATTTTCTGAAATAAATATTACATTATTAATTTTGGTTTTTTACGTGGACATGGGTAATGCCCCTGGTATTGCAAAGTCCACAGGCTGCGGTGACTGCTCACCATCAGGCAGGCCGTAAGCTTGTTTGCTATCTTAGTGGTATAAAATAAAATCAAACACAATATTGTACAAAGGCGGACATAAAGCTACGTAGCTTTGTTTACCAGTCCACTACTCAGTCATTTATCGGTAGAAGGATCCAAGCGTATCGAGTACCTAATAAAAAGCAAGCTGTCCTGAAAAGTGAAGTAAAATGCAAAAGTTACTGCGCAAAGACTTCTCCCAACTTAGTGAAACTTCACGGTGTTTAGAAGTATCAGGCCAGTAAGAATTTATATTTATAGCGCTAAAATCATCACCATCTCCTTTTTCTAAATCCGTCATGTGGCACACACTGCGTTGACCCATTTTTCGGGAAGCAATTAGGAGCACACGGAAAACCAGCGCTATGGCAGCAGCCATGGCTTATGCTGTGTGACCCCGTTGCACAACTTCTCATGGCACGGGTAATGGTACAACGGTGTCTTCTGACACAGGCTTTGCCTAAAAGGAGACTCCAGAAACGATAGATTTAAGGACTATTTGTTAATGAAAATAAATATTTATTATTATTATTATTTATTTAACCGCGGTACGTCAGTCAAGACAGATTCACAAAGGCGATTGTTGTACTTGTGGGGGAGACCTGAAGTCTTCTCCATTATAAAGTCAAACAGGAAATGGCCTAATCATCCTGAGGCTGAAATTCATTTGCAATAAAGTCTATATTCTAATAATAAAATCTCAAACACTATACTATATCCTCGTTACCGCTGTCATTGTAGTATATGATTATTTCCTTTTCTTTAATCGTGTAATTATAACATAAAAAAAAATATATATATATATATATATATTTATTTATTTAATACTTTATGCACAAAATAGTACAAAGGTGGACTTAAAGCTTATTTATATAATTCAGAAAAGAGTCATTGGTATATGGCGGCACTGAGGTTCGAACCCTGTATATCGGGGTACGAGACGAACCCTATACCATCACCGACGCTCTATCCTGTAACTTTGTGTACTAAGTAATAACTTATGCGCGAGCAATATATCTACATATACATATATCTAATTATCTATCTATTTGCAACAATTATTACCGAATTAAGGGCTCTACTAAATGACCAACTTGCTCTTATATGCAATGCGGCTCATCGCAGCGGGTAAACGCGCTCGCGCCTAACCACTGAGTCGCTGCCGTTTAATACGATACGCCACCAACTACATACACTTTACTAACCTAATATTAAGCAATCATCATCAAGACCCCGTACATGTCACACCACTGTCGAGCCTCCTCCACACCACATTTCAGTACAGTCACAGCCGGCTTTAGAAGATATATTATCATAATAGAAGTTGTGATCCTTCAAATACTTTTAAAAAATTACCGAGACACCTCAATTGTACAAAACTTACAACGTTATTCCAAAAAACCAAAACTTATATACCTACCACGCTTGGCAGGGGGAATGGAACTCGCAGTGTCGACATGACAGAAAACCATAGAGGCCTCAGCTACTAATAATAGTCATCTCGGCGTTAATGTACCGGTTGAGCTCTCGCGCGCCCGGGGTCCGCCATGACCATGATCTAGGATATGGCAGATGTAGTTATTACAATGCAGCGACTGACATCTGAACTCTATTACCCTGTTACCAGGGGAACCTTACCAGATTGGATCATGGTTACACATTCAGTAATCACAAATTCACAATGTTTTACACATTTTCTTAGTTCCCAAGTATCTTGACTGACAATATTGATTTAGCGATTGACACAAGACTGAATTCCACCACAAAACTTACGCGGAGAACGTTTTCCGAAGAATGATTTTCCTATACTCAGCTCATATCCTTCCTTACACAGTATAAAATGAAGTCGCGTGCCTCGTCTATCTATGCAAAGGATATTGATGCAGATAGGTTTTATGTACCTACACTTACTTACTCAGCGACTCGATGAGGTTTTAGCCTCCGTCCATGAACCGTTTCCCTCTATCTCAGCCTCTAAAGCTCAGATAGATCCTTCATCACTTTATCCAGCTAGCGGTATCTAGGACGTTCCACTGGATGTTTCCAATTCGGACGCCCAGAGTAGGCTTTCTTTACGGCACGATCTTCTTCCATCCTCTCCACGTGACCGAGCCAGCGCAATCTTGCGGCTTTGATCTCCCTGATAATATAGGGTTTGCGCTATAGCCCCTATATATCATCGTGTCCTCCAGCTGCCGTCGTCCCGTTTGGTGGGTCCCAGAATTGTCGGCAACACTTTTCGTTCAGCTACCAAGAGCTTATTTTCCTCTTTTAGCGATAGTGTCCGACCTCGCCGCTACACATTAAAATCGGTCTATGAACATGCATATTATAATAGAGAAGGCCCAAAAACACCCGGGCGAAGGTCCTAGATTGATAAAATAATAAAATCACCGAGAATAACCGAGTTCTGTATTCATCGTCACATTGGACGTGTCAGAATCAAAACATCGGACAATGAAGGCCTTTGTCCGAGACATTATGCCCAAAAGTAAAAAGCAAAGAAAAGCTAAGAGACGATATCGAAAACGCAAAGCAAACCACTCGATCTCCACTCTCAAGTGCAAGGTTCGTTCCCCGATCTCCGGCCGAGTAGTTTCGATGTCTGTTTGTTTGTGTCGTGAATGGTTCCGTGTTGTTGGAGGTTCATTTTTGTGTGTATTTTTCTTAGAAGTTTTATCTTTTCTTATTTTTGTAGCGTATTTTAGTTTTTCCGATAAATATTAGATTAGATTGAATTCCCATCACCTATATGCTTGGCATCGCGAACTTTTAACCGCGCACGCGCAAGGTATGGAATCAGCTCCCTCCCGAAGTTTTTCCTTAGCACTACAACATAGGTGACATGGTTCTTCAAAAGGTATGTCTACAAAGGTACCTCAAAGGCTAGCACCGCATTCGCAAATGTCCCGGACGACGGTGCCCGCTCCGTGTGGACCATCCGTCCGTATACCACCGTAGGCAATAAAAAAGAGTAAAAGACCTATTTGCCTTGCGGTGGATGTCATCAAAGTAAAAAATTTCGAAAGCTTAGAGAAAATATTGAATAAAGGGTTGTGTTGTGCCCTAGCAGCAGATTTCACCGCTTTAATCTGCTCATTCAGCTTTACTTGTACTAAACAGCCCAATTTTAGGGCCCTGATGCTTAAAAGTAGCAAATTACTACCAAAGTCAAAACTGTGTTTCTTACCTTTTTATTAGATAGGGTACAAATATATTTTTTTAACTTTATACGAAAACGGTAATGACATCCGGGCACTAATACGAAGTACGAATTGCAGCCCGTCCCTAGTATTTCAGTCGATCAACTGCTTGACTTCACTCTTCATAAAATTAGTGGCTGGCTTTGCCATAATCTCCACGCTTTGCAGGGAAAACGCACGAAACTCCCAGCTGATCGGTCTTTTACCATACGACATACCATATTTTGTAAGTAAGTTCTCTCCAATAGAGAGATAGATGTTTCTCGGTACACTCTCTTGACACCACTGTTTACTGAGCATTCTCCCATCGACCTGACCTCTTCAACCCACGACCAACGAAATTAGTCCCCTGTTTAGAAACTCTATGTTTTTGTTTTAGAAGACCACCGTGGTGTGACTGGCATACAAGAAATTTGGGAGCCATAGAAGAACATATACCAATATTATATTCGTTTGTGTAACTTAAGAACAGGTAGTCATATTCGGTATCCATTTCTTAGTACACTCGTCTATACCTTTCGTCTGGAGTCGAGTTTTAAAATGATACTCCGGCAAGATCTGATGTCTATTTCGAGATCTTATTATTTAATGTTGGCCACCTCACCACCAAGAATGCCGAAGACCAAGCGAAGCGAACTAACAGTAGTAGAAAGGCGGACAAGGAAGCACAACCAGATGCTCTATTTTCGCCATGAAAAGTTCATTATTTTGATGCATAGCGCTGATTTCCCCTATTATTAATTTAGTTTCGATGTTGCAAATGTCATTAAAAGTATAGTAAATATTTAATGCCGAAAATTTAATATCAAAAACGTTCAACTCGCGGCGAGCGATTCATAAATAGAGTCCCTGGATTGACGCCAGGACGATGGTGATGATGAATCGATTACGACTTCGTGGTATCATATAATATCATAGGGTGACCAGCTAAAACCACCATAGACCAGAAAATAGGCAACAGTATTCTCGTACGTACATTTTAATTTATTGCACACCACAAGGTGCCTAACTTAGCTTTTGAGCGTAACTATCCACAACATACGAAAAATGGCTGAGCACTAACCACACAGCAAAAACTCTCTTCGGCTCCCAACTGAAACACGATGCACGATATTAGGTTACCAGTACAGCACAGGCGTCGCACGGCGGGGCATGCAAATTGCGGGGGTGGGGGCGCAAGCCGCCTCAGCCTGGGGCTCTGTTTGTGCTCCCGTGTTTATGTACCGTCTACCTTTTCCTTACCGGACATTTTATCTTTGCATCTGGGAACGATACGCAAAAAGCTACCTTATTTGTATTATTTAACGATTCAATTTTGCAATAAATAAGCGTGGTATTGCAGCCCGACGAGGTGCAGAGATATTGCAGCCGGCTAGTACATATTAAGGGACCGGGCGCCGAGGCAAATGTAGGGAGGGTGAATAAATTTGGAGGTTTTGCCGCGTGAGCAACTCCTTCGGTGTTGTCGTTCGTGGTTTTCGCGAGTTTGATGGTGCGGAATTTGTGTTTGTTGGATGTTTCTGTCAGTGTATATATAGATGTAGTTAGATTTACAGAATCCATTGAGATGGTTCGGGAACGAAGATTGATGAAAGGTAGGTAGGTGGATAGGAAGATGACCATCTTCTGGGTTATAGAGGACGCAAATGGTTTGCCTCTTGAAAAAATTAACTTTTTGGACACTAATAATGCCTACAGAGCCACAAACTTTTCTGACCCGGTGGCCAAAACTAGTACTAAGTATAGCCATTTTAAAATGTATGTTATTAAGTAAATCTAACAACAGCGACTCCGTCAAAGTCTCAGATAAGTTTCGGGATCACTTAGCATCTGACTTGCTTATACCGATTTTAAAATTTCATACCGGTGAAAAATGGAACTCGCTTGTGATTCGACGCAAATTAACCGTAGTCACACTGGTGTGGTATAGTAATTTGGTATGACTACGAATCGGTTGGGCGAATTTACCGGCTACAAAGACCCTAGTTGCTCTACCTCTTGAGATGAGAGGGAGACGAGAGACCACACGTTCAAGTACTGTAAAGAGTGGTTGAACGAACTTACGGAACCTTTCATCATCATCATCATCATTACAGCCCATAACAATCCTCTGCAGGACTTAGGGCCTCCCCCACGAGAGGGGAGATTACTGCCATACGGAGACTAGATCTTTTGCCTCGAAAATACAAGCCGCCTTAAACGACACACACGAGTGGGCGGGGTTGGTGCTATTCTATTCTGCCAGACACCACACGGCCAGGCACAGAGACATTACGCGCCATCAAACATTCCCTTTGCGAGCATATTTTGTTGCGATCCTTTTTTGGGTATTTCTACTAAAACTCGCCTGACGAATTAGCAATGATGTAACCACGTCATCACGGTGTTGATCTGCAAAGAGCTATACCAAACAAAAGAAAGATTTCCTCACCGCATTGATCGCAAAGTCTTTGTTTCGATAACATGGTCGTAGTCGACGTCACTCTATTTAGGCACATTGTTGTAACCGCCCACTAGCGACCAAAGTTGTAGAGCTCCGTCACAATACACGGCGTATCGGAATATGGGTCTGTGTGGGTTAGTCGGAGGCTGTGATAGGGCTTTTGTGGTCTTACCGAAAGCGATACGTGCATTGTTTGGCCGATTTTTACATAACGAGCCGGTAAACGCGTGGTCTTTGAGATGTGATGGGCGAGGGAGGTGCGGGGAGAGCATTCGGCGCGCGTTTGAGACGCGGATTGAAAGGCGCCGCGCGATGACGAGGCGCGAGCCGGAGTGTGCCGCAAGGTAGGAGATTGGGGCCTAAAAATTTTTGTTGTTGTTATTGACCGTGTTTACCCATAGCAGGACTCAGACCATTAAATAGTTTAAGCTACAAGTCTCTGTAGCCCTCTTCTATTCCTAATTATCCTCATAGTTGATTGGCTAATCTCTAACGAATAGAAAGAGAGCAGTAGTTTTATTAGTTATTTGCAATGGGCCTTGTCAAGATTTGTTTTTTGGTAATTCTCGTAATACAAAATTGTTTATTTTATTATACTATGATAATCTGTGAATTAGAAAAGCAATAAAATTTCATTATATTGATAACCCACTATCATCATCGTCATCTCTGCCGCAGGACATCCCCTGCTGGACATAGGCCTCGCCCCACACCGCACGCACGCACGCATTTGTATTAATTCTGATTGGTTGATCTAATAATAAAAATCACATTGTTGCTTCCCTCTCGCCGCCCGAGCCTCGTTCCACGATGCGTCTGCGCCGTGATCCGCGCCGCTCTTTGAACTGTCCAAATGATTGTTTTATATTTGTAAAGCGTCGAACAGTGCCCCTATTCCAGCGCTGGCGCAACCTATCAACTAGAAGCGGGCAGGGCCGCTTTTGGGGTCGAATTAATTTTTTTATTGCCTTTTTTTATTGGAGGCATACGGTCAGACTATCTTATGGAACTATTTTAATTAATTTTCACAAACAGTTTTGGGTTAACATTTTTCCAGAGTAAGTGGAACATTTATAGATGTGCCGCCTTTCCATAGAGAATTCTAATTGAAAAGTAGTTAAAAATTAAAACCCGAGATATCTAGGGAACTTTTTGACAGCTAAATCATCACCATCATCATCATCCGAGCGGTCAGTCCGGCTTCTACAAGGTCGGCTTTCCGACTCATTTTCCTCCATTTCACCCGGTCTTGGGCATCCTCGCGTCGTAAGCCTTTTTTTGGTTTTATCTCATAACTTCAATAAAGAAAGAAATAAAAGACATTTATAACACATAGCATACCACGACACAATAACAGTTAAAATTATAGACAACGGAAACATTAATATCTAAAACAATACGTAGCCCCTCATGCCACTGTCGGTGCCGCGGCGGCCAGCGTAAATGGTACCCACTCAGCATGAGCTGTGAGGCGCAAGAAGCGACTCAAAGCGCTGATATTCTGTGGACCAACTTTTAGGTACGTCACGGGCGTCCAATATAGCAATATGATGAATCCTAGTGAAACGTTACTTACTATTAAATTAAAGAGCATAACATTTTACGTCTAATAAAGGCCGTACCATAGCTTAAAAATTCTGTAAATGTAGTAAAGAACCATGGCCAAAAAACCAAGATTTTCCCCAACTTAGTAAGAAACTGAAATTGTTTTAAACGTTTGTAGTTAGGCTCTAAATGCAGTAGTTCGAAATAGTTCTCTTATAAATATCTCTAACTATTGGGATTGTTTTAAAACTTGAAACAGCCAGCCCGTAAAACTGTAAAGTTTTTGGAATAAATAAATAAAAATCGCTATTAATGCTCTTTAAATAAACATGTCCCAATTTGGGACTCCCAAGTCCGTCCCATCCAAGTTTTATTTTCCAACAATAGCAGCTGGGGCGTCAGCGACTATCATAATTGATATAAAAGGAATGTTTCTGTTAATCCTCTTTCAATCCGACATTGTGCGGTACCATAATGAGTCTAACACAACACGACCGGCGTTTTTGATACTTTCAAACCATCGCATTGTTAGACCATCATTGAACCATCAAACTATCATAGAATGGAGTCGGGAAATCACGTCTGATTATTATAATTATTTAAATAAACGATTATTTTTAATGATATTGGACTTTGTGGGGTTTTTGTCCGGTTGTTTCGGATGTTTTGGTGTTTTTGCTCGCGTATAGAGCAATAGCGGTTAGTTCGTCTTTTTAAACTTATAGATTTACATTTCCACTGTATTAACGTCCACTTAAAAATGTAGACGTAACCAAAATGTACATTCTTCCACCACTGCGCGCTGTACAGGTATGTTCACTGTTAAATAACTATTGTGTAATAAAACTACTTAGTTCTACCATAAATTACGAAATATACCATCACGATACATACACGAAAAAATATCTATCGGCTCCAGCGACAGTTCAACCTGTCTCAAGTTCGTAGCGAGGTTAACCAAGGTCTTACGCTGGGTACCTCGCTTCACCAACGGTATTACGGGGTACGCCCAATAAGTGGCGAACTCGTTGCGCAATAAAAAAGAAATTAAAATAATTAAAAGACAAATAAAATAAAAAAACGAAATGTAACAAACGACGTAGCGCGTAGCGGCCCGTAGAACGCGTAGACCTGTACAAAAGACATCAACGGGAGTACTTCGGTACTGAGTCGTCAATGTGACAAACTCTCCTGCAGATGCTTTGTTTACTGGTCATGCAGTAAAAGTGGCTAAAGTTTATATACGCTCGTACGTTTATTAACCACCGACTTACAGCAAAATTCGACAGTATCCGACTAGTAAGCGAATTCGAATCCCACTACGGCCTTTGGCAGATCAGGTTATTACAGTGGACAGGCCGACAGGCGACACGGGACCTGACCAGACTGGATCATGGTTACACATTCAGCTGCCTGAATGTGCAAGTTTCCCAATGTTTTCCCTCACTCGGTCAGTGTTCAAGTAATGCACAGAAAGTAGAAAAGAGTAATTGGTACATGGCGGCACTAGGCTTCGAACACGATATTTCGGGGTACGAGTCGAACTCCTTAACCGTTAGGCAAGCGACGGTGTAATCTATTACGGGCTAGTATTATCACATTATTGTAGTATTGGCCGCGTGGTGTCCGGCACACTTACATCCGGTTTACCCTCGTGGCAAAATATCTAGAGTCTCTATAGGCAGGAAAATGGGCAGCAAAATTTTCCATTGTTAAATCTATAACACTGCGATATTCAACCCGTCTGCCAAGCGTGGAGATTATGGCAATATGGTGGTTGTCCACCGCTTTCGTGGTTGAGGCCCGACTGTTATGGGCTGATATGATGATGATTAGCATATAAAAAGAAAACTAGCTTTTCTCTGAGAGTTTTTCATGAATATCATGAACTTTTCGTTTGGACAGTATTAAGGTCTACGTCAGCTAGTGAAACCATATGAACCAAACTACTATTTAAGAATACACCTTCAACTACACCAAACACAGTATTTTTACCACGAGTGTGAAAGAGAGGAAATACGAAGCTAGCCAGGCCAGCGGGCTGCATTAGCTGGTCTGTAATCAACGCGCCGGTCTCTCTCTAATCATGTCGCGCCGCTTTTCGGGAGTGCTTAGTCTGTCCGTATGTCATAGTTATAGATAGGTATATATAGTATTCTGTGCTCTGTATGGTGTGAGAGCGTTTACGTACCACATTGCATCCATGTCGAATCAGAGGAGACAAGTGTTCGAGTGTTGACAAAGTACTAAATACGTAAAAGTTCAGACCAAGTACCTGTACATAGATACTGAAATATTTTCTATAAAACTTAACCGATTTTAATTAAAGAAAGCCAAGTATTAACTCAATTAAACTGGCTTTCAAATCATGAAAACCGTATCAAAATCAGTCAATCCGTTCGGGAGCTACGATGCCACAGCCAGACATACAGATCCATACAGATACACACTTCAAACTTACCTATATCACCGCTCTCTTTTTAGGGGGGTAAAAATATGTCTTAGTAGATATTATAGTCGACAAAGTCTTCTCAGACGGTCTAGAACTTAATATAACTTGTTCTTAACCGAACCTCTGATCTGATCTGATGATGCAGACGGAAGATGGCCATAGAACCCCTAAGCTACGCACCCCTTAGGTAGACCCATCGAGTTTGGCCTCGTTTGGTTAGGCTTGACACTCTGACTGATCTTAGAGAACTTGCGAATTGTCTTAGATCAAAACCGCATACCTTTTCCATCTTACATTCTTTTATTTTTAGTCATATTTATCAAAACATTACGTTATCTTGATCGACTAACACTCGAATCGATGTGCCAATCGGAAATTCGGCACACAGGCAAACCAAAGCTACGAAAGTAGGCATGTTACACACATTTCAACACGAAAGCAGACTCGATTTAAAACGTGACAAAAAATCCTGTAAACCAGATTAATTGATTAGACAACAACCAAACCCGATCAGATCACTATCAAGGCTGCTGAGTCAGCACCGCCGGCGCCCACAGATCTCTGATGAAATAATTGACACCAAGCTCCATCAGCCAAACAAAAACTATGACAAAAAACCTTCCCCGAAACTTGGAGGGGAACGAAAAAATTAAGTGCAAAGTGTTGATTGGATGATACGTTTTTTGTCTAGTGTTAATGGTCACACGGCATATGTTAGCTGTTGAGTTATTGCGATGTTTGTCAGATCGTTTGGCTGAAAATATTGGGTTGCTTACAAGTATGTACACATGTACTTAGTGGGTTGGCTTCTGCTCCATATTCATCCAAAGTTAAGGCTGTTTCTCCCGAGCGCAGTCCATTCAAACGTAGTTTGATGATATTTTCAATATTACGCTATCAAAGACAATGAAATTGCGCTTGCGGTTTGTCAGATTATCGTTAAAATATATTGTTTCAAAATTACACAGTATTTAAAATTTGTATGGCATCTGTAATAGCCATTACTTACAAATAAATATTTGAATATATTCATATTCATATTTATTTATAGTAGATATTATACATACATCGTCATAATAATAAATGATATAAAATTAACAATAGTTAACTTCAACAATCAAAATACAATTTAAATAATTAATTTACGAATAATAATCATTGGCATGTCATATTAAAGAATTCGAGTTATTCTGATAGAAATGTCAAAATTATACATAATAAAGTCAATTTAAAAATATTAAAATAGTTATGAAATCAATGTAGGTAATCAATTACAATAAAATGTCAAAAAACATAAAAAAACAAACATGTCAAATAAAATAATCGATTTCAATAGATGTCAACACAACCACAAAGCCAACAGCGGAGGGGAATGAAGGGCATCACTCATCAATGAACTCTTTTACAGAATAATATGCTTTTTTAATTAACATACTTTTTAATCGTTTGAGGAAGCCGTACTCAATCTTGCTCCCGCAATATATTAAGCAGTTTGGAATTACCACCTACTAAAATAGAAAAGGGATTTTTACTTTAGGCATAGGTAGCGTGGGTAGGCTTCCCACTAGGTGGACTGACGATCTGGTAAAGATCGCTGGTATGCGGAACGTACAAGACAAGCCTTAGGGTTATTGTGGTAAGTGTTAGAAAAATATGCGAGATAGGCAGTTTAATATTCACAGAGTTTCGAACTGGGTGTAGAAATACGCACCCATGGCGAATGGGACCATAATTCGTATTGTGGCTAATGCATGAATAAAAAAATACCGCTACAGATAAGTACCGAAAATTTAGTTGCATTAAACAAAATTGCCGCAACAGCCAATTTTTGTGTAAAAACTAACACACCGCAGTTATTTTCCTTTCACATCGAACTGCCCGGTAAAAAACAAGTAATAAATCTCTTTGGTGAAAAAAACGAAAAAATTAAAAGCCCCCGTCCAGCCAGTCCACGCTGGGATTGTTATAGAAAGTGTGATTTCGGATTTCGAAGCGGTAATTTTGTGTGGAAACTAGTCGATTAGTGTGAGTGGTGTCGGCATGACTATTAGCTGGTTACGACCGCCCCGAGAAGCCGTTTCCTAAAACATTCGGCAGCCGAAACTGGCGAATCATTCCTTCCATTTACGCCTCAAACTGCGGTCGCGGTGTAGTCAACTTTTGGCTTAAACTAAAATGTTTTTTTTTGTTCGTCAAATATTTCTAAAATAAGTTTTGGTGCTGTTGTTTCCGATAGATAAAATGATAGATGAATATTAACCTCTTTCATTTAGAGGCTACCTACAGTTGTCACAAAAGAAGTCCCGCGGAAGCCCCAAGAAGCGATGGGTTGACTCGGCGAGTAGGATGCATGGGCCAATGGCTTACGACGCGAGGATGCCCAAGACTAGCAGCAGAGCAGAAAGTCGGAAAACGGACTTTGACAGAAGCCGGGACTACCTTGGATGATGATGATGATGTCGTACAAGGCGACTAATTACGACAGCGACTTCCCGGGTGTTGCGTGTTTGTGGGTACTGTTTGTGGGTGGCGGTATCACGCACCATGAGGTGACCCACTTGCTCGATCGCCTCCCTCTCTTGTTAGGACTCCTGTAAACCAGAAAATGGGCAAAAGCGTTTTCAACAGTGCGACGTATTTTACATAGGTATCTTCCAATATCTTGTAAGATATGTGCAAGTTCCCTTTTCCTATTGTCCTTTCTACATACTACTCTCAATTCTTACTTAAGTAATTGCTTTAATTTTTCTGTATAAACGTTTGTGTAGAATACTGATAGTTGTGACGATATTAAAAACCGTACAGCCAATGAAAAACATAATATAAACTGTTGCCAAAGGTTTTGCGCCGCCGCAGAATTGCGCTCGGCGGCACAACAAAAATGTTTGGTTGTTTACCGCTGCCACAACACGCAACCGCAGATACCATCTCACACCACACCGAACTTTTGTGTCGAAAGTTTTTAACTCGCGATACCAATCTTTTTGTTCGATAGTCAAATGGCTTTGTTTTCCACTTTTCCTTCCTTTTCGAAGCCTTGAAGGTAACCTCGGAGGAAGGAACGAAACGTCGTAGGGAAAGAACGATTTTACAAGCTTTCATTTAGTTTCACATGTCCCCATGTTTGTTCGTACAACTTGCAAGTTTTATTATATACCACTAACAAACAAACATACGTCCTGCCTAATGGTAAGCAGTCACCCACGCGTTGCCAACCCCGTAAAAACCTTTTCACCCCTTCAAGTTAAATTTGACCTTTTCACGCTTTCTGATTGAGATGACATTTTGCACACTCATGTAAGTTCGGTGACAATGCAATGTTATGAACCATCGAACTAATCTGATGATGGAGGCGGAAGGTGGAAGGAACTCCTAAACTACGCATGGTAAACCAATAAAGTTCGGGCTCGTTTGATTAGACTAGACAAATACTCTGACTGATTATAGAGAACGCGCAACAAAAGCTTGCTATGACAAAAAAAAAATTTGAACTTATTTTATGATGTATATCTACAGACTCTGGCAAGAGCATCGGTGGCCGAGCGGTTACAGTATCCGACTCGTAAGCCAGAGGTCCCGGGTTCGAATCCCGCTCCGGCCATGTACCAATGACTGTTTTCTGAGTAATGTACATTAGTTGAATACTAACCGATGCTCTTACGGTGAGGGAAAACATCGCGATAAAACCTGCACATTCAGGCGACTGGATATGTAACCATGATCCAATCTGGTCAGGTTCCCCTGATAGCAGGGTCATGATGGCAGTCGCTCCACTATATGCCAAATCCTGGATCATGGTCAAGGTGGACCCCGGGCCCTCTTTCTCGAGAGCACAACCAGGACATTAACGCCAAGATGATGATAATGAGCTACAGACTCTGGCAGGTAGCTGGGTGACAATCAGAATCAAATATGCCTGCAGTAATTATTTTTTGTGTTTCGGTTTGAAGGAAGAGGCATATTAGTTCTCACACTGATAACGCACATGCAGTTCAAGAGTCTGTCCAAAAAGTCAAGTTACTTGAGTAATTATTGTGAATGAAACATGATGTAAACAATACGATCTCGCCTACATCGTAGAGCTCAATAGAATGTCACTATAGCTACGCGACCTCCCGAAAAAAACTAAAGGTAGAACGTGTTGCTTCCTTCAGATTTTAATCACCCTATAATACCCTAATTTTCTTTACATTCATCATCATCATCATCATATCAGCCAGAAGACGCCTACTGCTGGGCATAGGCCTCCCCCAGAGATCTCCACAAAGGCCGGTCCTGTGCTTTTCGCATCCAGCTGGTACCTGCGATCCTTACCAAGTCGTCAGTCCACCTTGTGGAAGGCCTACCCACGCTGCGTCTTCCGGCACGTGGTCGCCACTCGAGAACTTTACTGCCCCATCGGCCATCTGTTCTTCGAGCTATGTGCCCTGCCCACTGCCACTTCAGTCTGGCAATCCTTAGAGCTATGTCGGTGACCTTGGTTCGCTTGCGGATCTCCTCATTTCTGATTCGATCACATTACATTAAACCTAATATAATATAACAATAAAAATTACTAATCAAAGCTTATTACACGCTGGTTGCACGCCGCCGTAGCCCCCGCACCACGGCGACTATAGAATAACAATAATGTACCCACTAATATAGTTTAAGCTCTTACTGACACATTTCTATGGATTGTGGTCCGTTATTGTTAAATGCTATGGGTGCAAGACAACTACTTACTTACTTTCACTTACACCACAGATTTAATAATTTCTCTACTAATTGCGTGTACTTTAAACAACAACTGTAATTAAAATTCATCACTTACTGTCAGGCCGGAAATCGAACCCGGGACCTCTGCGTAGGAGACCGGCATGTTGCCCACTGTGAATAACTTGGGAATCTGTTGCATCTGAGCAGGTGAGCTTTTACCAGCAGCCATTTGGAACAGTATACCCACTTAAAAATCTAGCAAGAACTCTAGGAGTAGGTATTGTAGGTAAGCTTCATGTAATTCCGTAATCAGGTGTAATCAGGTCAAGCTCTCTGTCAAGCCTGAGGACTCCGCCTGGGTGAGTATCACCGCCTTAACTATTTCTGCCGCCAAGCAACAATGCTTGCATTGTTGTGTTCCGGTTTGAAGGTTTTGGTAGATAGCGAAATTACAGATTTTCAGGTTCTGCATTTTTGTTACCTGCAATCTAAATGCTTGAATTGTAGATATTATGGGCGACAGTTGCCGCTTACCGTCAGGTGGGCTGTCTGGGGAGTCACTGAGTAGCATAAAAAATCCACATCTACAAAAACGCCCATCACACCAACCGTGCAACACGTTACTACATCAATGACAAAAGCACACGGATACAGCGGTTATTAAAGTTTTTTCCTCGCCCTGAATATTTATAGGCAGAGCAATTTCACTAAAAGCAACGAATTATTATGAGCAGGGGAACGCCGGGGAGTGGTTCTGTTACACACAAGTTGTCGGTTACAAGTTTCGTACTGCACGCTTAGGTTGCAAAAAAATTATAAGAAAATAGGCTTGTAATAAATCTACCTACCTCGAGAGCCGGTACGATAAAAAGTCGTGCAAGGTCTATGTTTTTTTTTAATGGTCTAGGGAGGAACATGGACGGACGGTCCACCTTTCGGAAAGCGGCCTTTGAGGTAGGTACCTGTAGACATGCCTTATTTATGTCGCAAGTTTCCAGCTATAATCTATCTATCTTTATCTATACATGGTATAAAACAAACACGCTTACCGCCATCTGCCCCTATGTATCAATCTTTTAAACTGCGCAACGGATTTTAATGCGGTTTTCAACAATAGATAAAGTGATTCAAGTGGCAGGATTTTAATGAAAAAAGGGTAGGTAGGGGTAAAGTAGGTGTATGGTAGGTGTAGAGGAGATATAGGGTAGGTGTAGGGTAGGTGAAGGGTAGGTGAAGGGTAGGTGTGGGTAGGTGTAGGGTAGTAGGTGTTGAGTAGATGTAGAGCAGGGGTAGGGCTGGGGTATGGTAGGGGTAGGAACGAAGTCGCGCCGGGTCCTAGTAATAAATATAATGAAAGTTTATGTGTTATTAAAAATCCAGTACCCTCGCCGTATGACCGCCAGCTGACGAATTCGCACATCCTTCTAATTTATATTACATAGGATAAAATAAAGTCGGTTTTGGCACCAAAATCCATCGATATTTTTTGGAAATCGATGTTTTTCTTTCGATATTAATCGAACGTCGATACTTGAACCGATGTTACCACCGATCATCCCTAAAGGCTAGGACGTGAAAGCCTGGCCATCACTTCACTACACCGCATTACACCGCCGCATTCACATTGGTCCGTGCGATTGGCCGGGCCGCACATAACGGGCACATAACGCCGGCCGGTGTGTGTTTAAGTGGTGAACGCGGCCGGAGCGAGCGGCGACCGCCCTGTAATTACGAGATCACTGCGATAGCGATGCTTTTATCTCAGACACTCTTCCATTAAGCAAATATACAGCTTCGTGGCCGTAATTATAGGCCACACTATTTTCCAACTCCAGAAACAATTAGACATATTTTCGATAAGGCGAAAATAATAATTACTCACGCCCCAGACGCCATTTTTGGTCGGTGCGTACGGGAGTGCTAATGGTCGGTGTGTGAGAGGCAAATATTTTCGCTTCCGCAACCGACGTTTTATCTCAGTTTATAATGTAGGAGCCATTGTGCCGCACAGAGAGGCGGAAACAACAGACAATTTGGTGCGTAATTATGTTTGAACAGATAAAAACACTGAGATTAACCGATTGTTATCGGTACAACATAAAGTGACTAACTTTGGGGGCCGTGAATAACTTATCTGCGCAGCAGTGGCTTGTGACCGGTTTGAGGTGGCTTCGATTCGATTTCTTTTAAAAAGCAGCAATAAGTATTACGTAGACTTCTATGGATATCTATATCTAGATACCTGGCATATAACAAACGTACAGGCATCGCGGGCATTTTTACCGGCCACTTGCAAGATGTGGAATGAGCTCCCAAAGTCTTTCCTCCGAGCTGTAAAATGGGGTTCTTCAAAAGTCATGTCTCCAGGTACCTCAGAAACGGCACTCTTGGACGACGGTGGCCGCTTTCCATCAAGTGGACAGAAAGATTGTCTTTTACAAAATACATAGATTTAGTTAGATCCTACAACCTGGACTCCTGCAAGGCCAGAGTGAATAGTCTGTTTCAAGACAAGCATGCTCTACCCTCGGCCGCATCGTCGCTTCCCATTAGGCGAGATGGCGATAAAACGCCTGCGTAATCAATTATTTTTAAAAATTACATAAAGAAAGACAGCATAACCTCATTACAACGTAACCTACTTCCGAATCCTGGGAAATTGGGGCGAATAATCCAAAATTAACGCTGTCATTAAGTGGAATCGCGTGCCAAAGCGGCGGGCGCTGCGACGCTGCAGCCAGCGCTTTGTTGGCTAATTTACGAATTAGCCATGCGCGATGAGAGCGCAGCCCACTCAAGCGCGGTAATCCAATTCATTAGCCGCGCTGGGCCGCAGTCTAACTTGACCATTGTGCTTGACGCCACGGAGAGACTTAGTAGGGACACCGCCGAGCGAACTTGTGATGGTTTCAAAAATTAAACTTAAGTACATAAGTAGATATCTATACATAGTACTCACGCCGTAGACTTGCATCCCTCACGGACTTGCAACCACAATCCCGACACACTTATTTAGTCGTTACTACTCTCATATGTTCCTATTGATACGTACACGCCAATTGAAGAGACCCGACTTGATATTCATCAAACTTATTTAAATACCTGAGTTTTCTAGTTTAGCATCATCTACCGTCAACAGTTAACGCTAAGATGCAGGTCTTACAGTTACTTTACAGCAGGGCTATCAGTCCAACATGTATTATTCCATTTTGATTAGGTAGAAATAAATAATAATAATACCTAATACAAATGAACATCCAGAATGAACAGATGGCCGATGAGGCAGTAAAGTTATTGAGTAGCGACCACGTACCGGAAAACGCAACGTGGGTAGGCCTCCCAGTTAGTGAACCGAAGACCTGATAAAGATCGCAGGTACCAGCTGGATGTGGCAGGCACAGAACCGGCCTTTGTGGAGACCCATGGGGGAGGCCTATGCCAAGCAGTGGGCGTCTTTCGGCAGATTTGATGATGATGAATACAAATGAAGTTTCAAAAAACCTTGACACGATGTGATCATCCATTTTAAGCAATAAATTTTAAAATTTCAATTACACCTACCCCGATGGGGTGACTTCTTATCGATACCCATCATAAAGTGTCAAAAAGAGCGAAACACCCGCCCCGTTAATTAGTTTAGCACGGCATTCGCGAAGGTGTGGGGCGCAGCGTATCGGTGTCACCATTACACCTTGCTCGGCACACAACACTAACGTTATTTGGACGCTGCTAATGGAGTAAGTGCTTCGCAAATGGCGCCGGCCACGTAGCTTTTAATGCAATCTCGCGCCCTTTGTGCCGGGAATTGGCGCAATCAATCTATTTAGACGCTACACTTTGTTTCGCCAACACAGGCACTAGCCGCGCGCTACCGCATAGGGGCTTTTAGTGCCGGCGAAATTGCTGGCGGCCTTTTTGCTGCGGCGCGCTGATTTTATACCTCCATTTTTGTATCGGACTACGGACGTGTCCTGGTTACGGTGAGGGTATTGTGTGAAGCCATGTTCGAGGGTATTATGTGAGTGACGATCACGTTAAACTATATTGGATAATTCTGTTATGGTACTACTGTAGCAAAAAACGAAAGAGAATTGAAAAACACATAAATATTATACTCGCCTACTTATTATAATTTTTAGTTTAAGATCTTGTATAGAACCGTGTAATCTGTTGGTTTAAACCTGAATTACACAGCCGAAAGACATCTTTTGGACATCATTCTTTCATAAAATAAATAGGATAAAATTTTAATAATTTTTTTTTGGGTAAATGGGAAAGTACAGGGTCGCAATATTACCGTCGCAAAACAGGTATTGGGAGAAGGTGGTTGCCTTCCGCCAGGAGGCGATATTGCAAGTGTCGGTCCAGCACAAGCAGTGCTGGACATCCGCCAGTACTCGTACACATAAACCTGAACTATCTTTGAAGTCCTGTGGTGTTCCCCAATAAAAGCGACTGACGACAAGGACGTAGTGTAGAGTAGGGTCCATTATTGGACGGCCACGTCACTCCCCCTCCCTGGCGTGATATATTTCGAAGATTTCCCCTCCTCAAAAAGGTATAGGATCGCCACAGGTCGCTATAAAATTTCATCTATCCTCCGTTGACGAAACAGGAGGCTGACATAAGCCTGACAATGTAATCTGTCAACAAGTTATCAATACAAAGGGCTCTATGGCAAATAGCATGTCGGGCCAACTAGTTTTTAGTAAAGTATTAAATAAACATAGGAATACAATAATTTTTAAGTAAAGAAAAAGATAGCGAGTTATAAGGATGAAAAGGTCATTTTACTTTGATCCCGAATTATTGCCGCGTAAGTTTACCCTTCAACGACACAAAATTCCTAAATCCGTAGGTTGTAGTTGAACACATTATCGTAGTTATTACGTATGTGGAACGTAAGAATAGAGTGTGATCACTGCCAACCCCTTCGGGGAAAGGTTTAACATTATCTATGTATGGTTAGGTATACCTACAGTTCAGGGCATGATAGTTTTAGTTCCAAGTGGTGGTTAAGGACACATTCACACTGACTGACTGTAGAAAGGCCCTTTCATTTCCACCAACGCTGCAAGTTTACCCAGACAGGTCTATAATGGCACCTGAAAGAAGTACGAGTATTCTGCTTGCGTGATTGTCAAAACTATCTTATACGTATCTACTCGCATAGCAAAATAATATGATTACCTTTCAGATTTGACCGATCAGCCGCTGCCCAACAGTAACAATGCAGATTTAAATGCGGCACCATTGTGGATGACGGAAGACGATGTCACTCCTGGGGTCCGAATCATCGAGCTCAACTCTTCCGGGAACCCACAGACACCGGACGACGAAGACTCTTGGAGTCACGTATACCCTGAGCAAGAAGGTTTCCAAGCGAACCAGGTGGCAAGGGAAAGGCACCGCTTGGGAAACGACACGAAAGAATACCCGGATTATTCCTTCAGCTTCTACGACAACGGGACTCAAGAAGCCCAAGACAGCGCTTACAGTCCCCGTATGAACTGCTTCACGATAATAGACAAGCGATTCGCGGATAGCTCGGATGATAGTGAGGACTGCGCGCGCACCGGGACGCCGCGCGACAGTATAGTACACGATTGGGAAGAAAACGAGGACCAAAGCGGTCTCTACAACCCTGACCCTCAGCCAGAAAAGCACACGATATGGATATACTCCTTCAAAAACAAGCGTCTTTTATCTGACGACGATTATATGCTAGTCAACATACCCAGTGAGGAACCCAGCTCCACTTCTGGGGTAGAGGAGCTTGAGCAACCGAGAAACGAGAGGGTAGCGACACCGATTCGGCCCTCATACGTGCCCAGGCTCATGCTTCCCCTATCGCCCGTGCTGCCCACGCTCGCAGAGGAAGCGAGCGAGCCCAAACCGCCGTCACCTGTGTATACGGACCACTCTAAAGAAACTCTCAAGCCAAAGTCTGTCAACAACTGGTGCAGACAAGCGAACGACAGTGGCATTTCGGTTTTCGAACGCAAGAAGTATAGCTCCAAGCACGTGACGCAGTGGTTATCCCTCTCGCCCAGGGACAAGAAGAGGATATTCAAGAACGTGGCACCTGTCCACTTATTCGTGGACACCCCTCGGAGTCCCGCCATGAGTAGCAACGATCGAGCGCGGAGCGAAGTCGAAACGCGAGAGCAGAGCACCGAGACCTCGGATTGCGTGGAAGCAAACGTGACGCAGAAGAGGAAAGCTATGGTGAAGCAGCTGCGGGCGGTGCTGAATGGGGAGAGCGGGTCGAGGCCCGAGACGCAGAGCGCCTCCACGCGGTCCCCGAATGCCTCCCGATGCAGGGACAAAGCCACAGAGACGGGAATCCAGCAGGAGCTCGAAGACCGAGGGGACTACAGAAGATTGGACGAGTACTACCACCGGCCCCAGATACGCTTCAGCCCAAAGCCCATCTCCAAACAGTCTATGACGCAGCCAGTACGCAACGTCTCCCGGACGAATTGGATGGTAGAAGATTCGGAGTTGGCCGACGATGTGGAGCAGCGGGTGCGGGGCCGGCCGAGGGTGGAGTACACTGGGGAGAATATGGTGATCCGGAATACGTCGCTTCTCCAGCCCACGCGATGGGCTCCCTATCTGCCCATCTCCGGGTCCCCCCCGTCCATGCGCCTGTCGCTGGCGTCCGAAGCGACCACCGCCGCCTCCCAGTCCTGGTTGCTCCGCCTCGCCACCTGCTTCCGATGCTGCAAGTGATATAGAACCAACGGGTGTAACGTAGAGAGAAATAAAACGAATCGTCTCTTAGAGAATTGGCGAATTTATTAAATTCAATCACTATCGACTTCCAGTAATTGAAGTAATTACACAAAATAAACCTGCTCAGGTAGGTAGGTACTTTGCGAAAGAGAACTTGTTCACGACACAATACATCAGCATATTTATGTACATTGTTTTATACTATCACATTATGTCTGCGGCCGCGCGGCGGCGGCGCCTTCGGCAGCTCTCGCGGGGGCTCGGTCGGAATGTATGGCCGCTAGCGCCGCCGCGGCCGCACTAAAAACTAACCATAAATTATTGTAAAATGCATCAACATATGCCACTCAGGATCCGTTGTAAAGACATTATCACACTATAGTACATGTAGGTATAAATATATTACCAATATTTTTCCAAGCTTCAAAAATACATAATTAAATTGAATTGTCAACAACTGCGGTAAATATTTCAATATGAGTATTAATAATCCTATACGTAACAGTTTTTATTCATTTCTCGAAGGCAAATTGAATACTATTATTAAGTAGAATATGCATCGGCTTCATACGCCGTTGAGCGTTAATGATTTGAATTCATTAGATTTTTTAAATTCTTGGTGCAAAAATCCGTGTTGTACTACAACAAAAAAATACTAGCTTCAGCCCGCAACTGCCGCGGTATCAACCGCAAAACCATTCAAAAATCTTCCCCCAGCCCCCTACACAAATTTCATCAAAATCAGCACAACAATTGCCCAGACAGACAACTAAACAAACACAAGTTATCATAATAAAGCAGGCTTGACACATTTCATTAAAAGTTCAGTTAAAATAAATTAAAGTAGGCACGATATTTCTTCACATATAGACTATTAAAAACTAGGCACACTAAATTTGAGACCAGCTCAATTAAAAACCTAGGAATGCTGTTATTTAAAGTTATTACTGAAATGGTACTGTTTCGAGACTACAAGTTGCACGAACTAAATAGCGACGTGGAATACAAAGACTTTGAAACATGATGGCAGCTTTTAAACATTTGATACGATTTAATTGGATTGATCATTTTATAATCTGATCTAGACTGAGGTAAAAATGGGCCACAAATCAATACCTAAAAAGTAAAAAGGCTCCAACGCCTACTTTCAAGTCCTGTTTGGAACATATCAGTCTATTACAGCCCATTTTCAAACTCTGTATCTAAATCGTTATCAACTATATAGTTCTCGTCAATGTTTGAAAAAAAAAAGGTGACCACTCTACTGTTCTGCTCTCAAAATAAGGCAAAAATCCAGCGTCGTCATAGATATTTCCTTGATTTCCTTCGTTTGACTCGTCCAATCATATTCACAATTCATTTTATCAGCACTTTCAAGTCTGACAACTAACGCCCTCTAGCGGTAAAACTCTGGAGCTTTTTATACACGTTACCGCCGACACTCGACCGCGAGATCTACAATAGCCACCACACCATTGCCAAATACGTCTAATATTGCAACCATTTCAAAGGGGTACTTCAATAAAAACCCATAATAAAAAAAACGATCGATCAAAAACTAGTCAATCACCGAAACTAATAACAGCGCCATCTGTGTCAAACTCGGCGTACTAGGGAGAAGCTGGAAACTTCTTCGCGTCCGCAGGGTGCCGGGAGGGGCGCGGGGGGGGCGCAGGCGGTTCGGTAGGAGGTCGGTAGGTGGCGGTGCTTCGGTAGTCACGAGTCGGTGGGCATGGCGGGCTCGCGTCTGATGTAGAACAGTATGTAGGGCTTGCAGGACGCCACGGCCTCGGCATCGGTCGCGCGTACTGTTTGGTCGTTGAAGTGGAACCACTGCCCCTCGTTGGTCGCGAACGCTGTGTAGTGGCCGGAGCCGGCGCTGGAAATATATTGTTTTTCAATATGCGGACGAAGAAAAGGATATATAAATAACAGTGAAACACAAGAGTAATTTCAGAAGAGGAGATTTTTAGCGGTGAGATCGCATTGGCTTGCGATTTTTTCGCTAAACGGAGTGATCCTACGCTTAGGCGCTGTTCTAATTGGCAACGGTCGTGCGACCATAGCCGGAAACCTCTAAGCCGCCCGTCGTACGACCATGGTCGCACAATCGTTGCCAATTAGCACAGCGCCTTGAGACTGCGCGTCGACCAATGACATTCAGCGACGCCTATTTCTCCCCCCACCGCAAAACGGCGACAAATGTTTAGAACAAAATCGTGCTCACTCGCTCTCCACGAAATGTTACTCCATGGTGGAAGAAAAAACATGTCCTCCATAAGACCTTCCAACACGCCATCGTCTCCCATCCCACTCACCCAGATCCATGGTGTACGATCACAGCAGCCAGGTCGTACAGCTGTCCGCCGCGCGCCCCGCGGGCCCCCGCCCCCGCGCCCCCGCACGGCAGGAACCGGGACATGTCCAGCGCACGAACCGGGAACGATACGCTCGTATCCACTTTGGTCCTGGAGAAGAATACAGGCATGGTCATGTTTTACAGGTATATTGGAGCCCCCACGTAATGGAGTTTTTTTTATGGCATGCTGGCCACTTGATGGGAAGTGGTCACCACAGCCTATAGACACTAGCAACACCAAGAGCATCGCCAATGCGTTGCCCACCTCTATAACACGTTGCCCTGGCAGCAAAAAGGCAAATGCCACTCCACTGCCAAAGCCCCAAATCCCCACCCCATGGAGCACTGGAGACCTTACTCACCGGCAGAAACACAATATTATTTAAAAGAGTATTGTTTAGCTGCAGTATTCTGTAAGGTGGAGGTACTTCACAAGTCGGGCGGCTCCAATTCGAACGGGATACCCCGCTATGCCCTCTCTTACGACCCCCGCTCCCGATCTGCCGCGGTCTGGGTACTACTGGATACGTGGACCCTCTAGTGGTGTCCACACGAAGATTCGAAAGAACGTTTCTCGCTCGTACGATTCCGATGTGAAATGAGCTCCCGCCCCAGTGTTCCCTTTGGACCACTCAAGATGTCGGTCAAGAGGTATATTAGAGGTCTTCTTAGAGGCGGGCAAACGCATTGGTAGCGTTGGTGTTGCTGATGTCCATAGGCGGTGACCACGCACCAACAGGGGGCGTCCCATGAGCTCTTATAGCAGGACCTCAACGGAACTGCCCTGCTTAGAACGAGACAAGCTTACGGGACAGCGCTATATATGTCACATAAGCTTGTCTCCATCTAAGCAGGGCAGTCCTGTTTAGGTCCTGCTAAAAGAGCTCATGGTAAGCCCCCAGGTGGCCCAATTGCCTGTTTGTCTGTCGTATTACACAAAAAGAAACACTCATAATGAGTTCATATACACACATTTTACAAACAGGTTCAAAATCAAACCTAGCTTAAAAAAAATTAACTCACCGGAAATAGTTGTGCCAGCGGAACCGTTTCAGATGCAGACAGAGAACGTTGGGCAGGCGCCGGATCCAGAACTGCTTGGTGGACTTCTGCTTGCATTTGCAGCTGTTGCAGAAGTAACGCTCCGTGTCTGCTAGCTCCTCCACCTGGGGTGAGTAGCAAGGCGTGTCATCATCATCATCATCATCATCATCATCATCTTGGCGTCAATATGCCGGTTGTGCTCTAGCGCGCGAGGGCCCGGGGTCCGGCCTCACTATGATCCTTTAGCAGATCAGAGAGTGTAAGTTTTGCTTCGATTTTACTTTACTATCGCGTTTGCGTTTACGTGAATTTTACTATGGGGTGCACGAAAGGAGCCTCCCCGAGTGGCGTGATCGAATCGTTCCCTGTGATTCCGACGCCCGGCGCACCCTGGTAACAGTTAGATCCGGTAACGCAGGGTCTAGCTGGCAAATCCTTTCACCACGATGGACCTAAACACGAGTACCTTTCAGAGCTCAGCACCTCGGCGTACAAATGAAACGCCTCAGTCTAGGCATCTCCTCTCCAAGCCAGCGCTAACTGTAGTCTCTATAAATATAGAAGGTTTCTCCAATGAGAAATCTGAAGTCTTATCGGAGCTATGTCGCACAACCAGATGTGATATCCTGTGTGTTCAGGAAACTCACAGAGATTCGTCACAATCAAGCCCATTTGTTGAAGGCATGACTTTAGTTGGTGAAATCCCCCATTCAAAATATGGGAGCGCAGTTTTCTCCAGACAGAATATCCATATAAAATCTGTATGTCATTCAAACCACAACACAATAGAAATTTTAACCGTGGAGTTGGACAACTGCACTATCTCCTCTGTTTACAAACCCCCTGGACAACCGTTTAGCTTCCACAAACCGCAAAATTTTGACTACCACTCGACCAAAATAATTGTTGGTGATTTTAATAGTCACAACGTCACATGGGGATACCGAGAAAATAATCCTGATGGACTAGCAGTAGAAGAATGGGCTGACGCGCTAGACCTAACTTTGATTCATAACGCCAAAGCACCCGCTTCGTTTAACAGCTTTCGCTGGAGGAGGGGCTATAATCCGGATATAATATTTGTAAGCTCATCCATCAGCCAACAATGTCATAAATCTGTTTGCCCACCAGTACCAAGAAGCCAACATAGGCCTATAAGATGCACAGTCCAAGCCATTATTAGGCCAACAGAAGTGCCTTTCAGACGACGCTTCAATTACGCAAAGGCCGACTGGACTAAGTATTCGGAAAGTATTGACAAAGCTTTATCGGACGTAATCCCAGACCCGCAAAACTATCGGCAGTTTGTCGATTTGGTTGCGTCAATCTCTCGAAGATGCATACCTAGAGGTTGCCAGACGGCATATATACCTGGCTTGTCGCCCGAGACCGCAGTGATGTTGGATCGGTATGAAGCCCTATATAAGGATGATCCGTTTTCAGAAGAGACACTTCATCTAGGTGAAACTCTCTTGGCACAAATTTCCGAAAAGCGCCGCGAAAAATGGATCAATACAATAAGCTCTATCGATCTGACACATAATAGTAAAAAAGCGTGGTCAACTATCCAAAAACTTACTGGCGACCCTCCAAAAGCAAAACAATCGAGTCAGGTTACCGCTAACCGGATCGCTCACCAATTAATTGTTAATGGTAAACCCGACCAGCGTCCTAAACGACCGCCCAAAATATCTCCCTTAAACTCTCAAAATTGCTCAGATTCATGCACAATTAGCAGCCCTTTCGATATATCCGATATAGTTTCTGCCATCAAAGAACTGAAATTGGGAAAGGCTTCTGGCGTTGACAACATTTCTACGGAGCAGCTGAAACACCTCGGTCCAATCGCTGTCTCTTGGCTCCTTCAACTTTTTAATACCTGTATCGAGTCTGCGAAGATACCCAGTCTGTGGAGAAAGTCAAAAATCATAGCAGTTCTGAAACCCGGGAAAGCTCCCAACGATGCCAAAAGTTTCCGCCCAATATCTCTTCTATGTCATACTTTCAAACTCTTTGAAAGAATGATTCTAAACCGCCTCACAAACATCATAGACCCGAAACTGATTCCCGAACAAGCTGGATTCCGACCGGGAAAGTCTTGCTGCAGCCAAGTTCTCAACTTGACCCAGTATATCGAAAATGGCTTTGAGTTAGGAAAAGTTACGGGGGTCGTTTTTGTCGATCTATCAGCGGCTTACGACACAGTAAACCTCAAAAGATTGTTATGGAAGGTGGAGAACGCTACTGGGGACCAAAAATTCGTCCGACTTCTGAGCGAGCTTCTGCATAACAGAATATTTTAAGTGCATATGCTTGAAGGAAAAAGTAGGTGGCGACGCCAAAAGAACGGACTACCACAGGGTAGCGTGCTCGCTCCTACTTTATTTAACATATATACGAACGACCAGCCTCAGTCACCAGAGACGGTACGTTTCTTGTATGCCGACGACCTGGCACTCGCTGCTCAGACGTATTCCTTTGAAGAGGCAGAAACCAAACTCGAAGTCGCCTTGTCCAGCCTCAGTGAATATTATAAGGAGAACGCGTTGAGGCCCAATCCTACAAAGACCCAGTCATGCGCATTTCACTTACGAAATAGATCAGCGAATCGCAAACTAAATATTTCATGGCAGGGAATTCCAGTAGGCCATTGTAGCTCACCAAAATATCTTGGCATCACCTTAGACCGTTCGCTTACCTACAGGAAAAACTGTGAGAACATACACCACAAAGTAACCGCCCGAAACAACTTACTCTCACGCCTCACTTCCTCAAAATGGGGTGCCACGCCACAGGTTTTGCGCTCTACAGGTTTAGCATTATGTTTCTCTGCGGGCGAATATGCATGTCCCGTATGGCACCGATCGGCTCATGCTAAGACAGTGGATACAGCTCTTAACGACACTTGCCGGAAAATAACAGGATGTCTTAAACCGACTCCGGTGAGTAAGTTGTATCCACTAGCTGGCATTGCTCCACCAGCCGTTCGCAGAGAGATAGCCAGTGCAGTTGAGAAACGCAAACAGGAAACGGACTCACGCCACCCTCTCTATGGTCAGGAACCTATTGTCAAGAGATTGAAAAGCCGATCCAGTTTCTTGGCGACCACCACTGCCTGTGAAAGTGACGCCCCCACAGCCAGAAGTAACCTGTGGATCAACAAATTTTCCTATCCCGCCTTTATCTCTCCTACTGAAAAGCTCCCACCCGGAAACAAACTTCCGTGGCCAATCTGGAAGGCGCTAAATAGGCTGCGAACCCAGGTGGGCCGATGTAAAGAGAATCTCTTTAGGTGGGGATATACAAAGGACAGTTCTCAGTGCGATTGTGGCATATCTCCGCAAACCATGGAACACCTCGTTTCATGCTCGGCGTGCCCTAAAACTTGTACAATGGAGGAATTGTTCAAGGCCAGTTCAAACGCTGTATGCGTCGCCGAATACTGGGCGAATAAAGTATAAGTCAGAGTTTAGTCCATCGACTCGATAAGAAGAAGAAGACTATGGAAAAAATGTATAGCGCCATCTAGTGGTACGTAAATGAAGATTTTTCGTCATACAAATTTCCACGTAAAGTAAAATCGAAGCGAAACTCACACTAAGCCCTCAGGTAATTACAGTGGAGCGACGGCCGTCTGACAGCCGTCATCATACTGCTAACAGGGGAACCTGACCAGATTGGATCACGGTTACACGCCTGAATGTGCAGGTTTCCATGTTTTCCCTCACCGTAGGAGCATCGGGTAGTGTTCAATATAAATGTAGAAAAGTCATTAGCTCATAGCGGCAATAAGGATTGAACTCGGTACGTCTCTCTCGCTTACGATTCGGGCCCGCTGGTCATTAGGGCACCGACGCATGTATTAACGCAAATGGGAATTGGATAGAGTTTGCTTTTTTTTTTTATGTTATCCGGCAGACAAACAGGCATGCGGGCCACCTGATGGAAAGTGGTCACCGCCGCCTATGGACATCAGCATCACCAGGGGTGCTACCTATGCGTTGCCCGCCTCTAAGGAGACCTCTAATATACCTCTTGAACGATCCCATGTCGCTACCGAGTTCACACTCTGGTTAAAGCATCTGCAAAGGACACCAAACAAAAAAGGACCTACAAAAAATGTAGAAAGTGCCGGCCAAAAACTGAAAAGTAATTAGTTTGGCAGAATGTTTCAAATCTAGAATTCGATTGCAATCATAGAGAAGCTAGAGTTTCAGGTTTCAAGAACAACTCTAGTGATTGTCATATAGTTTAACAGTCTCAATGACAAATACGACGCGACTAATGTTTTCGAGGCAAATGATCTAGAGTTTCCGTGTACTGGAAAATGGGCAGCAGCGTTTTCAATTGTTGTATTTATAACATTTCCAACTCGTCTGCCAAGCGCGAAGATATGGCCTTTCGTGGGAGAGGCCCTAAGTCCTGCAGTGGTTTTTTTTTTATATACCACTAAGGTGGCACACAAGCCTACGGCCTGTCTGATGGTAAGCAGTCACCGTAGCCTATGGACGTTTGCAATACCAGGGGCATCACTCACGCGTTGCCGACCATGTTGGGTGATGATGATGATGCATCAAAATGGCGGCGTACAATCTGCAGTGTGCTGGCTGCTATAGTCACCTGTACGAAGCTGTGCAGGCAGTCCATGAGGTCGGTGGGTGCGTCGTGGCGGCCGCAGTCGGGCAGCTCCAAAGACAGGTCCAGGAACGGGTCCAGCTTCTTGCTCTCCGCGCCGCACGCCAGGCACCGCACCTGACGGAAACCACATTCTTTTTATTACTCTAATCAACCATGTGGTGTCCGGCAGAGTAGAATGGCACCACTTACACTTGTGGCTGTCGTACAAGGCGACTAATGTTTTCGAGGCAAAAGATCTATAAGTCCGGAGGCTGGGAAATGAGCAGCAGCGTTTCCCATTGTTATAGTTATAACACTGCGATCTCCACCCCTGCCTGCCAAGCGTGGAGATTATGGCAATAACCCCCCCTTTCGTGGGAGAAGCCCTTAGTCCTGCAGTGGACTGTAATGGGCTGGAATGATGAATAAACCATTTTTCCCGCCATCTCACCTGGTGGTGGCGACGATAAAGGCCGAAGATGGAGCCTGTCTAGGAACAGCTTATTCACTATAGGCGTCCATTGTAATGATCAGGGAATACAACCGCAGGCAACGTGCTACATTCCTTAACCGAACGCATTACTGAGGTCGAAGCGAAGCGCCTCGTAGGGAAAATCCACGACGTAGGGATGAGGCGCTCGCCCGGATCGCGTCTGCCGATCTCTCCGAAATATAACCTGTAGAAGGACCGGACAGACGCGCAACTCTACACGATGCTCGAAACTCTGCAGATTAGCTTCGATCGATTACGGGTTAAAAGTTATCTTCTTTGCACGTTTTTCCAACGAATTCAAAGCGGCCAGGTGGTATTTAGCTAATCCATCCCGGAGATGACAGTAGCACTCCATGCAAGATCGGACTTGCGCTTGACATAACTGAAGCACCTACTGAGGATATCAAGTTTTTTATCTGCAGTTTTGCATTGGATTTGTACTGACCGAAATTAAGATTGGTAGATACCATAATTAACAGACTTAGTTAGAATAAGGGTAATTCGATATGCATGCGTCGCCCCCTTCCTGGACGAACTTTCCCTTTGTTCTCCGTTAGATTTTATACTTTTGAAAAGAGATTAATTAACGTAATCCTAATTCAATTAATATTTTTTTCCCTTTTTATTTTCATATCGTGTGGTGTGGTACGTACCTCGCTCTGTAGCATTCCCCCGAAAACCGCAGTGACGATAGACGCCGGCGGCCGCGAGCCCGCGACTGCTACGCCTGGCATCAACTGCACCAGTTCTGTGTGTAGCCTGCAATAGAAAACAATACATTGGAACATTTAATTTTTTATTTTTTATGTAATACGGCGGACAAACAGGCATGCGGGCCACCTAATGGAGAGTGGTCAGCGCCGCCTGTGGACATTATCGTACAGGGGGGCTACCAATGCGTTGCCCCCCGCCTCTGAATAGACCTCTAATATTCCTCTAATATATCTATTTATATTTATTTAGAAGACCACCATGTTCAAAATTAAACATAATTGAGTTTCTGTTTAGGTTAATTAATACTGTAGAAATAAATGTAATTTAATTATAAGTGCTCTATATTGCCTCCACCGCTCTTTAGATCTCCTTTCAAAGGGTATGGGGTTGGCTGGAAGAAATCCCATTGTGGGATAAGCCCGCCTTTGCTTTGTAAAATTTCATTTTTCGCATTTTGTATTTAATTGTTATGCAATAAAGAGTTTACATACATACATACATACATACCTCTTGAACGATCCCATGTCATAGTCTAAAGAAACCACAGTGGGAGCTCATTCCACATCCGTAATGGGACAGTTGGGCATTAATATTTAGTTTTGTACCAGTACATTTGGGCAGTAATATTTAGTTTTGTACAGTAGCTCAGCTCAGCACACTACGACCACTATAGTCTGTCTCAATTCTCAAACCAAGTTTCTATTGATGTAAACAAGTGGAATAGTGTATGTAAACAAGCCGAAGCCAAAGGCCTAAAAGCTCTAAAAAACTTTGTTCAAAATTGACTACATGTTACCATTATTCATATAAATGATTTTAAAACTTTTATATTGAAAGTTTAAATTGACCGTATAAGATAGGAAGGTAATTAAAATCATCTCTGAATAAACATAATAAAGTCTCACGCTTTTTTTTCTGCATTTAAACGACTACAATTAGCTCAATATAATAAGCATTTAACCGCGAATCTGGCACGGCGCGTCATGCAAAAACCAATGACAGGCGATGGTGCCCTCTCAAGCCATTTTTAATAATATTGAATTTAATACACTATGGCACACATCAAAAATCAATTCTTGCACGCCACACTCATTCATAAGTGCTCTTGGTAAAAATGCCACTGAGATCACTCTGGTTCCAACCTCGCCATATATAGGCCATCCCAAAGCGCTCACCTATCCAGCATGTATCTGAGGAACTCGTGTGCGTCCTGCTGCTGGTACCCGCGGAACCGCGGCACGACCTTCCAGATCACGAGGAACAGGCACTCCGGCGAGATGGCGCCCTTCGCGCCGCACCCGCCCGCGTTCAGCGATATCAGCACCTGCACACGGTTTCCACGTTAGATATCACATTGGAGCTGAAGTAAGGAGCGGCAGCTTACTTACCGATAACCAGGATTAAGCAACGTAAAAACTAGATGGGTGACCGTTTTGTAATTTGAGGCTCGTTAGTGTGCCTCCGTTTTACTGTTGGCGAAGCGAGGTTGATCAAGGATTTTCGCAGGGATCCGGTGACTTGTTTGACATCCTGTGACGGTATATCATATATCAGTCTCAGTTGAGGTGGGCAACGTATTGGTGACCGCAGCTGAATGCCATCTCACTTGATGATAAATGGCTTGTCTGGAAGCAGCCTATTTACTCTGGCCTTGAAGGAATTCAGACTGTACAGTACTGTTCGAAGAACACATTCGCAAAGTGTCATAACAGCGGTGACCTCTGGCCAACAGTTCCCAACAAAGTAAGAATGACATTTCAACTTATTTTTTTCTATTTTTTTTATTATTACACTAGCCAGCCATATGAGCTTTAGATTGCAAAGATTTATTTGTAAGAGATGGGTATTACAGAGGTTTTCAATAGTTCTTCAATAGTTTATCTATCCTTTACCCGCATGCTGAGCCACGACGCGTAATATCACAAACTTACAGTGCATAACAACGAACTTATAATCCGCTTTTAACTGTTTTCATTAGCAGTTATACATACAACATATTCAATATGAAAGTCTATGAGAATGTTC
Source organism: Blastobasis adustella (assembly GCA_907269095.1). NCBI lineage: Eukaryota > Metazoa > Arthropoda > Insecta > Lepidoptera > Blastobasidae > Blastobasis > Blastobasis adustella. The sequence goes on along the minus strand of OU026128.1, from coordinate 17,030,328 downwards.
AGATAATTTAGTTAACTAAACTAAATACCTAACCCTAACCCTGCCTAATGTTAACTAAATTGTTTAACTTTAGATGTTAACCTTGAATAACCTAAAACTTTCGTGGCTAAAGCTTTACCTTTCTCAATTCTTCGGCCATGACCACCTCTGTGACCTCTTGCCGTGTGTAGCTGCGCGAATGGTAGACCTTCCGTCCATTACTCTTCACTTCTAACGAAGGCAACTGGCTGAAGTAACAACTAAACTCCTGGATATTGTTCAAACTCTGCAGCACGGCATTCATGAAACAGGTATTCCCTAGATTCTTCAAGCCAACTATCTTCTTCTCTCGTTGGGTTTTTCCGTTTAATGGGGATGTTTTCTTCTCTTTCCTTCCCTGTGACGAGTTCTCTGTAGAACTACTGTCTTCAGAATGGGACCGTTTCCGTGACCGCGGTCTTAAACTGCGCACCGGCTCGTCTGTATTCTGAAAATTAATATTTGATGCATTGAATTACTTACTATAATGTTGCTATCAGTTGCCAGCATGGCAAACTCAAACTTCATTGTAAATTAGAGATTCATAAATATTCAAAATGTATAAATGCTGTCACGTCACAGGGCTCTAACTCTTCGACCAGTCTCAAGGACCCCAGTGCAGATATTGTATCCATATCATGAATTACTTGTAATGAAATATGTAAATAATAATTTAATCAGATTGCAGTCACTCAATCGCAATCCCTAATATATCTACAATAATAACTGAATAAAAACAGCAAATCTACCAATATACCAACCTTGGAATTTTTCGATGTTTTGCTATCACTGGTCTCAGGCAAACTGTTAAGTGCTGGTACATCACTGGAACTGGGGTCACCGTTTGTTCTGTCATCTACGTTGCCAGTGGACGGGTCATTTTGCACCGAAGAGCTTGACACACTGTACCCACCGTCACTGCCGTCTTTGCTGTGTTCCTCAATTTGTTCTATATTACTACTTACGTCGTTGTCCACATTAAGCTTTATAATACTTTGTCTTATTTTATCTATCGCCTGGTTGTCTGTATCATTTGTAACATAGTCGTCGCATTTGTAGCTGTGGACAGAAAACAATAATAATAATAATAGTTGTTGTAACACAAGGTCAGTGGCATACATGCATCAGCACTATGCTAGTGTATTACAGAACAATAATAATATTAAGAACCAAAGTAAATAAAGAGAATAATAGTAATAATGAATGTTAAAATTTAGCTGGGTGGTGACAGTAATAAAATGGCAGTTTGCTAATGTGAGGTTTTGCGATGATATGACCTATTTTGAGAATTAGAAATTTTAAGAATATGACACTTTCCTATTGATTTTTCAGTTTCCAATGTAGCCTTGTGTGCCTAATCTGTATATGGGCATATTGTAGGCTGTTGAATAATCTCATAATATATGCATCTCAACTCCAACCAAAGACATACCAATAAACCGAGTACACATCGCAGCTGATGCAGAGCTGGTGGCCCGTGTGGTGTGCGTGCTGCTTTGCGTGGCCACCCGCGTAGCGGCCGCAGCCAACCGCGCCGCATTGCAGACACAGCCAGTTCTGGTCCTGCGTTGAGCATTCTGAAAAAGGAATGTTTTTTTATACCATTGAGGGCCTGCCTGATGGTAAGCAGTTACGCAGCCAATGGGCATTTGCTATAAAAGGAGTATTGCCCTCCTCAAATGTGTTCTCAGAAAAAGAAATTCCAAGGGTTACACAGATAACGGCATACTTCATATGCAGTAACCTAGACTGTACAATAGTGATTTTACACACAAATGTGCACACAGATACCTTACCCCACTGCAGCAGAAATCAATATGAATAATTTGATTCTAATTTTAAATAAATTTCATTTACATTACAATATCACACATATTACACACACTTTTTTAATGTACTAAACTCTAACGAGAGGTATAGAGATTGAATGTAGTTATATCTACTGACTTTTAAAAGTGCTACACCATACTGTAAGAAATTTCAATAAGTTTCTTTTATGCATTTGACTGCCATTACATTTACTTATTTTGGAAAGCTAACAGCTACAATACAATATGTATAGGTAGAAAAATTAGGTACAATGGTTTGCCAATTAGAATCTTTTACATATAGTATTTACTTATAAACCTGCGAGAGATTGTAGTACAGAGTAAACATCATAGCATGAATAACAAATCAAGAACCATCAATATAATACCCGCCAAATGACCGGCAGCCGTACGACAAGCAAAAGCAAGTACGACCGGCAAACGGTTGCGTTAATAGAAGTTCTGAGATAAACGAACCAGACGAATTGCACCGGCGCCCGTCCATCGACCATGCAGCGAGCGGTCAACTAAATATGTGAAAGGAACATAAGTACACAGACTAATCCATATCAGACCTAGTGCAGAGGCGGACAGTACATTTCAATATGAAATTTGGCTATTTTAGGTATACTCGTGTAAAATAGATCTAAGTCAGTGCTGCAACTCAAGTCGTTAAATATCCTTGTGGCTCTAATTAGAATTGAGTGTTGACGGAAATTTGTTCTACAGAACGGAGTTGAAAGAATTGGCCTTTTACGAAACCTTGTATCAGGTACATTCAGGCATAGTTTACCAAGAAGAGTCGGACAGTCAATGTGATTTCTAAAAGTCTTGACAAGAAATATAATATTGCTAATATCACGTCTAGCTTTAAGACTGAGAAGATGAAAACGAACACATCTATCTTCGTAGCTAAGCCTGGGTAGTTTTAATTTAAAGTTAAGGAATCTAGTGAATTTCTTTTGCACTCTTTCTATTCTGTTGATATGTGTCGAATATGAGGGGCTCCAGATCTGAGAAGCATACTCTAAATGGCTGCGAACGAAGGTACAATATAGGATCTCAATGGTTTTCATTTGTTTAAAATTTGAAGAGGACCGCATTACAAAACCAAGAGCATGTGATGCTTTAGCTATAATGTTATCTATTTGTTCAATGAAAAGTAGCCTATCATCTAATACCACACCAAGATCCTTAATTGACCGCGTTACTGAGATTGGTTTATTATTGAGAGAATATGTTGAATGGTAACACTTTGATTTGCGAGTAAAATGCACACTAAAGCATTTGCTAATGTTCAGATCAAGTTTATTGGCTTGGCAGTACTCAGCAAGCCTGTTCTAGTCTTCCTGGAGAAGCATAGCACCAATATAGTTGTTTACCACTTTAAACACCTTCATATCATCCGCAAATACTAGATAGTTAGAATGTTTGAAGCAAATGTCGATGTCATTAATGAATATTATGAACAAGAGAGGCCCTAGAAGCGAGCCCTGGGGAACTCCAGATGGTATGCTTCTCCAAGTGGACGTGTAACCATTAAGCACAACTGCTTGATGTCTATTTTCAACATATGAGGAGAACCACCTAAACAAGTTACCCCTTATGCCCACGGCCAATAGCTTCTGCAGCAGGATGTTACAGTCAATGCGGTCTAAAGCTTTGCTGTAGTCCGTATAGATGGCGTCCACTTGATCTCCCATATCTAAATGATGAGTCAAGTAATCAAGAAATACGGCCAAGTTTGAAACTGCTGATTTGGCTCTCAAAAAACCATGCTGGTTTACATTGAAGATTTGTTTACAGTTGTGGTATAAACTATTGAAGACAATTCGCTCAAAGACTTTAGCTATTAGACATAGTTTGGAGATTGGTCTATAATTTTCAACTTGATCTTTAGGTCCTTTTTTATGAATAGGGGTGATAAAAGCAACCTTCCACCGATCGGGTACAATGCCTTCCGTAATTGAACGCTTAAACAGCATTGTGATAGGCACAGCAAATTCACTTGCACAATTAATGATGAAAACATCTATGCAGTATTGTTAGTTTGTAGGTAGAGTATACCTGTAGAAGTTAACCCACTTGTTGCTAAATAAAAGATTGTTGTAACAGGCTTGAAACTTTGTACAACAAATAGAAAAAAACTTTTTTTATTTATGTTAAAAATTGCTGTCATACCATTTTTTTAAAAGTTAATTAAATATTTGATGTACATTTTGTAGGTGTGTCGTTAAGAATAAGAATTTCTTAATAAGCAAACACATTGTTTTTGTTCATTTTATTAACTTTAATTTGTGTATAATGTCAATGATCCCTACAACACCAACACCAACAAACAATCCAATTAAATATCTACTGTCTAAGTAAAAGTTTATTCAAGCATTCAAATATTTTTATAATAGAAGCACCTGCTTAAGGAATAATCATGAAAGCCAAAGATAAAAATACATACTTGTTACAAAATGTATTATTCTCTTGGGTGCTGACATCAGGCTATCATGTTTTATTAATATGTTTTCATAATGTCTAGGTAGAAAACACTAGAATAGGCAACTTAAAAAAAGTAACATGTTTTCGGTCAGTTTGGATGTAAAGACGATATTTAACCTAAACTATACAACAACTCGGCCGTGTGGTGTCCGGCAGAGTAGAATAGCACCAACCCCTTACATACATGGGTGTCGTACAAGGCGACTAATGTTTTCGAGGCAAAAGATCAAGAGTCTCCGTAGTCTGGAAAATGGGCAGCAGCATTTTCCATTATTATATTTAAACACTGCGATCTCCAACCCGCCTGCCAAGCGTGGAGATTATGGCAATAACCTCCCCTTTCGCGGGAGGCCCAAAGTCCTGCAGTGGACTGTTACGGGCTGTGATGATGATGATACAACAACTAAGATGTTAGTGTTCAATTTTGCTTTGGGCAGGATAGGTATGAGATGTGGCCACAAATGGAAAGACAGAAACAAAGTGTCAGGTTTGGCAATCATCATCTAGATTGCACAATGGAAGAAACCTCTTGCCTAAGAGGTGTATAGTATGGTGTGATGTGATTTGCTCAATGAGTCATTTAGTGCAGACTTGCGTGTGGCGACGCTACGTAGATAAATTATGTTATGCTAAGACTACAGCGATAGCATTCGTCTACGACAGCACATATGTATAGTATAGTCTGTTTTAAAATAGTTTTATTGGGAATAATCATGAAGTTATTGCGTTATTATTGCATGAAATATAAAAGTAAGGCATAAGGAACGCGACGACATTCACGGTCACACATGTCGCCTCCCACCCGCCCCGCGCCCCCGGAACAGCTGATTATATAGTTCGCTGTATTGATTTTCCAAAACTAACCTCCCATTATGCCAACGCTATGCGGCGTCTGGTTACAGCCAGCCGCCACACGAAACCCGTTGGACATTATTTCATAAAACGGAGCAATTGATTACCTGAACAACTGAAGTGCTTTGTGACCGTCGTGTCCTCGGCGACGGTGAGAACGCTATCCGCCTTGACGTTATCTAACAAATGTGAACATTCCATTCTTCATACTACGTATTATCTGCTCGGCGACGAACGAATAGCTCGCTATACGTAAGACAATGAACGACAAGCCACCATCAGTCTATCAAACTAACAAGAAATGCGACCGACATAATTAAAAATCTCAATTTTCGATTGGAGAATTTCAACGGGAGCGAGTGAGCAAGCAATCGAAGAAGCAAAACAATTATTGCACTCGGATACACGCACGCAAACAAGAGTGTCACGTTGAGCCTGTCAAACGGTTGGCAGAAAAACCGCGGTTTTCAAGTTTTTTAGACGAAAACAATGGATAAAACAAATTCGATATCTTTTAAGTTTATATATCGGTATATTTGTTAGCCGTTCAAACTTATGGATCTATCAGCCACCGTTAACATAATATTATTCATATTGATATCCCTGTCAGCCAAAGTTCTTTCATACTTCACGAAGAGAAACTTCAAAAAAACCGTACTTACGATAAATATTTTAATACTGAATGTGATCTACCAAAGAAATTGGTGTGGATAACGGACCGTGTAGTGGTGTAGTCACTTTCCAAAGTGTAGGGTTTGTAGAGTTAGGCTTTGTAGACGACTGCCATCTGACCTCCGAGACCCTGCTACCAGGGTAACCTGACCAAATTTGATCATGGTTACACATTCAGTCGCCTGAATGTGCAGGTTTCATCACAATGTTTTCTCTTACCGTAATTTAACTATAGTAAATAACTCTAAAGAGTCATCGGGACATGGCCGCAGTGTGATTCAAACCAGGGTACCTCTCGCTTACGAGTCGATTAGCCGCCGACGACCGAACATTTTTGTTTCGTGATGGCTGTATATTCTTAGTTCCTTGTGTAGTATGGGACGCACTGTATCCGAATCTAATTTTCAAACTTGCCATTTCTACTATACCTACCATAGTAGTAGAATATCAGTGTTTCTGTCCTCTTTGGTAGAATATGAAAGGAGTTCCGTCGTTGTGGCATTTCAGGGGTTCAAATCACAAGACCGTTTTCTAGTTTTTGTAGTAGTGGCGGTACGATTAGGTACTTACAGAAAGCACGTACCGAATGGTTCTATCAACGCAATCCTTTTATTTATGTACCTACTCTGCATCACTGAACAATTGCTCTACATACTCTCAGGGGCCCACATTTGCTCATGCTGCTGGGTGGCTCCTTCACACCTAGTTCACTCCACCAGATACTTGTGGTTTACCAGGAAGACTTTGCAATTAAGGGCTCCCAAGTTTACAGAAAACACATCTAGAAAATAATGTTTGGGCTTATGTATGCCAACAATTCATCACATTGATGACAAACAAACTATTATTTAGTACAGTTGGGTATATAGCCCTGTTTCACTTTCAGCAGTGTTTTCTCTAATAATTTGTCACAAGTTTTTAAGGTATGCAAATAACCTATAAATAAAATTCCAGATAAATTTTTATAAATTTATTAGCCTTAATTACGTCTGCCACCATAACCACCCTGGGTAGCGGGCTGTGTGAGTTGGAGGCCATTGATGTTGTTAAAGTCGAGCATCTTCAACATGTCCTTGGTGTCTGGGTCCACCTCAATGATGTCATGCTCCAAGGCCGATACCTCGGGCACATAGTTGTCTCGTCGCTCACGCTCCTCCTCCTGCAGTTTGATGGAGATTCCTCGCACCTGAGAGTGTCTAAGACGCCTCATCAAGTGGGTGGCAAAGCTAAAACATACAAAGTCACAGATTACAATCCATTGAATAGGTATTGATAAACTATGGAGATCACTACGGATCACTTCACTAGAGCACGGATGGCTTATGATTTTTTTCCAAATTTCTGATGTATTTCCCTTCTTTTAGTATATGCTAGGGGGGACCATTCACTCTGCAGCTTAAAATCACCTTTTAAGTATTCACCGCACCGTAAATCCAGTCCAAATGTAATGATTTCAGGATTTGAGTGCACAATGCAAAGCCTTTCACTGTCTAAACCTAAAAACTAACAGTCTTCCACTTTTATTACGTATGAGCTCGAATATAGATCTTCAGTCAGTGTTAGTACAACGAGATGATCTAACATAATTACCATAGACTAGTAGTGGCCAGCTAAGTAGGTCCAAGACCCAAAAGAATATTGTTAGGTTAGAATGAAAAGATAATTATTGAAAGGTAAACAAAAGATGTAGAAGATTCAAAATAATACCACGATAAAATTGTTTCGTGTACATATTGAATATAGGTATAGATAAATAAATAAATTGTTGGTTTGATTGATATGGAACTGACTGACTCTTTTGGGTACTGGCAGAAAACAGTACAAAAACAAACGACTTACCCAGCAATCTTATTACGAAGAGGCTTGGTTGGAATGATAGCTATTTCCTCACATATCCTCTTGTTCGTGTCAAAATCCAAAGTCAACCTTGTGTAATACTTCTCGATGATGATTTTCGCCGCTTTCTTGACGGTCTTAGTCCTGACACGACCCTAGAAACATTTGGGAATATTTGGTAAATATGGGGATTACTTGCTTGGAAGTTATTCATTACTATCACTGAGTGCAGAAAATTGATAATTATGTGTAGGATTTCGCGGATTTGTACAGATTTCTACAAAATAATAAAATTTACCATGGCTGAAGCACTCCGATCACTCTTTCACAAATGACAGAAAAGAATTTATATTGTTTCTGACAGCACTCAATACATTTTTTTTGTTGCCACACTACAAAATTATTTATTTTCACAAAGTAGTTCACAAAATGAAAACAGATAGTGCAGACTTGAAATTCAGAAAAAAGCAGGATAATCGGCACAGTAAAGGCCCTGCCATCCGACACAATCTGATTCTCTATTATATTATTAAACAACCACATACACATAATACAAACTTAATTAACTAGAATTATATTATTCTTCAATCTCAATCTAAAAATCGATATGTACAAATATTGTCAGATTTGATTCTGATCAGAATTACTTAACAAAGGGTTTTAAAAAGCAAACTAAGGTTGAGGGGATATCAAATGTAGTAAATATATTGTAAAAGGTAAAATTAAAGAAAAACAAAACAACAAATAATTATAGATAGTTCACCTCAGTTGTGCGCGCGGCGCTATGTGTGCGTGCGCTTGTAAATATACAGCTTTCATGTATGTGGCAGTGACGCGAAAACTTGGCGTGCCAATGGCGTGGCGTCATTGTGACGTGTCTGGTTTACCCACACATAGGGCCGCGCGCACAACTAAGTTGAAATATCTATACAACAATCGAACAGCATGAAAATACAAATTAAAATCATCAACCTTATCATAAAAATGGGTCCCTCTTTATTCTCAAGTAACTTCATCATCATGTATTTAATAGACTCTTGTCGGTGGAGCAATCACCACTCTTCTCTCCTGTCTGCCAAGTTACTTACAACTACTTATTACACTATTGCAACAAAATCACACAACACAAGCAGCGGCTCTACAAAACTTTTTAGAAGCAGGTTAGTACTGAATTAGGATTATTTTTGCCAGGTGAATGGAGTAGACGGAATATAAAAACCTGGTGATATAGGAACTGGATGGAGCTTGGGGATGAGCTGGCTTGCAGGGGCTCATGCAGGCCGCGATGCAGGGTTAAATCGGTAGGCGGTCTATCACCACCAACAGCCAAGGCACAAGAAAAAAGACACCCGGCTCCAGTCATTGAGCACTCCCACCCTCTGCCGTGTCTGAGGAAGATGGAGAGGATAGGAACGGGTTAGGAAAATGGATAGATGGGGACTGGCAGGAAAATAAGCAAGCTTGTATAATACTTAGTAGGAAAAGCTCACCTAACTTTTGTCAGCAAGCAAGTATTACAAATAAAATTCACCACACAATCACCACGTTAAAAATGAAGGAAATCTATGAGAAAAAGTTATTTGATTGAAAATGAATAACAGTTCCAAAAGGAAAACCAGAAAACTTCTGGCGCCCTAAGCGCTTTCAAAAATAGGGTACCTAGCACGTCAAAATCATTGCTCCAAAACAGTTTACCAAGATTTAGGAAAATATAAATATTAAAATAAAGAAACTAATAAATATTTAATTTAAGTGTATCTTAATAAAAGTATACTAATAAAATAAGAGAGATAACATGGTAAAAAAATAATACCATGTTACATAGAAATACTTAAATACTAAATAAATAAATAGAACTAGTAAATAAAAGAAATACACATACATAAACTACAGGATAACCTTCTGTATATAATTTTTTTTCTCTATGAGGATAACCAGACATTATGCCTTAAAGGTGGCCAATATCTGGCAACAGAGAAAAGTGGCAACACTGCGCTCGACTGACACTTCCCGACTTGACTCTTTGAGTAGGCGTCTACCGCGAAAACACAGGATAGAGCGCCTGAAAGGAATGTTTAACATAAATAGATTAGGAAAATTTTATTTACAGAAGCAGAGAGTACATTTAGAGTTTAAATACGAGACAAAATGTCACACATCTCTATAACACACACACTAATGCAAATGCAGGGACGGAACAAGGCAGCCCATCTGCAGCAAAATATAACTCATCATGAGTTATATTTTGCTACGACTTTCTACTCGTAACGAACACAAACAAATCTGACTTGTTGTTCGCTCCAGATGACTCTGCAATTTATTTAAGCTTGTCCTTATATTTTAATATTGACATTATAATAAAAGGTAAGGTGTCTAGTGAATCAAAGCCATGCCCTGATACCTACCACCGTCTTTTCGATCTCTCGATCCTACATACCGTGAAGCACCGTGAAGCAGTGCTTGATTTTGCAAAAAGAAGGTTTATGATTTTGACCAGTATTAAAGTTTATTTGTTGCCTCATAACTTCTAAACTAAGTAGGAACTTACTTATAGTAAGAAGCGTTATTCATGTCCTTCATTGTTCACAGGTTGGCCTATATGACTTCACAAATTTAATATGATGCCCTCTAGAGGACATAGTCATAAAAAAAAAATGAAGAGGATAGATACATTAATATATTAAACAAGCAGCATATTCTTTATTTTCAGTAAAAATTCATATAATGCTGGTGCAGCAGGACAGAAGAGACTTGCATCTAATTATTATCTTGTTCTTCAAAATGTTTACAACGCAGCACTTCCAATTTGCAGCCCAGACATAACCATGTCTGGTCTTTAGGAAACCTAGAAAAACAAATATTTATGTAAATAAACGTAAATACGCGATTAATCCGTTGTTTCATATAATGTCTGAACATTTAAAATGTCATCTAGGTACATTTTTGGTATGGAACCCTGATACATATAAAGTTGTGGACCGCTATTGACAAGATTTGAGTAATAAAATACTTTACAATAAATACTAAGTCCGACCCTGTTAGCATCAAAATATTTTTGTACCTATTTAGACACCGAAATATTGCTCAATTTGCCAATAATTTTAAATTTATCTCTAATGGCATGTTGTTTTAAGGTAAAGCATTTTAATTATTGCAAATTCACACTATTTCGATGCATATTTTTGTCACAATTTCTAAAATTTATTTCGGGTCGCCGCGACCACGAATGTTTACTTACCGGTGAAAGGATAATCCAGGTGTATTTCCATACTTTGCGCTTTCACATAAACGTGCACTAAATTACACACAAAATACACTACTCTCTTTTAACTACAATCTTTTAAATGGTTTGATTTAAGTTTTATTAGGAAATTATAAAATTTACACCGATGTTTCAAAAGAAACGTCAGGTCGTTGAGCCCTCGAGCAATATGTCGAACGTTCAAAACATTGCGCGCGTCATTTTCCGTGAACTTATTCTAATGGATGAAAAAGCGGGATAGCAAGATTCATAATCATTGTAGAGCGAGCGACCAGGGAATATTTGTGATTTGTGTTTAGTCTGTTATGTCTGTGGAAAAAAGAGATAAAAGAATTTTAAATAAATTTTGAATTTGGCAAAGCGACGTGCTAGGCAGCCTTAAAAAAGAAAAAAAAAGAAAAATAAAGAGAACGTTCACAAAAATGCAACGTTACAATATCACCTAAATCGCTGCCACTGTTGGGGATGGTGACCATAACGCGAGATGGATTACCGCTCTGGATGGCTACCACTATTCGTTGCCAATCTGATTGTCGATTTAGCAAGGTCTCCTGGTTTTAATTTCCCCAAAAAGATACAATACCGCACAATATTCCCCAAATTAGTTTCGCATAATTCGAAATAAATTTATGGCGAAAAGATTAATGCTTTGACTAATTTGATATCCATAATTTTTTTTTCCCCCAAAATGGACAAAAAAACCCCAAACCCTGATTTGATTGTCCGCCCACGCCACACAATTTGATTGTCAATCAGATTGTTGCATCCATACGAGACAATAAGCCGTTTTTCAAGGCTCACTTTCTTCAAATAATAATATACGGCGTACTCTTACGACTGACAACCTCAGGATTCCATAGAATTTAACGACACCTTTAAAATAGTCAATGACAAAGAGCAGTACAAAACTGTGCTAGTTTTAATTGTTTAGTTAGATTACTTGGATTTGTTTTGTGTAAAGTTTACTTCATTAATTTTTGTCGTTCTATATTAAGTTAATCTTAAGTGTAGATTAATCCTAATTGTATTTAATAGATTTTTGTTAACTACATTTTGTGAGACAATAATTTCAATTATTGTTCTAGGCTACGTTTATTTCAATGTTAGAATAATTCGATGTACTCTTTAATAACTTATACCTGTTATTAGACTAGATATGTCGCCGATTTATTCTGAAATGGATACTTACACACGAGGACGTGTGTTATGTCAGTACGGCCGTGTCATCGTAGTTTTATGTTTGATTCGTTTTTGCGCCAGTTACCGTTGTAAACTAATCGGCGCACGCTTAATTTCAAACCAATGGGTACCGAATATATCAAGTGGCTTTGCTAGAAATGCGCGTCGCTTGGACATTGCTGTATTGAAGAGGCATGCGTTCAATAACACGATGTGAATACATAGTTATTTTCTATTTTCACAAGAACCTAGTCAGAGAACTCATAACGAGTAACAACGCCCATGATTTGTCATATAAATAAAAGTTGTTTATCAGTAATCTAACACCCATAACACAAGCTTTGCTTACTTTGGGGCTAGACGGCTGGTGTAGTGTTATACAGTTGTTGTGAGTGTTTAGGGGGGTTAGGCGAGGGATGTTAATGACCGAACGCGTTGAATGATGTTTAAACACTAATTTATTATAAAAGGTTATACATTAAGTAATTTACCTACGCTGCAATACATTCGGCGCGCATTGGCCTACTTACAGCTGTAGGTAAAATTGCCTGTGCGGCGTTACTCCGTACAGCTGGTACGGAATGAAAGACAAACCATTAGGAAGAATGGTTTTATTCAGCTAAAAACAGCATACGAAATATAATGACATCGATATTTGTAATGCATCCATGACAACAACCACCACAGATACACATCATTCCCCCCCCCCCCCCCCTACGATGTCTGATAGTCCTCCAGGTAATTCCTACGCCTATTTCGCGTCGACCGACGAACTTCTGCTTGGATAGTGTTCTGTTCTACTGCTTGAAGATCATTAAGAGGCGCAGGCACAATCGGTTCTTCGACCATGGCTTCAGGTGCATCGCTATTGTCGTCTGATGATATAGATAAGTATTCATCACCTGCAGGAACTGGTGCCAGATGTCTATTTGAAATTGTGCCTTCTCTTCCATCAGGGTATCTGACGTGGGAATAATTAGGGTTGCTTTCTAGGCCTTGTTTGACGTATTTCCACAATGGGATCGTATTTGGAATTCCGCACGTTTTTTTTAATAAGGATTGGTCCCGGGCTTGTTAGCCAAGCTAGCAGTCATACCCCGTTTGGACTTCTTCGAGGGTGACTAAACATTCTTTCATGGGGAGTGGCGTTTGTAGCTGTGCACAGTAGTGACCGTATCAAGTGTAAGCCTAGAGACAAGACCTTTTCCCAGTCTGATATTTCTAACCCTTTTGACTTTAGACTCAATTGAATGGTCCTCCACATGGTAAAATTTAGGCGTTCGACTTGGCCGTTACTCTGTGGGTTAGAACGGCTACAAGCTATCCCAAGAGAAACAAGGTACTGAGAAAGCTCTTGTGACATGAATGAAGGAAGCACCTCTGTCTGAGTGAATGTACATTGGTGTACCAAATAAATAGAATATTTCGTTCAGACAGCTAATAACAATGCCTGATCTCGTGTCTCTACAGGTAAATGCGAATGGGAAACGGCTGTACTCATCGATTATAGTCAGTATGTACCTATTTCGCGACTTTGACGGGAGTGGTCCTTTAAAATCAATATTTAGTCGCTCTAATGGAGCCCTTGGATGTCGCATACCGCGGCTTAAATTCCGTACATACTTTGCAATTGGTAGTCATTCATTTTATGTCATTTATCGAAAATGGTAGGTTTTTCGACCGTACCCAATGAGCCATGCGGACAATTCCGGGATGACAGAGATTGTCATGTAGGGTCTTCAGATTATTGACATCCATATTAACACATACCCTGGTCAGAGCATCAGCAACGATGTTTTCGCTGCCAGGGCGATATATGATATCGTACTTGAAGCAAGATAATTCTAATCTCCAGCGTTCGATCTTTTCATTTTTTATTTTGCTTGAATGAATCTGGTTAAACATAAATCCAACAGATTGCTGATCTGTTATTAGTAGAAAATGCCTTCCAATCAAATAATGCCGCCACTTACGTAGAGCTTCAACTATCGCGGCAGCTTCTTACTCAATTGAAGACTGTCGCCTTTCCGAATCAGTTAAAGAACGTGAGAAATATGCAACAGGCTGACCATTCTGAGAGAGAGAAGCGGCTAGGGCATTTTCTGAGGCGTCAGTTTCCACAGTAAACATTACAGTTTCGTCCACAGCAGCTAGGGAGGCTTTTACAATATCTCCTTTTATTTCGTTAAAAACAGTGATTGCGATTTCAGAAAGAGGAAATGAATTTACTGAGAGCAATGGTTTGATTCTTTCCGAAAAGTTTTGTATCCATCTTGAGTAGTGATCGAAAATGCCTAACGCTCGTTTTAAGGCCGTTGCATTTGCAGGAGCAGGTAAGTCAAGCAGCGGCTTAAGCCGGTTTTCATCAGGTCAAATTATATTATTTTTTATTGTATAGCCAAGAAGGTTGATTGTCTCTTTACTAAATGTGCATTTCCTTTCATTTAATGTAAGATTGTATTTAGCGGCGGCCTTTTTAAATTTACACAGATTTGTGTCGTGTTCTTCTTTGCTTTTCCCACATACCGTAACATCGACGTTTAAGTTTAAGTTTTCTTGTTCCATGATATAGATGAGAGTACGCTGGAGTGCTGCGACACCGTTTGTGACTCCGAACGGGATCCTGGTGAATTGATATAATTTAAAATTTGCCTCAAAATTGGTAAAAATTCGTTCTTTTTGTAGAATAGGTGATAAGCACTCTTTAAGTCTATTTGACTAAAATAATTGTATATAGCTGCCTTTGCTACCATAGATTCTATGGGTGATATACTATGCACGATAATTCCGTCCTCGAGAAGCTTGGACACTTCTGCGCTTATAAATCGTTCGTCTTCAGCGCTATGGCGTCTCGACCGGACTGCAACTGGTTTCGTGTGAGGGGAGAGGTTAGTAAATAAAGATGCGGCTGGTACTGAAGCTTCCATGACGTTGCAGATACGTAAAGGTTCCTGGGTCCCTCCAAACTCTAGTTCCAACGAAGCGTGGTTCTTGAGAATGTCGTGACCGATGATAGCATCTGCGCACAGATCTTTCACAATGAGAAGAGGTTGGCGTATATAGTGATGCTTCTCCAGTTGAATATTTACAATACATTCACCATGAACGTAAGAGACGTGACTCAGGGAAGCCAATGTGACAGTTTGACGGCTAGGCTTAATCTTCAGTTTTAGTACCTCAGCCAGACTTTTATCTATGAAACTTACAGAGCTTCCAGTGTCTATCAAAGCCTCTGCTTGAAATCCGTTAATGGTTATAGGTGAGGTGGCCTTTCTAAGACTGCTTGGAGAAGCAGCGGAGATTGCAGACAGTGTCATCATCGACTGTCACGACGTTAGCTCTTTGAATTTGCTTGGATCTGCAAACATTCGCAAAATGACCCTTTCTCGAACAAAGTTGACAGTTTTCATTAGCCGCGGGGCATTTAATACGCTGGTGCACATTTCCACCACAAAAGAAGCAACGTCTCTTCGAGATTGGATGAAAAATAGGTTTTGAAGCGACGTTATTAGTATGCGTTGATCCAGGTGATGCATTGAGATTCAAGGACGTACCAGGTGTGGTACCAGTATTACTGAAAGCTTGTGTGTTTTTTTCAGCATCTTCCAGAGATATTGCTAAATTGATTGCTTCTTCTAGACTCAAATTAAACTTCTCTAACAATCTCTCGCTTATTTTTTGAGAACTGATGCCTGCGACGAATGCTCCACGCATTGACTCGTGTTGATACTCCTCCGCAGTTACTTGCTTGAAGTGACACTCAAGCGCACGAAGTTTTAGGGCTTGATTGTAGTCTTTTACTGTTTCATCAGATTGCTGCTTACGCGTGGGTAACATGTGTCTGGCAAGTATTTCGTTTCTAGGTTTTACATAAGCTTTCTCTAAGGTGTTGATAGCTTCGTCGTAGATTGTACAAGCACGTATATAAGAGTAAATTGTGGGAGAGAGATGATTTACCAGAAGATTCAGTTTCATAGAATCCTTGGCACCCGGGGCGACTTCTTCGCATAAGAAATTCTTAAAAGTAAAATACTAATGTGACCATTTCAAATCAGACGCGGCAGCACTTGGTTCTTCATCAAATCGCTCGGGGCAGAGATAGCGCAAACAACTCGCTTTTTCAGTGACATTTTCTTTAGACATGTTGAAATATGATTCTTCTTTCGGTTCGATAAAATTTTAGCTGAATAAATTGATAGAATTGTTAAAATTATTGCTAATTATTAGAATTATTGCTAACAGACGAAGATAACGTCACCGTCTCCACCACCACCAAGCACGCTATCCTCGAGCCCGTACCGGCCCCGCGGGCCGCCCCGCGTGCCGCACCGAGAGCGCCGCCCGCGCCGCCCCGCGCCGTTCGGCTGCAGCCGCGAGCGCCGCCCGGCCCCGACGCACAGTGGGCTAAAAATCGACCTTCATAGACATAGGCAACTCAACTTTTTATGTGTCGGTTTATTGGCGGAAATTGCTTCCATGAGCTATAACTATACATAAAATCTATATCCGAGTTAACTCTGCGCAAAATCAATAATAATTTTTTTACGAAAAAATTGTATGTAGCCAATATGAAAAATCCAATTATCTCTGAAACAGCAAGGAAAACCGTAATATCCTTACAGATGGTTATAAAACTAATTATTCATGATTTTTTGACATACTCCATATAACGGTTGCTGCTGCAGATTTTTTTTTTAAAATCGTCGAAATATTTTATTTATTTATTTATAAACGGTTCCTTTCGGTGGGAATTTAGCAACACGTTAAATCATATAGTATTATGCTTCACGCCGGCGACTCTCACCGGTGAGCGCGTGGCCGCCACGTACGGGCCCGCGGCCGATACAGCAGCGCCTGCGGCCACCTCCGCCGCCGGCGTGCCCGTGGCCGCCACCGTCACAAGCCCTGGCAAACCCAGCAGGCCTGCTAGCGCGAAGCCGACGCGAACATTACGAACTTATGTGCAGACACAGAGGACACTAGTTTTTTCAGATCGAATAGGCAAAAATATGGGCATATTACTAAACGACTGTACGAATTCAAAAGTAACCAATTATTGCATGCCTGATTTGTCGTACAGCGGTATTATCCATAAAATCTTACAAAACACGGAACACATTAATCAAAATGGAAATATAATAATTTTAATAAGTAATAGCCTTTAAGTACGAAAATATGATGTAGTTAAGGGTTTTGAAGCGTTGCAAGGATTGTCTGCAGGAAAAATTGTATTATGCGCATTTCCCTTCATAAAAAATGATTATAATTATGAAAATGACCGTATTCACATGTTGAATACTTTGATGTATAATTTGACTTACAGTCAGAAAGACGCATTCACCTTTTTCGACTGTAATAAATTTACAGATAAATTATTCTTAACAAAAGATACTATGTACCTTCGACGTAGGTACAAAGTCAAACTGGCTACAATGTTAGCGTACCATATTAATTTAATTATTTCTCCTGCCTTAGGTAGATGTGACCAGAGTCCCGATTTGTTAATAAACAAAAAGGGTCACTGTTTAAACTAGTATGTAAGACAAAGGAGCCGTCCTGTATCATATCAGCAGCATATAACAGTCCACTGTTAGACTTGAATATTAAATCTTTTGATATTGATCAGAATATACAGGACTGCTCTGGCATAAAGTCATCAGTAAATAGTGGTATTAAGCCTTTGGATGTACGTAAAGTAAAATGTTATAATAATAAACAAAATTGTATAATCAACTTAGTACATCAAAATATCCAAGGCATGTCAAATAAAGAATTGGAAGTTGAGCTATTCATGAACGGTGAGAATGTTGATATTTTTTGCGTTACTGAACATTGGTTAAAATATCACCAGCTTATATTTGTTTTTAACAACCATAAACTTGCAAGTTCGTTCACCAGAGGGCAAGCAGTTCATGGGGGTTCCCTAATACTTGCTCGTAATTGCCTAAAATGCAAGGAACGTACTGATATTGTCAAGCTGTCTGTTGAACGAACTGCTGAAATTGCTTGTGTAGAACTTGAGTGACTTATTGTAATGAGCGTATACAGACCACCAGCTTCATCATTTGATCTGTACGAAAAAATTATGGATGAAGCCCTTATTAAAGTTAGCAATTGTAATAAGAATATTGTTGTTTGTGGAGATTTTAATATAGATTTATTTTATCCTGTAAATATACTAGTAGGCTAATAACATTATTTAAGTGTCATAATTTAATCAACTTATTTTTAGAGCCTACCAGAGTAACAAGTACTACATCAACTTGTCTAGACAACATTTTTTGTGATATTCAGGCATGTCGCCAGTCTGTAATAAACAAACTACAATTCGATCATTGTGGTCAATTAGCTGTCTTTAATGTTAATATGAGGAAAGAGACAAAGAATACTATTAAATTTGTACCAATTAACACCAACCGTCTGAATAGTTTTAGAAATAACATTATAGAGAAATCATCTAATTTAAAGTATTGTGATGACACAAATGAATATTATGATTCAGTTTTACACATGACAAAAACTGAAAGCAATCGTATATTCAAACCAAAGGTAAAGGCAATAAACAGTAAACTTATGTTTAGCGATTGGGCGACTGCAGGAATACATAAAAGTAGAAACAAATAATATGAGCTCCATGCGGAACGGGCGTATAATAATAGCGTAGAATTTGCTGACTATGTTAAGCATTACTCGAAGTTATTTAAACGCGTTTGTGCTACAGCAAAATCGAATTTCTTTAAACACAAAATAAAAAACAGCAAAGATGTAGTAAAATCCACATGGCAGATAATAAATAGTGAAACTGGAAAAGTCAAAACTCGCGATAACAAATACAATTTAAAAATAAATGATAATGTTGTTACCAAAAACTTGGAAGTTGCGGAGGCTTTCAATGAATTTTTTACAGACATTCCAGTGTCGACTACAAAATCACTAAATGCGTCTCCTGCTCTCGCTGAATCTTTGCTAAAACAGAACGTACCCGAGAGTGTCATCGATTTTAAGTTCGAACATGTAACACCTCAAGATATAGTTAAGGCTTTTAAAAGCATAAAAATAAAAGCGACTGCCGACATTGACAATTAGTCAGTTAAAATAATTAGCTCTGTAATTGATGTTATTGCTGTCCACTTAGCGAATATATTTAATAAATGTGTTGATAATGGCGAACTCCCTGACCTGATGAAGCATAGCAAAATTATTCCATTGTTTAAAACAGGTATCACAACAGATCCCACAAATTATAGACCAGTTTCGGTGATACCGGCGTTAAGTAAATTTTTTGAGAAAATCATAATAAACCAACTAAAAGTCCATTTTTATGGAAATAATCTATTGCATCATAAACAATTCGGTTTTACTCGGGGTCGTTCAACAACCGATGCAGGTGTTGAACTAATTAAACATGTTTTTGGGGCCTGGGAGGAAACACGTGATGCCTTAGGGGTGTTCTGTGATTTATCCAAGGCCTTCGATTGTGTTCATTATGAAACTTTGGTCAGGAAATTACAACATTATGGAATAAAGGGCTTAGCTCTAAACTTATAAAGTTCATATTTAAATCAGAGAATTCAGAAGGTTGATGTGAACGGCGAAAGATCTGCAGGGTCTGTTGTCTCTATGGGGGTCCCACAGGGGTCAATTCTGGGTCCGTTTCTGTTTCTTATTTATGTAAATGATTTGCCGTACTTTGTAAAAGATACTCACGAAATTGTTTTGTTCGCTGATGATACATCTTTAGTGTTTAAAATTAAAAGACAACAATTATCATATGACGACGTGAACAAAGCTATTTCAGAAGTGGTAAACTGGTTTACGATTTCTGTAGCATATGCTGTAAAGAAGATGCGAGGTTATTCTGATGAGGCTACAGCAAGATTAGTTTACTTTAGTTATTTCCACAGTATTGTGACTTATGGCATACTGCTATGGGGACACGCTGCCGACTGGCATAATGTATTTGTTCTGCAGAAAAGGGCTATTCGCGCGATTTACCAATTGGGACCTAGAACTTCACTTAGAGATAGATTCAAGAATATTGACATTATGACAATGCCATCACAATACATTTATGAGAACTTGATCTATGTTCATAAAAATATACACTTGTTTATGAAGAACAGTGATGTGCATAGTAGGAATACTAGAAATAAAGATAAACTTGTTACTAGTTCTTGTCGTCTGGCCAAAGTCCACAAATCATTTATGGGTCAATGTGTACGCTTTTATAATCAAGTCCCAACAGACATACAGAATTTATCATTGAATAAATTTAAAGCCACTATAAAAAATAAATTATGTCAAAAAAGTTATTATAGTATACCTGAATATGTGAATGACAAAAGTCCATGGAACTGAACTGCAGTTTTAAACAGGTATTAATTTAGTTAAAATTAGTATGTAAATATAATGTATTAGTATATAAGACATTTAAAAATAAAAAATGAATTAACGTAGGCTCTGTGGGTTTGTTGCCGTTTCTTTACCACGGAGGACCACCTAGGAAGCGGCATTAACATTCCTTTCCTTCCCACACTCGGTGTCTTTTGGTCGTAGCGGGGCTGGGGGGCGTCTACTCTGCGCGGACTGCGGTAAGGATGGCGTAGGATAAGATAGGGGAAAAGTAGGGGTAGGGTTAGGTTAGGTTAAGGGGTAGGCCGGGGTAGGGGTGGGTAGGGTAGGATAGGGGTAGGCTACGGGCAGGGTAAGGGTAGGGTGGGAGCAGCTACCTAACACTGGTATTGTCGGACTTGGTCCGGCCGTTGTCGGCGGGGGGTGGGTGTGCTGCGGCCATGGGGCGGCCAACATGTCACTGTGTGTTTCCTTCCTAATTTCCTACCCCCTCCTTTTTGACGATTGAAAGAGAATGTAATATCCTACTCAATAAAGTAATATTGAATTTTTGAATTTTGAATTTTGATACGGAGTGAAAGACAAACCATTAGGAAGAATGGTTTTATTCAGCTAAAAACAGCACAAGAACATTATTTAATTAGACATCGATATTTATAATGCATCCATGACAACCACCACAGATACACATCAACGGCGCTGTGTTAATTTTGTCCAAGCATATTTATTTATTTAACTATGTAAATTTTTGAGAAGCCAAATTGCCAATCTAGTCAGATTGTACGTAAAATTGTGTCGTATTGCGGATATTAGTCTTAACGGTAGTAGGACTTAACTTTGCATTAAAAATGTAAAAAACCCTTTTGGGTCTTGTATCCGACGGAAGTACAATCTCGGGAGTGTCAATGTGGGTTTCGGCCAAGGTACGTGACTCTGGACTCTGTATTTGTCCTGAGAACTCTCACAGAGGAAAACAGATCAGATCACACGCCTCTACAGTTCATAAAGAAGCTTACTGAGATATTTTGTGTTTCTTTTACAGTTTTTGTCTCGTATATTTTATATTTTTCTATTTTCTATCGCTTACATAAAACATAAGTGAAATAAAAAAATCTGTACAAACTTTATAGTAAAGTCGCTTGCCGGGTCTGTCTATATGTTGTTGTATGTATGTATTTCCGCTAACTCTTCCTAAACTACATAATGAATTTTGATGCGGTTTTCATCATCAGTGTTTAGAGAATTTCTTCAGGGATGTTTATAATATTATCGGTTTAAAGAACTTTATTCCTCATAAGAACAACATTGTAACATATTATAGTAAAAGAAACCGAGAAAAGCCCGGGCGAAGCCAGGGCGGATCGTTAGTAAGTTACAAAAAAAACTTAATTTAGTACGAGTACCACAAACTTCTAAATATTTAAACCGTACCAAACTGTGTGCTCGGTACCAAATTCTTAAAATTTTGGAAATCGTTCACATCGTGCCGGTGGGTGCGCTTCTGTGGCTGGTGCAGATTATTTTGTCGTAAGTAACACCATCTGTCGAGTTTCTAAGAAGGAAAGAAGTTTTAGCACGAAAGAAAAATATCTTTTCCGTTTTTTGTCATGGCAATTCAGCTGACACCTGTCAGTCAGTCTAGCTTGTCTATGACAACAACCATCCAACAGTGTTGCCAGATCAGTGGATTTCTCCCTAGATTTAGGGGTTTTTCGACTGAGTTAGGGGCAGAAAAAGGGGGAAAAAATTGTTAGGGGTTTTTTTAAGGGAAATTTAAAAAACACGCCAAATACAGTTATTCGCCATATATCGGTTCCTGACCTTGTGTAAACCATCCTGACCTTCCTGTAAACCATCATTTTACGATACTTGGAGGCCGGAGAAGCAGATTTATTTCAAAATATATTCCTCGATAGTCTAGAATTGTTGTTTAACGAGAACCGATCGAGAATTCGAAAGAATGTCCGACTTCCGAACGTCTCATCGATCATCGATCCTGTAACGTTCCTTGATGCATACTCGGAGTAAAAAAAAATCGAGGGTTTCTAGGGGATTTCTAGGGGGAAACCAAATTAGTCTAGGGGTACGCCGTCGAGACCATTTGGCAACACTGCCATCCATCCATCCATTTTCATTTTCACGCAATCAGATTGTGGATTGAAACGTTTTGCCGCGCGGATTTTGTAATCCCACGTTGCGGAAATAGTCTTCTAATTAAAATAATAGCAACGTACTGTAGTTTAGTGACTAGTTTTTAGATTAGACAGTGATAAACAATCATTCAAAATGTTTTGGGGTAAGTATTAGAACCACATAACGACGGCATCGGTACCGGCTTACCCTCCACCACGTGTTAATGCCACCAGCTTTGTTTCTGATGTAGAACCATAATTCGGTTAGGCACCCCGACATTATAGTTAATGAAAGTATCCCTATTGTTATTAACGTCCCCGTTTTTCTGATATTGCCCCGAACATGGTCCCTAGTTACATGCCGTTTTTTTTAAACATACCATGTATGCATGGGTACCTATGTATTGCGAAACTCTATGCAATTAATAGCATAGCCAATACAATACACCGAAAATTGGGCACTGAAATACTCTTTAATACATAAAATTCAAAATTATACATGTAATTTTTAACTATTATATACTATCTGAGCAATGTACTCATCTTTCAGCACGAATAAATCCTTTGTAGTATTCCAATTAGTTCACATCTGCGTCATATAACTGACAATATCGAGTGGAACTTATCTATGCCTTGTTTAGTAACCAATAAACATTTCCAGGACTCATAATGGAATCAAACAAACGGTACACCCAGGTGGTGGAGAAACCGTTCCATATATCGCAGGCCGCGATGGACATATCCACTGGAGACAATGATCCTTGTCAAGTGATGGTTGTCGTGGATGGCAAGAACTTCCTCGTGTGCACACTACAAAAGAACAAGTCTATACAGGTACCATTAGACCTGTACTTCAAAGCTGGAGACTCAGTTTCATTCTTGACAAATGGTAAGAAACATATAACTTGGTTATTTATTTTTAAGTTACTGGAGGTTCAATACTTATTAAAAATCCATTTAATTTCTGTATCAGAAACATTCGTATCTGAATGTTGAATTACATACTGAAAGTTTTTTATGCTTTTAGGCAAATGCAATGTGCACTTAACTGGCTATTTGGATCCTGAATTCGAGGAAGAGCCCTCGGACGAGGAGGAGGAAGAAGAAGAAGATGAGGAGGAGGAAGTACCGGCCCTGGTCCCAGCGAAGAACAAGCGGAAACTGGAGAACAGCAATGACTCCTCATCAAGTAAAAAGGCCAAGGTTTGTAATTTTAGACCCAATTCAGTAATTGTCAGGACACTTGTGATGCAGTCCAATATTGTAAAGATATTTTTTAATATACCACTAAGGTGGCAGACAAGGTTACAGCTGACCAGATGGTTAGCAGCTACTGCGGCCTATGGACATTTGCAATACCAGGGGTATCACTCACCTGCTACCAACCCTGTAAAAACCTTGAATGATTGATATGTAAAATCATTTTAAAGGTTTATATTTTGCTAAAATACTTAAGTGTTAATTATTTATTCTCCAGTGCCAAGAGCTACTTAGGGTTATATGGATAATACCATTGCATGGATAGATAGCCCCTATAGATATGTTATCCATGGTAAAATAAATTTTTACCAAGTTTTGGATTATGGAAGCAGACAGTTATTTTATAAATATTATTCATACAGAACGAGAGAAAGAAGCCAGCTGCTGCTACAGAGGAGAGCTCAGATGAATCCGATGATGAAGACCAACTGCAGCGTCTGCTTGACGGAGATGACCTGGACACAGATGATAATGATGACTCATTCAAAGTAAATACATCTGCTGAGGCTGACAGGTAAACAACTTTTAAATTGGAGTTCTCAATTCAAACTACAGCCTTCAATATACATAGTATTTTGGTGTCCCAGATTATCTAAATAATTTTTTTTCTTGATTAGCGATGATGAAGAAGAATCAGAGGAAGATGAAGATGAGGAAGCAGAAGAAGAGGAAGACGGTTCAGAGGATGAGGCTGAGACCACATTGGATACCAGTAAGGAGGAGAAAGTAGATATGTCCAAGCTCAGCAAGTCTGCCAGGCGTCGACTGAAGAAACGTCTCCAACAACAGGGCAAGGACGCTCCCCAGGTCAATGGGGTGGAAAAGTCCAAGGTAAATGTCACAGGAGCTGGCAAGCCCAAAAACACTCCCAAAAATGCGAGTCCAGTTACCAAAAACTTCAATGGTGTTGGCAAACCTAAAGCAGTGGTCAACGGTCAAAGCAACAAGGGGAAACAAAACGTACAAGCCGGGGGTAAAAAATTCAATAAAAAGAGAGTGTGAATGATCCGTTAATTGTATTTAGTTGTTTTCAAAATTTGTTTGACTGACTTTCAATAAAGTTTTTAACAATTACTTACTTTATTTTGTTTGAAAAATTTTCCTTGCACTGCAGCTGTGATCTTGTACTGATCTTTTGAAAGATAAATACAAAATTATACCTATTCCTATGTAACACAGATTGGGGTTTTATTACACAATGACAGTCATAAAATGTTTTAGAGCAAAATTGATAAACCATTACTGCAGGACTACTGTTTCCCCTTAAACCATGTACAGTTGTCGCCAAAAGTAGCTGCTCACTTGACTACCAGTCGACCAGTAACAACAAATACCCCATGAACAAACATTTCAAAAGAAAGTTTATGAGAATGCTACTTTTAGTGTTCAACTAGTTTGTTGCTGACTGCCTGATTTGCTATCATTAGAGTCTAATTTGCAACTATTAAATTGTGTAGAAAGAAAAGCAAGATGGACAACAGAAAGGTGATAAGAAGAAAGAGAGTAAGAAGGAAACTGGAGCCGGTGATGCCCAACCTGTAGAAAAAAAAGAGAAAAAACAGCTCAGTGGCGGAGTGCAGATTGAAGATATGAAGGTTGGCTCTGGGCAAGCAGCCAAGCCAGGAAAAACTGTATTGGTAAGACATATATACATTGGCATATTATTTTGAATATGAAATCTACTGATATATAGGTAAACCAACACAAAATGTTAACTGCAGTACGTAGTCTGAATCTGACTAAATAAAAAACTGATACCTCAGAATGTGTTGTCCTGAGCATCTGCCCTAGCTCACAGCCCTCTGTGATATAAATGATATAAATACTTCCGGAGCAGAAACAAAAAATTAAACAACTGAATCATTTCACAGGTATACTATGAAGGACGTTTGAAACAAAATAACAAGATGTTTGACCACTGCGTCAAGGGGCCTGGGTTTAAGTTCCGTCTGGGTGGTAAAGAGGTTATAAGTGGCTGGGATACGGGCATTGCAGGGATGAAAGTTGGTGGCAAGAGGAAGATCATATGTCCACCTAATATGGCGTAAGTGCCTATTTATTATTTATGAATAATATTGAATATATCCTGCATTGAAGCTTTTTTATATGTTGTGCTATACATACAATAAAGGATCTATTAACATTGCAATTACATCTTGTAATTGCAATATTAATATCATCATCACAGCCCATAACAGTCCACTGCAGGACTAAGGGCCTCTCCCACGAAATCTATACAATACATATATCATTATTGTACACAATTTCAACTGATGGATAAAAATTTTCGCAGGTATGGAGCGAAGGGGTCTCCACCAGTGATTCCACCCAATTCCACATTAGTATTTGAAGTGGAATTGAAGAATGTTAAGTAAAACTTTAACTGTTGATAAGCTATAATTGTATGGTCCTGTGTAAGCAGACAATCGTTGATTTTTTATTATTGGATGTTGATTGCTATTGAATTTCTGTACAAAGTCAGATTTCTCTGAATGACGAAAATGCTATTATAATGAGCAGAGATTCCGTAAAGTTAGTATTATGGTTACTATTAAATCTTACTTGGATTCAACTGAAGACGAGGACTTGACTGCTTGTCGAAAGTACCTCCATCTCTCAAAGATGTTCAACTACCCACATCAATACACAATAGTTGCTATGAATTTAGTTCTCTTTTGGTATTTCTGCATGTATAGTTGAGCCAATTTGCAAAAGAAAGTTGTAATGCATTTACTTGAGGGGACGTGGCCCCAGTTGACCTGAAGTCCTAAGGACCTGAGGATTTGGTTTAGTAAACCCAAACTCCTGGGGTGGGCAGGGCCACCCTCTAGGTATGCCCATGGTTATAAAATATCAATCTCTTTTTAATATGTTTAGGCATTACTTGTCTTTAGTATTTTAATCACTTCTGAGTTTTATAATTTACTCTAGTTATCGAAGAAGGTAGATGTTTCTAATATTAGATTAAAAACATGAGGGTAAGTGCCTAGTTGTAAATCAGCTAATTGCTTACATGACAGGCACAGAAAATATATAAATTCCATTTTCTGAGTTCTGTCTGGTAAGATACGTATGTTCCGACTATTAGTAAGTAACTTCACTATTTTAGTTTCCACATCGCACACAGCCATATTTTAAGTTTAGTCTTGTGTAATGTTGTTCCATGTTCAAATAATTTTAAAGCATTAAAAGGAATGTAAAATAAAAGTGACAATATATTATTCAATGTTTTATTTTAGTTTTTGTTTAACAAAATTAGTCTTTGGGAATGTTTTAATTGCATTTGTATTTCTGTAAATATGCAATGAATACTATAAGATACAACAATAAATAAAATATTTTAACAGATTGTCTATTTTGTTCCACATACGTCATTCGGCCTTGATTCTATCGCTTTGTTTAGTAAGGCACTCGTCATTGTTCGCGGGTTCTCCACTCGATGTAACAGGTTTCTTCTTGAATACACAAACTCCCCCCTCACACTGTAGGGGAAATTCAGTATTTACCACGTTGCCCTCGGCGTCTTTTACCGCCCATGGATTCCAGAAACGTAGGACGTAAGGCTGAACAAACTTGTGCCACAAGAATATCAGCACAGGCACAATGAAACAAGGAATGCAAACCATTTTGAAATGACTAATAATAAAACTGACTGAAATGTCTGTACAGCAAAATAGATACGCTGCTAGTTTTGTAGTCGGGTCAGGTCTTTCAATAATTTAAATAATTTTGTTCCGAGTTCTAGCACCAAGTTACGTTGCGTTGATGAATGGAATGACATATAGTTCATAGTTTGTGGGAATGACCTTGATTTATTTGACATTGACGTTGTCAGCTTGACAGTTGCGTGCATGGACACATATTTAACAAGACTGAGCACTCTTCGGGTAAAAACGAACCGAGCAAGAGGTGTAGAACAGAGTTCGTATGTCTCTTTCTAATACGGTGACCATATATTTCTATTTCATGGAATATTCATGGATAAATATCTCATCATCATCATCATATTTTGAGCTGTGGTTTGATAATTCTAAATGAATCAAGTTTTCTAGTGTTTCATTCCATCATGAATTCATGGTAAACCTAGTAACTTTAATAACTAATGTTATTTTTACCTTACCTATGAATAGTAGTTTATGCAACCGTCATATAAAAGGGGGTATTAAAACATGAGTGTCTGTTTATCATACGAGGTGTAGCCGAGTATGATAATAGTTTGACACGAGTGTTTTAATACCTAATTATATGCAGTTGCATACACTACTTTATCTACAGTCATATTTTCATGTTAAAATTTCATTATTATTATTATCATTAAGCAGGCAAGCAGTTGTCAAAACAACTGATAGATGCCTGTATCTAGCTCTTCTCTACTAATTATTAATCTGTATTCAAATGTTTGTCGAGTCTGTTTTTGAATTGGTTAGTATTTTCCGCTGTCACCACGGATTCAGGCAACTTATTCCAGGCATTCACGACTCGGTTGGTTAAAAAATGTCTGTGCTGATTGAATTACCTTTGATTTCGTACCTATAATTTTCTCAACTTTGCTGGAAGTAAGCTGTGAGTCAGTTCTGTTGTATTTACGCGTCGAGGATATCAAGCGGCAAGGATTAGAACGCATTACCAGCGAGTGTGTTCCCTGATCATTATAATCTAGACGCCTTCAAGGCCAGAGTGAATAGGCTGTTCGTAGACAGGCATGCTTCATCATCGGCCGCATCGTCACTAACCACCAGGTGAGATGGCGGTCAAATGCCTGGCTAGACCAAATAAAAAAAAAACCCTTCACTACTTTCACATTTATCTATTTATTTGCTTCAAACATGAAAAAACATTCACATACACGTATAACAACAATTAGAAAAAATATACCGTTTTGTGGGACAATAATTACACACAAATATAAACAGGAAATTTTGAATTTGTTAAAGACATCTAGGTTTTCAGCCTACATTTCTCCGTGTCACGACGCCCGACAAAAAATAAAAAAATAAAAGTGTTGTAGAGCGCGTCATTTCAGATTAGACAAGCTCTATAATGATTAAAAAGTTATTTTATCTACACTCATAGCGTAATGTTCCAATTACATTTTCGAAAACAGTTCCATTAATGACAATCTTTTTTCATGCCAGTCCATTACATTTAAAAAAAATACTTTTCGATACAGCATTTCCCATAGAGAAAAAAATTTCTATACAGAAGCAGAGAGTACATTTAGAGTTTAAATATGAGACAAAATGTCACACATCTCTATAACACACACACTAATGCAAATGCCGGGACGGAACAAGGCAGCACATCATGAGTTATATTTTGCTACGACTTTCTACTCGTAACGAACACAAACAAATCTGACTTGTTGTTCGCTCCAGATGACTATGCAATATTTTTAAGCTTGTCCTTATATATTTCAATATTGACATTATAATAAAAGGAAGGTGTCTAGTGAATCAAAGCCATGCCCTGATACCTACCACCGTCTTTTCGATCTCTCGATCCTACATACCGTGAATCGGCAGTGCTTGCCTACTTACTTATAGTTAAAAGCGTCTTCATTGTTCACAGGTTGGCCTATGTGACTTCACAAATTTAATATGATGCCCTCTAGAGGACATAGTCATGAAAAAAATAATAATAATGAAAAGGATAGATACATTAATATATTAAACAAGCAGCATATTCTTTATTTTCAGTAAAAATTCATATTATGCTGGTGCAGCAGGACAGAAGAGACTTGCATCTAATTATTATCTTGTTCTTCAAAATGTTTACAACGCAGCACTTCCAATTTGCAACCCAGACATAACCATGTCTGGTCTTTAGGAAACCTAGAAAAACGAATATTTATGTAAATAAACGTAAATACGCGATTAATCCGTTGTTTCATATAATGTCTGAACATTTAAAATGTCATCTAGGTACATTTTTGGTATGGAACCCTGATACATATAAAGTTGTAAACCGCTATTCACAAGATTTGAGTAATAAAATACTATACAATAAATACTAAGTCCGACCCTGTTAGCATCAAAATATTTTCGTACCTATTTAGACACCGAAATATTGCTCAATTTGCCAATGATTTTAAATCTATCTCTAATGGCATGTTGTTTTAAGGTAAAGCATTTCAATTAATGCAAATTCACACTATTTCGATGCATATTTTTGTCACAATTTCTAAAATTTATTTCGGATCGCCTCGACCACGAATGTTTACTTACCGGTGAAAGGATAATCCAGGTGTATTTCCATACTTTGCGCTTTCACATAAATGTGCACTAAATTACACACAAAATTACAATCTTTTAAATGGTTTAATTTAAATTTTATTAGGAAATTATAAAATTTACACCGATGTTTCAAAAAAAACGTCAGGTCGATAGGCCCTCGAGCAATATGTCGAACGTTCGAAACATTGCGTACGTCATTTTCCGTGAACTTATTCCAAGGGATGAATAAACGGGATAGCAAGATTCATAATCATTGTAGAGCGAGCGAACAGGGAATATTTGTGATTTGTGCTTAGTCTGGTATGTCTGTGGCATTTCCCATACTAATTTCATTACAGTTGTAACATAATAGTAGTTTATCTACACTCATAGCGTAATGTTCCAATTACAAATTCGAAAACAGTTGTTTAAGGATACACTTTTTTCACGCCTGTCCATAAAATTTTAAAATATTACTTTAGATACAGCATTTCCCGTACTATTTCCCAGCCTGTAATTTGTGTTTGTGAATGTTTTTTCTTGTTTGAAGCAAATAAATAGATAAATGTGAAAGTAGAGACGTGAATTTCCCGCCGCTTGATATCCTCGACGCGTAGATACAACAGAACTGACTAGAAGCTTCAAGCAAAGTTGAGAAAATTATAGGTACCTACGAAATTTTAACATGAAAATATGAGTGTAGATAAATTAGTGTATGCAACTGCATATAATTAGGTTTTATATGACAGTTGCATAAACTACTATTTCGATACAGCTGTAATGAAAATAATATGGGAAATGCTGTATCGAAAAGTATTTTTTTTTAATTTTATAGTCAGGCGTGAAAAAAGTGTACCCTTAAACGACTGTTTTCGAATATGTAATTGGAATATTACGCTATGAGTGTAGATAAAATATATACCGCAACCACCATACGATTCACTTCAATAAGAGCGCACACATCACTTTTATACCATTTTAAATGATTGCGAAAATATAAATTCGAATCAAGATGTCACGCATCCATTACGATTTCAAAGGGTTACCTGTAGAAATAAAATGTATGTTTTAAAAAAAAGGTGGTTTTTAAAGTTTGTTAAATAAACAACAATTTAAAAATAAAGGTACAATTTTACAAAGCAAAGGTGCAGGAAGGGCAAGATTTCATGGAGTTATTAGAGAACACTTTCAATGAACGACATTTTCTGTCTGACAAGATAAAAGAGCGGGACACGCCGTCTCTGTTCTCGCTGTCCCTCTCGGCTCGGGTTAGCCTCTGTCACAGACATAAAATTTTATTTGTAAATAACATTTTTTTTCTGTATATAAAATTTTTTCTCTATGCCTCCTTCAGTCAGATAAAGGAGGCTATGTCTGTACTCATGACGAAGCAAAATAGACAATAATTATGCTCGTAAGGTTGCTTTTTGCAATTGTAATTTTGGGGAATTTTCAGTCCTGTTATAAATGAATAGTCCATGATCTATCCTCTTTGTCCGTCCGCCCAGTGTTGCCAACTTAGAGTATTTTAGATTTAGAGTAAAACTTATCCAGCCGGGTTATTTTAAGGGTATTCATTTGTCTAGGGTATTTTCGAGAGTAATTAATTTATAGGGAGACCAGAGACTTGGGTTACTTTGACAGGCTGCTGCTGCATTATATTGTATACATTGACATTTTAATTACAAATTTTAACGTTGTGAACTGGAATTTTAATTATTTGACATTGCAGTAAGTAATAATATTTTTAATCTGACATCTTAAATCTATGTATAATGTAAGATATGGACCACTATGTCTGAAATAAATGAATTTTATTTATTATATATTTATTATGATTCTTTTGACTTTTATTTAGTTATTTATACTTATTGAAACTCACAAAAGTATTTAAAAGGTATATAATAACAGGTACTTATGACATAATCCATGTAATCAAAGAATTCACTTGTAAACTGTAACACTGATGAAGTTCTAGCCTTCGTCAGTGTTACAGTTAACAAGTGAATTTCTTAATAAAGCCATAATATTACTGCCAATTTTGATTGAACTAATGAATCAATAATGAATTATTGTACACCAATAGAAACATAATATTATTATCTACTCATTCTCTTAATAATATATACTAATATCATCTCTATTTCCGTTGAAATATGGTAAAAACTCGTATACAGTATACTGACTAATCGGTGTGTCGCTGGGATTTAGAGGTTAATCCGACTAATTTTAGAAGGTATACAATGACGAAGACGGTGGTAAAGGCTTTTGGCTATTTAATAATGCCGAGGTGCATTTCCTTTTTTGCGTCTGTTATTGCCAGTAAAATAACTTTAGTATACTTATTTTTCCGTAACCTAAGTCCCTGGTCCCCCTATTGTATCCGTTTTGAAGTAGAAAAATGTATTAGTTCTAAAGATACGTAAGTAAGGTGTGTACGTAAGTTTTGTGTATTATGTCGGCTGATGTCTTTTTCGAATACAATATTCTATTCAGATTGCTATTGCAGTGCATATCCGAACATACAAAGACTTTTGCAGTTACGATGTATACTACAGTCCAATGTCAAAGCCATACTTTCGAACCAAAATGCTGTATTTGTAGAATTATGAGCTTGGCTCTTCATGAGATCTGATTTCTGAACTTTTTCTCAGTGGAACCGTTAAGAGACACACTCATTTTACGTGAAATGTTGTTAGTGGGATAAATCTTGTGTTAAACTTTACTCCGTTAAGAACAATAGACTTTGTTACTAACACATGTATGACAAAAAATGAAGTGGTGCCGAGAATACCTACTTTCATTGTCATTTGAAAATAAAAAGAATACATAAATGTAGTTGTTTTATTTGTAAATAAAGGGTGAAACTAAAAGATAATTTTATTTAGGGTGTTTTTTCAGAATAGTGCAGAATCTAGGGTAAAATGACATCAAGCATCGGGTAAAGTAAAAATTTGACCTGGCAACACTGCGTCCGCCTGTCATCCATAGTGGCATTTTGCTGTCCCTTGCATTTGTTGCGATTCTTTGCATTTCGTTAATTTTCATTTCATTTCGTTCGTTGTGGAGATTGTGGTCGGTTGGATTTTGTGGCTAGCGTGCGCTGTGCACAGAATAAACTACTCTCTACGAAAACAACTACGTTTTATGTGGTTGTGTGAGAAGGAAAACTTTAAAGTAATCATTTTTGTGGTGATTCGTAAGGGAAGTGCTCCGTGCGTGGTACTTGATTATTTGTATATTTCAAGTCAATCTAAATAAAAGTTAAGATATTGTGAAGATGGCTGTGTCCAAATCAACAAATACATACAATAGACAGAATTGGGAGGATGCTGTAAGTATGCGCTACAACTTAATTTGTAAGGTTTTGTTTGAAGTGGACAGGTTAATCTGAAATCACTGAAATGACGTACTCATTTGTGGTATTTTAACACGTATTTCTTTTTCCAGGATTTCCCGATATTGTGTCAAACGTGTCTTGGAGATAACCCTTACATTCGCATGGTATGTTTTATACAATTCTTTTTAAACAAATCATTGCTTTCTGATATATACATTGTTTAACATATAATTAACCTATTATTTCCAGACTAAAGAAAAATACGGAAAAGAATGCAAAATCTGTGTACGTCCATTCACTGTCTTTCGTTGGTGTCCTGGAGCGAGGATGCGTTTCAAGAAGACTGAGATTTGTCAGACTTGCTCAAAACTTAAAAATGTTTGCCAAACATGTCTCCTAGATCTGGAGTATGGCTTGCCCATACAAGTTAGAGATGCCGCTCTTAAAATACAAGACGATTTGCCTCGAAATGAAGTTAATAAGGAATATTATATTCAAAATTTGGACAGCCAAATGGCTAAAAATGACCCCACACAACCTAGCAACTCTGCGCTAAAATCGAAGGGTGCTAATGATTTATTGTTGCGTCTGGCGAGAACAGCGCCTTATTACAAGCGGAATAGGCCACATGTATGTTCATTCTGGGTGAAAGGAGAATGTAGGCGGGGCGAGGAGTGTCCTTATCGGCATGAGAAACCTACTGATCCTGATGATCCTTTGGCTGACCAGAATATCAAAGACAGGTATTTATTGCCAAACTATTTCTCTAACCTAATTATTTATTTATTTATTTAATACTTTATGCACAAAATAGTACAAAGGTGGACTTAAAGCTTTGTAGCTTTATCTACCAGTCTACCCCAAAAACTGGAAATTATTGTATCATAACATACTATAAAGTGATTATTTAATAATGAGTCACATCATAAATGCCACATTTGGTGCGTTCTAGCCTTCCATAGATGATGTTATTTTTTATTTATTTATTTATTTAATACTTTATGCACAAAGTAGTACAAAAGTGGACTTAAAGCTTTGTAGCTTTATGATTTGTATGATTTGAGGCACTTACATCATGAAACATATGTGGTAAATTTTAATGTCATTGAATTCAATTAAGTCAATGAATTGTAAATAAATCAGAGTATAGCAATTCTGACTGTATCACCACAAATATTTTTACCCAAAATCATACAAATCATGCAGCATAAACATACATCTCTTCAAAATACTACAGGCTACCTCTAATTTTGAGGTTCCTTTTTTGTGTGCATTATGAAACACTAAGCGTCGACCGGTTTTGCTTCTCTAAAAGGTCTATACATTAGTATCAAGAAATTATAATAATTTTTATTGACAGATATTATGGTGTCAATGATCCTGTGGCTGAGAAACTGATGCGTCGCGCCGCTGCAATGCCGGCCTTGCCCCCACCTGAGGACAACACTGTCACAACTCTGTACGTTGGTAACTTGCCGGATAATGCAACTGAGGAGGAGCTACGTGGACACTTCTACCAGTATGGCGAGATCAGGTGAGATTTGTTTATTTTATTGTTTTCATGTTAATAGTAACTGTCTCTAGTATTTACAAACAAATTAACAATATTTTGTATAGAAGAAATTATAAGCTGTCATTTAACATAATCAAGATTACCAAATAGGGTTTCAATGTGTGGTACTTATTTCAAATATTTCACTTATAGCACTTGTGTCCAATCCAGTCTATTTTTAATGGGGTTCACAGTTCACTGAACGTTCACTAGTGACTGTGGTAGTCTGTTCCATGCATTCACTACCCGGTTTGGCAAGAAGTGACACAGTGGATTGCTTGTACTCGAGCACAAATTCCTTCTAACATGACCTCTCAGCCTTCCCCTGTGGGATGCGGGCGTGAGGGTATCTGCTTGTTTACCTTCTTGTCACAAGTCACTTTTTTTCTCCCTACCTTAATAAAACATGTATATCAGTTGTCACTTACCTTGTACTTTTATTATAATTAGAGATATATTAGTATGTACTGCGTATGTAGGCTCCCAACTCAATGCCATCAACGTCCACAGGTCCCTAACGCTGGTGCCGCGCGCTCAGTGCGCCTTCGTGCAGTTCACGACGCGTGGCGCGGCGGAGCACGCCGCCGAGAAGACTTTCAACCGGCTGGTGATCGGGGGGAAACGACTCACAATCAAGTGGGGCAAGTCGCAGGGTGAGTTCTGATGCTGCTTTATATCTGTATAAGGAATGAAACACGTTGCTTGCGAGTGTGTTGCCTGCCTGACTGATCATGTGCCATCTTCCAGGTGAGATCAGGGTCAAAATTACTGGGTAGATCTTATTTAAAAAATGGCAATGGCTGTGTAGTGTCCGGCAGAGTAGAATAGCACTAACCCCTTACACTCGTGGGTGTCGTACAAGGCGACTAATGTTTTCGAAGCAAAAGATGAAGAGTCTCCGTAGTCTGGAAAATGGGCAGCAGCAATTTCCGTTGTTATATTTAAACACTGCGATCTCCAACACGCCTGCCAAGCGTGGAGATTATGCCAATAACCTCCCCTTTCGTGGGAGAGGCCCTAAGTCCTGCAGTGGACTGTTACGGGCTGTGATGATGAATGGTCATGTTAAGAAAGACATTTAATCATTTGAGAACTCTTTAGCCGTGGTCTACAATGTGTGTGTTCCTCCCCAGGCCGATTGCAAGCCACTGAGAAGGGGTCTCCGGGCGCGCCGCTGGAGCCGGTGCCCGGGCTGCCGGCCGCGCTGCCGCCGCCCGCATTCCTACACCCGTTCCCGCCGCAGGTCAGTACCACAACAATCATAACAAAATTGACATTATAAATAATCATTTTGGCGTTAATGTCCCGGTTATGTTCTCGCGCACGAGGCCCGGGGTCCGCCTTGACCATGATCCAGAATTTGGCAGGTCAGGTAATTACAGTGGAGCGACTGCCATCTGACCTCCATGACCCTGCTACCAGGGGAACCTGACCAGATGAGATCATGGTTACACATCCAGTCGCCTGAATGTGCAGGTTTCATCACGATGTTTTTCCCTCACCGTAAGAGCATCGGTTAGTATTCAACTAATGTACAAAACTCAGAAAACAGTCATTGGTATATGGCCGGAGCGGGATTCGAACCCGGGACCTCTGGCTTACGGGTCGGATACTGTAACCGCTCGGCCACCGACGCTTTATAACAAAATCGACATTAATGGGCTTTATATATTTAGCATTTTCACAAACAGATGTCGCCGCCGCCCAGTCTCAGATAATTAAGCTGAAAATAGTGAGATACAGACATATCAGTTGTTCTAACCGCCTGTCTGTTTAGGAATAATAATAATTATTATTATCATGTGTTGTTTCGATATAATACGCTCCAACAGCTCAAGTTGCATCAAAATCCGTCGACAAATGTCCAAACACCCGTCGAGACAAACATCCATTTTAACAAACAATCTTGCTTGATCTTTATCAACTGAAAACGCATACTGCTGGGCATAGGCTTCCCCCAGAGATCTCGACAAAAGTCGGTCCTGACCTTCCACATCCAACTGGTACATGTGATCATTACCAGGTCGTCGGTCCATCAAGCGGGAGGCCTACCCACGCGGCGTCTTCCGGTTATCTTGCTTAGAACATCATCATCTTGACGTTCATGTCCCGGTTGTGCTCTCGCGCATGAGGGCCCGGGGTCCGCCTTGACCATAATCCAGGATTTGGCAGATCAGATAATTTCAGTAGAGCGACTGCCATCTGACCTCCTTGATTGGATCATGGTTACACATCCAGTCGCCTGAATGTGCAGGTTTCATCACGATGTTTTCCCCTTACCGTAAGGTAATCTTGCTTAGAACATCCTCAACTAATCCACCCCTCCTACCCCCAGATGCCGCCACCGCCGACTCGCCCCAACGATTTCTTCAATCTTCACCACTACGGCGGTCCCGCGGGCTGGGCACCGCCGGCCTGGCCACGCCCGCAGCCGCCGCAACACGCCCCGCACGCCCAGCACGCCCCGCACCCGCCGCACGCCCCGCACGCCCCGCTGCACTACCCTAGCCAGGACCCGAGCAGGCTGGGGCATGCCCATGCCAATCATCCACAAACTTAATAGCGAACACAGGTGAGCTCCTGACAGCTCAGCTCCTGGTTGCGGTACGTTCACTGCCTAAAAACATAATGTAGCCAGCAAACCAGCCATCCAACAGACCTGCTCAAGAATCAATCTTGTATATCCAGGACACACTGGCAAGTCAAACCTTGGACCTGTATAACCTATCTTGGATACACATTGACAAGACAACCTGCCAAGGCCCCGCTGGCTGGGGCGTCCTGCTCCCGCTACCGCCACTAAACTACTCCAGTCTGGACTCTAAAACATGCGCGTGCTAATCAGCATCCAGCAGCATCCACTAGTTCAGAGAAGCCAGCATCCAACAGACCTAGTCAGGCCTAACGTAACCCATCTTGGACACAAGCTGACAACGAAGAAATCTAGTGTGGCTATAACTGATTTGTAGCAGATTGCTACCAAACGATCCACTGTCCCCAGAGTCCTGAATGCTGGGAGATGTTCCTAACTACCCGCAAACTTGCCTGGGACACCAGTGTACATACATGTAAACTATCCAGTCATAGTCAAGCCTACGCCCAGAGCTGTTGCACGGGACACTTACTCCCACAAACATAGTAGACGGTGAGGGCTATCCTACGTCATCAAGTACAAGAAATATCCCACTTTGTAGTGATAGTAGACGTTTAGGAGACCCACAACACGTTGGTCTGCTCGTGCACGGTGCTGCACAAAAAAGGATATTTGTTTTTTAGGGACTAAAACTTTTCGTAGCGATAATACTTACATATCCTCTTGTGTGGATTCTATAAGTAAGAAAACTAAGGTGCCTCACATCCTTTTGGCAGTTTGGTTTTTCAGCCACATTAAAGTCACTTTTCTCTTTTGTGCATGGTCTACCACTTCAAAGTAGAATTTTTCTTGTACTTGCTGACGTAGGATTATCTACTGCACCCTCTCACTCTATAGTAGGACATTCGCCAACCTTAGAAGAACCACCCCCAACAACTAGCGGGGCCTTTGATATTAACAGACCTACTTATTTCTGAAGATGAAGTGTGTTGATGCACATTGGCTATTTCGTAGACACTTTTAGTGGATGGTGTACAAAGCAATTATTGATAGAAAATCGCAAATCTATGTGCAGGGTAGCCGTTAGGTACATAGGTACAATAGGTAAAACAATCATTTTGAGCAGTAGTTCTTAAAAATACCTAGAAATAAAATAGGTATCTGCTAAAAAAATTCATCGATGACGCCATTACTGCCACCCATGGGAATCTTTTTTAGACTTAATGTGCCTTTAATTTTATGGTCCAATATGAACTCTGAAAGCGACTCAGCCGTAATATGTACGTAATGTAATATTTCATATGGTCAGGTTAAAATAATGCAGTGCTGCATTTTATACAGTTAAGACGAAACTGGTAAGCTTGTCTGACACCTTTGGTGTTATAACGTTTCGAAATGTTAAGCAGAACTCTGCTCTAAACAAAAGAAATGTCTTATGTATATTTTAATTTGCTTTAGTTTTACTTATAGCTGCTTTTTTTCTTTGCTAAATATTTCCATTTCCACCTTTACCATATGGTATACTAAACGCCAGGCAAGAGTTTATGTGAAGCCTAGGTATATTATTTTACTTTTATTGGAAGTTATTTTTATATTATTGGAACTTACAAATAGTTCATTTATGTTGCTGCATAATGATCCATATTATTATCTATTATAAAGTTTGTTTTCAACTAAGATGTGTTCCGGGAGCAGTATCAAAAAACCATGATAATTAATATATTTGTTTTGAAAAGACTCCAATGTATATGTTTCCAATATTTAGAATAATTTAGGTGTGAAAAATGAAACATGATCTTGTGTGCAAATGTTCCAACTGTATGTAAAATATTTAAGTTTGTAAATAAATCACTTTGAAAAATTGATCGCATTTCAATTCTTTTTTAGTGACCCAAACTTCTATTTTTTTTTTGTCACATTCAAGTCACTACAGAAAAGTAACTTTAATGAGGCTGAAAAGCGAAACTACCAAAAGGATGTAAGGCACCCCTTTTATTAGTTCTAGAACCCACAATATTTTCACAAAATATTTTTTTTGCCAGGTTGTGTACGGGCAGACTAATATTTTGTGGGTTTCCTAAATCTCGACTATAGCTACAAAGTGTAATTTGTCTTGTACTCGATGGCTTAGGATAACCTAAACTGCCTTCACAGTCTGTATGCTCCGGTATTGTTACACAAAACTAGCAGGATTATTTAACCATGGTAATTGAACTAAGGAGCGTCGGTGGCCGAGCGGTTACAGTATCCGACCCGTAAGCCAGAGGTCCCGGGTTCGAATCTCGCTCCGGCCATGTACCAATGACTGTTTTTTGAGTTATGTACATTAGTTGAATACTAACCGATGCTCTTACGGTGAGGGAAAACATCGTGATGAAACCTGCACATTCAGGCGACTGGATGTGTAACCATGATCCAATCTGGTCAGTTTCCCCTGGTAGCAGGGTCATGGAGGTCAGATGGCAGTCGCTCCACTGTAATTACCTGACCTGCCAAATTCTGGATCATGGTCAAGGCGGACCCCGGGCCCTCGTGCGCGAAAGCATAACCGGGACATTAACGCCAAGATGATTATTTTTTTATTTTTATTAATTGAACTAAGCATGCTTTGAAGTGGATGCTTTCTTGCTTAAAACTAGCATGTGTAACAGTACCTTGCCCCTTTAGCTTGATCGTGATGTGATGTGACCGCCATGAGCTCCTTGTACTTGAATATATATGGTTTATTGACAGCTTCGTTCCTATTCCTAACCTAACCTAACCTGCACTACATATAAACTACCTGCTATAAGTAAGTATGTATTTCTATCATGAAAACAACACAATTCGTCTGAAACTATATTTATTGTTAATTACAATCATAATAACATGACTTAATCGTTACAAAACATTTTAAACATTTAGATTTTTTTAATCTACACGCCTTCACTTCCCATCTGGGTAAGGACGGTCTGATTAATTTACAATAAAATCTAGGCCCAGATACAAATACGACATCAAACAGCAGTTTGGCAAATCCTCGGTACTAAAGTAACTAACGAAACATCCTCGTAAGTGGCGAAATATCGAATCGCAGGCGAAATATATAATTTAGAGAGAACCCCACCAACATTGTACCGCTACGTGCGGGCATCAAATTGTAGTCAGTAAGCAATAGTATTTTAGTCCCATGTCACAATGTTATTTTAAACTAGCTGACCCGGCGCGATTTCGTTCGCGTATTGTCCTACCCTATACATAGATACATACATTTGCTTTAATTTGACATTTGCTTTCATCGTGTTAAAATGACCGACGAAGTGACATGCATGCTTGGTGTTAAAATGACCGACTGTATTGTGTATACCTCGTTTTATCTTGTAAGTCCCGTACTTGTCAGCGGAATTAGAAACATTAGCTAATAGGTAGGATTCAAAATCAAATTATACATTAGAGCCTGGCTAGTGTCTTATCATCAATATCGTCTTATATCAAATTACACCACGCCGCGCCCCAAGGAGATGCCAAACTGTACGAAGTAGTAATTATAATACATTGTAATAGTGGCCCAAATAGAGACTGTAATATAGATAGTTATATATAAGTATTGGTTCGTAAGCCGAGTTAAATTCAGTAGTTTCTCCAAGCAGTTAGTCAAATGACTAGTAGTTAATAAATACGCTTAAGTTTAACCAACTTACATTTATTTTTATACAACATTATAAACACTAAAGTCTTGTGCAGCTAAAGGAATACTTATTAAAGGGGGCAAGAGGGGTCACAATGCTATGAGGGAATTAAGTATCATCCAGATAAATGAGTTCAATAACAAGATAAGATCTATAATACTAAATATGTAGTTAACACCGTAATAGTCTGGACATATTGCTTAGATTACCTTGGCTAATTTTGGAATGTCAACTAGAATTTCTTGATTATTTCACAAAAACCTAAAATCGATTATTCATGCGGGGTAGATAGTCAAACAACCTATACAACA
This sequence comes from Blastobasis adustella, assembly GCA_907269095.1. NCBI lineage: Eukaryota > Metazoa > Arthropoda > Insecta > Lepidoptera > Blastobasidae > Blastobasis > Blastobasis adustella. Next base: position 16,988,788 of record OU026128.1, on the reverse strand, counting down.
TGAAAATTTATTAATATTATTTCGTTCCCATACTATTATACACATTTAGGTAAACAGATAGGGCCATTATGCCATGCTTTGAACGTTCAAGCGTTTGAATAAGTCATACTGATTGCACACCGTATTGCTGATCGGAATATGTTTAGGTACATTAATTTTTAAAGCATCTGTAAGCTCATGGTGTTAAACCATTAATAACTAGCAAACAACTAAACAATTTATTGTTGGTGTACTTAACAATAAGTAATTAAATATAATTAATTGTAATAAAATGCTCGAACTACTACGATTTTCTTACAAATTAAACATTGACAAGTCGATGTCTACAATAACAATAAATTGATAAGTTACCAACTTGATAATAAACATAATAATGTAATTATGGATGTGTTGAAAATTTTGATTTTATTCGCATGTGATTTAAGGAGTGAACTGTAACATGTGTTGTCATACAACCACACTAAACACAATTCTCAGATTTCCTAGTCGATACTCAGAAAACCACTAGCAAAATAAAATCGATGCGTAAAAAACTGCGCTATGCATAAATTATGTAGGTATTTATGTTAACATAAACAATAATTAATTAATTTAAGAAACTTACACAGCCATACCACATTTTGGCCGTAAATGTCGAAGCATGCGACGTAACTTGAAACACAGGGAGCATGCCACGACTACCTCTCAACAAGACCATAAAATAACCTTAATAAAGTCAATCTCGATATGAAATTACTATAATAAACAACTAACCTCACGCGAGTCTTTCTATGTATAGTAATTGTAGTAGAATACACTATTATTACCTCAAGATCAATATACAATTTGATCAGAGACTTGAGGTAGAAACACATAAGTATACTTCCCAGCTAGGACGCCCATCCTCCAGAAATATTTGGAGCTCCCAAGCTCGAGGACGAGTCATTGTATCATTTCGTCAAATTAAAAAGAATTTATTGGTCTATGATTACACCATTTCGTCTATGGTTACACAAGTGTCTATGGTTTTCCCGCTTTTGTACTGAGAAATAAGTCTTCCGCATTATGCATGTAAGTAAAAATGAGTGATTAAACATGGAAAGAGTCGGCAATGGGTGTACTAGCCAGGTGGCGTGTTCCCACCATATTTGCGGAGGCAATTTTATTGCTAACTTGGTCCTTACTACCTAGAATATAAGGTACTCATAAGCCGCCTGTAAGTTTTCACTTCGGCTTTAAAACGGCTTGGTAAAGACCGAACGTGAGGTCAAGAGGTCACTTCACGTATTGACCTAACAAAACCGATTCTTGGTTAACCTTATTGATCTGAAAATAACGTCTATTCTCGTTTATCTATATTTAGCGCTGTCATAGTCAGATTTACAATTGAAATTTTCGAATAAGGTTTGTCAGGACCGTAGCAAGTTTAACAACGTGGTCTCGCCTCTGCCTACCCCTACAGGAAAAAGGCATGACGTTATATACGTCAGTGTCGTAATTACCAATATTTTCACCGCCGCAAACATGACGTCAACGATCCAAACCAACGCTAGTGAAAACACGCCAAGAGTCAAGAAAATATATAATTTGTAAACGTATAATCTGTGTGTTTATTATAATATCAAATACAATAAAAGCTTACAGTTCGATCGAAGTCCTACATTGTGTACTTTCCGGCGCGTACTATTTTTCTGTACATAGTCTGTCTTGCGTTGCCATATCTGAAAGGAAAATATAAACGTTTATAACACTAAAATAATTAGCTCAGTATGACTTTCTTGATACGAAAACAAGAAAATCTTTTTTTTTAAATGTGGCCCTACCACCATCTACTGGGGCCGGTCACCCTGCCGACAGACCGACGAAGCTCTGGTAAACCGGCTTCTCTTTAAAACGGGTAGTGTGTGTCAGATGGCACCGCAGTCGCCGCACGTAAAAAGCCAAAACACCACAATCAAGGATTCTGGTTGGAAGTAATCCTAAAAGCGTTTGCCCGGTAGAAGAGCGGACTCTAGCTGGCAGATTTATGTCTAGTATGACAAGAACAGCTGCAAAGCCGAAATTGTATGATATTATTCCGTGGGCGCCATTTCGCCTTCAGGGCCCACAAATAAGGAAAACTTTCCAAAGTACTGGTTGGTGTTGGGGGGCTGCGAGGCTGGACTTATCCGAGTACCGGTTGGCGTTGAGGGGCTGCGAGGCTGGACTTACCATAGTACCGGTTGGCGTTGGGGGGAGGCGAGGCTGGACTTACCCTAGTACCGGTTGCCGCTGGGGGGCTGCGAGGCTGGACTTACCATAGTACCGGTTGCCGTTGGGGGGCTGCGAGGCTGGACTTACCATAGTACCGGTTGGCGTTGGGAGGAGGCGAGGCTGGACTTACCCTAGTACCGGTTGGCGTTGGGGGGAGGCGAGGCTTGACTTGCCCTAGTACCGGTTCTGTCTGGACATACCCTAGACTGGTCTGGACTTTCCCTAGAGCGTTGGGGGGCTGCGAGGCTTGACTTACCCTAGTACCGGTTGGTCGGGGGCTGCGAGGCTGGACTTACCCTAGTACCGGTTGGCCGGGGGCTGCGAGGCTTGACTTACCCTAGTACCGGTTGGCCGGGGGCTGCGAGGCTTGACTTACCCTAGTACCGGTTGGCCGGGGGCTGCGAGGCTTGACTTACCCTAGTACCGGTTGGCCGGGAGCTGCGAGGCTTGACTTACCCTAGTACCGGTTGGCCGGGGGCTGCGAGGCTTGACTTACCCTAGTACCGGTTGGCCGGGGGCTGCGAGGCTTGACTTACCCTAGTACCGGTTGGCCGGGAGCTGCGAGGCTTGACTTACCCTAGTACCGGTTGGCCGGGGGCTGCGAGGCTTGACTTACCCTAGTACCGGTTGGCCGGGAGCTGCGAGGCTTGACTTACCCTAGTACCGGTTGGCCGGGGGCTGCGAGGCGTTGGCGATCTGTGCGTTGACGGCGGCGGCGGCGGCGCTGGACGCGGCCGTCTGCACGTGCTGGTTGCGAAGGATCTCCGTCGTGAACTCCGCCTGCGCTTTGGCCATCGACGCACCTGTCGACCGGTATATGCGGTGCACCTGCAAGGTCAAGGTTCGCACTGTGGGTACTTGTTTGGTTGGTGGGTACTTGGTGGGGTTTTTTTATACTACTAATACCGTGGCAGAGAAACTTACCGCCTGCCGGTAAGCAGTTACCACAGCCTACGGACGTTTGCACCGCCAGGGGTATCACTCACGTGCTACCGACCCCGTAAAAACCTTTTTATCCCTTTCTTGAAGAACTCAATGCTGTACTATCCAGAGAAAACCTCTTTAGGGAGCTCATTCCGCAACCTTTGTGGGCGTGGGAGATTTGGTTACACGAGGTAGACGTCCTATCATCTCGTACTCAGTGCTTTGCAGCTACTTTTCTTATTTCGCGCTGCTAAGGGCAAGAACTATCTGCCTGCGTCAACACACTGTTTCCCGAAAAATATTACCATGGGGTCTTCAAGTCAACAGTGAATATGTATCTTCTAGGGAAACATGCTGCATCTTCGACCCCATCGTAGCTTGATCTCCAGCCACTGTCGCCCAGCGTTCTTACGTGACGGGAACCTACTGAGTACTCTTTTTTTATGTTTGTCCCCTTCATACAACCATTCGATATATATTTTGCTTCAAACTTAAATGACTGAAACTACACTTTTATACAGTCTCGTCATTATATAGGATATTATCCAAATGTTTTATAAATGCAAAAGTAACAGATGTTACGTTATCCATCACGACCTCACTGAATTTTGATATAATTAAACTTGTTTTCCTTATATGTCCGAGATAAGGGAGCAACGCCGAACAAAAATACGGACGGATACTCTCTAAAATCATGAGTGAGGCATACAAATGGCCGCCAAATTTGTGTGTGCACGCTTTGACACTGGCGCTGTACAAGATGGCAAACAAAATGGCGGCGGATTGCCTGACCTGACGGCTATTGTCTAATTCAGTTGGCAACTGAATTTGACATGAAATAATTCTAAAACTACGTCATCCACGTTGGCCACTGACTATTGCGTCCACCAAATTAGATAACATAATGTTTTAAACTATCGCGGTTATTATCACACATTATTAAGAGTATGTTCCGGGTTTCCTACCGCGTACCTTTGTTAACGAATAGCCCGGTAGGAAACCCGGCACACTTAAAAATGTAGTATAATGTAAGACTATTATAGTCTAACTACTAAAAATAAGCTAACGCCTCCATTATTAACAGTGCTTACCTTAGCCATGAGCAGCACCTCAGCCACGCCGGCGGTGATGAAGCCAACAGCAACGATCAGCGTGAGTATCCCAGACACCACGCTGGACTGGAACGTTTGTATGCTCGTGATCAGCCCGCTGGGAACAGTGATCAGTATGCTGGTGTTATATGTCAGACATTGATCAACATATACGGTGACGAAAGGATCAGAACTCACCAAAACAAACTTGCCCAAATGTTTAAAGAGCTACCTAAAATAAGACGCCTGAAGAGGCTGCACTTATGGGATAACATATGACCTGACTTATATAGCTAATGAAGGCAACCCAACACTGGAAGAGATAGCCTAACATGCCATGCCATCGTTGATGACAACTGCTTATAGTCAAGGACTGATCGCTTGTTTGCAAAATCATATAAAAAAAAACTGTGACGAAATGTAAAGTAATGGAAAAATATTGAGCCATAGCGTATCCCGCTCGAATGAGGATTTTCGCTATTGTAGATGGCGCTACTGTGACGTGAGATCTGATGTAAAAATAATAAACCCGTCATTTTACAGCACTTGTTTCTGTCCATTAGCACATCACTGTTTTGAGAACACACTTTGCAATTTTAAAATCAAACAGATGGCGTTACTACGCAGTAACGCCATCTGTTTGATTTTAAAATTGCAAACACTCAGTGGGGCCGTTTGACTGGGGAAGTACCTCTAATCTTACAGAATACTGCATCAATCATGCTATATTTATATAAATTTATTCTTTGATCTTTGGGGAACACTATCTAATATCTATTTCGCGTCTGTCTATCTGTATATCCGTCCTACTTAACCAAGCAACGTATTTCGATTTACTATACGCTAGCTTGCTAGCCGCGACTTCGCTCGCATGTTGTCCTACCCTATAAACCACTTAAAATCTTTTTCTATTTGTGAAAACCGCATGAAAATCCGTTCAGTAGTTTATCGCGAACAGACAGACGCAGCATGGGACTTTTTTTATAATTTTAGTAGAGTGATGCACATTATATTGAAGAAAGATTAGAAAACCCGTGCAAAGCCAGGCCGAATCACTAGTACAAACTAAAAAATGCTCACCAAAACCCTCCGCCAGGAATACCGACAGACTGGAACACAGCGACAATGATTTGGAACAGGAACATGAAGAAGAACACCATGAAGTTGAACGAGGAGTCACTCCTGAAAGCCTTGTAGATAGGCCTGTACCAGCACACAAAACTGAATGGCGTCAGTAGTATGAAGTACAGGATGGACAGGCCGAACGGTGTAAATGCGTTTGTAGCTATCAGCACGGATAAGGCTCCAAACACATTCAATATCAGGATCAGTGATTGGACTGAAAACAGAAAAGTTTATGTGTGTTAGACCTTACTCTTACAGAAATCCATAATTGTTGAGAAAAACCTTAACTTGGTAACATAAATTGTGAAAAAACTTTATAATTTATCCTCTGTGGGATATGGGCGTGAGTGTGTATGTATGTAACTAATATTTATTTATTTTACTTTACTCAGAACACCAACAGCAAGTTACAAGTAATACTTACAAACATTTATAACAGCGAGGCCATTAACGGGTGCTCGCAGATAGTTATTTAAATGATATGGGATACTAGACTATACAACTAAACTATATTATTAAAGTCACAATATTTATCAACAATCTTAAACCATAAAACAGTATTAAATTCAAAATTAACTTACACATCCACAAGTGGTATAGATATCGGACAATTCTCTGGAACTCGAGCGGGATGTCAACGTTTATGTCTTGGTAGAAGCATGGCTGGAACGGGCAGAAGGCGGGCAGTGGGGGCCAGTTATTCCGTCTCCCTGCACTGCCTGCCCTCAACTCTGCTTCACGTCTTGCCAACTCCTCAGCTTTGCGTTCCAATTCCTCTTGTCTCCTCTGGAGTTCAATTTCCGATAGAGTCATTATATTGTACGTTTTACGTCCCAGAATCCCAAAGGAAGGATTAGAAAAGGACTGATTTAACTAACAAGTCCTTGACAGTAAACTTCATGGTTATGTATGAGGTTTAAATTAGAGTTTTCTATAGAATTAAAATGTGAACAGGATCAAACAATTCTGTGTGGTGTGAGATGGTGACCTAAAACTACTATACTGAACCAGCGGTCATAAAGGACAACAAAGCGGGCTTCAAATGATTTGTTGAGTGGGCGTTGGATTGAAGTAATTTAACTCGACTGTATGATTGTTAGAGTCCTACTGAATTCCTTAGCAAGTGGACTATTATCATAGCCCACAGTGCACCTCTTTTTAATAGCCAGTAATAATATTCTCAAACATTTTATACTGTGTATTAGAGGTATAATTTTAAAACTGCAAGTGTTGAAGTAATAGTACTAGACAACCCAAGCTTACTAAATCTGTCTAAGATTCCAATTACGAATTACAAAAGAGACTGAAATATAAAGTGAAATGTAAGTAATTTTATGTTAATAACAATGGTAACGTAATTAGTACCAAAGTATTAGGAGAATTTAGGAAACACGTGCTTTCATTTAATCAATCAAAACATTTGAATCCTTGTTATTCTATTCAGCAAAAAGTATGGACATACAAAGTGATACAGCTAATCTGTGATAATGTCATACTTATCATTAAAGAACATGATATCTAAATGTATCTAAAATTAACACATCATTAAATGGTTCATACATGTGTTTGTTAGTGTACTAATATAGCCATATATGCAATGATTTACCTTCAGCTCCTTTTGTGCGTGGAAAAAGCAAAATGTGTATTAATTGCATGCAAAACAGTTATTATATTTATTTTACACATGTGAAAGCCGTGAATGAATTTATTGCATGGACTTTTTATACATTCTGTGTTTATATACACTACTTTTTGGGTACTGTGACTTACACAGAGTAATTGTACACATATTACACAATGAGCAGTTTTCCAATAGGTGTTTTCCAATTTGCTAGATGGCGCCCTGACCATTTTGGTAATTGAAGAACGCTTGAAATAGGTTCTTATTTATTTAATACTTTATGCACAAAATAGTATAAAGATGGACTTAAAGCTTTGTAGCTTTATCTACCAGTCTATCCCGAAAACTGGTAATAACAAATGTATCCTCTTATCAAAGAGGATATAAACACTGGGTACTTTGTATTGGATAATATTGTATTTATCAATAGTTTTCAATAATTTTAGAGGTTGCAATAAATTATTTCAAACAAAACAAACAACAATTTCGTTTCATGGACACTAGGATAAAAAATGAATGTACTACAAATACAAAAGGTTTGTATTAAAATGGAACATAGTGCCTACTTATATAAATTTCTTTTTTTACATTTCGTTCAACCTTTAAAACCTATTATTATACTAATACTGTTTATTTTTAAGTCTAGTATAAGTTGTCTGCATGACAACACTGCTACAATCAGATTTAAAAAAAGTACCAAAATTGTGAGAGCGCCATTTATTGATGCGTTTTGAAACCAACTGACAGTACCTACTGGAAAACTCCTCATTAATTTAAAGTCTTAATTTTTTTATCCTAAGTAAAAAAGTTAAATGAAATCCACAATCCAATTGTTTTGCCAACAAGAACATCTAATTGGATATTCATTTTTGTTTTGTCAACAAGAATATCTAATTGGAAACAAGATTTCTAACATGACAGGATATTATTACCTACATTCTTTTAGTTTTATAATTCCAAATGTTTAAACACACATACTTAGTTATATAGAAACAACAAACAATTAACACTAATTTTCGAACAGACATCACAAAATTCTGCAGATTCAAATCTTAATAACATGTCTATTTCAGAACCATTACACACCTGAAAGTCGGCCGTAGTGAAGTTAGTAGGGGGTGCTGTAGATTGCGGCTGAGGTTGTGCCGGCCTTGCGAAATTGCTGGCTGGAGGTGACACGGCTTGCATGATCGCAGGCTGTGTAGGTTGCTGTTGCCCCTATGGGTAATAATTTAAACTTGGAATGGAACATACTTTATGGAAAATTATGTTTTTCAGTCTCTCGAAAATATAGTAGAAATATAGTAGAGATGATCTACTTATCATTTGATATGTCATCATTAAAACGATTAGGGAAATTATGATATCCTTTGTGTTGTAGATAATGTAGGATAAGGATAAAATTCATATAAAGACGCCCACAAGAAGCCTTTGCACCACATGAACTAGCCCAAAACTTAATGGAATCATCAGCAGTCACATTTGCTGGTCATTAGCATCAAGCTGTTTACGATTTCATATCAACCAATACCGTTGGACGCCGTATCGACACCTACAATGATCCCACTATCGCAGTGACTAATACGACATTTACCGTAGTTTGATTTGCATTTTGTTGGCCGTCAAAGGGGTTGTAATCGTCCAGGCCGCGGGCAGCATTGTTTGTACTCCTGGTGACTTGCTGTACAGACGGATCCTGCAACCAAGAGGCCCGCTGTTACAACACAAAAGCATGAAAACAAAAACCCTCATTCATCCAACGTTCTACTTACAGCGAAGGGGTTGTCTATGGCGGGGTCACTAAACGGATTATCCTCGAAATTGGACATTGTAACGAAATTATTTACGCCACTTTATGCTTGGGATTGTATTACACAGCAAAAACAAATCGTTTTTCTAACTAAGAATGCATATATTTTTAGAAAATAATATGAAAAATGAAATATCGGACACAATGACAGATTACTGGTGATGACGAAAATTGACAGCTGTTGAAAAAGTTGCCAGCGCACAAAAATCTCTCCGTTATATGCACTTCTATACACGTTCTACAATCAACTGCCACATCTTACAATCTACTCCTCCTTCACCATTGATTTAATATGTTGATTTTATTAAACGTTTTTCTATGAATCTACTATTGTTGCATTTTTAATTATACGAAATTATCCCTAACCCTTTTAATACAACTTTTCTCCACGGTGAGTTTGATACATCAACATTTTGGACATAAAGGCTTCAATATTTTTGTAATAGATAAATGGAAAGTTCTAAACTAAAACCAAATGTTGAAGAGCATTTTCCGGGCTACTCCTATTTCGTATACCAAGATATTACCTGGACAATATTTAAAAAAGCTAATGTTTGTTCAACATGATATTTGTGTGTTTTAGTTTTCTGCTTTCGGTTTAGTTATCACGGTTTTCAAAAACTGTATATACAATCCGTGAATACAATAATTCAGTAATATTTAAACGATCAATTAAAACTTAGAGCTATATAGATTGGTTTACAATTTAATCGACCTTCGATTTCATTGGTTAAATCTTTTTTCACGTAGACATCCCTCACGAAAGCGAAAGTGGTTTTGCGGTTGGCAACTACAAGTGTCAGTTTATTCGACGGTTCTGTCAAAGTAGGCAGCTGTTTACGTTTTGTATCGTTATTTTGCGATTAGTTTTGCACAACTTTTGTTACAACTTATTGTTTTTATGCTAACTGTTTTACCGCGACGTTTTTATGGTGAGATATAATTGTGATAATTCGATATCTTCGTGCCATGTCAGATGTCAAGAGGTGAATACTTCTGTGTTTAGTGTTATAACCTGGTGAATGACAGTTTTTTTATATTGTTTGGGATTTGGAGCGATAAACATATCGGTAAGTGCATTGTTATTTCCTCTCAAATCATTGTTGATGCTCGGAGGGAGGGAAATAGAGCAATGGTGTGCTGGGTGATGTTTGGCTTGTGAGCGATTGAATGTTGTAGTGGAGTGGCCAGGGCTGGGCTTGCGTAATGTCCAGGTATCGTGTACCTAGTTCGTCTACGTTTCATTGAGGTTGCTAGGCGATGGCGGCGAGCGGCCCTCGCGGGCTGAGGCCGCGGCCGCGAGCGCAGACCCAGCGAAAGTTGTTTGCTCTTGATATCGAGGAAGTATCGCGCTAGCGAAGCACCGTGTACAGAAAGAAAATATTCAACTTAATCCTATTTTCTCATGAGTATGACCAATGGCTGCGGTGACAGCTTACCATCAGGCAGGCCGTAAGCTTGTTATCACAGTAGTGATATAAACAAAAATTACTTATTGTAATACACAGGCATGTGTTTCCCACAGATGATTTCATAATACCTACCCATAATTTATTTACTGCTGGCATCAAAAATAAATAGCTTATCTTTAAAATGTTCTAAAAACATGATATCAGGTTCATTTCCCTATATTTCTTCACTTCAACTTTTATTGAGATATCAATGCCCATGTGGTCATTGCACCCATTAAATAAAAAAGACGAAGTTAGAGGCTATCAGAGAATGGTACAATATTGTGCTCGATGAATGGGCATCATGTCACAACAATGTAACTACTCGTGTTGTGAGTGACCAAGTTGTTTATTGTTTTGGATTTCATACTGGCTAGAATACCTTCGTAGTGGAACCAGTAGTATTCGGATTCTATATTTTGAGAGTAACCGTTTGTTCACCTTAATTTGCCTTAACTTAATTAAATTAGAAGGCATTAAGTCCTAGGTAATTGTATGTTTTATTCTATCCATCAAAAATCAATTACATTTGTTCTCTAACCACCTAATTTACTAATTTTATGTTTCTGTAAATGATTATGAGTAATGAATTGGTGACATAATGTTATAAGTGACAGAATCAATCCAAAGTTCTTTCAATTAACAGCAATATTCTATTCCTAAATAATCATTTTGCTAATAGCAATAATTCTTACTGTCAAACCTCTTAATATTGAAACAATCATGTAATGTATTAGGACATAGCACTATTATTTAAAGAGGTACTTAGGTAGTTGTTTCAAGACAATAGTATTTGGCTTTGTCTTTGTGTAACCTACATAGTTACGAAACATAAATATTTGTGTTAAGTGTAATCAATCACTGCTACAGTTATCTCTGCAGTTATTTATGTGGGACTGGACTCACTTCTTATTCTTTTTTATAGCAAATTTAACACATCAAACGCCAGGTGCAGCCTGCGGGTAATACAAACAATAACTTTGCTATTGTTAGAATTTCTTTACAGTAAAGAAATTCAAACAATAGATAATTATGTTTTCACAAAAGAAAGTTACATTAGAATATGATATCCTAATGACATAATATTATGAGAATACTAGACTGAGACTGCCAATAATAAAGTGAAGAGATAAGACTATGTCCTGTTAGCTATATCCTTCAGTCTGCTGTGTGAATTTCTCATCAATGGAACAATATGCAATGCCATTGGCCCATTCAATCTGGTCTCACGCCAATCTAAACTGTGACATGCGCAAAAACCGAAACAATACATTGCCATTTGATATTTGTACTTGAAACAATCGATTATGACCTCTAAACAAGCTTGTAATACTGCATTGGTGTGTGGTTAAACTTGTAAATAATACTAGCGTAGTTGGCCACACGATAGGACTACGTTGTTGCTGTGTAGGTCCGTTTGTTTTGTATTTTAAGCCTGATACAGAGGAGAGGCCGTATTTTAACTCTGTCGACAAGCTGTCGCGACTTGGTCTTCTACGGCGAATAACTGGGTAAATCGCCGTGTCGATTGTGTACGCTTTCTTTTAATATAACTGCGAATATGTGTTTGCGATAATTCTAAGCAAACCCTTACTAATACTTGATAACCGATGCTCTTACGGTGAAGGAAAACATCGTGATGAAACCTACACATTCAGTCTAATCTGGTCAGGTTCCTCTGGTAGCAGGGTCACGCGGGTCAGATGGCAGTCGCTCCACTATAATTATCTGGTCTGCCAAATCCTGCATCATGGTCAAGGCCGACCCCGAGCCTTTGTGCGCGAGAGCACAACCGGGACATTAACGCCATGATGATGATGAAATCCTTACTAATATTCTGATAATTTGAATTTCTGTAATTCCTGAACGTTCTGCTATTTTCATGATACGAAAAGTAGGTATTTGATCTGATCATGTGAGGTAATGCATGTCAGCTAGTTCGGCTGCGTATTGCGTCGCTAATAGGAAACCGTAACTAGTCAATTTACAGTCGAGGAAACTGAATGTTTAGTTTACTCATCTTCTTAATTTGTTCGTAACAACATCGCTTGACAAACCACACGTCGGAAAATAGTAACACGGCCAATTTTAGACTTATGTCAATTTGCAGTTTCCTCGACGTTTTCGTCTGTAGGTACTTTATTTATTGCCGACTAGTTTACTCTTTTCCTATGCTTTGGGTCTCATAATAGTAGGGTCCGACTGAAGCTTCGGCTACGGCTTCAGCCAAAAAACCACCTTCGGCGAAATCTTCGGCTTCGGCTCGAAACCCGGCCGACAATTATTATAACAAGGATATTCTTATATCATCTCTAGATCAACTTGTAGATGATTTTTTCATATGATTAATTGTGGATGGTGACCAATCTTGAACAAATTCCTTAGAGCTTTTAAGCCTTCGGCTTCGGCTTCGGCCGAAGGTTGTGGCGATAGCCGATTAATCGGCTTCAGCTAGAAATTGACCTTCGGTTTGACACTACATAATAGCATAGACCAATATAATACAGTTATATTGGTCTATGATAATAATAGTGAGCATGAGCCGAGCGTCGCGTTACTATTAGATTGAACCTCGCTCTATACGCTAAACCAATCCCCATTTCACTATTTCATCCTCTTTTGATTTTATTTCCTGGTCCGACACGACTCTCACTTTCTCCTTCACTTGCAGCAAATTGTCGCGTATTCGGATAAAATTCAAGCAGATTTCAATTATTTGAAATCGTCCTAGGATTTTCGCAGTGTGTGAATTTCTTCTCGAGTATGAGGAAACATTTTGTTCTTGGGACTGGCAGAAAGAACAGTCTCTGGTATTATAATTATTTTGTTCCTTCTTTATATACCTATAATTGTTTGTGTAAGGAAGTACCCACCACTACATACATACATAACTTTATGCCTTCTTCCGGTAGGGATAGGCAGAGACCACATTGTTCCACAAACTTGCTACGCTCCTGACACTCCTCACTCGCCTCTTCCACATTCATCAATTTTTTACTATTTGCAATCAGTGCTACTTAGCCATTGTAAAATGTACGTACCTATAAACTGTCGCATCACAGCTGATTCGTGATTCAAATTTCGTATCTTAGAAACGTGTCAAAATAGACCTTTTTTATTCAATAATTCTTAATGAATAAGGAACCTGTGGTAAGTATGTCGTAATTTCTCCATTTTCTCGCTGTAATCTCAAATCGAACGATCCAGCATAACGATTACACACGTAGACAATTTTAGGCCTACCTGTTATTATTTAAACTATCGTATCGTTTTTTTCAATCGGCTCAACCTACTTTTTGCAAAGTGTGTTACCCGGCCAAGGTGAATTTTCTTGCAGTTTACTTTCATTACACTTTTTTGTTGCTTACAATCTATAAATAGCTGTTTAACTTCAAGGAAATAACGGCACAATAAAACGTTGCTTAAAACAAGTACACATGCCAAGTCTTACTGCCTTATAAAAGAGCTTATTACTAGCGCCAGTTTTGCATGTCTGTCAACTCTCCCAACGCCATGAAGAGCAAGATGCCAAGCCAACGCTCGCGGCATAAGTTTGGCTCTAGCTGAAGTTGATACATAAATTGTTTCTTGTCCCAGTCGCGATCACATTTAAATTCTAGCATAAACATTTTGTAAGTCGAAAGCAACGGGAGAACTTAAAATAGGACGCCAGTTCTTGAGGCAACTTTTTGGTGAACTTTCGTTTTTGGCATTAAATAACAAGGGGGGCTCTCGCCGCGTCGAAGTTGAGAGTTACGCGAGAGAACAACACACTGGCGGGCGTGAAGCCGCGTAAGCGTGTAGTAGTCGTCTCATCAAAGGATGACGTCACCCACCATGTCAGTAACCTGGTCAGGATACTTCTGGACTTAAGCACGTTGAGGGTTTGCGTAAAAAGTAGTTAGTCTTGCTATCCGCACGAATCGCTTTGACTCGACCCTTCTAATGCGCATGGCTTAGGAAAGGAATGCTTTGGCTACTAGTGTATTCCCAGAATAGTAAAACCTGGACTCCGTCAAGGGCATAGTCAATAGGCTTTTTCTGGACAGGCATCATGATCCATAGCAGCATCGTCGCTTATCAGGTAAGATGGAGCGGGCAAATGCGTGCCCAGTAAGTTCTAAAAAGCTGCTGCCATTTTCTGGTCTACGGATGTCCTAGCCGAAGAGGAATGCGTCGGTCTTGTATTCCGCTCTACCGGACACCACACGGCTTGTTATTAAATTTATACTCTTTCAGCGATCGGTATAAAGAATGCCTAACGTCCGAATAGCGTAACTTACGTTGCTCTATGTACAAACAGCAATACATCAAGAAGCCCATACGCGATTGTGGCTCTTGCTGCGTTCGCTTAACGTCTAAATAGCTTGCGCCGCCGTGCGTCGAAATCGGCGTACGTCCGTCGGGTCACTCTGGCGTGTATCTTGATGGTTGTGATTTAGCCGGCGTTGCGTAAAAGACCTCGAACTTTCCGGGCCACTGCACCCGTATAGACGAAGTTTACCGATAACCGGAGGCGCGGCGTCACCGTGACGGGCTCGCACGCCACACTGACAAGTCCCACACGATGGTAAAACAGCCTGACCGGCTGAAAAGCATCTGAAACCCCGACAAAGTTTACATTCACGCAAATATCTTCAAAACTACTGGACCGATTTCAATGAAACAAAACAGAAGGATATCCATTAAACTGGTTTTCGAATAAAGAAAACCACATCGAAATCGGTCCAGCCGTTCATGAGTTATGCAGCCACAGATAGACACAAGAGCGTCGGTGGCCGAGCGGTTAGAGCTCCCGGGTTCGAATCCCGCTCCGGCCATGTACCAATGACTGTTTTCTGAGTTATGTACATTAGTTGAATACTAACCGATGCTCTTACGGTGAGAGAAAACTTCGTAATGATAACCTACATAACCTACACATTCAGGCGACTGGATGTGTAATCATGATCTAATCTGGTCAGGTTCCCCTGGTAACAGGGTCATGGAGGTCAGATGGCAGTCGCTCCACTGTAATTACCTGACCTACCAAATCCTAGATCATGGTGAAGGCGGACCCCGGGCCCTCGTGCGCGAGAGCACAACCGGGACATTAACGCCAAGATGATGAGACACACAGCTGCACTGTTTCGCACGTCAACCTTACAATCATTTTGCGTTGGGGGTGAACCAACGCCTTATCATCCGTGATAGCGAGACAAGCGTCCATAATTACGCCCAAGTATCAAGTCTAATGGAGTGCCGCATACGCAATTACCGGCTCGCATCTCGATTCGCAAATCGATTCGTCAGTCGTTTCCGCCGCGGTTTATTAGCGAGTTATGATTGCGGTAAATGGGATGTAAAATTTTCTACATACTTAAACTTTTTTTTCTGAAAGTATTTTTTTTTCTCACACAAACGCTTCATGGTCGCGGCTTAATTGTTTCTATACGATATTGTATTGTAATGAGGCTTTAAGAATGGCCTTTTTAATTAGGTGTTTATTTTTGTAAATGGCATATCGGAATGTATTATGACAAAGTTAGACACGGCTTATCAATTACTTTTCAGGCAACAATACCTTTTAATAATATGGCCATAGGATTTTACGTCCACGAGCGTGTAATTCATTTTCATAATTATTTTAGAACGAAACGAAACGACGTTAATAAAAAAATCATCTCGGTGTTAATGTCCCGGTTGTATTCTCACATACGAGAGCCCGGGGTCCGCCTTGACCATCATCCAGGATTTGGCAAATAAGGTAATTAAAGTGAAGCGACTACCATCTGACCTCCGTGACTCTGCTACCAGGGGAAGTTGACCGGATTGGATCATGGTTACACATGCAGTCGCCTGAATGTGCAGATTTCATAGCAATGTTTTCCCTCGCCGTAAGCGTAACGAGGTTATCATTAGTTATTTATGACGTAGGTTTCTTCTAATTTCGTCGTACCTAAATTTGTGAGCTTATTTCTTACACAGATACCAGTTCGAAAAGGCGGATGTGATGAATGCATAATAGTCTCGCGATAGCGCTGGCTGTTTAGCCTTGTTAGCCTTGGCCTGTCTCTATTACTTATTAAAAACCTAACAGCCCGGTGCGTTCGCACTCAAGGTTTCGTTATACAATACTCGGTCCTCTCGGCTTCCGCGTAATTTGTGCCTTGAAATCCGCAATTGTATGTTAAAATGCCGCGTGAGACGGAGCAACCTTTAATCTGCGCCATTAAAGCCGCCTTGGCAGAGATCCAACTGTTCTTATAGGTTTATTTGGAAACTATAAAGAAAAAGATTTCTGTGCGGCGGTTAAGTTGTTTATTTTCGGCCGTGAACGGAGATGGCGGTGGAGTTAATGTATTGGACTGATAGAGAAACGCTCTAGGCACAGATAACGCGTTTCGAAATGACTTGTTATTGTTACTTTATTACAAGCATCCGGCTAAAATTCGTTTATAGCTTACGGGTACTACCTACTTTCTATTCGGGTGGGTCTTGTTATGATGTACTAACGACCCGCACTGGCTTCGCACGGGTGTTCTCGGGGTTCTGTATTATAATATGCATGTTTATACATATAAATCTGCCGGAAGAAATTCTCTACATGATAGTTACAGGTATACTATTTTGTATACCTAGTTAGGGTAGAATATCTACTGACATGTTTATTTTCAAATTTTTTGTAATTTATTCTGTTGGACATTTAATGTTTAATTGATAGGTATATTTTTATTTTCATTTAACTTTTCACAATTTCTTTCTATTATTAATGTAATTACTTATTTAATTTTATTATTATTATTTATATTATGACATTGCGTATAATGTAATTTTCATTGATTAATAAATAAATCTAATCTATTCTAATCTAGTGAAAAGTCGTGGACAGTACGACTAACAGGCAGAGCAGGAGCCTAATAGGGACCAATAGCAGCAAGGCAGCACCTAGCAGAACATGGATAGCAGGGTTTTCAGTTGTGTGATGTCTCGCCTGCCAAGGATGGAGATTATGGCAGTACCCTCCGCTAATGTGGAGGCTGTAGAGTAAATTCAATTAAAAAGGCATGCCAGAAATCGAGTTTTTTTTTTTAATATTTTACTGTGTATTGTGTCGTTACGTATAATCTTACTGCAATCAATCATGGCATTGACAGAAACAGCACACACCTATATATCACATAGCCGAGCGATAAGCCAGCATGAGCTTCCCTTCCGAACCGCAAAATCTTTAAATATTAATATCTACTAAACCCCGGTATACGCCTTATTTGCTTGACCTAATTAGTGCTATCGGCTGGAGCGTGTCAGTAGCCTAATGGCTAGCGATTTTGACTCATAAGTGAGAGATACCGAGTTCGAACCCCAGTGCCGCCTTGTGCCAATTACTTTTTCTGAGTTATTTGCACAAGACAAGACATGGACATATCTTTATTTGGTCCCACAATAATATAATTGGTTAGGGGTTATTCGACGTTCTTCTATCGGTCATGTTATTAAAAATAGGAATATATGTAGATGGTTGTAGACACGACACCACATACCACCATTTCAAACCCACCAAGGCGTCGGTTTCCCGATATTTCGTCATAAACTTTTTTTTTATTCTACGCAGAGTGACAAACAAGCAGACAGATAAGATGGTAAGCAGTAATTCTCGCCCGAAACAACTCAGACAACAAAAATACAGAACCGCAGGTGCGTTGTCATTGTGAAGACTCCGGAAAACCGGAACACCGGGTAGAAATAGATAAGGCGGTGGAACTCGCCCGGGCGGACTCCTCAGGCTTAACAGAGTCCTACCACCCGATAGGTTCTAGTCTAGACATGCCACCATTTCACACCAACCAATGCGTCGCGCTCACATTTCTTCGTGAACTATTAAACCGGAATCGTTAAAAGGTGTTAAAATCCCAAATCTCGTGGTGTAATCGTGTCGCACAGCCCCCGATCGCCGTAATGAAGCACTCGACCCATATTAGTAGGGGGTAACAGTGTTTTCACACGAATGAGGCGTTGTAAAAAGAGAAATAAGGTACGAACGTGTGCCCGATAGTGCGCTACCGCCTACCGGCTGCCTATTACGTGGTCGGTCATCACGCGAACGTTATGCCACCCGTAATCCGCTTTTTGCGATTCGAAGATAACGAGTTAACGCTGCGGATGCATGCAACTGTTTCTTACCGAAATCGAATGATTTTAGTCAGTTTCGGTTTTTACAATGCTTATGAATGTCAATCGATGTGTACCTACATATTATAAAACGAAGTCGCTTCCCGCCGTCTGTGCCTATGTATGTATCTATGGACGCTTAAATCTTTTAAACTACGCAACTGATTTTAATGCGGTTTTCAACAATAGATAGAGTGTATCAAGAGGAAGGTTTATAAGCAAGAAAAAAGGGGTAAAGGGGGGGGGGGGGGGGTGAAAGTAGATGTGGAGTAGATGTATGGTAGGAGTTGTGTAGATGTAGGGTAGGGTAGGGAAGAGGTAGGACGCCACGGGAATATTATACGACCGGGTAGGCTACTTTAGCTTTAAGTCCGCCAATGTAACTTTAGTGCATAAAGTTTTAATAAATATGTAAACATACTATTTATATGTATAATACTCATAATGACCATGGTTATTACCAGTGTCAAGATGTTGCATCATATATTTTACGGCTCCATAAGTAGGTATTTACGCGGTAAAACACAATCCTATGATAATTTGTCCACTACGCCTGTTTATGAATTTGGTTATTCTGGGAAATCCATTCGATTAAAGAGGTCGGTTAATAAGATGTCATTTGTTATTGTTGTGTGTTACTCACGAGATAAATATGAGACTCTTGCACCAGCGAATCGATAAGTAAAATACCGCTCGGGTTTTTCTCTTCTTGGTATTTAAGTAAACTATCTCGAAAAGTAGGTAAACACGTTTTTTCTTGTAAACACTAACTTTCATAATTTAACTAACTTTCAGAAAAGGTCGAGTCCAAGTCCAAGTTTACATATTACTAAACTGTTTTCTAAACTAGTGATCCTGATTAAAACTTGATTAAACTGTCTTTCAACCGTCTTTCAAATTGGTCCATCCGTTCGGGAGCTACGATGCCACAACAGACAGACACACAGATACACAATCACATATTTTTTATTAATTAATTATTTTTAATTATTGAATCTGACATTTTACTATTTTACGTTATTAATGTGAATTCAATTATGATAAATTATTGCATGCCAGATTCTGGCAAAGTGTGTGAATCAAAAATGTTAAATAAAATCCTATTGTATACCACATTTTAAGCAATAAAAACATTGTATTCTATTCTATTCTATTCATACGTTAAATTTATAACACCCCTCTTGTTTCGTCGGGGTTTAAAAAAAAAAAATGCGCCAGAATTTCGCGCGAGATCAGCGAAGAGCCCCCCAGACAAAGGCCACCCAGGCAGTCGCGAACCCCGTTGCAACAAGTTAGACAAATTCTGTTACAACTCCCAAAAATCCAATGTTGTTCGCTGAAGTGACGCAAACTCGTTCCGCACCGAAGTTATAACCTTATTTCTTCGTACTTTGCAACTTTTCGTGCAGTCAAATCTTTCGCAAATTGAGTCCGATGAAAAATATAACGAGCCGCCTGTTTGGAAAATCACAACGCGTAGGCGGCGTGTTTTCCCAATTATTCATAGAATTTTTTAGCTTCTAAACTAGGTTGTGGGAAAAATAGATACTAGATAGTACGACTATCACTTCTAGACTTCTTTTATCAGGCCTCTGTCACGCCTGAGGAGTCCGCCTGTGTAAGTACCACCGCCTTATCTATATCTGCCGCCTAGCAATAATATTTGCATAGTTGTATTCTGGTTTTAAGGATAAGGTATCCAGCGCAATTACAGGCGAGGCATTTCATCTTAGACCTCACAGTCACAACGCACCTGCGGTTGTGCATTTTTGTTGCCTACAACCCAAATACATGAATCGTTGATGTTACGGCGACAGTTACCGCTTACCATCAGGGCTGTCTGCTCGTTTGCCGCGTAGTATAAAAAACTCTAGGATCATCATCGTCATCTCAGTCGCAAGTCGTCCATATTCTTCAAACCCACGCCTTCTACACATATCGACTCTGTACCGCCTGCATACATCGGCAAGGATAGTTCAGTCGGAACTATGTAGGTAAATACAATTTAACCTCCAACATATTAGAAACGTCAATTTCACCGTGTCTATGATTAAAGCCGTCCACTGTATGTTTTGAGTTGTTATTCTTTAAATAAACGTGTTTCCCAGTTTAATTTGATTGTGTTAATAAATTATACAACTGGTTTGCCATCAATCAACTGACGTCAAGGAGGCGCAAGCCCAATGTTGGACTGTATGTTGAGATGATTATGTGTCTATTCTGAACAATAAGCTTAAACCCTAATCTAAGATGACAATGTCGCAGTCTGGTCAATAACCTAACATAAGAACCGACAGAAAAAGTCGGACAACCCCCGACCAAGTTTAGACGTACACAAATATTTTTTTAACTACCGAACCGATTTTAATGAAAAGCTACGAACCATCTCGAATTACTGGCTTTCGAATAAAGAAAACCGCACCCAAATCGGTCCATCACTTCGGGAGCTAAGACACACGGATAAACCACAGATACACAAGTCAAACTCATTACCCCCCTCTTTTTTGTCGGGGTTGAAAAACGCCGTGGCCCACATATTAACAAAGACAACAATCTCAAATCACGAGACTGTTCGCTTCGGCCCGCGCAAGCAAAACGCAAGAAGTCACGTGCGCGCTAATGGCACGGCAGGTATTTATCCACGATCAACAATTACTGTCATCACGGAAGCAATTCGTGAGGCAAAAGTACAATTAGGCCAGTTGCGATACCGCCAGGGGGGAATGGGGGGGGGGGGGGGGGGGGAGCTTCCTCGCAATCCCGCTGCAGTATCGACCGACCAACCTCGAATTCCTGTAACCAACTGCCGCAAATACAACATAATTGACCCGGAACAACTGTAAACCTTTTAGCCAATCGCTAAGCACCGAATCGCGTGACCTAAGGACTCGCCATAATTGATTTGGTCCGTAAATACAATTTGTTTAGCTTAGTGTTTTCTTCCGAGGGGACCTTATTTCTCTGTTCTAATAGGATGGGTAAACAGAAGGGTGTCGCGCCCGGCGGGCTCCCGAAATAAATACAAAACAATCCTTGTTGTCGAAACGCCGACCAACTAGTTGGGGATTGCCAGGTTCTAAGGTAACAACTAACAAGTACACAGATCGTGGCTGAGGTTCAACAGTACGAACGTAGACTAATGATCGCCTATTGTTTCGACTCGGCGTTTTCCTTGTAAGAAGTCTAATGGAAATATTGAGCCCGTAAAAAGTTTGACTAATTACGGTAACGTGTTCGTATTCGAGTCCAGCAAAAAGTTGCTAAAAATACAATTCGCCATATCATCATGAGGTAGACAAAGGTAAAAACTTGGAAGGAAGCACAGACAGTGCAAGGCCGGGGGGAAAACGCGGTTGAACTGTGACTCGAGACTGGAGATAAGGTTTTATTGTTTAATTCTATTGCGTAATCGCTGGAAGGTCGCATTTTGCATGCAACGGCGCCCGTGACGAACATCCAAATTGTGACATTAGCTCGGTTCCGTGAGATAATTGTGGTACACGACGCGTCTGTGTGGGGCTTCCCATCCCCCCTCGGAAGGAGTTCCTGTAGAGCCCGGCGGGGAAGGCGGCTCCGGCCCGCCGCTCTGCGAACCGCCGCAGTATATTGTTACAACCAAAATAAATAAATAACAGCTACATATGGCGCACGTCCGCGTGATAAATGTTGAAACTTTGTCCAACCAAGGCGCGAACGGATCCTATGAAGGTTTAAAGAAACGGGACGAGCTCTCTTGGCGAGGGGGCCGCACAAAGTTGCTAACGGGGGCCGCGGCGAATTAAAACGTGGCCCGGTAATTTTTAACTTTTTATTAAAAGCGAACAAAGAGTTTCATCATGACGCGCAATATAAAAGTTTCGACGGCCCGTTAAAGAATAATTAAAACGTCGATTGTGAATTACTCGACAAGTTCCCAATTGAGGCTGTAATTAAAACTTTAAACAGGGCGACTATTAACGGCGAGAATTAAACAAAATGTAACGTTAAGAATACAAAATTACAATGTTGTTATTATAAAATATGAATGCCATAAGGAAATTCGTGCACCACAGCAGGCTAAACAAGCCGGGAGCGAGCCCGCCGGGACCGCCTGACATACGGGCAATAATGATTACAGCATTCAACTTATTTGAGCATTAATAGAAATTCAGTACGGATCCGGCGCTGCGTGCGAACAAAAATGGCGCACAAATAACTTTTATAGGGCAATTTGCAACGAAGTTGTGTCATCAGGATGCCCCGTAAATCGGCGCGAGGGCCCGTAATGGGGGCCGATTATGGCCACCCGCAGACATCGCGGCGAAACAATAAAACCGAAATATGACAGCGCGACTATTAATCACCATTAGAGGTCGATTCTTGCTCCAACGCGCAATCCGTTATCCGGAAAGCTTGAGATTTGGACCGGGAGCGGGGCATTAACTGACGTCAATTCGGATTAGAACTGCGGAGTAGCACTCTGACGAGCGAACTGGACCACATACATTATTCCATACATAGAATAACGCCTGGGCACAGGATCGGTCTTTGTGGAGATCTCGGGGGGAGGCCTATGCCCAGCCTTGGGCATCTTCCGGCTGATAATATGATGATGATAACACGGCAATTCTTAGGTATAACAGAAACTAATTTTCCACTACCTACCGTTTTGAGAAACTTCTTTGGCTGCTTCGTATTCATCATACATACATGCTAGTCTATTTGGGGGCCTGGCTACCCATTTTCTGATGTCAACTCGTAATGTGTACATGCCTAGATGGATTCTTACAAGTCGTACAAGTCTGTGCGACAACCGTGAGTTGAAGTGATTCTTTTCTGGCGGATACCACGCCCCCTATGCCGCTAAAGAGAAATTCAAACTTTGTTTTAGTTAGAACAAATTGCGTAGTCCAATCAAAAAGATCCGAAAATGTAGTGATCGCGGGAGGTTGTAATGAAAATGCTCCGTTGCGAATTCCGGGTAAACCGCTGGGAAGCAAGGAGCAATTAACAAAGTTATTAATTGAGGCTAAAGTCGTATATTGTTGCCGTTTCATAATGATTATATCCAAAGTTCGATGAGAGTAATAATGAGATATGTGATGGTATTATAAAGGCTGAAAAGGCAAAAAATCATCCAATACCAAAAGCAATTTATGATATGTTTAGGTATCAACATTTTCAAAATCAATCTCTTAGGTATTAAAACGCCATATAAACGAACGAATTACGGGCAATAGCTAGAAAATAAATACAATAACATATGATATACTAGACGTGACATAATAGGTATTATCGGCAAACGTAGTGTAGGACAAGCTCTCGGTGTCTCGGCAAGCGTAGTGGAGGACGCCCTTCGGCCAGATGGAGTGACGATTTGCGAAAGGCTGCGGGTGGATGCTGGATGCGGCAAGCTGAGGACAGGGTGTATTGCCGCTCATTGGGGGAAGCCTATGTCCAGCAGAGGACTAGTATACTAAACTAGTTCGCGTACACCTACTGTACCTTTTTCTCGCTTATAAACCACTCTATCTATTCTTGAAATCCGCATTAAAATCCGTTGCGTAGTTTAAAAGATCAAAGCGTACATAGATACAGACGGCGAGAAGCGACTTAGTTTTATACCACGTATAGAAGTAGATAGACATACGTTACTACTACAATAGTAACGGGTGGGTTACAAAAGGCGTTTCGAACGTGGCCTGTGAATATTTGGTTCTAATTGTCCAGTCGCTATTCACTTTCGTTTCTTTGTTACGATGGGTACTCTGACGGCACGTTTCTCCAAACGGATCCCCCTCCCCGTCTCACCAATCTGGCATGGACAAAACACCTAGCTACCAACGACGACGACATTTACATTGAGAAATTACACGATACAGCGGTGATCGACGTTATCAGCAAATGGCCGGACAATAGACCCATTTCCAACACACTATACAGAACCAGAACTAAGCTCACGAGACCCGCGCTCTGATAACCCTGTGTAATTCGACCCGTGACGTTCCTACTATAATTATCAACCCCTATGTTCTTGTTATCGGCACAATTGATAATTTATCTAGCAACGAGGCCGCGCTAATAACCAACTACGTGGTAATTATGTTGTAATAACTTCGTCGATGGATTTTTATTGACAATAAAAGCGATGCGGCGGCTCTATTGTTGCTGTGTAAGAGACGTATTCTGGGTCCAGATTCAGTTTTGTGCATTTAGTTGTGATGTCAAATTCTGCTGATATGCATATATTCGTCATCTTGGCGGCAATGTCCCTGTTGTGTTTTGGTGCGCGAGGTCCGGGATCCGCTTTGACTATCCAGGATTTGGCAGATCAGGTAATTACAGTAGAGCATTTGCTATATGACATCCGTCGCCCTGTTTACGGGGGAATCTGACCTGATTAGTTCATTGTTGCGTAATCAATCGCCTGAATGTGCTGGTTTCCCTTTCTGTAAGAGCATCGGTTAGTGTTCGACTAATGTGCATTACTCAGAAAAATTCATTGGTAAATGGCGGCACGGGTATTGAACTCGGTAAAACTTGCTTATAAGTTGGACTCGCTAGCCATTAGGCCAACGACGCTCTAAGCATACATTATTGACCCCAAAGTTTGTATCTGGAATGTAGTGTAAGTTAACGGCTCGGAACTACAATGCCGCTCCGAGGAGCCCATGAGAAATGTAACTGCAGGATAAGTTCCATTATATGATCCAGCCAGTTATTATTTCCAACGAAATATGGCTCAGATACCGGCGCGAATGACCCCAGGAAACTGGAACGCAGTGGGAGCATATCATAAATTTAACAATATAAGGTTTCCCCGCAGCTAGTTGCCTTTTCGAGGGAACTTCCTTTCAGCCCCGGGAATATGTTCGGCCTTGTTTTGTTGTGTTTGCGAGTTAGCAGCGGCAAATTGCGGGATTACACAACTCCTCGGCTCGGGGCCCGGCACCGGCGCACCCGAGTCTTAGGCGCCGCCGCGCGCCGCTGCGGCTTTTTGTGTGTCGATGCGTAATTTGTTTATTTGCCCAGCATGAGCGAGAGCCAACATCGTTAGAGCCAGTAATTCACTCGTAAGTATTGCTTTGTTGTTGTAAACGCTCAGCCCGCTTTCGGGGCGAACGCGAGAGGCCTATTAGCGAGCGGCTGTCGAGTGTTTTTCTTTGAATACTAATGCAATATCAGATGTTTGCCGTAAATTCAGTGATTTATGTCCGCCGCCGCCGCCGGCGGGCCATCCGCCGCGCGGACTTCCTTTCGGCGCCGTGTAAATAAGCGCCTGGCGTTTGGTAGCCGTTTTAACGGCTGTAAATTGTATGGGAAAAACAGCGGCCGCGACTGCCTTATGGCCGGCCGCCCGCGGGGCCGCCACTCCTTACATATTTATGAGCCTTGTATAAAAACACAATAGCTTTATTCGTTAGTTCTGGCTCTGAATTAAACATCGCTATAACTCTCCACGATGGCTCGCCGAGGCATAGAGTGAGCTCGTTATTAGTTTACCTCGCCGCCGCCCGGGAGCGTGCCGAAAGACAAAGTTTCTCTATTATGGTCACGTGAAGAGGGAGATAACTGTTGGAGATAGTGTTAAGATATACAAAACACTGTATCGCGTCACTTCGGCGATTCCAAGTTTGAAGTAGTTGTTGGGCTCTCTGTAAAAGTTGCTTATTCACTTACGGCGCTCACGAAAGTAATATCATCCGCGGGGAGTGCGCGCCGCTGATATAGCGAGGGTGTTCCGCTCGTGAGCGGCGGAGCGGTGGAGCGCTCGTTCAATAAACATTCGACAATCGCGTTTGATTCGCCGCGGAATCGGAACGAGCGTCGTCAGTGTTTGCCTTAATATTCCCGCCGTGATCTGAGTGGGGGGACCGCCGCTCTCCCGGACTTCCTCCGTCCCTCCGGTGTAAATAACAGGCGCCTCCCTTTGTTTGCCGGTTTAACGGCTGCAAATCGTACGGTAATAACGGGCGCTGGGAACGTTCGCCGGAAGCAATACAACTCTTTGCCTCCCCCTGCATATTCATGGAGTGTTTGATAAAAATGCCACAATCCGTGAGGTGGCCGGTGAAACGCTCCCGGGCCGCGGCGCTGAGATTGCGTTCCGCGCCCCACCGGCCGAGTGGCTGTTTATTCTTTTCCCTCTTGAATTCATAACTTGTGTAATTTGCAACGAATCCAAGAAGTGAATTATGCAAACTGAGAACTCGGATCCGAATGAGAAATGCTGCGGAGTTTTCTTTCATTAAATCACTCGCACAGTGAAAAGTCAAAAGTTCCCGTGTCGCCGGCGAATTGTAAAGTCGCTCATTGCACTCCAAGGGACGGTAATTCGCGCAATTTCCGCCCGATCACGTGTCAAGTAATCTGATTACGTGTACGTATAACCGTATCAAAGTCATTTCACAACGACACGTGTCGCGTCCGAAACTTCATTAAACTCTGTGTGGCAGTGAAATTCGCGGCGGCGGCAGACATTCAGGCTTTTTACCAGGCGCGTCACGTACTGCGCTGTCACGAAGCGACTGTTTTGCCGTGGTCAGGAAACTGGACGGACGTGGGCCGGGGGCCACCGCGTCTTACGTAACGCTACGTGTGCGCCACAGGAATTTACATCGGACATTCTCCTGGAATCACTGTATTTTTAAGTGATAACTGCATAGGCGTTGAGCCTCTTTCGGGATCAGTCGGGTCGCAACAGCTGCGGCTGTATAGCGGATTTGCTTTTACGTACATAGGTACGTAAATAGCGGCTCTACTTTTTTCCGGTACCCAAGGGTTCCACTTGCTACGGTCCAGGCAAATCTCTCTCGATTCTTTGCTTTTACGGTACCAAGAAAATGTTATCCCCATCGGTAAATATACATGGGTTGTTCCGATTCGTCTCTAATCGCATACAAATAACTGTTCATCCATCAAATTATTCTTATTAACAAGCGACCCGCTCCGGCTTCGCACGGGTAGTGTAACTTTAACAATTTATATACTTACACCTTCCTCATGAATCACTCTGGCTATTGATGACGAAATGATGAAGCCGCGTGAAAATTCGTTCAGTAATTTTTGAGTTTATCGCGAACAGGCGCGGCGTGGGATTTTGCTTTATAATATGTAGAGATATTAACGCGTACCCCATAAAAACAACGAACGAATATTAATATGAAGGCGGCCAGTTTTCTCGTAAACCATCCAAGAGACCGGCCAAAGCGTTCGCCCCAGCATCACGGGTCGGCGTTTTTAAAGTGCAGCTGATGCGACTGCAGTCCGTTATGCGACGCCCCAGAACGCAAATTGCCTATGTAGCTCGGAAGGATGCCAAGTTGAAGGGACGGCGATGGTCATTTACAGTGAGCTATGGATTAGCGGAGCCGACCTGGTTAATGCAAAACGGCACGTACGCCAAAAAGAATGGTCCCGGCGGCGGATTACCTGCATTGCAGCGTGTTGTGGGCTTGGTACTGGATTAACGACGGTTAGGTTAACCGGGCCGGATAACTTTGTTATGGTTGTTTAAGAATATAGGTGCATGATCTTAAGGCTAGTATTTGCCGAGCGTCCGAGCGCGCTCTATACAAATGTTGTTTGATCACATGTTCAATATTAAGCTATCAAAGTTAATGGATTGTTGTGTGCATGTGTATGTGTGAGTGTGTGTTATAATATATCGTTTCAAAGTTACAAGCAATTTAACATTTCCATACCTATTTCAAATCCCGTGCGACTTTGAAACGATATATTTTAACGAAAATCTGACAAACTAGAAGCATAGATATTGGTTTCTGGATCTCGTCTACAAAATTGCATTGGTTTTGACAGCGTAATATTGAACATACGACCAAACTACGTATGTATAAGGCGCGCTCAGAGGTCACTCTTCTAAGAATCATATTCCTGTGTAGTTGTTAAAAGATTTTTATAGCATTTATGAGTTAAATTGTTATTTATCATTTTTTTAAATTCCTATTGGTCAAAGACGAGTACTTTTGGCTTATGGAATAGCTAATGCCTCCTCTTACCAAACCAATTTTGACTAAAGAAGCACCTAATAAGTACTCATGATAGGTAAGAATAAATACACGATTCGCCACGAAAACTCCACCGATAAATGTCTTCCTGGACACCCAACTTCGCGAGCAGACATCCTCGCGGAGTGTAAACATATTTCGATCCAAACAATGGTGCTTCCATACCCGGAGCTCGCTTCGAACACTTTTGGCAGCAGTTTTGTTAATTCAAAAGTTGGTCTGTTGTTCGGGCGTAATTCTGCAAACTTTTTTGTTTTAATGGTGGACTCCGAAACAGTTTCGGCGGAAACTAAAATGTTGTCAGTTTTCGTATTAATAAGTTAATAATTTAAACGGGAATCTGATGTAGGTCTCGGAATTTGAGTCTGGGTGTCGTAGTGTAGGATAATGGTGAGGGAACACATCTTGAGAAAACCTGTACATTTAGACAACTGACTATGTTGACGTTCCCTGCTAACAGGGTCACGGAGGCCAGATGGCAATCGCTGCCCTGTAATTACCGGATTTGCCAAATCCCGGGCCTAGAGCGCGAGAGCATAACCGGGATATTGACGACGATTGATTGATAATGACGACCTGGGTGGTACAGTTTGTTAACATCGCTCGTCGAGGTCCCCGGTTCGATTCCCGGCCGAGCAGAAATTGAAATGATGAATTATATAAGCTGTGTGCAGTATATATAATTGCAGTATGTATTTATATAAAAAAAGTATAAGTAGTTCATTCATCTAACACACATAACTCAAGATTTGCTTACTTTGGGGCTAGATGGCCCTGTGTGAGTTTGTCCAAGCATATTTATTTTTTATTGACACCAAGATGATTGGTAGCTTATAATCGTAATATGGTAGCTAATATCGTTAAACTTTTTGTTTCTTAGCTTCGTTTCTATGTTTACATCATTTTATATATTATATTGACATCCTCGTTACATCATTTTCCTCCTTTGAAAACCTGAGTGATAAAAAGCTGTACGCTAGTTAGATCAGTACATCACGTTATTGCCTTGAGACTAAAAAAGTCATCTAACCACAAACTGAATATATATTACCTTCCTTCAAGGTTAGACGGAATAGCCGGTCAAGTGGCTACCTAAATCTTATTAAAAAAACGAAGCGGTTAGATCTTGTATAGTTGTCATTATACTCGGGTTATGGCAGAATATCAGTGGGATGCTATCCAGGCAACACTGTGTGTGCCATTACCTTTTTGTGCTGCAGCATACATATGCAGCTTCATTATGCAGGGTAGTCATGGTAGCTGTGTATATACCTACATACATATACATGTATATTATCTCTATACAAATGTTTATATTTATGTAGCTTCTAAGTTTAAGGTATCTGTGTGTGCATGAAGTATGAAATAAACCATATTCTATTCTATTAAAAATAATAAATATATTCAATACACGCAAACGCGTTACATCTAGTTTCAAGACACCACTTCATCGAAAACTACGTAAACCAGACAAGACAATAATATATTAAGTCTCGAAAGTGAATACTTCAGGGCGTCACTTGCAGCTGTATTCTAAGTACTTATTACTTGCTCTTTAAGCCAGTTAAATACCTTTAAGCCAGTTAAATACCATTCATCGCAGTGGTATTTCTGCCTGTACGTGTTTTAAAGTGTACAAGTACATCTCGCGGTATTCTTGTAACGGATATGATATAGTGCGCGCGAAAATTCATGTCCATCCTGAGGAATGCGGGCAGTGCTGTGACCTGATCAATTATGGTAATGTCGATATTGAGTTAATTGAGCATTTTCGCCATTTCAAATTTATTTTTATTAATTTTTTATGAATGTTAACCGATATTTCTGTTCGGACTAAGTTTTGCCTAGGCAACCATATGTTGTTGGATAGGGGAAAGATATACCTTTTAGTTGACATATACCGGGTGTCCGGTAATGAATGGATAACCTTGAAATGTCTTATAGTATAACTTATGGCTGTTCAGAAAAAAATATGAAACAAAATATATCATAAGTAGTACCTAAGGAGCTGAGGGAGTCATATCGGTTGCAAGTCTGTATCTGTTCGTGCATTTTTAAATAACACGTTAACCCGGATAGATAGATCGGGCGGCTAGGGCCAATTTTGTGGCCTCCACGTTCACAGGTCCAGGATTTTTTTACTAGGGCTTCTAAATAAAAAAAAATGACTTTTCTTTTAAAAAAATCATAACTAAGGTGCTACTTATGATATATTTTGTTTCGTATTTTTTTTCTAAAAGGGCATAAGTTATACTATAAAGTTTACTATAGACATTTCAAGGTGATCTGTTAATTACCGGACATCCTGTATATTACTCGATTTAATAACATATGAGGGTAAATTGTTTCCATGGCAACCCCATAGAAGGACCATGGTGAGAGAAGGCTACTCATATATTTTACATAATTAAGTAATATTCTTTTTTATATTAACATTTTTTAAATAACAGATGGGGAAAGATATTACTATGGCCGAATCTATGGCTATGTATTGTAAAAGGTAAAAGGTGTATTTCCTACCTGAATTTGTTAATGGGCGTGTTTTGTAAACTTGTGCAATTTCACATCGACTTGCCGCATTCAAGCGACAAGAACGTCGTCCCTGTCACTAGTACGCGTCCCTTTATAAAGACCTACGTATTCCAATTGCCACCGGCCACTCAACGATTATTACCTACCCAACTACTAAAACCCAACCCCCGCGACGTTCCATAGTCACGTAACACTTAAAACATCGACAGGGCCGCATGCTAATGGCATTTTAATCGAGGCATTCTCGAATACTTACGCTTATTATCGGGATTTATTGCAGGGCGGAATTTGCTGCCGGAATATAATTTAATATTCCCCCCCCCCCCTTCGACCCCCGTTTTACCCCGTAAAGGTATTTTAAGTTGGGCGGTTGAAACACTCGCAGTAAGTGCTCGTATCGCAATTTTCCGATGCATTTCGGTCGGGCGACCTGTTAAAGCCCGTGATTGCGAGGCTCGTTACGGACCGACCAGCGTAGCACACATGAGAGGACACAAATAATTGTAAATCAATGTAGGGGACAATATTGCATTGCAATACAGATATGGAGAGTCGGTGGCCGAGTATCCGACTCGTAAGCGAGAGGTACCGGGCTCGAATCCCACTGCGGCCATGTACTTATAATATTTCTGAGTTATGTACATTAGTTGAATGCTAACCGATGCTCTTACGATGGGGAAAACATCGTGATGAAATCTGTGCATTCAGGCGACTGAATGAGTAACCTTGATTCAATTCGCCAAGCGGTGGTGGGCGTTACTGACAGCGACGCAGTGAAAACTAATGCTGTTGTTACCGTACACTAGTTAATGTCTATTATTTTTGTTCCAATAAAGATTTATTTATTATTTATTTATGTATTTATCTGGTCAGGTTCGCCTGGTACCAGTGTCACGGAGGTCAGGCGGCAGTCGTTCCACTGGAATTATTTGATCTGATAATCTTGGATTAAGGCGGACCCCGGAGCACAACCGGGACATTAACGCCAAGATGATAACCGCCAGAACTACTTCGTTTTTTTATTGCCTAGAGATGCCTCACTAGGTCACTTCAATTCGTAAACCGACGAACCTTTTCATCCGGCGACCGTGTATTTACTTACGCAAATGTTCCCAACCACAATTTGGAAACGCAACTACTTTCTACACCATAATGGTACTGAGTGAAAGCCAGCCAAATGCGATTGCATAATAAAACAAGGGCATACGTATTATCCAAACAGCAAATAGCATATTTCATTTAGAACAATGCAGCGAGTGTACTCCGCAGGAATAAAAGCACTGAATTTTGATAGCGTATATACGCATTTCTGAAACGAATTGTTCCGCTTTAATGTTTAATTAGTGTAGGTGCTATTGTTGAAATTAGAGTTTGGTTCGTGGTATTTCAAAATTATAAATATAAATGTTTAAGATTTGATTGCAATAGAAAATTAAAAAACGTATGCTAAGACATGTAAAATATTTGAATCAGATAAAACTTGTAGGTACAGAATCAGGCAGGGCTTATCTTATTTTTGGAGCTGAGCCAAAATGGTGGCGTTCATCGAAAATTATGCGAAAGTATTTCAGTAATATTATGAACTAGTGGACCCGGCGCGACTTCGTTCGCGTACACCTACTTTGCCCCTACCTACCATTTTATTCTTGCTTATAAACCTTCCTCTTGAATAACTCTACCTATTGTTAAAAACCGCATTATAATCCGTGGCGTAGTTTAAAAGATCTAAGCGTACATAGATACATAAGGGCAGACAGCGGGAAGCGACTTTGTTTAATACTATAGATATTGTATCAATCAGCATCCGCATATTCTACCGCTACACATTCCTTTCTCGACTGAAACGTAGGCGATTTAATCAGTTGATCGCCTTTATAACAATAGAAAATTTTTGTTTGTTTTTCCTAAAGCCGCGCCTGGCGGTCAACGTGTTAAAAGTGAAAACTAAACACCGGTAGCGCTGTGACAGGCGTCAGCGCTCACAAAATTATGCTACAGAGGACTTTTAAACTAACCAACAAAAGTCGGACCAAGTTTACATATCTTCAAATATTTTCTAATCTACTGAACCGATTTTAATGAAACAAAGCTAAGAACCATCTCGATTAAACTGGCTTTCGCATACAAATCGGTCCATCCGTTCGGGAGGTACGACGCCACACATAACTCCATAGATACACAGATTTACAGATAATAATATATCACATCAAACTCATACTCATACTTTTTTCGTCGGAGGTTAATAAATCACTGAGAACTGAGATCGGTTCGTAAACTTTGTCTCAAATCCAATTTTTAATCGATGCAAACAATCCATTTATGAAACAACGAATGTATGTAAATACTTATGTATGTGGAAGTGGTGAAATAGGTATGTCAGGATCGTTGCTTGTGGTACTCGATAGTCTCTGTCTTCCGCTGTGGGATACGGGCGTGTATGTGTATGTATATATGTACGTATATGTATGTATGGATGTATGTATGTATGTAAACAAACCACTAATCGCACAGAAAAATGTCGTCAATCCGTCAAAACAAAAGAACAGATGTGAATTCTCACCATTCCTTCAGTTTTATAAGCAACGATCTATAAATCACCGTAATTACTTGAATTGTTCAATTTATTTACTGGAAATTTAGTTTGAGACAGACTGTAGTCCATTTCGGTTCCTATTAGGTACAGGCAAAGTGTACGTAACGAGAGTTTTGACATATCACGTGTAACCAAAATATCGCTAAAGTTCAGCCCTGAATATTCTTTACATGGAATATCATTATTATTGCTTTTAAATTTTTTAACATTTTTAAATTTACATTATTATATATCATATTTTCATTTTGACATTGCTACATATTGACTATTTAATCAGGATGATGACTCGAATATTTTTATTGGACATGCCAATGATTTCTATTAGTAATTTAATTATTCAATTGTATTTTGATTGTTGAAATTAACGATTGTTAATTTTATACAATTTAATATTATGACGATGTATGTATAACACTATAAATATACTATACTATATGAATATGAATATCAACTCTGTTCTTTTATGACGAACTTCAACCCAACCAAGGTGATAGACAAAACACATTTACAGCTGACTGTACGTACTGACTCGTCTCGTCTCGTCTCGTCTCGTCTCGCGTACCTATTTTCATTCGTTTATTTATGATTTACTAGCTTCCGCTAGTCTTCGGCTTCGTAAAATTCAGTTATAGTAACGCCCCGTGGAATGAGCTTTGTTATTCTGGTGTATAAACTAGAACACAGTAAAATTTCATATAAATCTGTCGAGTAATAATAGATGTGTTAAACATCTAAACTCGTAAGATTTATTACGTTATTGATATAATCTCCGAAACTACTAAATCCATAATGAAAATTCTTGCCCAGGTTACGCCAAATTCTTAAACACGTTGACAGTGACGTTTAACATTTTCTTGTAAGAAATTTTATGCTTAAGTATCAATTTAAATGCGTTTAACAATTTGGTACAAGCCGCCCTAAATATAGTGTACTTTTGATCCCGTAAAAACTACAGCACAACTGTTAGCAGATTTTCACACTGCACGCGGGCAAAACCGCGGTGGACCGCTCATATTTATTAAAAGAGTTAGAGCTTGTTTAAGCTGAAATGACGCGCCCCACTACTTAATTAGTTGATTTCGATGTGGGAGACGACACTTCATCTTGTGTGGGAGAGTCGAACGACGCGTGCTCCTACCTTTGAGTCTCACCGGCAACTGAATGTAGATGTAGGCTAAGCCTAGGGTACGTGTAAGGTAGGGGTAGGGGTAGTACGCTACGCGAACGAAGTCGCGCCGTATCCACAGTATTTAATAAAAGGATTACGCAGGTACACACTTACACACAATGCATAACCTAATAAAATAAACAAGTTTATTCCTTGATCAAGTTTATATGCCTTCGGCGCCTTAAGAGGCGTGTGATTACAAACTGATTATCCAGAGTAGGCATAGTATCATCATTTAATTTGTCAAATTGAAAAGCAACATGGCATTGTTCTATGGAATTAGGCTTATTCGAGACGCGCTGTCGGCTGTAACGGCGGGTCCCTTAGAGATAAGCGAATGGAATGAGCGAGATGCCCAATAAAGTGGATAGGATGCGGCAGTTTGGGCACGCTCGAGTGTTTTACATTTTACTTACGGTGCTGCCGTCTGGAACGGTGTTATGGGCTTCGTTTTAGCCCTTCGTTTTAAAGTTATTTAGTTGCGAACCGATCCGGCTTCGCACGGATATATTCGGGGATATCACTATTAAAAAAATAAAAAACGATTTTTTTTTTTTAATAATTGTTGCTTTGTATTTTATACACTGCTTCACGAGCTAGGTACTGTGTTACAAGAAATAGTTGCATCTCCCATAATCTCTCTCTATTTAATATGCATGTAATACATATAATCAAAGAACTCAGCATCAAGCAGCGTTTATTCTCCAAAGTACGGGCTCGATTCGTCACCAGTATTGGCCATGTCTCGCGACGACGAGCGCCTTGTGGTACAGGGGAAGGTGGAAGGCACTCCACGCGGAAGATCACCGATGCGCTGGACCGACCTAGTCAAAGCTGCCGTTTACTTTCTATGAGTGTACTAGGCAAGCAGCAGTTCGAAGAGAGTAGCGAGGGATAGTAAAGCGTGCTACCAATCCTCAACCGGCGACCACGATCACCGTTAAGAGTGTAGCGACTGCGGAAGAAACTAACATAACAGTTAAAATCCAATGAGTTTTATCCCCAGGCGCGAAAATAGGGGTGTTATGAGTTTAAGTTTTCTGTGGTATCGTCGCTCCTAAATAGATGATCCGGTTTCTTTACTTGAAAACTGATTAGTCGAGACGGTTGTTCGCTATGTTTAAGTAAAATCCCTTCAGTAATGTGGGAAATATCTGGGTATATGTAGACTTTGTCTCCAGCCTACTTGCTAGTAAGAATGAATGAGAATACTAGCCCTATTATGGTGCCAATTACGGCTGAATTGTTCCGACTGAAATAGCGAATGAAATGAACGAAACGCCCAGTAAAGTGGATGGGGCTCGGCTGTTTGCGCTTTGAGTGTTTTACTTACAGTGCCCTCGTCTGGGATGGGCTTGGGAACACTGTTATAGACTTCGTTTAGCCCTTTTTATTTTCAACCCCCGACGAAAAAAGAGTGACGTGTGTATTTTTTATTTATTTAGACTAGACAGGCATTTGACCGCCATCTCACCTGGTAATTGAAGTTGCGGCCGAAAATGGAGCATGGCTGTCTAGGAACAGCCTATCCTACTAGCCTCTGTAGAACTGTAGTATTCTCTAGTATCTGTGGCTCAATGTGTCTGTGTCATCGTAGCTCCCGAACAGATGAACCGATTTCTTTGTTTGAAAGCCGTTTAATAGTAGTTTAGTGAATATTGAAGTAACTATGATTACTTGGTTGGGGGTGATCCGACGCCTTTCTGTTGGTTAGGTTATTAAGACTCCGTAGACGGAGTCAGAGTCGGACGGTAGGATGGACTATCAAATCCTAGGATAGGATAGGGTAGAGTAATATACTCGTAACTAACGTAGAATCTTAATAGAGAAACAGTTATTGGTATTGGTTTAGTACTTTCGGAGGTTACAACCTGCAGGGCTATCACAAGTGCGTCCGCCACACGGCGGAGAGAGCGTTTGTTCCCTTCTTTCAAAACTAAGATGAAAGAGATAGCAATATCTATGTCGCGCCTTTTCTTGCTTATCGCTCGCGAGAGCAACTTGTGTTAGCCGTACTGTATAAAGACGGTTATCACTGGCGTTTCTGAACCGTTACGATATTTAACGCGTATTTTGTAATTAAAAGTGGACTCTAGGGTTTTCGTGTATCCGGGCTGTTTTATACCCGGGTATACCCCGGTACTCGGGTATCGACCATAAAAAACCACCGCATATTTATATCCCTTTTAAGAATGAAATCTCCATCATAATCAAACAGAAAACAAAAAAAAGACAAAAAACTTCTTCAAAGTAAAATTATCTGACAATTAACGTATTAAGTGTGAAATTCCAAAAAAGAAATAACCAGCAAATTTTAGCAGCTTTTGAATTTTGATTGAAATTAGTGACGATACGGTTCTAATCAATAAACATAAACTTCTATCCTTACATATTATAAATGTATTGGTCGCCGACATCATTTTATACTCCCCAAATCTCCAAAACCCTTTACTCATCATCATCCCCTGTATCGTCTTCAATCCTATCCTCAATCTCTTTCACGCAGACCGCCACGGATGTGTGAATCCCGCACATCCACCGCAGCATTTTCATTTCGTAGCCGAAGCCCGCCTAAACCTCAGCGTTAAAACTCCCCGGTATCAACTATCCCGGTTTCCCTTGAGATGTGACATCACTGACGGCCCAAAACGCGTAACGCGTGCAAACATTAATATTGTAATTCATTCACGTCATAATCCTGTTGGGCGCGAGACGTATTGCCCCGGGGCGGGTAGTCGTTAATCTTGTGACTGTGCGGGACTACATTTGGCGGTATTTACATAAACACCGACGTTTACCGCGGGTAGACGCAGCGTCGGGAGGGTAGGCGTGCGAGGTGATAGTGACGTCGCATTTGTAATTGACGGACGCGATCGCAGCTCGGGTCGAGCACAGCGGAACGTTCGTGATCACGTATTAGGATTGTATTCGAATAAGGTGTAGGTAAATGGCTATTATACTAGTAACGCTCTGATTTGGCTGGCGCCGATCAACCGTCAGTTGCAGTCGATACTAATTCTTACGATGTACAAAATAAAGTCGCTTTCGAATTAATTCGGATGCGCGAGCGAATCGACCTTGGTCGGACGTTCGACCACGTCCACCGCACGCAAAAGTGACTTATTTTATACTACGTAAGGTTTAGTATCAACTGCAACTGACGGTTGATCGGAGCGTCTGTTTACTAGTTTAAGAAACGAATTGTTGCACGCGTTTGAGTAAATACGAAGCCGAAACTATCCAATGTGCATTATCGAACGCTACGTACTACTTACACGGTTGCCAACGCTTCGAGACTAACTCGACGTCTATCATAAGAGGAAACTATAAGGACAAATGTAGGTAGCCAACGACCTTGTCCGTTTCGGCGGCGACATCGCAGCATTAGTGCCCACCAAACCACGCAAGGGTAAGGAAAACAGCCAGAAAGCATTCCGCTGTTAGTCGTCGCGGATAATGGGTTGCCTCGAAGCCGTGTAGTTACTAAATGAGCTGCCACAGAGGTTATACTTGTATGTATGGGAATGACAAATGCCGGGTTGAGTGGGCGAGCTTGCGCCGGTTGGAGTGAGCGTTATGAGAACTGCACTGCAGTGATTATATTCTCTTGGCGTTAATGTCCCGGTTGTGCTCTCGCGCATGTCGACCCGGGGTCTGCCTTGACCATGATCATGGATTTGGCTGATCAGATAATTACAGTGGAGCGACTGCCGTATGACTTCCGTGATCAGGGAAACCTGACCAGATTGGATCATGGTTACACTTTCAGTCGCCTGAATGTACAGATTTTACCACGTTGTCTTCCCTCGCCGTAAGAGCATCGGTTAGAATTCAACTAATGTACAAAACTCAGAAAATATTCATTAGTATGTACTACTGCAGCAGTGGGATTCGAACCCGGTACCTCTCGCACAGCAAGTCGGATAACGTTACCACTAGGCCACCGACGCTCCACACCCGTATCCTTAACGGATTCCCAATAATAGTTTCGAATAATTTCTGACAGGACAGAACTATAGTGACTTTAAAGTAATGAGGTAAAAGGCTCTTGTGTTGACCTTTCTAATACATTTTTTCACAGTTATCTTAGAGATCTTGTTTTCTGTCGTACAACTACTCTTCCTTACTAATTGGCTTTGTTTGTCGTGTATTTGTTAGCTTCAGCTTGACCTCATCTTTTTAGTTCTTTATTACTTGACATTTTCAAGTATTCCTCAGTAACGAGTTCTTCAACAACTGCAAACAAACAGAAAACTCATTAGGTAGACGTAAGGCTACTGGACAATGCTGTCTGTGGAGGATTTTCTTCTGAATTGATATTGTCAAAGTATTTATGTCACAATTATTAAATGTTTGATATTGGACATCGTCTAGGCTATGTCACAATTCTTAAATGTCTACATATTCCTGTTAAGCTATTATAATAAGCTGTTTACTAACGCAATACAGGCTCTTTCATACTCCTAGTACAGTCAGCTGCAAAGAGAACTGACCTTTAGTTATTGATAGACCAGATACGTTTAGTGTATGCTAGGGGGGTCCATTCACTCTGCAGCTGTTTGTAGTTATTTGTATATTCGTCGTCAGTTTGAAATTAGGTAGTTAGAACTTCTAGGTTGGCTGAATAGGGATGCTGACAGAAAATTATTTTTTATCCGTCGGGTAGATTATCAAAACATATTGGACACGTATTTTTTCTTTCGTTACATAAACAAAAAATAACAAGAGGTATATTAGAGGTTTCCTTAGAGGCGGGCAACGCATTGGTAGCACCCCTGGTGATGCTGATGTCCATAGGCGGCGGTGACCACTTTCCATCAGGTGGCCCGCATGCCTGTTTGTCTACCGGATAACATAAAAAAAACGCCGATACAGCGCGTTGAAATTTTGCATGACGACAACCCTGAGGTGAAATTTTACTCAGAAGTGACGCCACAAGGCTCGACTCCGAAACTTTGATACGTTTTATCTTTGTCATTTTCTATTGATTTGATAAATTGATAATTGGTAGCGCCCCTGGTGTTGCTGATGTCCATAGGCCGCGGTGACCACTTTCCATCACGTAGCCTCTTTGTCTGCCATATTACATAAAAATATGTATATATTTGTCTAATTTTATAATCTAACTTACGGACTAATTAGAAGTTGGCCCAGTCATCATTCCTATTAACTCAACCCAATTTAAACAATGAAACTGGGTCATAAATACCGACCAAATACCTACCTAATTATTGACTACAGTCAATGCGCCGATAAAATAAAATTATTAAAAATTTATTACTCCATTGAAAAGAGGTAAAATACACTAGTAAATGTGTTATACTTTCGTAATATCTCGCTTGAGTAGGACTACTCGTTGTTCTAACATTATGCTACTAGTCAAACATTAACAGTCGATAATATTCATGTTTATCGGTACACTGAGTCAGCACCGAATCTCTTGCTAGCAACACCACGTCATGCCCTGCACCGCATGTACGTGTTACACGCAATAGTAAAGCGTCAATGTACGTGATGCATGTCGATGCAAGCCTGAGAAGCGTGTAACATTGCCCGAGTTGCTGTGTTCCGGTTTAAGGCAAGTGGTACAGGTCATAGCCTTCGCTCTGGCATCGACAATGCACTTGCGTTTCTTTATACCTATAGGTATTAATTCCCACGCGTTTTGATACGAATGACTAATGCTTTGCTTTCTTGAGAGTATGACGTAACACGATCACAAATCTCTGCAAAAACTAGAATCTACTTTACTTGTGGTTAGTACTACGGGAGTAAGGATGACTCACGCTACGCTGTGCCGGGTCCGAGCGGAATTTCGGCTGTAGCATGGCCAAATAATATCACAGATATTTTGTATGCTCATGACATCCCACTGCGGGCATACACCAAAGACTCGATTACTTAATGTTCTTACGGTGAGGGAAAACATCGTGATGTAACCTGCACTTGCATTCGACTGAATGTGGAACCATGATTCAATCTGGTCAGGTTTCCCTGGTAGCAGGGTCACGGAGGCCAAATGGCAGTCGCTCCACTGTAATTATCAGATCTGCCAAATCCTGGATAGTGGTCAAGCTGGACCCCGGGCCCTTGTGTGCGAGAGCACATCCGCGGCATTAACGCCAAGATTATTATTTGACCAAGGGGCAAGGGACAACTGGGTTGCCCCTCGGTATAGAATGAGTGTGTCCATACAAAATGTATGGGATACTATCTGACCAAGCTACGGCTGGGAGTGGGCTCGGTGTAACGTGAGCCAACCTTTAAACTGACTAGCAATGTAGCGGTAGGTATTGTTTAATATTTCGAGGTTTGATTCACATCAATGATAACAACTTAACATTGATAATTAACATTGACAGCGTCGTTAGGGATGGGAAATTATTAAAATAATGCTATACTTTGGGTCAAGATACTATATACTAAAAAAAAAATCATTTTGGCGTTAATGTCCCGGTTGTGCTCTCGAGATACTATATACTGTTGGAACAATATATAGTAGACAAATTACTATAGGTATTTTAGCAATACAGCGGCAACACTTTCTTCTGGTATAATAAGAGCTATCACATTAGAGACAAAAACAAATACACGTATTCCTTAAATAAAATGTACCTACCTACGTAATTAAATAAACAATTAACCAATTTATTAGGTGTGTCTGGTACAATAACGAAGGGATCTTCGAAAAGGATGTCATACAAATTCTAAAAATCTGCTTAAAAATAACAAATAAAGGAACACTGTATGGAAATCTCAATTCTTCTTGATAATTTTCAGCAACCCTAAGTCTCGTACAACCTCCCGTCCGTAAGTTGTCGCCCTTGCCGATACACCGTGCATTACCGCGCTAGCTACCCCCATAAACCACGGCCCCGATAACCGGCAGTCGATGAATATCAAATTAATTGGGGCATTTAGCCGGAACGCTGCAATTAAGGGGCGTGGCGTGCGCCCGCGGCGCTTTACGACGCGATAAACCTGTCTAGGGCGTCCTGGCGTGCGATGACATGTGACGGTGTCGCCCGCGGTTGCTACAAACAAATACAAGGAACAGTCAATCGGCTCACGGGACTGTATAATCTGTGTTGGAGTCCCCGGCGGAAGAAGGGCAACCAAGCTTAGCCAACGGTTATCCATCATCATCGTTTTCCGAGAGGTCAGTCCCGGCTCCTGCTAGGGTCCGCTTTCCGGCTCAGTCTTAGTCGTGAGCATCCTCGCCGCGCGGCGTAAGCCATTGGTTCTCGCATCCGACTCCGCGATGTCAATCCATCGCTGCTTGGCCATTCCGCGGGATCTTTTTCTTGTTCCTTCACTGCATTTATTGCAGTCACCTATTTTCCACGTAACCCTGGGGCTTACGCAACACGTGTCACTCGTGAGTTACACTGAATAGAAATGCGCAGGAACGCGCGTTTCGCTCATACAAATCAGTGCCACTCCCCCGCTACCCCACCTGGCCCCTACGTAAAGTCAAGATCAACTGAGTCACTCACTAATTACAGTTCCTATTAGATCGTAGGTGCTTCTCTGTTGCACATAATTATCAATGTTGTTTATTTACAAGCTCACTCGAACGTAGTCCTGAGCTCAAGTGAGTTGAACTATGAACTTTATATTTGCTTTTATATCGGTCTAGACATATTAATATCTAGTCATTGAAGCCTGTAACCTTCCTGATAATTCCTGACAACCTGATAATCCGATAAAATTTGTGAACACGGGCGTGGGTGGTTCCAATTACGCTGGCACCAGCTTTCACTTACGTCCAAAGCTTTAATATTTAGTTGAGAACTGAAATAGCTACCGATATGTGCCGAAAATCACGCCTGATTTTGCCTTTTATTACTTCCATATCACTGAACGATCCATCCAGATTAGAGCATGTATGTTTGAGTACTGACGTCAAACTGTCACCCGTTCTTGGTACCCAATATTAATAAATACTATCATCATTATCACGTCGGCTTCAAATCCCGGTCTTTTTATTTGTTTAATTTTGACTCGCCAGGCATTTGACCGCCATCTCACCTGGTGGTAAGTGACGATGCGGTCGATGATGGAGCATGCCGGTCTAGGAACAGCCTATTCACTCTAGCCTTGAAGACGTCTAGATTATACCTAATGATCAGGGAACACACTCGCAGACAACGCGTTCCATTCCTTCCTTAGGTTGTGCTCTCGCGCGGCAGGCGAGGGCCCGGGGTCCGCCTTCATATTCCTCGTGGTCCAATACTAATTAAGATGGTTGAGGCAATCTCCGAAACTACTGAACGGATTTTGAAAATTCTTTCACTAATGGAATGGATTCCCGAATGTCATAAGGGTTTTGATCCCGGAAAATTTTCCGCGAATGAATGTTTACAGAGATACGAGCTGCGCGCGGGTGAAAACCGCGGGAGACATGTCAGCAGATAGTCATACATAAATTTGATCGATGAGTGATTGGTTATTATTCCATCGACTCGTCATTAAACGAATGATGGCTCGGTATTTTACCGATGATTGTTGAAATATTGAAACCGGCCCTAAATCCGCAGTATTTTTAATAGCATTGTAGTTTATAATGTTATTTTC
Source organism: Blastobasis adustella (assembly GCA_907269095.1). NCBI lineage: Eukaryota > Metazoa > Arthropoda > Insecta > Lepidoptera > Blastobasidae > Blastobasis > Blastobasis adustella. The sequence goes on along the minus strand of OU026128.1, from coordinate 16,945,506 downwards.
TTTGTTTCAGGTATGTTTCGAGGCTTCTCAAGGATTTACGTTTAAGTAGTAATATAGTAAGATAATGTAAAATATGCAAGCTTTTATTATCGATTGCAAAGGCTACAGAGATAACCATATATTACCATTAAGTATAGGTAACTGGATAAGTATATAAGTATAACTAGGAACTGACATAGAATATAGAAACGAAATTGAACAGCCTGTGCTCTTAAAATAGCTTTTGAAATCACAATCCTTTGTTAAACATATCCTTGTATCTGAAACAATCCCATATCAAGGCCAAGAATTCGAAACAGCACTGAAGCCACTGCAGTCGCATTGTATTCACATATCCAGAATTCTTATAGGCAAATTTGACCCTTCTGTTCCCAGCATTCACGTAAACGACGTTCCGAGAGAGATCACGCAGAGATCTGCAACCTCATAACCCTTAAACGTCTAAATGCCACTTGTGTCCGTAGTAAGCGATCGGGCCGGCTGTTAACCCCCTGTATTGTCTCCAGCACAAACGGCACTATTGCACAGCCTGGATGGGAAGCGACCCGTGGGAAACCAGAGACTGGACTATTTAAAACAATCATTGTGTCGCGTGTGTAATGGATGTCAACACAACACCGAGTAGTGTGATCTCTGCGGGTTTAGAGTAGGGCTGTCAAATCTACTATTTAGTATAGTATCCTACTGTCTTACGGTGAGGGAAAACATCGTGATGAAACCTGCACATTCAGGCGACTGGATGTGTAACCATGATCCAACCTGGTCAGGTTCCCCTGGTAGCAGGGTCATGGAGGTCAGATGGCAGTCGCTCCACTGTAATTACCTGACCTGCCAAATCCTGGATCATGGTCAAGGCGGACCCCGGGCCCTCATTCTCGAGAGCACAACCGGGACATTAACGCCAAGATGAGATCCTACTATGTTTTGGGTCAATATTTACTGTTGGAAATATATGTAGTGGTCAAATTTACTATATTTTAGCAATACAGCCATGCAACAAGAAAAGGTAATACAGCTGCAACAAAAGAGCCATTTGGTCAAAAAATATACTGATTCCTGAAAATATACTTTAAATATAAAAGTTCTACCTACGTAATTTAAATGTTTTCAACCATTTTATCATGTGGTGCCCGCTAGAATAGCACTAACGCCTTCGATAGGGGTGTATGTATTGTTATTGCAACAACATAATAGATTAGAAAAGAAAACACGTACATACGATCATACAAATTGTTTAAAATCTGCTTATAATAATAAATTATGCATACTATTTTTTTGACATGTTTTATGTTCAGCTTCAAATTTTTTGACAACCATAGTCTAGAGAGACACTCTGATAGATGTTAATGTTGAGCCATTGTAATTTGGCGATGTTATTCACAGGAGATTGTTTTGCCCAAAGATTTATAATAATAATATAACCTAACCAAGAGAAAAACGTCGTAAACCCCTGGCGAAGTTTACTACTCAAATATTTTCTGAACTCCTAAACTGATTTTAATGGCACAGAGCTGAGAACCATCGGCATCATTGCGGCCATGTACCAATGTCTCTTTTCTGAGTTATGTACATTAGTTGAATGCTAACAGATGCTCTTACGATGAGGGAAAGCATCGTGATAAAACCTGCACATTCAGGCAACTGAATGAGTAACCATGATCCAATCTGGTCAGGTTCCCCTAGTAGCAGGGTCACGGAGGTCAGATGGCAGTCGCTCTGTAATTATCTGATCTGCCAAATCCTGGATCATGGTTAGGCGGAGCCCAGGCTCTCGTGCGCGAGAGTAGAACCGGTACATTAACGCCGAGATGATTCAATAGGTATATAGTATAGTTTCTAGGCCTACTATATAGTATTTAGTAGGCCTAGAAACGCATAGTGCCCGAATATTTTCAAAACTAATATATATGTTTGGGTTTTGTGTAGATCGTAGCGACGACCTTCAGAACAATAGGCAGGGTCAGGTCATCGGGCCAGTCATTGTATAATTAGGATATTGAAATAAAAACTACGCCATTGCGCATTGCCGTACCAAACGACGTACAATCGTTATTTTAAACTCCATACGTAACTACACAGTTACTATTCAAACACTGCCATTGCAATAACGTCCGCCATGACCATGATCCATGATTTAGCAGATAAGTCATTGGTGGCCGCAGTGGGATTCGAACCCGGAACCTCTCGCTTACGAGTCGGATACCGTAACCACTAGGCCACACTCAAACACTGTCACTAACGTAATCTCACCTAACACAAAAATCTCAGACAAGCTCTACAGCTCTTTAAATTACCTAGCTAATTATTTTAAAAAGCTAAGAACCATCTCGATTTATTTGGCTTTCAAATAAAGAAAAAAAACACATAAATATCGGTCCAGCCGTTTGGGAGCTACGATGCTACAGACCGACACAGATTCACAGACGTACAGACGGCACGTGTAACACCTGTATTTTGCGTCCGTGGTTCAAACGCTGCAATTGTCATCTAAAAGCCAGATTCAAGACTAAAGGATTAAAAAAAATTGTAATTCCATACTTTGGCTATAGTTTTGTCAGAAATACTGATCCTTTTTTTAACTACAGTAAGTAAGAAAACATTTATTGCACATAGTCATCACGATACTAAAATTAGGTGCAAAAAATGACAAAGAACTAATTATAAACAACACCCTCATAAATAAAATAAAAATTAGATTTAAAACAATTTTACACAGTTTTTCGATTCCCAGTGACATTGTTTAAACTCCGTGTCGCGGCTTCCAGTGCAGTGTACAGAGCTCTCTTCAAGCGCTAATTTTACGGCTTTTAAATAATTTTCGATTCATACATTGAAAACCATACATAAGTACATTTAATTATCCCTCCTCTTATTATAATTTATCTACTTAAAGTCAGTGTCGAGTACGCGAAGGTTGCTTCGGATGTTTCCGGCGCGTTCACGGAAACGACGTTCTGATCTCCGAGACTGCGGTTTGTCCTACATTGCTCGCTTAGTGGCAGACGTTTGTGGGTTGCGACGGAACAGTGCGCAATGGAACGGTCGCCTGCGGATGGCAGCCGTATGCTTCCAAGATGTCTGTGTTGTTGCGAATATCATTCGCAGCTGTATGGAATTTACATATGTGCCTTGGAAATGAAGTAAGATTTTCGATATGGATAACGTATGTTTATTTTAATCATTTAACATAGTTGTTAATTAATAGCGGTTTCATGATATACCTATATGACCAGAAGTGGACTAGTATAGGCTTATGATGATGATATACTTAGGACTTATATCATGATGTTTAATCATGTGGTGTCCGGTAGAATAGCACCCCCATGTTGGCTAACCCCTTCGGCAAGGGTGTCATACAAATTGTAAGAAATCTGCTTAAAAATAATAAATAAAGGATTTTTTTTTGACAACTATATATTCTTATTGAAATTTTTTGGCAATCCTACCCATACCACTGGTGCCATGGTACATATAAATGATGATATATGTATATCAATGAATAATTATACAAATGCACACATACTTTTTCTAGCAATATTTGATTTGTACACTGTCCACTACACGTCTACCACGGCCGGTCCATGTCCGACAATACCAGACAGAGCAGGCAGCGCCCGACAATGCCAGGCAGAGCAGGCAGCGCCCGACAATGCCAGGCAGAGCAGGCAGCGCCCGACAATGCCAGGCAGAGCCGGACCTTTATATTTGTTTTTTGTGAGACCAGCACTGTATACCTACTTCATCATCATCATCATCATCATATCAGCTGGGCATAGACCTCCCCCAGAGATCTCCACAAAGGCCGGTCCTATGCCTTCCGTATCCAGCTAGTACCTGCGATCTTTACCACCCTGTGGGAGGCCTACCCACGCTGCGTCTTCATACCTACTTACATTACCTACTTTCGGTTTTGTGCGGAGGCAGACAGGTGCGGCCGAATTCGGAGCCATTGTTGTTGCTTACGCGGCAGACGGACCCTAACAAGATTTCGGTGAAAATATTTTGATAAGTTCATTGTCACCGGCGAAATAACGTGACGATCTCCAAATATTCGGTTTCGTTCGCCGGTTAACGTGGCGTGAATTAATAAATATGGGCCGGGAATTGTTTGACAGCGGAATTTCGCTGATTTATCAGTTTTGTTATTTAGGGAAACTCAACTCAAAATGTCGGGCAATAAATATCTCTTTCAAACGTTAAAAGCATCCCTCGAGTATAATATGATAGTAAGAAGTAAACACACGGTGACATGTTGGCCGATCCAAGAGCCGGATCACACTTACCCTACGTCGACAATGGCCGGACCGTGATTGACAATACCATATAGAGCCGGCCATGACAGACAATGCTACTTGGAGCTACATAGCTTAGAAAAGAGTCATTGGTACATGGCGGCTATGGGATTCGAATCCGGTACCTCTCGCATTGCGAGTCGGATACCGTTACCACTAGGCTACTGACGCTCCTCCGGTCGAATATCGACTTAATCGGAGGTAAATCGGCAACTAGGACGCATCGCATGCTATGTTTTTATAATAGTTAGGTATCCACCACACCAGTCACGAGCGACGTGGCATTTCATCATCCGACTGCTGTGCCACGAATCCTGTGCCCCTTCTTACAAATGGCAACTCGGATGCTTATCTATACATAGTTTAAAACAAAGTCGCTTCCCGCCGTCTGTCCTTATGTATCTATGTACGCTTAGATCTTTTAAGCTACGCAACGGATTTTAATGCGGTATTCAGCAATAGTCACCGCTGTCTATATACATTAGTAACACCAGGGGTGGTTGTAGGGTTTTAGTGGGTAGGATCCATTTATTAGACGATGTTACAGATCAACGTCGCTCTTTAAAAAGGGGGGTAACCCCTATCCGTTGGCCGCCTCTTCCGGGATATGCAAGTTCCTCTGGCAGCAAACAATGGAACGTTACCAGTGCCTCAGTGCATGGAGACATGCACTGAGGCACTGGTAACCTTACTTATTTCAAATAAGAAATATCTAGGTACAATACGATACGGTTGTTGGGAGAAAATTGATCAATTCGAGTTCGAGGATGCATAAATAATCATATTTACGAGTACATTCATCATTGTGTCATAAAAACTATATAAGTGAGAAATAGCGTGTGAAATCGTTGAGGAATTCCAATTTCCATGCGTGTTAGATATTTTATTCACCTACGTCCTACTTTATATAAAATACTAGTGAGCCCGACGCGAATTCGTTCGCGTGGCGTCCTACCTCTACCCTCTACACCTAGCCTATATCTATTCTACACCTACTTTACCCCTACTAACCTTTCTTTCTTGCTTATAAACCTTCCGCTTGAATCACTCTATCTATTGCTGAAAACCGCATCAAAATCCGTTGCGTAGTTCAAAAGACCTTAGCGTACATAGACACATAGGTACAGACGGCGGGAAGCGACTTTATTTTATACTATATAGGTATGTAGGTAAGCATCCAGGTGCCATTTGTGAGAAGGCCTTAGTGTCTTGTGGCTATAAATGTTCTTATTCTTATGCTATTACCATCAGTAGAATTTAGTTGAACGTATGAGCTCAGAGAACACCTGTAGTCCACAACAGCCAACATTCTCGAAATAGCAATCAAAGGCGCAACGGATTATTTGACTCAAGCTCACCTTTGACCTTTGGGTGCACGCCGCACGGCGCACGTTCCAGATTCCCGGCGGCTTCGTGCAGCGGAACGTTAAGGGTGACATACACGGTTAAGTTTATTTCGATATTTTAAGATGAGAACTCCTGATGAAAACAGGGTATGGGAATCTTTTGGTATTGTATTGTAGCGCCCGAACGAATGGATCAATTGAAAGAAAGAATATATATTATTATAAACAAACAACAACACCACCATATTGAAAAAGACACAAGAAATACAAAACGACATTAAAAGAATACAATTACAACATGAAATACACAGGAAGACTACCCAGTGCCGATGTATTAAAAAAAACATCTTGGCGTCAATGTCCCGGTTGTGCTCTCGAGAACGAGGGCCCGGGGTCAGCGTTGACCATGATCCAGGATTTGGCGATCGCGTAATTACAGTGGAGTGACTATCATCTGATCTCCGTGACCCTGTATTTACCCAGTGCCGATGTATTTACGTACTGATTATTACATTTCCGTTGTGGTGGTGTGTTTGTGTAAAAAATACCTGACTCAGCATTATCATGCGATTGCGATGCGTGTTGTGTAGGTGATGCTTAGCCTTTGGAAAATATTTATACATAGGTTCAGGTTAAGGTTTTCCAACATCTGTCTCTTCGCCTAAGATACCGAGCGAGTACCAAGGTCGTCTAAGGTACCGAGTTCGTATCGAAATATGTTTCGCAAGATATTGGAATCGCAACGAAAAGTACAAGAAAGTGAAAAGGTTTCTTAATACTTAAATAAGACATTAGGCCGCTGTCCGGCTAGCACAAACAATACAAATGTCTCGAGTTAGATAGCGAGCGATGAAAATGTCTTGCAAGATATATTGGACTTCAAGACTAGAGTGAATAGGGTGTTCCTAAACAGGCAAGCTCCATCCTCAGCCGCATCGTCACTTACCACCAGATGAGATGACTGTCAAATGCCTGGCCAGTCTAACAATAAAAAAAAAACGTTAAACATCGACTCTACTCATGAATGATACCAAAGTGAGTCTAATACTTTACCTCGACCGACGTAACCTCGGCGATCATTACCTCGATGGTATATTTCATCGATGGGTCGTTAAAACGTTTCGAGGTAATGTATTAAACTCGACAAAAATGGCATCTCCATCTCGTGTGTTGCGCTTTAACTATTCCTGCTGGCAAGCGACACCTAGATAAGTAGATAGTTTCCCGCCTCCCGATATTCAGCGTCTTTGTTGCGATGTCATTGCAGCGACTGTGCGGCTGACAAGCGCTGCGCTGCAGTACTCGGCAGATTCGCCGATGTTAAGACCCGCTGTGCATTGGCCTGCTGTTCTGTAATAATCGTAATAAATATAATACAAACAAAACACAAAACAATTTATTCCATACAAAATGTAGCTTAACAGTAAGTTTTTAGGCAGTAGTATATATTTTACGACCTTATACTGGTGTAATTGGTATTGGCACCGCATGAGCTGGTTTTAAGCCTACCCAAAAGGTAAGAGCGGAGATGACAAATTTTAAAACGTGACAATTGGATTAAAATTAGGCAAGCCTCATTTATTTTGAGCCTTGAAAATCCTAATGGCTTATTATATATTGAGATTGTACTTGATATTTTAAGTATCTTAAATTTTTTCCGAGTTTGTTTTTGTTTGATTGGGTTTCTGACTGCTTGATGATGATTGGTTGGACGCGATTTTAAGTTATTTTTTTACCAACGAAATTTAACGTTGTACTTTGGATTTCGTAGCGCATGGCAAAGGAATGGATAGAAGGGAATAAGATAGCCTATCGGTTACTTTTGTCAAGGTCTGCTATCCAAGTCGCTGATTCTAATTTTAAACAAAAATAACGGGCCTGCAACCTATACGTTGGCATTTTAATTAATTGCCTGCGTACATGACGCAACAACTCGTAAGCGAACTCACCTTCAATTGTATTGTTTTTGGATACGGTTTGTTATGCTGTAGCCAGTGCAGCGATGAAGTAACTATTTTAACTGTGTTTTTGTTAATTACCACAATAATTTACCAAACACTTTATAATACTGCATTATGAAAGTTGTGGCAGAATACCGTTGCGGCGTTGTTCATCATCCGATTTCATCTCGATTGTTTGGCCGGTTTTCTAAATAAACGAATTTGGTAATACAAACAGGCCTTTTTTGCCCATTGTTGGGCATTAACGTGCTCGTGTCCATTGTAATTACATTTGTAGTTTTGCGTCACCTTCCGCCTCGCTATGGCACGATTTGTTCCCCATGACCTGGTGATTGCGGGTTATGTCGAAACTACAGGTGTTTCGATTTGGAAACCTGAAGGTCGGTTAACTACAACGTTTTCAGTGTAATTTTGTCGCTATCTACTTTCTAAAGAGTATTCCGAGCCTTTTTTATATGTTTATTTGAACTAGATATAAATACTCGTGAAAACTGTTTGTGTAATTCTGTGTTCCCCGAACAGTATAACCTGGACTCCTTCAAGGCCAAAGTGAATAGGCTGTTTCTAGACAGGCATGCTCCGCGTTCGGCCCTAACCTAACCGTCGCTTTACATCAGATGAGATGCCTATCAAATACCTGCCTAGTACCTAAACTATAGAAAAAACAGTTCTGCTCACTTCCGGTTCACTTTCTTTTACACTTGTGGTTTTCTTGAAGAGAATTATCCAACAAAATCCAGTTACACTTACTTACGTCATTATCTAATGCGGTCGTTTGTTTGTTGACGACTTACGATGTTACTAACTACAATTATTTTTCCTTGTCTACTAAAATTACCATATTAGGCAATATAATCGACGACCTGACTGGTTCAGTTGGTTAACATGTCGGTCTGCCATGCAGAGGTCCCGGGTTCGATTCCCGGCCGAGCAGAAATTGAAACGATATATTTTAATTTCGGTTACAGGTCTGAGTATTTAAAAGTATAAAATTAGTTTATCAGTTAAGTAGCACCCATAATACAAGCTCTGCTTACTTTGGGGGTAGATGGCGCTGTGTAAATTGTCCAAGCATATTTATTCAATAGTAGGCAGCGTGTGTCCAGTCTCCCTTAGAACAGTGTCGATTACGCCTCGCCGCTGAGACGGCCTTTATTCGGGATGACGCAAGGAGCGCTGCAGGCGGCATGAAGCGCCGATACCAATACAATATAATCTCGTGTGCAACCAAACCGATAGCATTTTTTTTATTTTACGCAGTGATAAACGAGCCCACCCGATGGTAAGCGGTAACTGTCGCCAACATCTACGATTCATGCATTTAGGTTGCAGGCAAATCATGTAGAGCTGCACGTGCTTTCGCTGTGAGGACTAAGATGAAATGCCTCATGCCTGCAATTGCGCTGGCTACCTTATCCTTCAAACCGCAAGCATTGTTGCTTGGCGGCAGAAATGGTTAAGGCAGTGGTACTCATCCGGGCGGATTCCTCACGCTTGACAGAGTCGTACCTCTGATAAAATACATGATACAGTCACGGCCGTATCCGATAGGGGTAACCAGAGGCTACCAAGAGCATGTTATTTACATATTCATACATAGAAAAACCGGAGGGATAGGCCTGTGGCTCCCACTTCGCTTTAGTATCTTCGCAACTCTAAGTCTCGTATTAAATCAAGTAAGGAGGAGTCATTCTTTATTAAGCAGGTGAACCAACCGACCATGTCTTAGGTCTTGCTTAGGTAAAACAGGTAAAATATATTACCTGTTTGTCACTTTATCTGATATCATCATTATATTATGGTCTATGACGGTAGATATTCTGAAGAGTTTCTGTATGAGTATAACAGGGTATACCCTGTTTCTGAAAACAGCTGCAATCATTCTCAGCGCGCTTCATTTTTTCATTGAACGGGTAACAGGAATCCAATTGGTAGCAAATAAGCGTCGATCCATCACGAGGCTTTGTTCGGACGAAACTGTGTCTAGGCAAAGAGTTTTATGTACAAGTGGGTACGTCTAGGCTGAGAATGCAGCTCATCATTTAAAGCTTCCATATTAATTTCGAAACTCATTTGTCGGCGAGGGAAGATTGATGGTGGAACGAGGTAAAAGCCTTTTTATAGTTTGGCAAGAAACGCTTGAAAGGATTGCTAGGCGAGATACACCCGCTCGAACGGTAGACGCGCAGACAATGGGATAGTGAGTAGCTAATGACTGGCGGATACGACTGGAAATGTTTCGCGCGAAGTTTTGCTACGATCGCTTTTCAGAGGCAACTCTTGGCGGTTTGGTTTTGAGTTTACTGCTCTGTGTCTCGCATTCAGGCTTTGAATAAAAAATAAATCGTTTTAAACAATATGTGTGGTAGCAAAGTCGAACTCAGAAAAGTTTGGCGGAGCTTAAATATTACCACACTGCGCACTATTGATATGGCCATCTAGATTTTGACGTTGCAAATCGTGCGTGAAAATTTTATACGTGCAAACTCAAAGCAAGTGTAATTGAGAGTGTCCATGGGGGTTCCCAAGGGGATACACGTGGAGAGGATCAAGTGGAAAGCACGCACACCTCTTGCATCCAACAGCTTCCTTTTCCTCTTTTATCCCAGCTTTACCTTTACAAGGCCATATCAACGCCTCGATTGCCGGTACGTAGGCGCCACTCGAGAAACTGCCGCCCCATTTCCGTCGGTTCTGCGAGCTCTGTGGCCCTCCCACTGCCACTTCAGCTTTGTATCTCTGTAAACTTTCCGCTATGCATATCTCCATTTCTGATCCTCCCATCGCACGCTTACCCCGTTTATCGGACCCAAAGTTCCACCGCATGTGTTCCAGTTGGCATATTATCTAATTACTATTAGGAACACCCAGCGGCATTGCACTTAGAAGAGTCGGTGGGCGCATTAAGCGAAACGAGCCCTATCAGCTGTGGCTGAACTTTCCGCACCGGCGGACTTGTATCGGGGAAGTTCGCCCATTAAACAATTGAGGCCGCGCCGTGTCTCGGCCACGTCGAAGCGGTCAGGAGCAGTTGCAGATCTCTCAGCGGGATATGTAACTGTGCTAAATAGGGTACCGTGCTATTTTTAACCCCCGACGAAAAAGAGTGGTGTTATAAGTGTGGACGGACGGATGGACCTATTTCGATGCGGGTTTTTTTATCTGAAAGCAAGTTTAATCAAATACAGAAAACCGCACCCAAAGCGCACCATCCGTTCGGGAGCTACGATGCCACACAGATACACACGTCAAACTTTTAACATCCTACTTTTTTCGTCGAGGCTTTAAAGTAATAAGACTCTAGCCTAAACTTAGAAATGTATTCAACATTAAAACGTTGTCACCCCTTTCTCGAAGAACTCCAGGGAAAGTTAAGGACATAGCTCCACGCATACCATTTACAAGCCGATCGCGAAGTAGGATTCTCTTCGTGCTACATTGCCTGTTCAAAATCCCGACTTGCATCGGGGAAGTTCGCCGTAACCATTCAGGCCAAACGGCCAGTCGAGCACTCGCAGATCTCTAGTGCGAGTTTGCGTGTGAATTGGGCTAAATAAGCAACCTTGTTGCTGTTGCTTCGAGTTTGTTCGCTGCCTTTACTTGCTCTAGACTGTGAGGGCGCCGTACGTTATCCGTTTCCGTCCGTTACGTCTACTATCGCTACAAAGTGGATGTTTTCTCATACTCGATGATGTAACATAACCTACGGCGCCTTACAGTCGTTTTCTACCTTCTATGTTTACATATTTCAATGAGTTTGAAATATGAAAGCTTGGTGAATATATCAGAATTTGGATCACAATTGACTTTGAATTATTTACCCTATTTAAAAACCCAATTTAATAAAGGAAACATTTTCTAAAAGAAAACAATTAGGTACATTCCAACCCAATAACCCCGAAATCGTAATACCACGGCCGACAGACATCCTTGCCCTTGCACAATCTGGGCACACCCAGTAGGGCGTATCGCGCCGCCCGCGCCGTGGGGTATATGACGAACGGCTGACGTCCGAATGTTTACTCCGCAGTGCCTTCACCGTGTGCCGTACATGTTTGGGCCCCGGGGGCTGATATTGCCCCTTTCCGGATGGCTCCCGTCTCCGGAGCAACGATTATTTGCCTTGACATGCTTCCAAGTGACAAAGCTCGGTTATTTACTTACGCACGCAACGCTGGAAGCTGGAATGTAAGGTTTATATCCGAGATCCGACGACGGTGAATTACGTCGCCTGTTCATTTGTCGACTGTTTTTCGAGTTTTTCGTTGTTGAGTTGAGTGTGAACATTTGTCACATCACACATCACAGCCCGTAACAGTCCACTGCAGGACTTAGGGCCTCTCCCACGAAAGGGGAGGTTATTGCCATAATCTCCACGCTTGGCAGGCGGGTTGGAGATCGCAGTATTTAAATATAATAATGAAAAATGCTGCTGCCCATTTTCCAGATTACGGAGACTTGATTTTTTGCCTCGAAAACATTAGTCGCCTTGTACGACACCCATGAATGTAAAGGGTTGGTGCTATTCTACTCTGCCGGACACCACACGGCCTAACTCCCATTGATCACAAGTCTCACTTAACTTGGCCGAACTAAGGATACCACATAGGTAATTTTCGAAACGATCAGGTTTATTGAACGAAAATACAGCTTTTTTATATGTATCTAGAACGGCCAGCTCAATAGCGCGATAAAAATTCGAGGTAAGAGACATCTATTGTCAAGATAACATTTCACAAACTTAACACCCACTGACAGGACTGAGATCGTATCAATGTAAAGATAGGCCTCAGCTGATGTCCATCTCCGGCCGTCAGCGTCAGCTGAGATGGCGGTCAAAAATCTAAAAAATAATCTCGATCTTACTCCTAGGTCCGAGTAGCCTCTCAACTCGTAAGTAGTCTCACACGTAATTACAAAACAGAAGTTGGCTAATTCGAATTCGGAAGGAATTCATTGATTTTTGGCCGCGGTAATCTCCGTAAAGGAACGTTTGAATGAGCAGTCACGTATTGCGCATACCTACCGGCACCGAAGGCATCTCTAATTATAGGTATGGCATGCGCTGAATATTTTATACCTCCATTCCCAGAACTAATAATGCTCAATATACAGAGTTAAAGAGATTATAAACGCACCGAACTAATTAGGCCAATCGAGCTGTGCATATATAATTTTGATTCTACGTCAACGAGGACCGGTTGCTTTAAATCTGAATTTGAAAGGTTCCAACAATTCTTTGGCAAGGTTTTGATTTATTACTGGATACAAAAATGTCTGTTAATTATTTAAAAATCTCCTATTTTCGCTAAACCTCTGTAGATTTATTTGTATCTAACGGAGATTGAATTCACATTAATTGGAATTCGAACATTATATATAGGTTTATTTCTAAATTTATTTATTGTTATATGAGAAAGGTGAGTGACTGACACTGACAAACTTATTTTCCAGTGAGAAATGAGCAAGCTTACTGATGTGATCTATAAACTACAGCCTTTTTTCTAATCTGTGGTACAGTCCACACCGAGCGAAACGAATCCACTAAACACTATGCCTAATAATTCTTGAAAATTTCCGCAATATTTTCAGCGGAAATCGACAAATTTTGAGGAATATTATATAGAGAACGAGTGAGACAACGCAAAAACTGCTTCCAAACGAACAAAAGTAAAAGTCATGCGCAAAATCTGTGTTGAAACTCAACGTATACCTATCAAGGCATCAGAAACGGTAAGCATCCTGTCCTCGCGTGGCCCAGGATTTGCGTGCGTCGCCTCGGAAGCAATTTTCTTGTAACACCGCCTTTAATGGCTCGCTCTCCACCTTAATGGGCGGCGATGTTTAATTTCATGCCGCTACGTGTGTTGTATCACGGTAATAACACGGCATTGGGCAATGCAACGAGGGCTTACGATGGCTTTACACACATACAATATACATACACACACGCCCGTGTCCCACAGGGGAAGCAGAGTGCCACAATCTACGATCCTGACATACCTCTTTTGCTTTTCTTCATTCGTACATCTTCTCAAGCATTTACGCCGGTTGAGGGTACTCCTGACCTGCCCTTTTTGGCGGTCCTTTGTACGGTGGTACATTAAGCACTGAAAGAGCAATGTCAGTAGGAGGCCTTACGGTGGCATATTTGTTATTGGAAGAGGAAAGGAGACCGAGTGTTGTGTCTGTGGCATGGGCTTATCATTGAACCGTTTTGTGTCTACCACTGCCGTATCTCGCTTCGCTAACGCAACGCTACAAGAAGATACTAACAAGTGGCGAGCTCGTGGCGGTGCTGAAGTTCAACTAGCCTCAAAGTATGAAATTGATACCCTTCCAATTCCCAGACTCTACGAACATTGGTTTACCTTACCTGTATCTATTTCTGCTACTGATTTTTGCGAGAATGCTTTGTCGTGTTTTCGCTTGAAAGACAAAGGCAATGCCAGTTTTAAAGATACCCAGTGACATCACGTTTTGCGATTTTATAATGAGTTAGCTCCACATTGTGTTATCTAAATGTCATGTGTCATGGTCGGCGGTTAGCTTTCCTTTAGGTTATCTGCTCGTTAGCCACTACAGTGTATAAAGAGTATCACTTGCAAAAGAAAAGTCAACATTAGAGAATTTATTGCGATTTTAGCACGGTAACCGTGCGTTACTCTCTCAAATTGATTTGTAACGAGGAGAAATTGACCAATTATATACCTCTTCCCATTGAATTAGCCCACATTATTAGATAAAGTCCGCTTGAAGCGGCATTAGAAAGCCTCTATGAAAGTAAATTGACCTCTGAGAGGGTTCAATCATGTCAAAATTGGACAGGCAAATCTCTCTCCGAGATTAGTAGAAGCACTAAAAGCGTAATTAAAAAGTCTTTGAACCGAGTAATGGAACAGATTATTACTTAGCACCAGAGTACTAAAATACAAATATAAAATGAAATCTGAAGTTATTGTTCGCGCGAAATGTTTTTCGTCAAAATCACGTACAGACTAACGGGTGCGGAATCCAAACAATTTTAGTGCGCCAAACTTTACGATTTGGACTACGAATTGTTGGCGTTCCGTTCGGGCCGGGAGCGGTGTAATGTCGGATTCTGGCTGGATTCTGCGTCAACACTTTAAGTTTTTACCGTGATCTGTGACAGGGGACATTGTGTTGAGTGCCAATATCAATTTAACGTGCGAGGGTCGAGTGCCGGCGTCTTGGGCAGGCGCCAGGCGGGGCGATGCGGGGCAAAACACCCCTGGCATCCCCGCATCTCCATTCCGCGTCGACGAGCAAAAAGAACTGTTCGGCATTCGCGAAATTGGTTGCCCAACTTGCTAACGTGTTGTCGGGACGCTAATAGAGGCGCTAATACGTTGTTCGTCGTACAAGGAGTGTTGGCGACTTTGTCGATGTTGGTAGTACTGGTACTTGTTAGTTGGCTTCTAGTTCGTGGGCTTCTTTTTTTATTAAGCAGGTGAGATGGCGGTCAAATGCCTCGCTAGTCTGACTAAAAAGAAAAAGACAAAGACATAGTTTTAGGAAGGTTTTGATGTTATAACTAATAACTGTGCTGTCGCAACACTGTGCAAATATCATGTTTAAGAAACTCTATTTCGTTTATCTTTTTTTTGATTCGCCGGTTATTGTAAGACTTACCGAAATAGATATAACCAGTCATGACCCAATCTGGTCAGGTTCCCTGTTAACATGGTCACGGAAATCAGATATCAGTCAGTCCACTGTAATTACTTGATTTGCCAAATGCTGGATAATTGTCTCTCGCGCGCGAGAGCACAAATATTTACGCCAAGATGATTATAATATATAGAATCAATTGATTGACCAAACTACTTAGTAACTACTGTTTAACCGGATTTATTATTCAAGTCAAAAGGTTACCAGGTGACTTTTAACACCGAGAGCTTGTTTCCGAAACGTTTATACGGAATTTAATTAGCCCGTACGAAACATACATAATTAATATATTGTGCTTGACATTTATATGTCAATTACTGTAGAATTCCTTAATCATTAGGAATCTTATGTTAGTTTATAAATAGTGGTCATCTTTATGTAGATAGCTGGTGGATTCGTGCGTGAAAGCATTATTCATCTATAGTTTTAACATGATTATTCATCTTAAGTTCTAAACGACTGACACCACTCAGCCCTCTGTAAATGTCTGCTTGCTGTTATACGCAGTTAACCGAACATGTAAAGAGGACTGTCGATACAGGAAGGGGAAGGGGGGGTCGGAGATGGAGTATGTCTCTCTAGAAACATTTTAATATGGGGGACATTGAGATTTTTTATTCAACTCAGTTACGAACAAGCAATGTTAAGTTCTAACATTGGTGGATTCATGCACTGCCTTTTGCCGTTGAAGCCCAATGTGCAACATACCCGCATTTTGTGAAGTAGCCCGGGGGCTGTACGGGTACAATCTGGACTACAGGTTTAGGTAGGTTGTTTCTAGACAGGCATCCTCCATAGTTTTTTTAAACTGGACCAGGCGAATCTACCCACACACATTTATAAAGTAGGCATTTGGCCCGCAGACAGTGTTTGAGTGGCCGACAACTCTCGTCGCCACATCTTCGCTTCCCATCAGGGGAGATGCCGGTCAAATGCCTACCCAATATTGAAAAGTAAAACTCACACACACTGATGAAAGCATAATGACGGATAATTAGGGCAACTCAAACGAATTTATTCCGATTCCTCTTCCGTCTGGGCTGCTCCAACATGGAAGTCTGTCGCCAGCCAAATTGCCGCAACTTCCAACTTGTCGCGTCAAACCGATGAGCACGCTCATTCGTGAAAAAGTAAATTGATAAAGTTCCGAGGCAATTTGAATGTTTAACCTTCGAATTAGCGGAGTTCCATTAATATTTAATGGGCGCAGACGTTATTTGCATGTGCCACTCGTGTGGCGGCGTAAGTCAGAAGTGGATGTCGGGAGCCGTGTGGTGACTTTTTTTTGAGGCAGATCAACTGGAACATCTGTAAACTGAAAAATGGGGAACATCTTTTCCTGTTGAGTTTTCCCAACGGTCTAAAATTAAGATATCCGTAACAGGGGTCGCTGACACAGATTTTAGAATAGCAAAATTGAAGGATATGGGCAGGCCGCGTAGTTCGCAGAACAGTTGGCCAATGAGGCCGAAAAGTTATTGAATGGTGACCGCGCTATGCTAAGCAGTATTGTAATTGTATTATATAGACTGGTACAAAACGTAAAAATTGTACAAAAAAGTTAATAAACATTGATATAAAATTTTATAACGCGTGCCAACGCCGCACACGTCATGTAATTGCCAATCAACTTTAAAACTTGATGACGGGAGAAAAAGCGAAATAATGCAAACACTGAAAATAAACTTACAAAAAATTACTAGTATCTATTCTTTACCATAGTTTTATAAAGGCGAATATGCGTGCGTCATGTTTTGATAGGTTTGACTTTATTGAAAATTACTTTGCTTTTAAGTGATAAATGAACAGGCGGCCCACCTGACGGATAGCTGACTATATAGTCTACGAATTGATAGATAGATACGTCACGCCTTTTTAACCTCCGATTGAAGAAGAGGGGTGTTGTAAGTTTGACGTGTGTATTTGTAGCTTTGTGTATCTGTCTGTGGAATCGTAGCCCCAGAACGGATGGACCGATTTGGATGCGGTTTTCTTTGTTTGAAAGCCAGTTTAATCGAGATGGTTCTTATCTTTGTTTAATTAGAATCGGTTTTGTAGTTTAGAAAATATTTGAATTGTAAGTGAACTTGGTCGGGGGTTATCCGACTTTTTCTGTCGGTTAGGTTAGGTTTATTTATTATTTATTTATTTATTTATTTCACAGTTTTACAGCATATAAAATATGATTCAAAAATGTTACATTATTAAGTTGTAATGCCAATTACTATTAATAGGTTATTGCTATCAGGTCCTAACAGATATCTCTTGCTCCTGCCACATTCAATAACCTTTTCATACATGAACGTCGGTTAAGGGAATCCTTGACATGACCTTTCTTAAAAATATCATCGATTGGATTATTAACAGACTTCAAAGATGTTACACTGTTAGCTATGCAAAAGTAATTGTTTCTAAGAAAGTTACTAACGTGCAAAGAAAAGCTTATGAAAAGTTATAGTTATCGTATTATTGTAACTTAATTTGATTATAACAGCTGCTAGCTTTCCAATAAAATAAATTTAAACGCTTGAATAAATAAACTTACTGCAGTATCCGCTGCCACTCAATTATATCGTTGCAACAGGATGCTTCAAGAATAATAAATCTTCTTATCTCAAATTGGTTGCTAATAGTGTCATGGAAAGGGAAACCAATTGATAAACTGGTTTGATGACTGGGAAACGAGTGTACGTACCAATGTACCGATTACGATGCGGTTCTTTTTATTTGCAAACCAGTTTGTTAGAAATGGTTCTTACCTTTGTTTCATTAAAATTGGTTCTGTACGTAATTCTACGAAGTCTACATGAGGTTATCCGTCGTCTATTGGCTAAGTTATGTACTGTTTGTTCTCTTGGTCTAAGATTTGGCCATAGTAATATCTTCCGTCATCTGTACTTCAGGAAAATCGTACAATATGAGAGAATCGTAGAATACGCACGATTTTTGTGAGTTACAGTTGTGGGAAGACATTACTTTAGCTGAATCTCCTACCCAGTTAGAGCAAACCTCTCCAGGGAGCTCGTTCCACAACCTGAGTGTACGCGGGTGAAAGTTCCTGTGGAATCGTGCAGTATGCGACCAACTTGCAGTAACACGTTTCCTAGATTCCAAGTTGCGCCCATATTGGAATGTTGATATCCACCTGTTGATATTAAAGTTGAAGGTTGCCCAATTTTGATCATTGCTATTATAGAGTAGCGATGTACGATCAGTAGGTATTGTGAATGTTATCTTACAAAATTTTTGCAAAATATTGTCTTTTTTTTCATGTTGGCTGTTTAATTTTAGCATCTTGTAGTGGCGAAAATAATACGCAATCTAAACTGAGATGTTAAGTGCTTACGTACTACATAATGATGTAATATATCCTAAGGCGGGGTGACGATGGGACCTCTTGTTCGAAAGTCACGTGTCATCCACAATCACTCGACCACCATCCGGGTCAAAAACACTATGCCAACAAGTCTGTCGATTGTCGGACCTACTCGTGGCGTGACGGCCTTTGTCGCGCCCAAGAGAGCGAGATAACTCTCTCCAGCTAACTCTTTCGTGTTGCGTCGATGTTAACAAGACACAATAGACTGTGAGAGCGAAGTTATCCTACACCACAAAGAGAAGTGACTTGAATGTGACTGATAAGCGAAACTGTCAATAGATGTGAGGCAGAAAGTTTTTAATTTCTAGAACCCACCAATTTTGCACTGACCGACCAACATTTTGTGGGTCTCCTAAACCTCTACTATCGCTACGAAGTGGAATTTTTTTTACTCGATGACGTAGGATAGCGTACGACGTCACAGTCTACAAAGTCATACCCCGCGCGACAAAGCCAGTATAACGAACCTCGGAACACCCGTCGGTTTTCAAGTGTTCACTCTCGTTTTATTGCCATAGGCAAACGTGACCATTAATTCCTCGTATCAACTGCTCTCTCCGAGAACTGTTATGTAAGCGCATTGATTGCATTGCTTGTGTGCGTAGCTTTAAAGGTCATGGATCAACATTGCGTGGGTGTACTATGCGATGCGATTTGTTAGGTTTGTTTTGTTGCTTCTTCTTTTCTTACCTTTGCTTTTTCTTTTTTTTAACTTCCTGTTCAAGATGGTTGTTATAAGATGGACGTGTCTGCCTGGAGCGTGGTAGCTACCGAACGGATGGATCGATTTGATTGAAAACCGGTTTTATCGATTGATGGACGAAGTCCGGAAAGACAGCGAACTCCAGAAGCCCAGGTAACTCGCTGGGAACTAATCGCGCAGGGTAGAGCGAACGACCGCCATCTCATTTGGTGGTAAGTGACGATGCGACCGAAGATGGAGCATGTCTGTCTAGGAACAGCCGATTCACTCTAGCCTTGAAGGCGTCCAGATTATAGTGATTAAGGAACAAACTCGCGGGCAACGTGCTCTATTCCACAACCAAAGCGGTTTTCATCAGTTTAATCCCCAATCCTTCTTTGACTTTGTTGCGCCTAACGGAACGCGGGTAATGCAGTAAATGGATGGTGAAGTCATCGCCAACGCGATGTTGCCTAACTAGCCCGCCGTGACCTTTGCTCTGGCTAGAGCCGGCTACAAAATACGAATTTTTTACGACCAAGTTTTTATATTACCTACCTAACATTAAAAATATTCGGACCTGTTTTTATAGACACTTCTTTATATAATAATTAAGTCTAGAAAACGAAAGTTGAAAGCAAAGAATTCGCAAGCGTAATTTGTTCAATGATTTCACTGCTTATTTTATATACGTATTTTAATTAATGGAATTTCTGAGTGAATTATTATGTTTTTAACTCACAATATTTTTTTGAATTTGGAATTCCTAACGCCCACTTTATATTACTGTAGTCTAATTATACACAAAAGAACGAGGAGTGATATATTTTTTATACATTACATCGGTGGTACGCACGGGTATCCAGCCTATTTGATAGACCAAAAAGAAATAAAAACTATAGCCCATAATATTGACGATTAATTAAGAAAACATAGAACCGCAGGTGCGCTACCACCGTGTTGTAGTAGGAATGTAATGCAATCGGTATATAAACAAAAAAATAGTTTGATTGACTTAAATATTCCGATTATATATATTACGAGTTGGCCCGGCGCGACTTCGTTCGCGTACACCTACTTTACCCCTACCTTAAATCTATATACCTACTCATATTAAAAACTCTTACGGTGAGGGAAAACGTCGTGATGAAACCTGCACGACTGCAGGCCACTGAGTGTGTAACCATGATCCAATCTGATCAGGTTCAGGGGAACCCTGTTACCAGGGGGTAACAGGGTCATGGTGGTCAGACAACAGTTGCTCCACTGTAATTATCTCATCTGTCAAATGCTAGACCATGGTCAAGGTGGACCCCGGACCCTCGTGCGCGAGAGCACAACCGGGACATTAATGCTAAGACGATAATGTACTCATATTAAAAGCAAATATTTGTAAGACGTGTAGGTATCTTTGTAAATTGTAAGGCATGATGATAGTAGGAGGAATATCCTTTATTCTATTTTATTTACTTAAGGAAAGCCAACAGCAGTTGTTACAATAGAAACAATAATAGCATTACATGGCCAATTAAAGGCTTTATATACATAAGCTATGTAGTTTTAAGTCCGCCATTGTACTGTAATGTGCATGAAGTTTTAAATAAATAAATCATATCTGAAAGAACCGAATTCAATAATTCATTTACCTCTAACCCCGAAAATACTAACGTCCCTCATCAGTAGGTACCTTTCTCCTCTCCGTGCCTCAGTAAAGCTCAGTCTCGAATTCTGTAAATATCTGCTTTTAAATATAAAACGTCCAATGCTTTTAATTTTTCCATAATCAAATCTTATTTATCCGGTATACAGAAAGTGGCCTTGCGCTAAGTGGGTTAGGCCACCGCAAAGTTTCCGTATCGGGCGAGCCTTGCCGCCAGTGGAGCGATGAAAGGCTGGAATCCTGCCAGTGGCTTACTGGAGTAGCCGCCACTAAATTAATATTGGCAACAGCGTAATATAGTAGAAACCTGCGGCGGTACCATGGGAGCGGTACCATGGTTTGAAAGGAATTTAGGTACCTATGAAAGGTTTCAATGACGTTTCGTAGCTGAGGTGCTGTCGAGGTGAGGTGAGGACGATACATCGTTATGGGTTCGTTTTTTTAAATATGCAGTCGGCAATTAAAAGTACTGTTAGCGTTCGACAGGGATTTCATCCCCATACGGCTAAGGAATGGAACACGTTGACTGCGAGTGTGTTCCCTGATCACTATAATCGGGACGCCTTCAAGGCTAGAGTGAATAAGCTGTTCCTAGGCAGGCATGCTCATCGGCCGCATCGTCGCTTACCACCAGGTGAGATGACGGACAAATGCCTAGCAAATACTAAAAAAATACTTAAGTATCAAAAAAGGAACCGTCCTCCGTATTTCCAGTTGGGTTGTGGAGTGACCTCTCTGTACAGGTTTTCACTTGAGAACTCACCATAGAATTCGACAAGAAAGGATGAAAGGATAAGGATTTTAGGACTAATGAGTGTCGCAATTTACAATCGTCCAAAGCGGTAGATAACTAACAAGGCGATCCGTAAGCATGTTTGCCATAGCGTTATAAAAAATAATGAAATAAAAAACTCTTTGAATAATTCAGACATAAGCGATGCTTTGACCCCGTCATGCGGAACTGAATACAATGTATGTATTTGATTCCGACGAGTGTAATACTGAATCTCGATGTTCAAAATTGCGATGTAGTGTGTTCAAAAACTATTAAGTACCAATTACTCAATTAAGAATATTCATCATCCAAATGCACGGAACTTCGAAAAATTATAAAAGTATGGAACTTCGAAATTTTCTATACATAATTTAACAAAGTTCCGTACGTCGAGGCTCCATTAAGTAAATCGTACTTATTTATTAATAAGTATTCATACCTTATGACGTAGTAATCGCTATTTTTAACTTCGAGATTCAGTATTACACTCGACTCCAACATTGCCCGTCGCAATCTCGTCCCCAAGAATACGTGGTAGGGCCCAAAGTGGGCTCGCGTCTTGCATAACTCCCCAGCACCTGGCCGCAAGTCACTCTGCTGGACATCGCTCGTATCAAAGTTTCGGACTACGCCTGGAATGCTGCCAGTCCGGTACGGTGGTCGTCGCAGTGTTGTAGATTCATATTAGCACTGTGACAGGGCTGTGGCACTGAACTAGAGTTACAAGTTTAACCTTAGAACAAATGTTGGTTTTCTGTGGCGTAGCGCCAGCGGATGGATCGTTTTTTTTTAAAGTAAGCAGGGGAAATCCATGATGGACATGGGAAGCGGAACGTAGATTTTGTTGGATTTCTATTCGTAAGTCTCCGGTGAAGCCAGAGTCTTGCTGGCGAAATGAACTGGCGAAAATGTGCAGTCAGCTGCAGAGTAACTCGACCCCCCTAGCATATTTTCGACGATCTGAGTGGTTCAATGGTCAATATGCCGGTCTGCCACGCAAGAGGTCCCGGGTTCGATTCCCGGCCGGGCTGAAATTGAAATTATGAATTTTATTTTCTGTTACGGGTATATAAGTATCTATTTAAAAAAGTATTTAAGTAGTATATAAGTTATGTAGCACCCATACTACAAGCTTTGCTTAGTTTGGGACTAGATGGCGCTGTGTGAATTTGTCCACAAATAATTATTTATTTATTTATATATTAAATGTATGGTAGGGGGGGTCAGTTCTCTCTGCAGGTGACTGTGCTTGGTTACGGTGAGGGGTGCTGGCACATACCTGTGCATTACTTGTGCACATCCTGCTTGCCATTGGATTTATGTGCCCGGTGTGCTTTTATAAAGCTAGGTAATAAAGATGGACATATTTAGATGTGGTTTTATAAGTTACACTGTCCGTTCCCAGCGGCTCTCATTCGCGTAGTTCGGATCTCTGTAAACGTTCCCGTGGGACCCTATTATTTTCCCGGGATAAAAGCTCGGGAATTATGTGGCTACCTATTAGTGAAAAAATTTTTTAAATTGTAATTTTGTGGTTTATACATTGCAAACAAAAATGCAAATCTTTTCTCTTTATAAATTTAATTTGCGCACTGCTCCAACTCAAAGTATTAGCGATATCTCTAATAACTCCTCCATCCTTCACCCCAATGTAGATAATTGCCTCATTAAATTGAGGCTCTTCATAAATAAACATTAAACTTACCATCGATATCTTATACCGGTATTTCTATAGGAGTGGAGTAAGCGTTCGTCACATTTTTAGTATTTCTACAGCCGTAAACCGTAACGCACGTAACGCTGACGATCACAATACAATTCGTACCTACAACATTTACTATTTGTTACCGATTGTTTTGCCTCGTGTGTGACAACCAACGATAGTGTTGTGACGTAAAATGAATGTAACGCACCGCCGAAGTTGCTTTTTATATCACTAAGGCGGCAGCCATTCTACAAGATTGATGGTGATACGACTAACACACGAGATTCGTTGCATACACATTCGTTTTAATTTAACCCTTTCTCGGACAATTTCCAATAACCTAACCGACAAAAATAGTCGAATAACCCCCGATTTACTTGAACTGAAATATTTTCCAAACTACCAAACCGATTTTAATTAAATAATGCTAAGAACGATCTTGATTAACCTGGCTTTAAAATGGAGAAACCTTAATTTACATCGGTCCATGATCCATTGCATGACCACCGTGTCCCTGCTACCAGGGGAACCTGACCAGATGGGACCTGGTTGACTGGTAGAAAAAGCGATGTAGCTTTAAGTCCGCCTCTGTACTGTAATGTGCATGAAGTTTTAAATAAATAAATAAGATGGGATCCATCTATCATCACGGTGTTTTCCCTCGCCGTAAAAGCATCGGTTAGCATTTAACACACATACATAACTCAGAAAAGAGTCATACACGGCCGTAGTGGGATTCGAACCCGATACCTCTCGCTTCCGAGTCGGATACCTTACCCACTCGTCAACCGACGCTCCGATTGAGTTTCATGTAACAAAATTGTAGATCTGCCCGCATTGACCATTCGACAGCCCTACAACACGTCTACCCACAAAGTAATACAATAAAGTACAACGTGCGCATGATTCATGCATACGCTGCGCTGCACTTCACATGTAACTCGGCTAATTGAAACACAGCGAGGCCATCACCGAACACGTCGCCTAAATATTTTACGTTATTCTGTGTGGCAGACGCCATTTTTGCCGACGAAATTTTATTTAAGTATCTAAGGCTTTGTGTGTCTGTCTGTGTCACGACTTAATTGTGATAACGCAAGTAAAATTGAAACTATTTAAATTAATCAAGCGGGCCACCTGATGGATAGTGGTCATCGCCGCCTATGGACATCAGCAACATCAGGGGAGTTACCAATGTTCTTGATCCCCTACTTCTAATTAAACTATGCAACAGATTTTAACATAAATATAATGTACTTTAAATTTACTTAACACTTCTTAGCTAGGTATGCGAATATGTATACAAAGCCGTAGCATGCCCTAAAACCAACCTACGTCAAAATTTAGGCGGCCCGCAGGCCAAAACCGGACCGAACCGCCTGAACACTCGTCAAAATAAACAGAGCTCCCAAACACGCCATCTCACGTACCAACTCATACATACGCCGCAGACTGCACTCACGAGTACGCCGGTGCAGCCACCGTGACAATGCATTCCGGCATTTCAATGTAAACTTGACCTGATTACTGCTAAGTGCGTTCGCTCGGCTATTAGCACAGTGCATTAGCCGCCGTCTCTAATGGCGTTAGTAATAATAATATTAGCCTGGCGAATAACCAGATTGGCTGGACTGCGTCACTTCACCTGTTCATTCGGTTTGGTGGAAATTTTGAGCTCGTGTATAATTTTGAGCTATAGCACAGAACATATGTTTACACTAGCGACCCAGCCGCCACCAGACCGTGCCGAAAGCCTGTATTCTAATTACGTAACTCTGTTGCTAACAATTCTCATATTTCAATTATAGCAATGGTTACTTTTGAGATTCTTTATCATCGATTTCCTGGGTTTAGTTACTAACAAACTTCCATTGCAATAATTTGAAAATATTACATCAATCATACGTGATCGCAAAAGTAACAATGTCATTCATTGAAATCAGAGAATTGTTGGCAACAGAGTTACGTAATTAGCCTACTGGACACTCAAAGACGTGGGTTGGTTTTTGGGCACGCTATGGCTTCGTATATTCGCACAAATAGCTTAGTATCTAAAGTACATTATATACTTACTGAGTACATTATTAGACAGTACATTAGTAGAAACACGTCACGTCTCATAACAACGGATACCGAGAACAAAATATTTTTTTCAATAACCCTCATAAACAACACTAAGTATGCAAGAATAAGATTTGGAAATCTGGCTTTAGCCTTGTATCTATTAGACAGTATAGTATACGAGGACACTACAGTATAAACATTCATATCTAAACACCTATTCACGGCTAAACGTAGATAAACTTTGTCGCGTGCTAATGTTACCTCACATTTAAGATAACAGGGAACCACCCGCCGATACGAATGTGTCGCTTCTTCGATTACTCACCTTCTAAGACTGTGGTTCCTAATCTGGGGAACTGGATACCTGTAAACTCGATAGAGAAACGGATAAAATGTTTAAAAGTAAAAGTTCAATAGTTCCCTTCCCAAGGTCAAACCCTCGATACACTTCCGTAGAAATAGCACATCCAATTGGAAACGTTGCTAGTTGAAAGAAAAAAAGGTTATTTCGAGGCGTAAAATCGTTACATCACTTCATCGTAAGATAATGATTTTCAAGCGTCCAGATTGGCGTTGCAGGCCATAATTCCTATGTAAAAAAAAGTATCGCCGAATAGATTTTTAAATAACGTTTACTACATCAGAATTAAAAATCACAAACTACCCTATAAAATGGGGGGTCAAAGTATAAAACAGATTGGGAACCCCTGTCCTGTCAAAATTTGTATGCGTTGTGTGAGCGTTTCATAAATATTAGTTCAGCGCTGTTGCTTTGGACGAGTACATGCATCCATTTACAAAGGGAATTTATTTGTTGTGGGCAATATTGGAACTGGAGTGGATTGGGGGTAGAGTGATTAAAACGTGTATTTGTAAATTTTTTTTTTTGCTTTTTTTTTGTTCAGCGTTTGTGTGATCTATTTCTGAGTGCTACACGTTTATTAAGGTATGTGTTATTATGTAAAATGTTGATTGAAAATTGATAGATTATAACAACAAAACTATGTATCGTTAGTTCCCTATATCGCGATCAGAGTGGACAATTTTGACGGTGATGGTTAGTAGTGGAATCGATTTTATGAACACATCTGTCCGATTTCTTTGTTACGAATTTTGTACTTTAGCTAGGCATTTGACCGCCATCTCACCTAGTGGTAAGTGATGATGCGGCCGTTGATGGAGCATTCCTGTCTAGGGACAGCCTATTCACTCTAGCCTTGAAGGCGTCTAGTTAATAATGATCAGAGAACACACTCGCTGGCAACGCGTACCATTCCTTAGCCGTACGCATTATAAAGGTTGAACTAAAGCGGCTCGTGCGGATAGCTATAAGATCCACAACATAAGATTTTTTAATGTCAATGCTATAGTTGGTTATGGGATTACATAGTCTGCCATCTTCATATTCCGTTGTGCATTCTCAATGTCAAGGTTACCCAACACAATGGAGAGGCCTCATTATAACTCTCCCTACAAGGAGAACGTTAGCTTGAACTTTAAACGTCAAATCATACGTCTAACTACCTTCAAAGGCTCAAATCTGCCATTGGCCCATCGACTGCAAAGTTTAATGGCTTATTGTCGAATTGTCAATTGATTTATATTGCATACGTACAAATCATACATACAAAACGTCACGCCTCCTTCCCTACTTTGGCAGAGATCACATTTTAAACTTGCAACGGTGCTGGCCAAACGCTTTTTTTGACCTGATTCTTAAATAAGTATACATAAAACACTTTCCGATGTGACTTACGGTGAGAGAAAACATCCTTACGAAACTTGCACATTCAATCCTGGATCATGCTCAAGGCGGACCCCAGGGCACTCGAGAGTACAACCGGAACATTATCGCCTAGATGATGATTTCGACAAATGTCGGTTCCTTTATACATAAAAAATCTAATATGTTTTCCAAACCATAATGTCTAAAATCATATTACGTCTGCCATAGTATAACACGTCACCATTGTGCGTACCCCCGACTCGGCCCAATTGCGATCGCGGCTAATGCTAATGGCCGTTCAATTGAGCGAAAATGTTCGCCCGAACTGTTCCCTCGATGTCTGTTTGTTTTTGTGCACCAATTAACCTCCGGGCCTTGGCCGTGTTTGCGTCGACAGATTTCGCCGCTGGGCCTTCTTCGGATTATCACGTGTCTTGTGTCGAGTTTGTTATGTCACAAGGCTGGTCACGTGTTTTGATATTATGGCGGCGTGTGTGGTTCAGTTGTTTATGCCGATCTGCCATGCAAAGGTCCCGGTTTCGATTCCCGTTCGCGAAGAAAATGATGAATTTTAATCTCTGTTACGGGTCTGGGTGTTGTATGCATAATAAGTTTGTTTGGTAAATATAGAAGTGGAAAACGGTAGTGCCCATTTTCCAGCCTACGGAACCTCCACAGAACTTTTGGCCCGAAAATATTAGTCGCTTTTTACGACACCCACGAGTGTAGGGGTTGGTGCTATTCTACTCTGCCGTACACCACACGACCAACATATAATTTCGCATAGTTGACCATCCAGCTATCCGCACAAACCGCTTTGGTTTAACCTTTACAATGCTTACGGCTAACGAATAGAACACGTTACTTGCGAGCGTGTATCCTGATCGTTATTATCTGGACGCCTTTAAGGCTGGAGGAATGGTCTGTTCCTAGACTAGCATGCTACATCTCGCCCATACGTCACTTACCATCAGGTGAGATGGCATCAAATGAGTGCATTGTTGTGGAGCCTCGCCGCAGACCACGGCGCATTTGCTCGTCTGCCCAGCCTGCCCCGACTCATGCTCACTCAGAGATCTCGGACAGTGCCATCCGTGTCGCTCGATTTTGGACTGGAAAAATATAAGTAAAAAAAGAAATATTTACATAAACTATGCATCATCGACACGATAACAAGAAGAAGACGTGCATAAAATAGTAAGATGTAGAAAAACCCTGAAAAAAGTAAACAGCGAAGATAATGACTGATATCTTTACTCTATTACCGCTTGGTAATTCCCTAGTATCTCGTTTTGTTATCTTTACTTGTAGTGTGTCATGATTACTACTCGTGTCTTTCAATATTTATTGCGAGTAGTTATTTATTTATTGATATAAGTCATCAATTAGATTAGGACTTAGACACTTGTCTATCAAGTTCAAATTTAAGATTCTTATCTTTTCCGTATTATCTTCATTTTTTTTGGGTCAGTGTGTGTAGGTCGAACTTCCGACGACTAATATTACCTAAGTGTGAAGAGCTGGTATTTTTGAAATCTGTTCGGCAGTTAATTCGCATGCCTACCTATTACTTTCTTTTCCTAATCAAGACTGTCAAAGTGACAGTGACAGACAGTCAGTCAGTCCAATCCAAGGACCAATAACGTCTGGAACGCACACCGGCTCAATGTTGCCATGGCCCGCAGCCCCATTTTTCTAAATGTATTTATAAAACATAATTTTGTATTTTATGACGTTCATAAGAGTTTTGTAAACCTAAACTGAATAAAAATTATTTGACTTGACTTGACTTGACTTGACCTAAATAAGCAAAACAATGGGCAATTCGGGAGTTCAACATTCAGCGAGCCAACACTCGCTCATCATTCCTATAATTTTGGTTTACCATCTGACTCGGTAAATCGCGTTTGCATGTAAACCAGCATACATTGAATAAACGGTAGTTAGACGAACTAAACCGCAACTTGCAAGCGCTTGGTGTTCGCTGACTTAGATCCGTGGTCAGCCAGCTCCAAGTTGGACATAAACAGACAAATATTGGCCGAGAAATCAAGCTGTTTGAGACAGAAGTTTGGGTCTATTGACCGTTGGCTACTTGCGCACTCAAGGTGCAAAGGCGTTCTTGACACGCATATTAACTGTTTACACCGGTTCGCTGGCTTTGCATAGCCACTGTTTGTTAGCGATGCAATGATGTTTCAAAGTAAGCTTGAAAAATGCACTTATAGTGGCGTTGGCCTAGTGGTAAGGGTATCCGATTCAATGCCGCCATGTACCAATGACTCTTTTCTAAATTATGTACATTACTTGAACACTAACCGATGCTCTTACGGCGAGGGAAGACATCGTGATGAAACCTGTACATTCAGGCGACTGTACTGTAACCATGATCCAATCTAGGCAGGTTCCCGTAGCAAGGACACGGAGGTCAGATGGCAGTCGCTCCACTGCAATTACCTGATCTACCAAATTCTGGATCATGGTCAAGGCGGACCCCGGGCCCTCGTGCGCGAGAGCACAACCGGGACATTAACGCCAAGATGATCGATGATGATCGAAAATAGTGTCGGCTATATCGTTCCACATGGGCCAATAACATGTAGTTAAGGTCCTTACTTCCCTCTACCCAAAGTACAATCCAAACAAAATCCCACAAAATGCAACAAACTACCATTATATAAAACACTTTCGTCTATTAAGCAACAATGTATCGTCACATTGTAGACACTTGCGTCACTGTTACGTCGCAAATATTTGAGCTCAATATAGGAGCTCACTTTCCTAAGTATATTTTGGCACGTAAGCGAGATCAAGCACAGAAAGGAACATATAAGCACGGAAAGGAACATATGAGCACGTAAATGTGGGTTAGTTAGAGTGGCACCAACATTGAGAACCAACGTTTACGCGTACAGGTTAAAACTATAGCGATCCTGCAACACAATCTTCTATTAGGACTTATTAGAATAAGAATGATATTTTTTTTAAATTAGCAGAAACACCACAACACAAAAATATAAATAACGCAATTTGGAAAACACGACATTTTGTAACATAGAAGAAAAGAAAAGTACACAATAATTAACAAAAAGCACATAAAAGCAAAAGCAAATAAAAGCTATCACAGTGTCGATGCGTATGGTTGTAGTTAAGTAATGTGTGATAGTTGTATAATGCATGTCTAAAAGGGACCTCACTCAGCATTTTGCCCCGGATTTAGGGCCTCGAGTCTGCTAATTTACGAATGGATCTCAATAAAAGTTTATCACGTTATTGGTATTCTGCTACTAATTTAATACCAATGATTTCCAGTGACATTTTATTGAACTGCCGTTGGACTATTTGCTAGGCTTCTCTTCAATCGTGCTACAAATTGTAACTAGATTGTGGACTGAAAGGCAACACAAATAACTATTCATCTTGAAATTAAGATTGAAAGAGATATTAAATGTACTAGTCAATAAAGAAAATTATAATATTGCATTTTAAGTATTTGTACAAGTTTTTTGCAGAATACCTAATTTATCCCAGTTGTCACACAGTATTTTTTTTAAATATACCATTACGGTGGCAAACAAGCTTTCCGCCTGTCTGATCGTAAGCAGTCACCGCAGCAGGACGTTTGCAATACCAGGGGCATCACCCACGCGTCTCTTTCTTCACCCTTTCTTCAAGAACTTACCATGTTGTCTTGAGTCTCTGTAGAATATCAATAGCCTGCGAGTCAAATAAAATCAGCAAACTTTTACCCCGGATCAAATAGCTCCGGTGGGAACCGCATGTGACCTGTGAGCTGCCGTACACTTTATCCCGCGTTCAAATGGTTCCGATGGGAACCGCATTTAACCTGTTACCCGCCGTTCGCCGTTGCACCTGTGCGTCCAACCAACACGTCCAAAGCAAATCTGGTTCGCTCGCCGCTAATGTAGCGATTGTCACGTCCGTCGCGGCGCTCCGTGACACCCGTCACGGTTGCGCGGACGCCGCGCGCGACCGTCCCGCTGTTGATGCGTGACAGCGCCGAAATTTCTTATAAACAACGCTTGAAAGGCTTGTGTTTGTTGTCGAGGTTGTACTTTAAACCTTTCTTAACGTGTATCACAGTTGAAATCGAACTGTTTAGATGGTTGTCTTGTGCTCAGTGTGCGAGTGCAGGCACCTGCGCGTCTTTATACGAACACTAGCTTTTGGGGCGACTTTGTCCGCGTAACTTTCAGTTTCCAGACACGCTCCCGCGGGAGCCACATTGATAAATTATAGCCAACTACTGCTATTCTGGGCTATAAACTATATTACTGCTGAATTTCATCAAAATGCATTAAGTAGTTTTCCATGAAGGAGTAACAAATTTCCGAACATCCAACCTTACACACTTACGCATGTGGGTATTATAAATAAATAAATAAATATTTGTGGACAAATTCACACAGCGCCATCTAGCCCCAAACTAAGCAAAGCTTGTGCTATGGGTGCTAGATAACTGATAAACTACTTAAATACTTTTAAATACATACTTATTATACATAGAAGACCCAGACCCGTAACAGAAATTAAAATTAATCATTTCAATTTCTGCCCGGCCGGGAATCGAACCCGGGACCTCTTGCGTGGCTGACCGGCATGTTGACCACTGAACCACTCAGGTCGTCATTATATTAGTAGGATTGTGAGGTACGACTGTAATCGTTTTTTAATTACATGTTATAATAACTTGATAAGTGTCAAGCTCGACGAGTCTTTGTGGAGAAGAAGAGTGACCTGTTCTGCCACTGAATTAAAATAACTAAAATTGTGTTTAAAAAAAGCGGCATTTGAGAATAAAAGCCATGGAGAACACAGACAAAGCTAGAGTGCTACCAGCAACACGTGTGCTACTGTGCTAAAAGCTTTTATTCCATTAAAGGCACGGAAGCGACTTTCGCGTCGGATCGCGGCGTCACTCGGTCGTGGCTCGTGACACGCAGTGACGATGACGTGTCAAGGTCGCGTGCCTCGGTAGGTCACGGTACATTTGTCACTCGATTAGACATCGGCCAGTTTTACGGCCGGCTTACGTAAGGGTTAATTTTCTGTGATTGACCAGAAGCGGCTCTGATACGGTGCGAGGTTCGCTTGTGTAGTTGTGTTACTGATTGTGTGTTGGACACGGTGTTTGCGAGTTCTTGTTATGTAGGTATTTGTTGTTTATCGGCTTGTCGTCATACACGCGTTTCTAAATGGGTTAGATTTGAACGAGGAAATTTCGGATAACAATTTCGCCACGGTTACTCTTGTTTGCGTGAATTGGGAGCAAGTGATGAAATATTTAAACTAACATAATTAGGGGTTCTGCATTGTATTTTACTTAGTTTTAATAGGAATATAGCCACAATAATGGAAATAGAGACAATTATGTCGGTAAAAGAATTTTTCTGATCGTCTGACGAAAAACACTTACTACAACCGAATTTTGAACCGAAAAGGTTGAACTGTAACGGCAACCGTATAACCGTATAAGTAAATATGACAGTCTGATGGGAAATAATTTATTAAGGGAACTGCTACAATTTGAAGTAATTTACTAAAACAGTACAGTCGATAGGACGTTCGGGCCGAACTGGGCCAGTCTCATCAAAATTCCAGGGCAGAAGCCAATCATAACGTTGGACTACGAAATCATGACGTACGACTGACTCTTAGAGTTCTACGCGCGCCTATATGCTTCTTAACTAGGCTAGCAGTTTAATTCGCGCTTGTCCATCACGTTGCATTACATGACTGTTGAACGCACTGAATGGCAATACAACGTTTACGTGGTCTAACAAGAAACAAACCACGGTTACAATAATAAAGTGAGCCAGCTGTGGAGGAAAGAAACATACAGTTTTTACATAATAATACGCGTTGCTGCAGCTATTTCTGTTCAATTGTTTATTTTCATTGCGTGAATAATAACTAATGCGCAGATGTTTGTAAGAGTTCGAGATTCAACGTTGGACGTGGCCGTACGTGCTTCTACAGGCGTTGTTGCCAACGGTTTCGTGAATAGTGCAGTTTCTAATAAGCGTTGAAAGGTATTGTTTTCGCAACGATTGAACCGAGGGCTCTCTGTTGGTTTAAAGTTGGGAGGAGATTAGCGATTGCTGTTTTTCAACGAATGGTAGATCATTATTGTGTTTGTGTATTTTATGACACACTGCAGGCCCCTTTGCTTATGTTATTGATGCTCTAATACAATTTCGAATTTAAACACAATTTAAAGTTATTTATTACACGATATATTCTCACATTAAAAATTATCATCTTGGCGTTAATGTCCCGGTTGTGCTCTCGAGCACGAGGACCCGGGGTCCGCCTTGACCTTGATCCAGGATTTGGCGATCAGGTAATTACAGTGGGGCGACTACCATCTGACCATCGTGATCCTGCTACCAGGGGAACCTGACCAGATTGGATCATGGTTACAAATTCAGTTGCCTGAATGGGCAGGTTTCATCACAAAAGAGTCATTGGTACATGGCCACAGCGGGATTCGAACCCGGTATCTCTCGCTTGCGAGTCGGTACTCAACCGCTCGGACACCGACGCTGCGACCGACGATATTTTCTTACATTTCCAAAGCAAAAAAGCCATGGCTCGTTTTTTTACCTCCGACGAAAAAAGAGAGTGGGTGTATGTATGGAGGCATCATAGCTCTCGAACATATGGACTCATTAGAAAGATTACACTAATCTAAGTGTTTCATAGCATTACACATACTCAAATATTTTCTAAAGTACTCAACGGATTTTAATGAAACAATTGTAAGAACCATCTCGATAGCTTAGGTTAGTAACAGATGCCGCTGCATATGGACACATTAGCAACCCCAGGAGTGACACCAATAAGTTGCCTATCCTATATAATAAGTAACCTATTGCCCTGGCAGCAAATAATACACTGCTAAATCACGGTTCCCCATGAAGCACTGAAGACCTAACCCACCACCAGGAACACAATACTATTTAAAATAATGTTTAGCTGAGGTATTCTGTAAGGTGGGGCTTCCCCGGTTTCTATTCAAACGGGATATCCTGTTATGCTCTAATTGAGAAACGTTACCATGATGTCTGAAAGTTTTTTATTTCTGTCAAGTCGCCGCCCTTCCCCTTAAGTAGTTAAGTTTTTGTACTACTGATGCTAGTACAAAACTACTACTGTAGTACTACTGGTGCGCCTGATGGTTAAGCACTCCTAAGTGCTCCTAAGTGCTTAACCATCCTAAGGGACCTATCCCTTGTGTACTAATGTGCCGCCAATATTTTGGAAACCTATTTACGTATTTCTTTTAGAACTCTATACCGCACACACTAGGAAACCTTGGCCCTATATGTCTTGGCGCCTCACAGGCACAGTGCTTAAAATCATCGTACTTACTTCAGATTTTGTTTCAAATACGCTGCTCTAACTTAAGCCCTAATAACTTCGCTACCCGGAGTATATAACAGGCAGCGAATATTCGTAGGAGAGGCACTTCGTCTGCTTCATTTGGTCGCGGCTTCATCGCGAGCTCAGCACACCCGAAACTTGAATATTCGGCAAAGTTCAAATTCGGTGGAAAGATGGAAACCCCTTTAGTATAACCTGTGATAGGACTCGGTCAAGCCTAAGGAGTGTGCTGGGATGGCTACCGCTACTGTCTTGTCTATTTTTGTCGCCGAGTTTTTTTTATACCACCAAGGTGTCGAACAAGCTTACGGCCTGCCTGATGGTAAGCAGTCACCGCAGTCTATGGACGTTTGCAATACCAGGGGTATCACCCACGCGTTGCCGACTCCTTAAAAACCTTTTAACCCCTTTCTTGAAGAACTCCATATTGTACTCTCCAGGGAAAACCTCTCCAGGTAGTTCATTCCACAACCTTAGTTTGCGTGGGAGAAAGTTCCTTTGGAATCGCACAGTTCACGACCAATTTGACTCCAAGGTGTGAGGATGAACTGCCTGTTGGTGGCGAGTACTCGAAAGTAGCTGTAGGCATCATATCAAACAGTTCTTCAGAATAAACACTGTTGTACAAGCGGTAGAACACACAAAGGGAGGCGAAATCCCTTCTCAATACCACTTGTGAGTACAGTATCATCGACAATTCTCACAGCGCGCTTTTGGATCGAGTCACAAGGACCAAGCTGATATTCCGGTGCTCGCGCCCATAGATGAGAGCAATACTCCAATTGGGGTCTGACTTGAGTAACAATGCTTTTGTGATCCGGTTTGGTTAGAGTAGTTACTTTCATTACAGGCGTACCACGGGCAGTTTAGTGGTTAGTGCCTGCTTACAGGACAATGTATTTACGGTCTTGTATTTTTATTGCATATGTATGAATTGGCCGTGTGGCGTCCGGCACAGTAGACTAGCATCAACCCCTTACACTCTCATATCCTCAAATATTTCCAAAACCATTGAACCGATTTTAATGAAACTAAGCTAGAAACTATCTCGGTTAAACTGGCTTACAAACAAAGAAAACCGCATCGAAATCGGTCCATCAGACACTCAAACACAGGGCCCCAATGACACACGTCAAAGTTATACAACCCCTCATTTTGCGTCGGAGGTCATAAAGGTCGCCCTCAGCTCCTTTGTTACGTACTTACGAACCTTGTATCGGCCAAGTTTTGCCAGCGAAAAGTTCCACCAATCCACGATAACACACGCCACATTATAATGTTGAGCTTTATCAATTATAGCGAAGCGAAGTTTCCGACCCACCGAATACTGCGCCCGCACGCGAGTTCAACTCAACTCGCTGTGGTGATAAGAATTCATACTTTAGTACAGTCGACTCCCTAAGTTATGTCGCCGGGCTTATTGGTTATTTTGAATTCACATTGCAGATGGCATCGTTTACACCTATACGAATGTAATCTAACTGAAAGAAAGAGTAGGAAAGAAAGAATAACCCCCGACCAAGTTTACTTAAACTCAATTTTTTAAACTGCAGGACCGATTTTAATGAAACAAAGCTTTGAACCATCTTCTTTTCAAATAGAGGAAACCGCTACCAAATCGGTCCGTCTGTTCGGGAGCTACGATGCCACAGACAGATACACAAAGCTACAGAATCGGGGATCGTCGGGGATTAAAATCGTTATTCATTATTTGGTAATAAACAATAAACTGAAAACTAACAATATAACATATTAAGGAAATACGGTAGATTCTCGCAAATTATGAGAACGAGGTTAAAAATTAACATACTTTATCGGTTATAGTATAATTAAAATTCAAAATTAACTGATTTGGCACGTAAAATTCGTGATGTATTAAAAAAATAACTTGAAGGGATAAAGTCAGTTGCAGCACTGCTGAGTTACAACTGTAGCTACTTATAAAATAATTGATTAATACCTTAATTTGGCTATTTGATGCAGTCTATGACGTGCATTCAAAACCGCCAATATGCCTTGGGACACTCTACCCTACTTCCTGTTCCTACTATCCTACTTATATTATAAATGCATAAATTTGTAAGGATGGATGTTAGCACGTTTGCTACTCCTTCACGCAAACACTACTAAACGGATTTTTATGAAATTTAGCAGTAATATAGCTAGTATAGCACAAACTCTAATCCCGAAATTCAATATGGTTCCTGCGAGAACGTGTCTGGAACGTTATAACCGCATTTTACGCGAACGAAGGATATAACTGTGGTTGTAAATTATACTCATTGTATATCTTGACATGACACTGACATGCAAGATACAGGCTTTTGCCTAGTTTGGATTTCAGGGTTCAACAACTAATTTGTGCAAATATAATTAGCAACTTACTATAAGTAGATCTAATATGCCTACTATTATTTTTTTCTTTTAGGGCGATCCCTCTTAGCAAGTACATGTGTACTGGTTATCTTATGACATCCACGGGCCAAAGCCAAGTGAATGTCATGTTACGTAGTAAATAGTACGTGGTCGTACAGAGTCGTGGGGCTTGGGTTTATTTTGTAAGAGAATCCTTACAATTCTACATGTATTTAAGATAACGGCTTTCTGAAGCAAAGAATAAGTAAAATTATTATTATTATACAAAACTATAATTATTATTATGCCTATTATTATGAAACAAAACTATTTGTACAAATCCTTCTGAAATAAAGTTTTTTTTTTTTTTTTTTTTTACTTATAGACCCGACTGTACATACAGAGCGAGCTACGTAACTCGAGTTAGCATAAATCACCAGTGCGTATGCACACTGCGGTCCGAGGTCGCGCTCTGCATTCCCAAGTTCGATCCCCACGTTCTTCGCGTACAAGTTTGAATGCTTGTTACAGTTTGTTTCATACGAATACTTGTTTTCGACAACGATAACGCACGTGACTATGTTATAAACATGAATTAGGTAGTTATATCATTGAAGTAGAGGAATTATGTGATCATCTTGGCGTTAATGTCCCGGTTGTGCTTGCGCGAGGGCCTAGGAGATCAGGTAATTACAGTGGAGCGAATGCCATCTTAACTCCGTGACCCTGTTAATAGGAACCTGACCAATTGGATCATGGTTACACATTCAGTCGCTTGAATGTGCAGATTTCATCACGATGTTTTCCCTCAAGGTAAGAGCATCGGTTAGTGTTCAATTAATCTACATAACTAAAAACAGAGTGGTACATGGCGGTGCTAAGGTTCGAACCCGGTACTTCGGGGCACGAGTCGGACCCCTTAATCATCAGGCCATCGACGTTCGCGATGTCGAGGAATCGCGATGTATGCGTTGTTAACTATTATTGTACAGGCGCCACTAAATTACCTAATATAAACAATGTGCATCCGACCGTAATGAACTGAAACTACAACGTTCACCTTTGAATTTGAATCGCTTTAAGATTAGAATTGATACAACATCGGATTTAAGTGGAAATCTATGAAAAAAATGTGTAACATTAAATCGCCCGTAGCATGACGGGGACTGGCGAAAAAGAAACAAACTAGGCATTCGCACACTCACACATCGGTAGTATTATACACCAATATACGGGTACAAAATAGCTACTGCCGATGTTTCCGTTTCCTAAATAGTACCTATAGGAAATCTAGACGCCTGCTATGGTCACCTGGCTTATAAGAAACAAATGGCAATCAGTGTTTGTCACCACGCCAAAGACTCCGATCATGCCTCGAGGCCTCCGATCCCGTCCCAACTATGGCTCATATGTAAGTGGACAACTAAACATATTGGGCATAGATCATAGATAGAGTCTTGACATATATACATTGTACACTGTCAATCTGTCACAACTCCATACAAATGAGTCAATGTCATACAAAAAGCTAGTACATTAAGGTGACCAAGGCCACCCAAATTTGACAATAGCAGTGGTTATAAAGAAGTATTTGACAACTTAGCCGTCCCTTTTGGACACGTAATATGCACCATTACCTTTCACTCGTGTGCAGAGCATGCCTAGAGGAAGAAGGAACAACTGACTTGCCCAAACTCAGTGGCGTGGATGGAACCATAAGGTCTAAGTTTTTAGGACAACCAACCCTCTCGGAGATCTTCCGGAGGCTCAAGGGTCTCTTGAATTTTCTAGAGGAAATGGGTTGGCAGGAAAATTAGTGTTACCCAAACTTATATTTCCACCCTTACGTAAAAGAGGCGCAAGGTCGTCGAGTTACGGACTATGCCCGCACCTATCTATGCACCATTTAAAAAAGAAACAAAATATAGATTGTGTCTTCAGCTGTGAGTAAGCTCCTTCTATACCTCTATGTCCAATTTGGGTCCACTGGTCTCTGTCGACGCGTCTCAATGCCAGCCAACGTTAATTCGACGCAAGCGCTCATCACGTGCCGACAGGCGTTCACTTTCTCCCAGTGACGTGTGCAGGTTACGCCAGCCAGTTGTGTTGTGCTCAGCATTCGCGAATTGTGGAACGTTTTCGGTGCTCCGCGCACTTTTGCTTTCATCTCAATTTGGACGCGGTTGTGCAAATTCAAATTCAAATTCAAATTATTTATTGCAGTAAATGTGGTAAATATGTACGTACGACATGATATTACAGAGTAATTAGTATCACACATAAAGCCAAATCAATTGGCATGCAAAATGAAAAGAGAGCGTCACAAACAATATCAAAAATAAATTATTCAAATACAATTATATGTCAAAGAAAATCAATCAAATTGAATACCAATGTCAAACTTATAGAATAAATTAAATTAAGTCAAGTGCCGAGATGACGACAGTGCTGCTAGCTAGGTCTTGGGTGTTAGGCGTGCCACAAGTGTGACAATTCGACAAGTCGACACATTTCTTTATAATTTACCTATATTTTAGGTATTTAACAACTAATTCGATAAAGCGCTATGTTTTCCGCTAGGAGTCAAATATAAGAATAGAAGTTGATTACCCTGACATTCCGCTAGATCTAGCGAAAGCGCCAAAATAGTGCTAATTGACAAAGTCTCGGATCATTCGATGTTTGACTAAACGTCTAATAAGCATATCTGTAGTTCCTATCTACCTATGCACGGTACAGGAATTTGTGGCTATATAAGTACATGTTTAAATATTTTGGTTTTTACTTATCAAGTAGCACAGGAAACGCTCGACCATGTTTACTTAAACTCAAATATTTTCTAAACTACATAACCAATTTTAACGAAACAATGCTCATAAACTTCTCAATTAAACTGACTTTCAGATAGAGAAAACTGCATCAAAATCGGTCCATCCGTTCGGGAGCTACGATGCCACAGATAGATACATCAAGCCACACGTCAAACTTATACCATCCTCTTTTTTCGTCGGGGTTAAAAATAAAGGGACTTATTTACGAATCATGTATGTATGTATGTATGTATGTAATCTCTTTATTGCATAAATTTATAACATTACAGGAAATAAAAATACAGTTTATAATCATCATATTCTGCGAATCGGATATTTAGCGTTTCTGGTATTATGCGATTAATTATTTACGTCGTACATACCTATATAACTTCCAAACTACCGATCCGATTTAATTGAAACATGGCTGAGTGATATCCATTTCATTTCATGATAACTCGTGAGTCGCAAAATTTTTAATTAAATTAAAATTAATTAAATGTATTATCTTTGTTTCAGGTATGTAACGAGGACTGTGCTGTGCGTTTCCAAATTACAACTTTATTTAAGTAAGGCATGTTTACAACTTGGAGGTCTTAAAAAAAGAGGTGGCAAGGTTGTTACGGGGTCGGCAACGCGCGGGTGATGCCCCTGGTATTGCAAACGTCCATAGGCTACGGTGACTGCTTACCATCAGGCGGGCCGTAAGCTTGGTTGCCACCTTAGTGGTATTAAAAAAAGGTTGCTACTGATCTGCGGGTACTTTCGGGACATTATCGGTTCACTCGTTTAGGAAGTGCCATGACAGATGCATTCACATGCAAATAAAATGCAAATGCATCATGCTAAATTCACACAGCGCTATCTAGCCCTAAAGCAAGCAAAGCCTGTGTTATCGATGCTTGATTACTGATAAAGTACTTATATGTTTTTAAACACAAACACACAGCCAGACCCATAACAGAAATTAAACTACATCATCTAATTTCTGCTCGCCCGGGAATCGAACCTGGGAGCTCTGCGTGGCAGACCGGCATGTTAACCAACTGAATCACGCAGGTCGTCGGTATTGTGGATATGTATCTGCCATCTGTGTTAATACACGTTAGACTTACGCCCCTCTGTTTCATCGAGGGCAAACAAAAAAGTATAACCTAAATTATGTACTACGTAGGTACATACAAAGTAGTCCTTATTTGAGATAGTTACAAGGGTTGAACTTTAGTGTGCCCACTTCCCTTCCTGAAACGGTCTTGAATTGGAACTCATGACGACCTGAGTGGTTCATTTGGTTAACGTGCCACACAGAGGTCCCGGGATCGATTCCCGGCCAAGCAGAAATATGAATGATAAATTTTAATTTCTGTTACGGGTCTGGGTGTAGTAGGTATGTAAAATAAGTATCTAACATAACACAAGCTTTGCTTACTTTGGGGCTAGATGGCGCTACGTGTGAATTTTTCCAAGCATATTTATTTTTTATTTAAAACGGCCTTCAGTATTCATCATCACAGCCCATAATTCAGACCTCTGCAGGACTTAGGGCCTCTCCCACGAAAGGGGAGGTTATTGCCATAATCTCCACGCTTGGCAGGTGGGTTGGAAATCGCAATGTTATAAATAAAACAATGGAAAACGCTGCTGCTATGGAGACTATAGATGAAGTGTCAAAGGGACTTTGGCTCCCTGTGTGTGTTCTATCGGCTGTACAATGGGGAGTGTTCCGAGGAACTTTTCGATCTGGTGCCCACAGCACAATTCCGCCAGCGCACCACCCGCCGTGGGCTGGGTACTCATCCCTACTACGTAGACCCTCTGTTGGTCACCACGCGCAGGTTTGAAAGAACGTTTTTTCGTTCATACGATTCGGATGTGGAATGAGCTCCCAGCCACAGTGTTTCCTTCGGCCTATGACATGGGATCGTTCAAGAGGTATATTAGAGGTCTCTTCAGAGGCGGGCAACGCATTGGTGACTCCCCTGGTGTTGCTGATGTCCATAGGCGGAGGTGACCACTTTCCAGCAGGTGGCCCGCTTGCCTATTTGTCTGCCGTACAACATAAAAAAAAATAGTTTTAAGTAAAATCACTTTTGCAGCATCTGTCATAACATCGACAGTTACGATCAATAGACCATTAAAAGGTTACTGCCATCACGATCAGTCTTGCTACGGTGAAGAATTTTACTGTGTTGTATCATATAACTATTGGACGACTTTTTATTCCCTAGGGATTGTGATGGCACTGTTTTATTGCGACACTGTTGTTGAAATTTATCGCTAGAGTCGTCGCTTATGTTTGGATTACATGTGACGTCATCAGTGGTGACATCGACACGACATTAAAATAGGCTGCTTACTTATACATACATGTGGATAGTATAAAACAAAGTCGCTTCCCACTGTCTCTCCCTTGTATCTATGTACGCTCAGATCTTTTAAACTACGCAACGGATTTTAATGCGGTTTTCAACACTAGATAGAGTGTCAAGAGAAATTTTTATCAGCAAAAAAAATTAGGTAGGGGTAAAGTAGGTGTAGTTTAGTTGTAGGGTAGGTGTGTGGTAGGGTAGGGTAGGAATAGGGGTAGGGTAATGTAGGGTAGGGGTGGTACGCTACACGAACGAAGTCTAATTAGTAGAATAATTGATAGATATTGAATGCCACAACACGTACTAAGTGTAAATATTGTAGTTTGGGTCTGGAACTTCATAACTTCCTCGTACCATCAAATATACACAAATGACCGAATTTTTAAATATATAATAGCGTCGAAGCTAGTTCCTCAAACAACAAATAAAAGCACTTCATAAATAACTAACTAGTCTCTGTTTAAGGCGTCCCATTTCAACCGTAGATACAACTTTCGGCAAAAACTTAGGCGCGTCTAGCCCCACAATGAATGTACTCTCCCCTCGGATCACCTGTCCAACTGTCTTAAGTGCTGAGAACTCATTTGTCACTGTCCGAGGGGATCCCCGGAATCTTCCCCGGCGCCTATTGTCCGCATGTCGAGTGGCTCCCTCTATTTTTAACCTTCAAGCCTAAAGCATTACCCTGCTCGTGCGCTCGACGCTCGGGCAAAAGAAAGTGTCATTGTAGGCGTAATCTAATATGGAGGTTACATAGTGCTGCGCGGGCGATGAGACATTGTTGTGCATACTAGTTTTCTTTTTTATTTTGTTGGGTGCCAGGAATTTTACTCATACTGATGCTCTTCTATACATTGTGTAAAACGAAGTCGCTATCCGCAGTCTGGCCCTATGTATCTATGTGCGCTTAGATCTTTTAAATTACGCAATGGATTTTAATGCGTTTTTCAACAATAGATACAGTGATTCAAGAGCAAGGTTTATGAGCAAGAAAATAAGGGTAGGTTAGTGTAAAGTAGGTGTACACGAACGAAGTCGCGCCGGGTTCACTAGTTATTTCACAAAATTAAAATTTTGACGTGTCATTTATTGAAATTAGTACAGGCTATCAATACGTTATTGGTCATTATTATGGGTCATAATTGACCCAATACGAATTACGAATTATTAATTGAATTACGTTGTAATCAACGTTTGGAGAATATTCTTAAAACGATTGTTATAAATTTGTCATCAAAGAACTATTTCAGGCTGTAATAAGCTTTCTTTTCCAAAATTTCAAATGTCACAAAGTATTCCCATTTGGTAGTTGGCTACAGAAGGGGAAATTAAATTAGTTTCCCATTACGAATGGAGTTTTAACCGTAGGTTTGTGTTATACTGAACCTAATGTGTGAATGGCGAATGATTGTCTAATTAAACAGAAAGCTA
Organism: Blastobasis adustella; assembly: GCA_907269095.1. Taxonomy (NCBI): domain Eukaryota; kingdom Metazoa; phylum Arthropoda; class Insecta; order Lepidoptera; family Blastobasidae; genus Blastobasis; species Blastobasis adustella. The sequence continues at coordinate 16,901,852 of OU026128.1, read as the reverse complement.
CTAAATTCTTTACTTCTCAATCTGACTTGAAAGACTTGTCGACAAATAACTGATTCATGAAATGACTACATAGTAAGTAATATTAATTACATATTGTAATAATTATTGTTCTTTTACTATCCTATTGTCGTAGCTTTATCATCAACAAATGGACTCGGCGCGACTTCGTTCGCGTACACTTAATTATCCCTACCTACCCTTTTTTTCTTATAAATCTTCTTCTTGAATCACTCTGTTTGTTGAAAACCGCATTAAAATCCGTTGCATACATTCATACATACATAGGGACAGACGGCGGAAAGCGACCTTGTTTTATACTATGTATAGACAATATACGTCAACACTTCTATTATACCCACTACACCAGAAAACTGAACGAGAATTACAAATAGAAATAAGAGCATCGAAAACCTCCCCGGTGTCCCAGTTAAAGCCTGTGATCCTTAATGAAAACTTGTGCTGGCGTTAATTAAGTTTTTCCCCGTTTAAAAACTTCGTTAACGCTGGATTTAATAAGTCCAGTCTCAGCTCTTTTATTCTTTGGTAATTTTAACTCATCGCGACTTTCGGTTCGTCGGACGTGATCCCAATACCTATCAACGTCAATGATTCTTTTGTTAGTTGCTACGTCTTTGTATGTAAAAATGCACGTGAGCTAGGCTACTTATCGACAGTTTTATCCTTATTCCTATTGTTGCTTTTCTTGTTATTGATAGTCATTTCTACAAATACGTCGAATTAAATAATAATAAATAAATAAATATTCGTGGACAAATTCACACAGCGCCATCTAGCCCCAAACTAAGCAAAGCTTGTACTATGGGTGCTAGATAACTGATATACTACTTAAATACTTTTTTAAATACATACTTATCATACATAGAACACCCAGACCCGTAACAGAAATTAAAATTCATCATTTCAATTTCTGCCCGGTGGGCAATCGAACCCGGGACCTCTTGCGTGGCAGACCGGCATGTTGACCATTGAACCACTCAGGTCGTCAAATATCATCATAAATCATCTAGCATCTGCATTCTTGTTTCAATATCCCAGTTGTGCTCACGCTCCCGAGGGTCCGGGTTCCACCTTGACAATGATCCAGTAGAGCGACTACAATCGGATTATTAACAGAGGCTCCTGACCAAATTGGTTCATGGTTATATATTCAGTCGCCTGAATGTGCAGATTTCGTTTACGATGTTTTCCCTAACCATAATAGCATCGGTTAGTATTCAACTCAGAAAAAGTCATTGGTACATGGCCGCACTGGGGATAGAATTCGGTACGTCTCGGCTACGAGTCGGTCCCACTAGCCATTAGGCCACCGACGCTCTCAATACATATATATTTTACTATCTACGTCTCACCTGATTGTAACTGACGAATGACGATGCATTCCAACTGGGATTGGAACATCGTCATAGAAACCTAGATTCAAATATTTCAATATATACATATATGTATAATTTTAGTACCTTTGTCTCTACGGATATAAGCGTGCGCGCCGTTCTAAACCATCTGTTCATTACCAATTAGATGCGACCGATCTTGCGTCGGACTCCTTGGCTCTGGAACTTCTAAGTGCACACTCCGTTCTGCTGTAACTTAGCACGGAACTTGTTTAGACTGTCAATTGTGCTCGTTGCTCCTCGCACACACTAGACCCCACTTACGATGGCTCCGCACCCCGCTGGGGCCCTGAGACACAGTATCTGAGGGGGGCAGGGTAGGTCCCGCATCTAAACACGCCATAGTTGCGCCCCACACTTCCGCTTTATTCACTCCAGCCAACTTTGTACATGGCAACTTTACATACGATACTGTTCAAATTGTTAACGGAAGTTGTAGAAGCTTTGTTTAGCAAGAGCTCTCCTACCTTTGGGGCTGGTGTGAATTACATCTTTGTGTCAAAGAGTAACCTAACCTGTAACGGGAGTATTGCGTTACGTCGTTTGGATGCTAGAAACTATTCGTCTTGTACCGGGTTTAGGTACACGTGTGGTCCAGATCACGTATTCTGTGGGTGTCATTCACAGTCACGTTTGCATTTTAAGGACTTATATTTTTTTCTCGCTGTACAAAATATGATCGTTCGTTGCTTATTCTATTTTTAAATCCCGACGAAAAAAGAGGGGTGTTGTAAGTTTGACGTGTGTCTGTGGCTTTGTGTATCTGTTTGTGGCATCGTAGCTCCCGAACGGATGCATCGATTTGGATGCGGTTTTCTCTGTAGGAAAGCCAGTTTAATCAAAATGGTCCTTAGCTATGTTTTATTAAAATTGGTTCTGTAGTTTAGAAAATATTTGTGTTTAAGTTGGTCTGGGGTTATGCGATTTTTTTTGTCGATTAGTTACCGGTTTTCTTTACCGAATACCCTAAACCGACGTTAATGTATGAAAAGGTTAGTATATTAGTAAACATTTTGTCAGAAAATGATATTTACGCGAAGCAGGCCTTAAAATATGCTAGATGAAATTAAAAACATACACCCCATTTGCTTGATCATAAAAAGTGTCTGTTGTACGTAAGTTTTATTTTTAGACGATAAGATTATCATTGCTTCTCACGAGTAAACTTAAAGTGCTTTAGTGGTTTAGCATAAAAGTGGTTGCCTGTTAGCTCAGTTTGTACGTAATATGTAATGTAATGTAGGGACTGGAGCACTTTGTTGGTATATTAAAGTCTAAGCCAAATAAATTACTTACTTATATTTTACGGTTCTAAGGAGTCTATCAAGCCTAATGTTCGGTTGCTAGTTAGATTACTTTTTTTTTTACTAAATACTAGACAGATACTCAAAGTAAACGATGATGAAGCCGAAGATGCCTGTCTAGCGAGATAACCTAACCGGCAGAAAGAGTTGACAACTCCCGACCAAGTTTACTTAAACTTCAATATTTTCCAAACTACAATTCCAATTGTAATGAAACAAGATTATGGACCATCTCTATTAAACTGGCTTCTAAACAAAGAAAACCGCATCGAAATCAGTCCATCCGTTCGGGAGCTACAATGCCACATACAGACACACAGAATCACATATAACACACACATCAACAGTCCATAACAGTCCACTGCTGGACTTGATCCTCCTCCACATATGTAGAGCGTTTTACCATAATCTCCACGCTGACACATATACACACATACCCACGTCAAACTTAAAACACCCTCGTTTTTCGCCGGAAGTTAAAAACACGCCAATATACCAGTCCACTTTTCATGCCGAATAAATTGCCCGCATTATTGGGAAAAATTAAGCGACCGTTAACTTCGAGATACATTAACAGGTTTACACCTATCCAAGTATGCACATTATCGTAGCACGGGCAATGAATCGTGCGAAATTGATTTCGCATTGTCAACTGCTCGCAGGCAATTGAGTGATAATGGCAATGTTCGGTGGAGCCATGCGCGCTACCGATAATATTTATGTCTTGATCTGCTCATTTCACGTGAGGGGGGTTGTCTTGAGTTCCTTCTCTCTGTTTAAAGTGGAATGGCCTAGTACCTATAACTCTCTGAGTTATGTACTTTAGTTGAACACTAACCCACGCTCTTACGGTGAAGGAAAACATCGTGATGAAACCTGCACATTCAGGCGAATGAATAACCATGATCCATGAGATTGTCAGGTTCCCCTGGTAGCAAGATCACGGAGGTCATGTGGCAGTCGCTCCGCTGTAATTATCTGATATGCCAAATCCTGGATCATGGTCAAGGCGGACCCTGGGCCCTCAAGCGCGAGAGCATAACCGGATATTAACGCCAAGATTATTATTAAATTTTTTCACACAACGATGCCGTATAGCACATTCGCCGCCCAGCACTTGTTTGATCTCCGCCCAACTCCCGTAACAAGGTTAGATCGCGCCAAATCAACTCAGCAAATTTATTTCCATTAGCGGGAAATAAATGATCAAAACCAAACAAGCGACGCTTTCTGATTTCTGCAACTTGGACCAATTAGAATCTCTAACAAATTAATAGCTTTTCGGGAAGTTTCATCAACTTTGGCGGCGTCTTATTGCCAATTAAATGTACTGGCGTGTCAGGCGGATTCGTAAAATTGATTCGCACAATTCAATTTCTAGTCCTGACCTTACACTGGGGCTGGTGGATTGAATACGTAATTTGTTCGGTCCCTGTTTTGTGCCACCGAAATTATAATTGCTGATAGAGATACAAGTGTTTACGATCGTCATCGCTTTTGTAGTAGTTTCTTTATTGATTTTGTTTTCTACACTCATAGTTACTCGACAACAGTCGTTTAAGTCGGATGAATTTTTTTCACGGCAATCTAAAAATTTTATAAACAACTATGATGTCATGCGCTAGATAAACCGACAATCGGGTCACCTGGTGGAAAGTGGTCACGTATATCTATAGAATAGACATTAGCGTCGCAGGGGTAACGCCAGGGATATCGTGGTTTTCTGGTTTATACGCAGCCGGTCTGCCTCATTAAGTAGCCTAATATGACACCAAGTGGAAGTCATGCTATATTCTTCACCGGATACCTTTGCTGTAAACTAATAAATAAATAAAATATTTATTCCGTCAATAAATTTACAATCACAATGTTATGAGTTGTAGAGGTCTCCTTTTAAGTAAATGTTTACTTGTGCCAGGAGGCTGTTGTTCTAAACAGAGTTAACAAAGTCAATTTATTTTGGCATAACATGAAAAAGAATAATGCGGAACATGATAACTACTAATATGTAAGTCACTATACCTAGAATACTTTGATTTAAATTCAAAGATAGTATAACTGACATAATAAGCCGGGATAAAGAACTACCTATCATGGCTCCATTGTAAAGAGGCTAACCCCGAGTCTTGTTAAAAAGTCCTCTTTCGCGTCCACCACTATCTAAAATGAGCAATACTTTTTATAATTAAATGCTTAACATAATAGTAAGTGTGCGTGAATTGTTTTGAATTGAATGTTTATCTTATATATTTACACTGTATATAGAAATATACGATAAGTTACTCTGTATTTACTTATTAATTGAAGAAACATCTAAATATAATCTAATGTGACCCGTCCTGACCCGGTGGCGAAGGTTGAACGCGTCTAGACGCTAGGTACGCAGTTAGTTTCGCGAGTGGCAGTCAATACCGCGGCTTATACGACGTGATTGCAGTGTTTCTTCAAACAACGAATTCTAAGTAATTTTGTTATTAATATGAATCGCTAATTATATTTAATTCGTCCCTATTTAAAAGCCCTCCTAGAAATAGCAAAAGTCGTGAAATCTCCTCCGCGAAGCGTGCTAAAAATGCTTGGACGATTCATACAGCGCCATCTAGCCCCAAAGTAAGCCGATCTTGTACTCGTATTATGGGTGATAGATAGATAGATAGCGGATAAATTACTTATGTACAAACAGAATACATACTTCTTCTTCGTCGAGTCAATTTTCGAAAACCCTACATCTGGCTTGCCCAATACATACTTAATACACCCAGACCAGACAAACAAAATAGACAAATAAAATTTCTACTCGGCCGGGAATCGAACCCGATACCTCTGCGTGGCAGACCTGCATGTAAACCAACAGAACCACTCAGGTCAAAGCGACCTTGGACCAATCAGGCGCTGCTTGGATGTATCATCAAGGCGTACTACGTACGGATAGATAGTTTAATGGCCCACCCGAGTGACGGCACTCAATCGCCGTAATTGGGGTCTGGGGTCTGCACCGCCGGCTTTTATCATCGGATTGTGCCCTAGTGGGGGCATTTGTACACTTGCCGAACGCCTCCGCTGAATGAATTGGTTGCTACGGGGTCAGATTTGCGCGGGTTAATTTGGGGGAACGGGCGGGTTGATCTGGACACCTGCAAGCCGGAGGGAATGTTTCGTGACAGGTATCTCTGTCTATGACCGCATATATATGTCGAGTCTGCGAATTAATTGACTGCTTGAGTTGGAGGCAGGCAGCGGCACAGACAGGGTGTGGTGCTTTTAATCGGGCGCGCAGCACAGTAGTGTTAGGCATTTCATCCCCGACCAAGCTGCAGGAAGGGCAGGAACCTACTGAATCACTGTCATCATCATCCTAGCGTTTATCCCGGCTTATGCCAGGGTCTACTTTCCAACTTTTCGTCCGCCACTTCGCGCGGTCTTTAGGATCCTCCCGTCGTAAGTCATTGGCTCTCGATCCGACACAATCCATCGCTTCCTGGACCTCGCACGGGATATTCCCTGACACCGGCAGATTTAGACACCTGTTTCCCACGTATCCTTGGGGCTTACGCAGCACGTGACCAAACCAGCGCAGGCGATCCTCCTCATCCTCGTCCGCAATGTCTCTCACGCCAAGACTGCCACAGATGGATACATTGCGTACTCGGTCGAGTCGTGTTACACCAGACATCCAACACTGCGTTTTCATTTCGTTGTCATGAAAATCGCGTGTACAATGACCTACCGAGTTACTGTACAAGGCGATAAATAATGCGCATCGGCTAGTTTCGGCTTCGTATTTACTCACACGCGTGCGACAGAGACGACGCTCTACGAAGCCGTACTAGCCAATGTGCATATTGCCACCGATGTAAATGTATGGCTTGTTAATACGTTATGAACGAATATAAACATTTTCCATGGCGGGCTGCTTGCCAGCTGCCCTAGGGGCTGTTTAATAATAATGGTTTCATTCATTCTTATTTTAATTGAAAATATTTTTAAATCCACTTTGTTTTCCCCATGCACAATGGCGGAGTCGATTGTTCCGTTTTTACGTATAATTTAACTCAAGTGACGCTATTTGCCATACTGTAAAGCAGTAGCTGGGTAACTAGGTGACTGTACGTGAAATGTGCCTTTTCTGAATGAGGAATACGAATGCATTCAAATAGTTGCTACATTGATTTGATCCTACTTCACATTAGTGAATGGATTTGCCATTATCATTTGTTTTATACAAATTCCAGCCGTTCCAGCAGAGTAAAATACTAGTATGGCATCAACCAATATACCTGGTAAACATCTCGTAGAGCCACCTCCAAACCCACCCGATAGATAGAGCTACCTCCACATAGAGAGAGATGAGAGAAGAAATCATCATGCTGGCGTCAGTCCCAGTTGGGCTATTGCGCGATCCTCGACGGCTCGGGGTCCGCCTTCCTTTCTTCCTTCTCTGTTTGCACTGCTCTCGGTCACTTGGTGGCGAGTTTGTTAGTACGTGAACGTAACTATGTCATCAATATGTCAATCTGGCAACGTTTCTCCAAATACAGCTGAGAGGTATATATACCTTGTAAACGTCTGGTACAACCTTCAAAGCCGTCTAGTTGATGAGAGAGGAGGGTATACTTTGTACGGCTAACGCCTAATCGATGGGAAAATCACTTAAAGCGATTCCCCAGCGCTGCGGCTCCCGTTTGCTTTGCGTGTGTTGACTTCATTGAATTGGTAATGCGCCCTTCACTAAGCCACAGTGCGAGGAAAAGGGGCAGTATATCGGCTCTCCAGTGGCCGTGACACTCTGTGTCGACAAACGTGCCATACACGATTGTTCACTGACAATCGGTATTCGAAATTAAGTATTCGTAATTGTTTGACAATATAGTAGTCATATTAGATTGGAAATCGAAATAAACTGCTACGAACTCTATATGGCACGCCTTGTTAGTTGTCTACGTCCTGTCAAGGTTTTCAGTTATATAATAAAAAAAAAAATACCGTAAGCGGGCCCTAAACTGTTCAACCAGTTTCGGGGTCCCCAGCGGCACACATTGATCAACCTCGCTTCGCCAACGGTTAAGGAGGGACACCTAACGAGTGGCGAGTTTGCATCTAACAATGATGAGATATCATTACGAAGCGCATTCCGACCGTTCGCACGAAGACGTCCCACTGCTCTCCCTTGCACTACGGCGAGCCCAACTTGCGCGGCAATCTGTTAAAACACAGATTGCCTAAACATAGTATCGCGTGAGCACCTTATGACTTAGTGCGCTCGCAAAACTAATCCCGGTTACTATTATATCCCGGTTTATTACTTGGCTCTCCAATTTGCGTGCTGTTGCCAGTGATTTATTAGCAAGCTAAAGTTTCAGTTCGTGCTGTCTTGTTTTGTGTTTTTGTTACGCTCCGGCTCTCGTGGAATCCGATTAATCGCTCGACGTATTGCTGGATAGTTGTATTATCCACTGCTGGACTATAGGCCCAATACGCCCTGTCCTCGGCTTACCGCAGGATCCACCTGCCTGTCGGAAATCGTCACTCCAACTGGCCAGATGGCGTCCTACACTACGCTTGCGGAGTCGCGGTTTCAAGAACTAAAAACGAATATGTAAAATAAAAGGAAAATACATTCGTTGCACGTCCACTCAAGGCAAAATACGTACATAATTATACAAAAAAAACGGAGTGAGCGACGACTTCAAACTGAATGCATTTGGAATCAATCCCGTATCAAGTACATGCAGCTTCGTCATCACAGTCCTTAACAATCCACTGTAGGACTTAGGGCCTCTCCCACGAAAGGGGAGGTTATTGCCATAATCTCCACAGGCGGGTTGGAGATCGCAGTGCTATAAACATAAAAATGGAAAACGATGCTGCTCGTTTTCCAGCCTATAGAGTCCTAGAAGTTTTCACTCGAAAATTTATTCGCTTTGTAGAACAACTACGAGTGTGAGAGGTATGTGCTATTCCTATTCTACACTGCCAGATACCACACGGCCACACGCAGCTTATCTACCACTAAACCAGATGCTCTATTTATCAACCACGAGAAGATATACGGGCAATAACAATACATTACATAGTAGTTTAGTACGCATCTAGTACGACTGGAATTTATGGCACAATGTTAGTTAAGTTAATGCACATTACGGCGGGCGAGTTGGATCCAGTTAATTATGTTTTAGGAAGCAGCTGCATGCGCTGTGTAAGCCGCGGATATGGTTAGTGCGACTCCGGTGGTGTCTTGTGTTGCGTGATGAGTTTAGTCATTTATTTATTGCATCACATGGTATTATACTAACCACTACAGCCCATAACAGTCCAGCAGGACTCAGGACCTTACCCATTAGAGGGAAGGTTATTGCCACAATCTCCACGCTTAGCAGGCGGGTTGGAGATCGCAGTGTTGTAAATATGTAAATGGAAAACGCTGCTGCCCATTTTCCAGCCCACGGAGACCCCAGATTTTTTGCCTCAAAAACATTTGTCGCCTTTTACGATACCCGCGAGTGTAAGGGGTTGGTGCTATTCTACTCTGCCGGTCGCCCCACGGTCTATTAATGAACATGGTCAGTGGTCATCATAATAACACTTCATTTTTCTTTTCTGATCTTAAATGTATCTACAAGTATCTCATGTGACCCTCTGCTAACCTTAGAACCTTATAGAACCAGCCACTTGGAAAAGGGACACTGTCACCCACACATATCATCGTTTGCATAATTCTAAATTAATATTAATCATATTAACGTTGATAGAGTTAAATTGTCTTTATTATAAACATTGCATTGTCACCGAACTGGCATAACTTTGCAAAATTTCAGCTTAAGCAAGCTCAAGATTATAGGATTTATGGATTCAGAGATGTAAAGGTGGAACAGTTTTGGGAATATTATAGGTATAGGTGTAGTACGTACGTATACCTAAGTACCTTAGATAAATACTTTGTCTGTTCTGTTTTATCTATATCTGTCGACTAGGTTATTACTGTTATCCAAAACATCATTTGTTCCAAGGAATATGTGCACAAATCGGACAAGACACAAATGGCCCACCTCTCACGTGGTTATTGCATATCGCGTCGGGTTACGCTCTGCTTCTTGGCACCTTTTGCTTCATACTGGCAACTTGATACTAAATCTACCAACATACGGCTGCAGGACCTAACCTAACCGCCAGAAATACTCCGCTAACCCCCGACCACTAGTTTACAAATACTCAGATATTTTCTAAACTACTATAGCGATTTTAATTAAACAAAGCTAAGAATTATCTCAATTAAACTGTCTTTCAGATAGGGAAAACCGCGCCCAAACCGGTAAATCCGTTCGGGAGGTAAGATGCGACAGACAGACACACACCTCCCCAGATACACAGATACACAGATACCTTCACACACACGTGAAACTTATAACACTCCTCTTTTTTCGTCGGGGGTTTAAAAGGCAGAATTTGGAATGGGAGAATTTCAACGCGTGTAAAAGCAAAGGGTAGATTTCCGTGGAACATACGTAACACTTATACACATACATAAGTAGATACATTGACTCCTAAAATCATAACCCTCTAGAAGACGGGTAATATACGTCCCACATTAATTATCCCTTCCTCTTTGTCGGCGTGCCATCATAGATGAGTGAACATCTCCGGTGCCTTGGACACCCGAGGTCGCAAAAAATTGTTATTTTTATTTCATGCTCTAAAAGCACTGGCTGTCGAGGAATAATAGTCTGTGGACACGTTAAAATATACACACAACCTTGTCCAGATGTTAAACTATATACATAATTAGAATACCAGCTCAGCTGGAACGGAACCAGGCAGTTATACAGAGTAGCCCAACGCAATTTTTTTATTAGAATTAGCCAGGCATTTGACCACCTGCCTTTTAACTTTAGCCTTGAAAATTTTAATATTCGGGAAACACACTGTTCCACTGCGTACGCCCATACGGCTAAGGAATGGATTATAAAGCTTGAACCTAAACGTCACTACAACAAAATTAAAAAAAAAATCGTGGCATCAATATCTCTTGTTGTGGTTGTACTCTCGGGCGCGAGGGTCCGGGGTCCGCCTAGCTAGACCATGATCCAGGATTTGGCAGATCAAGTAACTACAGTTGAGCGACTGCCTAACCTCTGCGACCTGTGACCTTGTTAACAGGGCAACTTGACAAGATTACATCACGATTACACAGACACATTCAGTCGGTTTCCTCACGATATTTTCCCTCACCGTAAGAGCATCTCCAACTAATGTACACAGATCAGAAAAAGTCATTGGTACATGGCGGCACTGGGGTCCGAACCCGGTACCTCTCTTACGAGTCTGACCTGCCATAACCGTCCCTACAATACGGTAATTCAAACCCCCGGCTACAAGCCGGTTCAATTTCACATTACTTAGTTAACCCTCAGTCTAAATGTTCGGTTAATTGCTAACTCGTATTAACTGAAACCAGGTAATCCGCTCATTAGGCCACTAGCTACTTTGTTTCTGAACGATAACGCGAGGTCGATTGCATTGTGCGCCGAATTACTATGTGTTCCGTGAAGTTTCGTTTTGAAACGGAAAACGGTGATGACGGACACTGAAATAGGCTGAATAAAAAGAAATACCGTCACGGGGCCCTAAACTGTGCAATGAGTGTCCGGTTTTTCGGCGGACGACCTTAGACCAGAAGAAGTTGGTTGATTAAGGAACAGAAGAATTGTGAAACCAAATATGAATTAATTCACGAATAGTAGGTATTGAGGACGACAGTTACCGCTTACCATCAGGCGGTCTATCTTATTGTTTGTCAATAAGTAGCAAAAAAAAAGTTTATCTATGTGATATGTTCTGTCAGCGTGTTTAAATCAGTGACGGGCTAAATTCAGTTTCTGTTCATGGAATATTTTCAAACGCTGGGCATGGCATTGTGTTCTGATTGGAATATTCATTCAATATGGCTGCAAAAACTTTACAAACAATACGCGCACGCACAACTAAACCTCTCTCTGTAAAATAATACCAACTTGATTTGAAACAAAGCCGTGTGGCGTCCGGCACAGTTGAATATACAAACACCAATGCGTTCCATTACATTAAGTGTTCACCCGTCATGCATTTAATATATGCTAAGGTGTCCGTCCACCCTGCCTCTGATTTTAGCTACAAGGTGGCCGGCTAATGATTTAGGTAGAGACCCTAGCCCTAGAACCTGCGTAAATCAGAAAACGTGTGGTAGCGTTTTCTATTGGGCACTTTCAAGCTGCAATCCCCCTCTACGGGACTTCTCCACTTATGTGGAAAAGGCTCCAGTCCAGTAGTGGACAGTTATGCGCGGTTGGAAGTCTTCTTCGTGGAGTCAATTTTCGAAAACTCTAGATCTGGCTTGTCCAGTAGTCGGCCACGGCAACGGCATTATCAGTCGCCAGGAACAGTTCCTCCCTAGTGCAGGTAGCAGGACAAAGAGGACAAGAAAGCAGATGCTCCATGGTTTGGGATGGAGCTCCACTGTCGTATGGCTGCTGTGTCTGGTCGATGAAGCCCCACTTAGCCAGAGAGTATTTGCAGCGGCCAAACTGCATCCGTAAACGGTTGCGAAAAATTCTAATATAACGCTTATAAGTTTTTAATTGGTTAGCTCAATAATATATCCACATTTTATCATACGGATGAAAACGCCGATAGTGCAGCTTCACCCCCATACCATTCATTCTTCAGATGACTGTACGAACTATAAGACGAAGTTGCTTAACTCTGCTAAGTACCGTGGACCGTTACTTTGATTTGTGGGGAGACATTGATCACTTACTTTTCTCTGTTAAGTTGTAAGGGAAAGATTGCTCATTTTCTATATATCCACTAATCAGTGTTGTCACAAGTATGGCATGTTTTGTTTGCATGAAAATAACACTTGATTAATAGAGAAAAGTAAATCAAATCAAGTCAAGTAAATCAAAGCCGCGTGGTGACCCGCAGAGTAAAATAGCACCAACCCCTGACACTCGTAGGTGTCGTATAAGGCAACTAATGTTTTCGAGGTAAAGATTTTTTTTTATATTATACAAGACAGGCATTTGACCGCCATCTCACCTGTTAGTAAGTGACGATGGGGCCGAAGATGCAGCATGCCTGTCTAGGAACAGCCTATTCACTCTAGCCTTGAGTGCATCTAGATTATATTGATCAGGAAACACACTCGCAGGCAACGCGTTCCACTCCTTTGCCGTACGCATTATAAAAGTCAAACCAAAGCGGCTCGTGCGGATAGCTAGAAGATCCACAACATAAGAATGAAGTGCTCGCCCGAATCGCGTTTCCCGATGTCTAGAGTTTATATGAGTATAGAGACTGGAAAATGGGCAGCAGCGTTTTCCATTGCTATATTTATAACACTGCGATCTCCAACCCGCCTGCCGAGCGTGGAGATTATGGCAATAACCTCCCCTTTCGTGGAAGAGGCCCTAAGTTCTGCAGTGAACTGATATGGGTTGTGATGATGATGAAGTCAAATCAAAGTAACTCCAGTCCACCGTACATTCATCATCATCTTGGCGTTATATCCCGGTTGCGCCCCCGCGCGGCACGCGAGGGTCCAGGGTCCGCCTTATATTAGTACAGTAGTAATAATGTACAAAAGTAATATTTACTCATAAAGCATTACCCCATTATAAATCACCCGAAACGACATTGAACGGTGTGGATCTACGTAACATGATGTGAATTATCGATCAATTTCCTTTAGCCATGATGGCAGAGCTCTGGGCGCACATTGCCTCGCTCGTACATACAGGCGATCGTACCTACATGTGACCCATTTACGAGGATATTTATGCTCGGTTTGTTTTTCGATTTAACTCGTCAACTGTGTTGTTTTTGTACGGACCGACGGACGTACGGGCTATTCTACTTGGGGCAGGGATGTTGGAAGTGGAAAACATCGATATATCGATACTTTGATTTTGAGTTCGATATATCGAAAAGAGAATATCGATGTGATTTTTTTAAGCATATAATATGCTATATTATAACCTAACCGACATTAGAAGTCGAATAACCTCCCACCAAGTTTACTCTGACTCAAATATTTTATAACTACAGCACCGATTTCAATCAAAAAAAGCTAGGAAAACACCAAATCATCCAAGAGGTATATTAGAGGTTTCCTTAGTGGCGGGCAACGCATTGATAGCAACCCTGGTGTTACTGATGTCCATAGCCGGCGGTGACCACTTTCCATCAGGTGGTCCGCATGCCTGTTTATCTGCCATATTACATAAAATCAAATTTAAAAAATCCAAAGCATCCAAATCAGTCCATCTGTTCGGGAGCTGTGATAAAAAATAAAAATAATTATCATCTTGGCGTTAATATCCCGGTTGTGCTCTCGAGAACGAGGGCCCGGGGTCTGCCTTGACCATGATCCAGGATTTGGCAGGTCAGATAATTACAGTGGAGCGACTGCCATCTGACCTCCATGACCCTGCTACCAGGGGAACCTGACCAGATTGGATCATGGTAACACATCCAGTCGCCTGAAAGTGCAGGTTGCATCACGATGTTTTCTCTCACCGTAAGAGCATCGGTGAGTATTTAACTAATGTACATAACTCAGAAAACAGTCATTGGTACATGACCGGAGCGGGATTTGAACCCGGGACCTCTGGCTTACGAGTCGGATCTGTAACCGCTCGGCCACCGACGCTCCTTACGTTCGGAAGCTGTGATCTCACAGACAAAATATACGTCGAATGCACGTCATAACGTAAACCTATTGTAGCTTGCGATTTTTAGAACTATTTTTGCTTTTAACAGCGGTTTTAGTCCTTGTCTACAGTGGAGTCGTTACCGCAAAAACATCGATGATATATCGATACTTTTCCAGCATACTTAACTGGGGCATTTGTGTACGAGCCACCGTTGAGTGTTGATTTGTTTGTTTAGATCGAACCTCGGGCTCAAATGTTTGCGTTTATGGCAATGGGTTTTTTGATAATCTGCCAACATCGGAGGTGGGCGGCGATAAATAATCGCATTGGACGCTGATTACTCGGTTCTCTGTTTTCATGTTGAAATTAAAATTAATTGTGTTTTACTGGCGAGTTCTAATGTTATGCGTAGTTTATCGCGCACACAATTAACTACCCAATTATATAAATGTTTCTCATTATATTGACAATTAGTCTCTATGTTATTAGACAACAGTATCCTATTATTGTTCGAAGATAAAGGCTACAGTTTAAAATCATTAACACAGTGAATGGTTCCCTTATTACGATGCAGCTCGTCAGTCTATCGTGTATTTAAAGCTAAAAGTCGTCCTAGACAAAAATAGATTGTATTTTTCGCTCATTACTTAATGAGAACAAGGACTCATAACCTCACCTATAATAAAATAAAACCAACCCATGTACGCTTAACTACGCTTACACGACATTTTTCTCTAACCGCAACCTCCTTTGTTTCAGGTACGTTATCCCAGTATTTCAGCATTGCAGCGCTGCCGTTCAGCGCTCCAACTCCCGAGGCATTGCTCCCACGACGGGCTTGTCACCGGGCGTTCAATTTTACGGGCTCTCGGTGCAAAAGTCTCGAGCAATAAGTGCGGCCATCAACGTCGCGTTAGCGGCAACACAATAAAATAGAAAGTCGAATCGGACGAGGAAAAGGAGAGGCCTCGCTACGCTGGTCCTTCGAGCCAGATACGGCGGTCGCTCGGTATCGCGAATCGCAAACGCGATTGCCGGACGTATTGTGGCTTCGTGGGGCGGACACTATGTTGTCTTTTTATGCAGATAACGGAACGCGACTTGGTCCAATTCGATTGGCGGGATTTACTTTCGTAACAAGCGTGAGCGCAACGAAAAAATAAAACGTTCCAGTAAACACAGACGTATCTCAAAAGTGGATAGGATTTACGTTGTAATAAATATTGATGAAACTGTGTGGAAAATGATAGATACACCTACAACAAATATGAAATTGGCGGAATAACCCATTACGGGCTTTAGGATAATGGAAAACGACAAATGTGGGATACATTGGCAATCGATCAACATTGTATTGAATCCCTGTCTTTGGACATATCGAACAAAGAACCAATTTGTCGTAAAAATTGTCTAGTTTTACAATAGACAATTTTACACTCATAAAAGTGCAGAACTTTTTCCTCGCCCGCCGCGCCACAAAAAGCCACTATACGGATTCCTTTGCCGGTTCAAAAGAACAATGCTTTTCTACAACCTATTCTTTTCTACTACACTTTCTTTGAAAACTCTTTTTCTATTACCCGCGCGAAATGTCACTGGTCTTTCATTATGTTTCTGGCTCTGTTTCGGAGGATTCTGTCGGGGTAAATTAACATTTACCGTAAGTAGGCTAACGTCTTTCTAAGTTCACTTGTTGACATTTTTACTATCATCAACTTTGACTGTTACATGACTACTTGCCCCTTTTAATTAATTGTTGTCGGCGTGTTGTGTGAATTCATTTGTTTGAGGATTAATCAAACGGACACCGCTCTACGGTTCAGACCTGTTGACGAGGCTTTCCTTCGGGCATTTAAATTTAATTCCTTTGAATCCAGCATTGGTGGCCGGACGCGCACATTCGGTGTGAGGATCAGCGTTTACATTTAATAACATTTCCCCTTTTAACGTGTTATTGCTTTTCTTTATTTCATTTTGTGTTTGCGTTTTAAATACGGAATTACGCTCGGGAGAAAAATTAACGGCTTCACCGTTTTTTGAGTAAATAATCCTTAATGGGAGTTGAGGTTTATATGTAAGGTCATCGTTTTTACCACCTTCTTTTTTTTCTTTTTGATACTTAGGTATCTATTTCAGTTTCAATATCTATAATTTCATTTCAATAAATGTTCTTTAATACTTATAAGTGACTTGCGTAGTCTAGTCTTAACTATAATTCTTCAAATTAGAAGGTATTTCAAACACAATTTTGTATCGCATTGTATCAGCACTTAACATTAAACACGTCTCGTTACCTAAAACCATTAGTTTCCCTAGGTATTAGTTACGACGATGAGGCCCTCCAGTAACACCTATTATTGTGCATGTCTTACCCTTGTCTCATTTGATCCCTACGAAACGTTATCTGTCTGTCTAATATCATACATTAACCGACTAAAATGTGAATGTTATTAATTTTGACAGGTTCACTTAGATTGTAAGTTTATACAACATATCTAGGATTAAATTTCTACAGCCGTCAGACCGTACGGGGTTTCCAGCGTTAATATGTAGAACCCTAATAACTTTGTTGTTATGGTGGTGGGCTTAATAACTACACGGGTGAAGAATATAGTTAACCATTTTGTAGTTCGTACTATAGATATTAGCTCCGTATTTAAAACTGAAACTATCTTATATCCAAAATAATTTAATATTTAATAACGGAATCCAAAATAATAGTTTCGAGTAATTTCTGATGGGGGTGGAGTCTTGGGGTGGAAACGACATATACTTAAAAACGAGTAACTATAGTGATAATAATTACACTTAGAGTTAAATTATAAATCCACGTAACCGTACTATATCAAGAACTGCCACATCCTTAACTTTCCTGATCCATACATGTGATATAATGTCATAATTGCGACAGTACCTATAAAAAACCTGCCTTTCGGATCTTAGAATTCCGAAATTACACTTATCGTATCGATGCCTAAGACACAGGTAAATTGTTTACTTAGTTCAGGCATCTAGTTAATGAGATATATAGCATATATCTAGTTAATTTACGTAGCTTAAATATCTTTGGTTGTAAATAACTGGAAATTCTTCTGTACAAATTTTATCATAGGTAGGTACTTTCAAATTTAACGTACTGTACGGTGTAATCTTATACTTAAGTTTCTTGAATACATGATTAATAATAACTTAAACACTGTGGTTATGTCTACTAAAGATATTCACATAGAATATTTATGAGCATTAAATTTCTTATAAATATAGGCTTTTGGTGCGCGGAATTTCCCAACTTTGCGACGCACCCAAGGCCTCGGATGGCATGACAACAGATAGTGGCTTAGTTTAGAACGGCATTCCGGTTTAGCATTACGATATCCACGTGTTTATTCTAGAATTTAGAGTATTCTAGAGAAACAGGTGACCGGTTACGTAAGGAGATTCCGCGACGCCTGTCGTAGACTTGTCCAGTTTGGTCCTTGAATGTTGCGTAACTAAAGAACTCGGGCTATCAAGAGCGGCGCCAAGCCAGTCTTTTATGTTCCGTGTACATCAGAATTTGCTTCTCCGTGTTTTGCGTAAAATATCTCAGTATACGTGACGTAGACAAAAGTGACGACTGATTAAAATGAGTTAAAATGTTGGAGGTTGTAAACCAAAGGCGACGAACATTTTCAGTATGCTGCTGCACATTTATTTTTGAATTAAAATTGTGTTGCTATTGGTTTTGTTGTGAGTCAAACGTAACATGACTTCATTCACCACAATTGGTTCGCTAATGCAATTTCTAAATAATATGAACTGCATTCAACAGTATATGTCATCACCGCCCTACATTTATGTCCCTACAGGCCTACAGGCGTTGCGGTGTCCGGCTTAATATAATATAGCACCAACCTCTTTTGTTCACGTGTGTCGAACAAGATGACTTATCGAGCAAGATTATCTTAGAGACAAGACAGACCAGCTAGGACCTCCCTAGACTAGATTTATACACACAAGTCTTTCCGAAAGAGAATTAGGTCCTAAGGGAACGTCCATTAAATACGAGAGGTGTTTTATTTTTGCAAAAATTTGGATCTCCCCTCCCCTTTGGTGAGATGTGGTGGGCCCCCCTTCCCCTCACATGAGATTTACACTATAATTTTTCAAATAATTAAAATAATTAAATATTTTTGTGTATTTTGCTTTATGTCACTTTCAATTAACTATAAATATTATTTATTTAATACTTTATGCACAAAATAGTACAAAGGTGGACTTAAAGCTTTGTAGCTTTATCTACAAGTCTACCCCGAAAACTGATAATAAAAATTGTGAATCATAATGTAGTTCATAAACTACATCTTTTAAATGTAGATTTTCTTTGACCTTTAAATAAGATTTGGTGAGATTTTGCTGATAATGCCCACTTAAACCCAAAATCGACGCATCTCGTCACAACTGCTACTCGTCCAGCGTCAAGACGCTAGGTTACATCAAGTTTACATAATATGACGGACGAATTTTGGCTTCGGCGGTTAAAACATCCAAGCACAGACCTCTGAGCGAGCCGTTTTTTGCTTTGTGCCTCGAGCTAGTGCGATTCAAAGCAAGGCTATTTATTTACCAGCCGCCAATTGAAGTCCGCAAACTGGCAGACAGTCGCCGTTATTAGCATGCATATATTTGCACAGTCGCTTTGTCTTAATTATCGTGTTGACGGCCGACTCGAAATCGAGAGTCCGGCACTCACTTTCACCCGGGGCCTTGGCGCTATCTTTTTATTCGTCTCGTCTTTCGGCTGCGCGGTTTTGCAGATTAGCTTGTCTGCCGAGTGCCGTTCCTTTTCTCTGTTTTTGTACGTCCTCCCACATTTCTCTTTGCATTTTGTTCGCCTTTTTGGCGGCTTCTGGTGCACGGTTTTATCTGATCGCGGGTGCCGGCTCACATTTGACCCGGTCTCAGGCTAAAGGCTGTATTGTTGTTGTTGTAGGGTGTATAGTTGTTTACTTTGTTGTAATTACTCACTTTTTAAGTTGACAGTGGCTTTGCCTGCTGGCTGATCTAATAAGGATCTTAGGGCAGGCAGCCATGCTCCGTCATCGGCTACTTAACACCAGTGAGATAGCGGTCAAATGCCTGGCAAGTCTAAAAAAGATGCGATCTTCATAATAGTTTAAATAAGTATGTATGAATTGAGTCTGGATGTTTGTAGATATTTATTTACAATCTATTTATATAATTGACATATTTATTATAATTATATTAGCCTGTATCATACCATTGCTTCGCAAAGTGTATGTCAAGTATTTAGCATAAGACTTCCTTACCAGGCTTGATGGTGCTAATGAGAATTGACCAAAGATAACTTATTATTTGCCTTTTCCGCATTAAACCTATTGTTGTGTATTAATTCTGTCTCCATTGATTTATGTGACGTGTCTGTTACATAATCTATTAATTCATACTGGATATAACCCGATATGATTGTAAATATTAACGAAGAGTATTAACGAAGAGAACTATGAAAGCCGGAACACTTCCTCGATCTATTTTCTGCAGACGGCTGTCACATATTTCCTGTTCGGTGTTTGAAACTCTCTAAAAGGCAACATGGCGCTGGGAGTAGCAAGACGGGTAATAGGACTTTAGAACCGGATTTGGACGATATATATACAGCGGTAGGGCTCTGTCAAGACTGGACGTCTGGATGCGTACCACCGCCTCATATATTTCTTCCGCTAAGCAACAATGCGCGTGTTGTAGTGTACCGGTTTGAAGTATAAGGTAGCCAGTGTAATCACTGACGTGAGGTACTAGGTCAATCCTCATTCCTCACAGTGATGACACGAATGTGGTTCTGCGTTCTGGTTGTTACATGAAACCTTAGTGCATGAATAATAGAAGTTACGAACGGCAGTTACCACGTTCCATCAGGTAGGATCTCACATTCGTTGAATACTAACTGATACTCTTACGGTGAAGGAAAACATCGTCATGTAACTTGCACATACTGAATACATACTGAATGTGTAGTCACGATCACGAGGTTCTCCTTGTAGGAGCTGTCGCTCCACCTTAATTATCTGATCTGCCAAATCTTGGATCAAGGCGGACCCCGGGCCTTTGTGCGCGAGAGCATAACCGGGACGATTAACGCCAAGATAATTATTATTTTTAATATCAAGTTGGGTATAAAAAAGATGGTAGATAACAAATATCGCAATTGATCTCTTATTTTCCATCCCAGCCCGCCTGGCTTTTCAAGCCTTCATCAATACTTTAGAGCAAGGCTCCGATTCTATGAATAAAATTGCGCGAAGATGAAATGGCAATTGGATAAAAATGGAATAACTTTAGCTGCGCTTCGGCCCGTGTAGTACAGTTATGAAATTGGTTAACAGAGACTCGGGTTCAGTTCCCGCCCGAAGCAGAAATGAAAGTGATCATTTTATATTTCTGCTGCAGGTTTTAATGTTTGTATGTTTGTCTTTTGAGAATCATGATTGATACTGGAAATTATAGTGGGACTTTGAGTGCGTGATACTTTCATTATTATGCGATGGAATGAGCGAAATAGGGGGACCTCATAGAATGAGTTCGTATTCGAGTAATGTGAAACACTTGTTAGCAAAACTGTACAAACTTTTAAGAGTACGTTGAACCGAAAAAATCAATAATTAATCGATTTTCCGGATTAGCGATTAAAAGGTCGATTTCCACGTAATAATGATGATTTCGCGTGTTTCCAATAACCGGCCGTTCTTAATAATGTTGCCGCGTGTCAAATTCCTCTGTGGTTAACATACCTTTGCTAATGTCAGTTTTTAATTCAGTACATACGCCGAGGTTGTGACCTAAGCGTCTCTTTGGTTCGGTTTCGTTACAAGGAGATTTTTCGCGAAGGAGTTACTAGGACGCCCATTTGGCGCTTGTGACCTTGTGTACCTAAACTGGACATCCCCGGAAATGCTGGAACACACCCGTCGTTGGTCTGCGAGTACGTTGGACTTAGCCGGAAGGTAGGTGGGCTCCTGACCCCTCCCCTATCTATCACCCAGGGGACGCTCAACTCTGCGAGGGACAGACAAGACAAGGTAGAGGCTTTTGATGTGATGATGATTAAGAATAAGGTTAATATTTGATTGCTTTGGTATTTTATACGGTTACTTCAAGACTTTTATAAATTCTTACTTGTCACCTCACCACTGCTCCTAATGGAGGCAAATGGGATGATAATCCCATACGTTTCATCTCACCGTCACCCAATGACGACTAACTTAAAACACACGCTTACGCTGTGTATTCATACTCTCCAACGATATTATTTACGATCCTAGTAGCTACACAAAAATCTAAATAAATAAGTTCTTTTTTTATTTGTGCGACGCTCACTTCGCTTTGTATTTGGTCAGTTGGTTAACTTCAAATTCATGGAAAAATATGCTTTATTTATTAAAAGAGTCGACTTGCAATGAACTTGGTGGAAATCATTGCGCTCGTGTAATAAATTAGCTATCATAACAAGACGTGACCACATTTTCCTTGAGTTAACTAATTAGTTGGAATTGAAGTTGTGCTTAATAATAATAGACATAATAATAATAAAATTGCACGATCCGTCAGTCAGTTCATTACTTGAAGGCCTTGTGTTGTGAGGGTTTTTGCTATGTACAGTTGTTCGCATCAAGTGTGCGCACTTGTACCTTTGTGACCCCATTATGTATTGGAACAAGGGAATTACAAACAGACAAACAGACAAGCGATCCACCTGATGAAAATTGGTCACCGCCGTCTATGGACATTAGCAACACCAGGTGCGCTTCCAATGCATTGCCCGCCACTAAGGAGACCTCTAATATATCTCTTGAACGATCCCATGTCATTGTCCAAAGGAAACGCTCTGGCTGGGAGCCCATTCCACATCCGAATCGTAGAAGAAACGTTCTTTCGAATCTTTGGCGTGGACATCACTAGATGGTCCAAGTAATACGTAATCGAACGCTTCTTGCAACCGTATCAACCAGCAAAGGCCTGTATCACCGTCACTTGCGCATTCAGATCCGGTTGCGGCCACGGTCGTGCATCAAACGGTTGTACGTGGCGAATGAATTATACTAATTGCTCGGTATTGCTGTCTGTGGCCGGGTCACGCGCCGTATTATATGCAAGCACGGTGGGCGACTCTATATCTCCGTTACGGTAGGGATCGTACGCCATCGAAGGACGTGCTATGCCTACACCTTTACTGCTGGTGTCTTAGTGTCTTTATGGTGTTTGAATTTCTTCTCATACCTTTAGTATTTTACGAATATCATTAGAGCACCTAAGTGGTTCAGTTGGTTAACTTCCCGGCAGACGGCATATCTGCGTGGCACAGTCCCGGGTTCGATTCCCGGCCGAGCAGAAATTGAAATGATTAATTTTAATTTCTGCTACGGGTCTGTAGTATGTATAAGTATGGATTGAAAAAATAAAAGTATAAAAGCAGTAATCAGTTATCTAACACCCGTAACAGAAGCTTGCTTACTTTGACGCTGTGTGAATTTATCCAACACATTTTTTTAAATTAATTATTCATACGTTTTCGACCAATCGGTTTTTTGTTCAATGACAAAGCATTTTCGATTATGTAGTCTGATTACATTAATGTTATGGGCGATAGTTACCGCGTGCCTTCGGGTGGTCTGTCTGGTCTATTGTCGCTTGAATTGAATAGAATAAATGTTTAAATCTTGAATTTCAAGAGACGTTGTGAAATCTAATTCGTTCGCTATAACGTCGTCGCAATCCCGAAATTGTCTTGAATATTATTTCGCTTCTACACAAAGCCGAATTGTTGGACGACTCTCGGAGGGATATGGGTTACCCTAAGTTTGAAACTTATTACAACTTATTGCCGCACACACTGGCATACAACACGACCGAATCGGAAATATATTTAGTCGCGAGAGGGTCACTCCGGCGGAGGCCAGAGACAATGCCTCGGCCGGGAATATATCAGCATTAAATATGTAATATTCCTCGTCCTCATACATATCACATTTCGCGAGGAAACATAAAACAAAACCGGTGTTCTATTATCCCTTTCCCTCCGTCACTGTTCAAATGTCGAATAAATAGATCCATTTAGATACGCGTTACCCTAAGGGCTATTCGTTATTGGGCGTGGGATATTCGTCCTTCAAAACCGGGTTAGCACACAATAGTGTCAGGTAGCAGACACCTTGTTAGGAGGTCGTCCCTTCGGATGTAGCCCCATTCTGCCCCGCCTTGTTTTAAACGCGCGCCGAAATTACGGAAGCGTACGTCAGATATCCTCCCAACTGTATCTCGGGCGCGCTCCGGTGAAGTTTTGCAATCCGCGCAAGATTTCTCTCTCGTGTGATTGCCAAAGTCGAGTCTATCGGCAAAAGAACCGACGTTTATTGGGTCCATTTATCAGCTTCGTAGGTGGAATATTAGCTTATTACTCTTGTCGAGGAGGCACAAAAACTAGGGCGGGCGTTTTTTGCAATCCCCAGGCAAGCGAGACGTGTAATTACTGCGGCGGAGCAGACGAGCAGCGCGGTCGCGATGCTTGGCTTCTTTTTTGCAAAACGGATTACGCCTAACAAGGTCGCCGGGCAGATGAGATGAAACTTCTTGCGTGTGTCCCGGAGTCGACGCGGGTGTCCGAGTGACTCCGGTCTATAACTCAGGCTGGCGGCTCGCGCCAATCCGTCAACGTCAATTTGACCACGGCGATCTCCCACTGAATGGGACCGCCGGCAAAGAAATGGACGCCATTTCTCTTGTTGAAATGCAATTAGATGTGGGACATTTCTCTTTGGAGCGTTGAGCAAGCGGCGAGCGGCCGCGGGCCTTCACATAGCTGGCTATAGTTTGCGCAAATGCCATTTTAAATGCCTACTAATTGTATATCACTTCGAGCGGCATCTAACCCTGACGGCTACCGCTGGTATTAATGACAGTGACAATATACAAAAACATACATTGAAACATAATATCTGGTAAGTGCTAGATTTTTATAGAGATTAACGACCTTGTGCCTTTTGTCTTTGAATTTGCAGTTTTTATACGGGAAGTGCTATGAATGTCAGTTAGTTTGAACCGTATCATAATGGCCGTCGATGTTGACGCAATGTTTCTCGTTGTCAAAAAATAAAAATATAGTTACAAATATACTTTCCTACCAAAAAACACACACCGTTCGTGTCCTTGAATACAGGCAGTCAGAGAGCACAATCCGCCGCCGAAGGACGTTGGAAAGTGAAAACGATCGGCATGCCCATTCGAATATCATGCCAAGTGAACGTGATCGCACTTGCGAAGTTATGGTCGCGCGGGCGATATTTCCGAATGTTTGCCCTCGTTTTTGAAGACGCATGTCTCTTTTGGTCTCAGTTTTTTGGAGAGACGTGCCGGTGTGTCTTCATCGTGCATTCTCTTCTTGGTCTTAGAATTGGCTCTTCGAGCCATTACTTCTACTTCATACCTACATACATACACGCTCACGTCAGTCTACAGAGTTAGGCAGAGACTATCGATAACCACAAACTATGACCCTGACACCTCTTTTATCTTTTCATCGATACATTTTATCCTACAATTTACGCCACGCATTTGAACCTGTTTCAGTTCAGCTCCATCGTCGTTATTTTAGCTGAAAGTCCTGCAGAGGATTATGGTCATCTATTCTGCATATAAAAATATAAATGGATGAATATAATGTCAGTATGAAAAGCGCAATTACGATTGTAATCTTCGAAATCGTGTCTGCCCATTTCGAACTGACTACCAAACACTGTCCTTGTCTTGGCTGTTTGTGCATCCATTACCGAGCCAATGAATACTTTCCACAGAGTATCCCTCGCATCAGTGACGTAGGAATTAACGAGTGAAATTGAACTCGCACCAATTCCATATTGGCTTTTGAATAATTCAGTCGAGCCGTGCCAAGGGAATGTTTAATGCAATGCCGTATTATTTAGTCGGTTCGGTTGATTAATTATGACGACCTGAGTGGTTCAGTTGGTTAACATGCCGGTCTGCTGTACAGGTCTCGGGTTCGATTCGCGGCCGAGCAGAAATTGAAGAAGAAATTAATTTTTATTTCTGTTACTGGTCTGGGTGTTGTATGTATAATAAGTATGTACTTTAAAAAAATATGGTCATCTTGGCGTTTATGTCTCGGTTGTGCTCTCGCTCACGAGGACCTGGGGTTCGCCTTGACCATGATCCACGATTTGGCAGATCAGGTAGATTGGAGCGACTGCCATCTGACCATGCTACCAGGGGAACCTGAATAGATTAGATCATAGTTTCATCACGATGTTTTCCCTCACCGTTAGAGCATAGGTTAGCATTTAACTAGTACATAACTCAAAAAAGAGTCATTGGTACATGGCCGTAGTGGGATTCGAAACCGGTACCTCTCGCTTACAAGGCAGATACCTTAACCACTTATCCACCGACACTTCTTGTTTCCTCTACACTGA
The DNA here is from genome assembly GCA_907269095.1 of Blastobasis adustella. Lineage (NCBI taxonomy): Eukaryota > Metazoa > Arthropoda > Insecta > Lepidoptera > Blastobasidae > Blastobasis > Blastobasis adustella. The sequence continues at coordinate 16,875,969 of OU026128.1, read as the reverse complement.
CATGCAAATATTACTCAATTTTGGTTTCGTCGACAGGTGAAAGTAGGTACCTAGAGACTATTATTTCACTCGATGTGAGTTTGTTTTCACTGCGTGTTTACGTTTTGCGAATGTAGTGGCATTTAATCGGAGCTCGGAACGCCATTACGTAATTTGAGGCATAAATTAACGATGGCATTGTTTGAGCCAAATAACAGGTTCTTTTTTTATTTAAAATACGGATGGAACTTCTATCCTTCACATTAGTTTTTGTGCCCTCACAAAAGTTAATAAAATGAGTACAAATGCGAAATGTAAATTTTTCCCGTTAGGTACCTAATATTTTAAAGTTTGATATCTGCCCGACCACCACGCGAAAAGAACGCATTTGAGTTTGAGTTGAACGAGTTTGAATTCTGGAATTTACTGGTGGAATGAAATTGCGAGTTAAATCCTTGAGGTTTTCAATTTGAAAGATTAAAAACAACAAGATTTAACTCATAATGTTTTAAACTTTTATCTCCTTGTAAATAGATGGCTTTGTATTTGATAACAGCAGGAAATATCACTTACGTCGCGTCGTATATTAAAAAATGAAGGAGGAGAAGTGCTTGTCCTCCGTTAGGAACTCGACTTGGCTGGAGGTAGAGAACATTCACTCGTTCCGTCAATGATTTTATCTAAGTTCGGAAAAGCTCTCGAATGCGCGAATGCTCTTACTCCATGTTCGTCTAGTGTAAATACACTCTCCCGAATAGGTGTTCGTGTCGCGATGGCTCGTAATAAATCCCACCGAATTAGTGGCGCAATGCCGGAACATTGTTACCGAGTCCCAAATCTAGTCGCGGATCCAGCCAGCTTAATAGCTGCGATAGCTAAATTCCTAACTTTAATTATTACACACGAGGCGATGTGTTTACTAAATTGCAATGTATGTGTACGGTAGACCGTAGTGTAGTTTGTCATCGTAGTTTCGGAGGCTAAGAATGGGCGCGCGTATCCGCACGATCCGCTTTTGTTCGACCTTTATAAGACGTAAGGCTAAGGAATGGAACACGTTGCCTGCGAGTGTGTTCACTGATCAATATAATCTGGACTCCTTTAAGGCTGGAGTGAATAGGCTGTTCCAAGACGGGCATGCTCCATCTTCGGCCGCATCGTTACTTACCAACAGGTGAGATGGGGGTCGAATGCCTGAATAGTCTAATATAAAAAGGGTGCGCCGGCAAATATATCACCATTGTAATCGTACCTAGTACCTACACTGCTAGAAAGATTTAAAGCAAAGCAGTGGCTTCTGGCACCATAATGGCTGCCAGCGACAAGTGATTGTCTTGGTGCAATAGCTACATAAAGGAGGCAGATATCGGGATGTGTCTACTCTGCTGCTGCGTTAGGTCAGTACAGGAATGGAACACGTTGCCTACGAGTGTGTTCCCTGATGAATGTAATCTGGACGCCTTTAAGGCTAGAGAGAAGGCTGTTTCTAAACAGGCGTGCTCCACCGTCGGATCGTTATGCTATCCATCACAAAGTTATCTACGTATAGGTCTATCTACGAGTATATCGGTGATAGTAAACTGTTGGTGAACCAAAATAAATAATAGACATTCAGGAAGCAGATTTTCCAATCGTTAATCCGTCCTTCCGCCGCAATAATTGCGAAAACCTGCAGCGCTCCATTAAAAACGGACACCGCACCGACGAACATTTGTACTTACAATGTCTGTTTTCTCAGAGCGCACCTACATTACTTCGCGTTCGTAGCGGCAGAGCACCGCGTCTCTGGCGATAAATCCATCTGAATTAGTCCCGCACAATGCGAGGACATTACTGCAAGTCCTTGTGCTAAATCAAGCGCTCGCCCCGCTGCATACTAATATAATGGCCTAGCCGCCCCGTCTAACGGCGCTCGCTATTTGAGCGCTTTTTTGCTTTTTACTCTTAAAGTAAAGACGCTTGGGGTATGTTTCGGTGGAGTTATGCGAGTATTTGTATTCTTTACACATATTAGCTTCGGAAGTGAATACTTATTTGTCTGTATTTTCTGCCGCAAGCATCAGCAAAATTGGGCAATCATGGCGGCGCTGTTGTTTCTGAATATGATAAGGTATCCAGCCATAGCCATTGTACTTACGTGTGTTTAAAAGGAATAAGTGGATTTTAGTTTACTTTACTTAAAAAGGTTGGGAGCATTGATGGCCTAGTAGTAAAAGTGGACTCGCAAGTGACAGGTATCGGGTTCGAATTCCACTGCCGCCATGTACCAATGACTCTATTCAAAGTTATGCACATTAGTTGAACACTAACCGATGCTCTTACGGTGAGGGAAATCGTGATGGAACCTGGACATTCGGGCGGCTGAATGTGATCCAGTTTGGTCAGGTTCCCCTGGTAGCAGGGCCACGGAGGTCAGTTGGCAGTCAGGCAGGATTGGGTTGTGAGCGAGTGTGATATATGGATAAATTTTTTTTTATAAAGATTCTAAATACTTATTTATTAAGTAGTGGTTAGATGTTAAAGGCAAGGCTACCATCGAGTAGTTCAATCTGCGTCATAGACATGGCGGATGCATTAACCTCTAGTGCAACAATGCATTCTTCATTACTTAATTGGACAAGAAACTCCCATCCACGACCTCTTCAAACGAAATGTCAGTACAGTAATATGATTCTGCTAAGAAATAGCACTCATTGTGAAAGTAACTTTTCACTACCGCTTGTTAAAGTGTTTATTACCGGAGGTTTGTATTTTATGGATAATATCCTCGCCACTACTTGACTGGGGTCAATGAGGTTGCTATTTGTGCTTCCTTGTAACGAATCGAGAATTGAGCTGAGTTGAGTGTTTAAGAATTCTTACGATTTGGCTCTTCGTTACATTCACCAGTCCATGCTGTAAGATGGTACGTTTTTCATACAAGTTTTATGTTACCTTATTTTTAATGTATGTTTGTGCAATTGACCCTTAGTAAAAGTAATCAATTAAGCGTGATATAAATTTCTACTTATTAATAATAATACAAAGCAATGAAAAAGAAAATAAAATCACAAAACAACGCTACCTGGCGGCGAATTGTGTTTTTTTGTTTGTTAAGTTAATGCTTTATTAAGCTACAGACCGGCGTTCCTCCGAAACACTACCCCACGTGACCACATTTTCTTGTTTAGACGACTTTACTTTTCCGCCGCTACTCAAAAACGTAAACGAGTTGCCCACGGATAAGATAGCCTGTGTAATGATAATTACAATCATAAGCATTAGTAACTGTACCAGTTTACAATGTACAATTTTTTCTTTCAAATTTGGCGACTACACTCGCAATATAAGTGGCCCGAAAGCCCACAAACTTGGCTCCCTCGCACCTAATAAACCGGCCATATTTTCGCTCCTTAACACCGGAGAGATGTGGCACAGTTCCACACGTAAAAACATACACCGCTGGGACCGCGTTAACTCAGAGTAACAATTTGAAATCAACAATGTAAGGGGGGCATAAAGAGTCGGTACGCGGGGAAATGGTGGTGCATGCAAAAATTATAGGAGCGGCGAACGTTAAAACGCAGTCGCTGGAGGGATCTCGCTGACATTGTATTGGAGCAAACAAGACTGTTATACAATAATCACGGGGTTTGTGTTGGATCTGTGCGTTGGTAATCTAAACTAAAAGGTGGACTTAGGTAAAGCCATGCCAAGCCATTTTGAGCCATGACAGATCATGCCACGATCGTGCATAGAACGAACTGTTGCTTTTTTATTTTGAAACGGTTCTCAGCAATAGATAGAGTGATTCAAGCGGAAGGTTTATAAGCAAGAAAAAGGGTAGGTAGGGGTAAAGTAGGTGTAGGGTAGATGTAGGGTAGGGGTAGGTGTAAGACGCCACGCGAACGAAGTCGCTTGGTCCACTAGTTAGACATAAATAAGAAACCGGTGTTGTACATATAATAAACCTATGTATGAACCGTGAAACGTTTAATCTCCGTAGATTTGCACATAAAGCGTCTACATATAGGTTGTGACTAAACAAGGTGTAGCCACACGAGGCAATGTACGCTAATCAACGCACGTGTGTAAACATGCGTTGATGCAAGGGCAGAAATACATCGCTGCGTTGGAATACATAGTGTATGCTAGTAACTCAGCTAAACCCTTCCGGCCTCTGTTTGTTTGCTTATCTTCGAAACTAATCGCTGAACTAGGTATGTGGTGGGAATTGGATTTCAAAAAACTAAACCTACCTTTCCTACTTTTCTATTGCAGTCGCATTTGGCGTACTTTTTTTATAACAGAGGGTGGTAAGCTGGCAGTGATCCGTCACCTGATGGAAAGTGATCACCGCCGCCCATAGGGCCTATGGGCCTACGGTTGTACGGTGGTGAATTTCTGCTACTGGTATTAGTTCAAGTCCTCAGAGCACTCCTAAAAAGTCAGGTACATGTAAGTACTAAATGCACGAGACATCACGAGCGGGAAACTTTCTACCCTACTCCATAAAGTACCTTGGATTCTGTTACTTACATTAATATTTTAATAAGTCTCATTGTGTTTATTTGACTATAAGGTAGACCTATCCAAAATAAAATATCTTCGACTTCATGACTCTCAAACTAAGTTCTAAAATATGATTTACTGCCTGACTCTACACCTATTCAATATGAAACGAATACATACAGGTAAGTAATACCATAACGTCATCTGCACCGGCATCGGAATCCACAATACTTTTAATAAAATTTGTACAAACAGCAAAAAAACAAATGCGCCGCGTCACCGCCGAAGCGCATTGTGCAGGGCAGTGCACGTTACAAAAAATATATTGTAACAAATTCCTTTTTGTGCGCCACGTCAATTTTTGTACGCCACTGCAATTCGAACTATAGATTGCAGATGAATATGATATACGGACGGACGGTGTGCTTGCGTTTTTATTTGCAGCGGATTTTTGCATTTTGCAGCCGGATTACGCCGTCGCGTGTGACGCCCGACGTCATTTGGTTAATCGAATTTTTCGTTTATTTATTTATTCGTATTCGGATATGTACACCTCCCCCCCCCCCCCAACCCTCGCCTGGTCGTGTCGTTCCGAAACTAATTTTCCGCCCCGCGATCATTGTCCGGGGATTTCCCGCGGGTATCAACTATTTTCTTGTGGAGCTCAGCAGGAGTGTGCATGTTAATCTTTAGCCTTTGTCTGTTAACGGATCGACTTGGTATATGCCTATAGTCTGTGATGCCAATAGGTACACCAAGGAGAACATAGGCGGCTATTCTCCTGAGTTAATGTGGCGGCTGCCATTTAGCCATTACTCATTCCACGTTGAACAAAATTGACAAGGTCATTTGTAATACATAATCCCCACCCTCAGATAGGTGTTATACTAATATTATCTCCTAATCTTATACCTCCTACCGTGGTGTTATTAAAAAATATCTAAAATATTATTCTCACTCATTTCCACCGCCGCAATTCTGATTCTATCCCCCGTACTAATAAACGTAGCGAAACTTTACACCTAGGATTAGCGATATAAACTTCTATGGCTATTCCTAGCTGTCAAGTTATGCCATGTCTGAGAGTTTGAGATTAAGCTAATATTGTCTTAAACGACTCTCTGTCTGTCTCTCCCTTACCGTATTCATACAACCACTGCGCAAAATTTAAACTTGATAGCTTAATATATAAGTCAGTCGGTCAGCTTCCTGCATACTGTAGACGGAGATTGGTCACGACTCACGACTTTACTACGGCAGTGCGATACGAGCCTTACAAATTAATAACCTGCACGAAGATTACACCGGCCACGGTCGTTACTCATTCGACGCTCGCCGCGTACGGCAAACACCGCCACATAGTAATTACAAACACGTAATGTAAGCAAATATAGGACGCGGCATCGAGCCATGACACTGGCTAATTATAGATTAGAGCCGGACTACGTATCATTTATTCCGTACAACGACGCTAATAATGGGCCATTTGTCAACCGAAGGGGATTAAGTTCGGGCTATGTTAACAAATTAATGATATGGCCCAGATATGTGTTGCGTTTTATTTGTAATGCCTCGTGGATGGGGCACGTGCTTGTTGGAGAAATTGCTGTGTTATCAATTAATACTTAATTAATAATAACTTATTTGCCAAAATTACAACCTATATAGACTAGAGACAAAACTACCTATATGTGAAACAAAATGCCAGATAAAAACGCGGTGCGGTAAGGTTCCATACCTTACTGCTGGTCGCTTGCTGCCGTAAATCTATAGGTAAAACCACCCTTGTCCTATCTCGCAACTGGAAGAAACTTTTGACAAGCCACCACAGTACCGATGTCCGATGGGGTGGAAAGGTTTTAGAGTGACAACCGCATACCGGCAATCAGTAAACTAAAATCAGCAGTTAACTTTGTCGATTGTTAAGCAACTTTATCTGTCGGTTAGATTATTATGATAATATTACATATATAAAAGTGTAGTGAATAACCACGAAAGTTCTAAAACCTATAGAGGCAGGCATTTGACCACCATCAGATCACTCATCATCATTATTTTACCATTGCGGCTGAAAGAATGATGACGATCTCTCGGCCTGACCGGTGCGCCGACAGCGTCCGTGCCTTCGCACCTCCCTCCCTTGGTAAAGTGGGCAATTAAACCCAGCAGGACCGTAATACTCGTAATTGGTATTTCGACGTTAAATAACAACACGACGACCGAGCTCAGTCTAATCGCAAAAATTAGGGCCCGCATCCACCATCCCTGCGCGCGGACCGTTAAGTTAAATTTAACAAATTGGCTTTTAACAAACAGTGCTCCGCGCAGTTTAAAATACGGTCCTGGGAGCCAGCGCGCCGGCGGGCTAATTTATAATAAAGCAGTAAATTTAGCAATGAATTCAACGTTGAAATTTGCGAGCGGGACGGTCCGCGGGTTGGGGCTCACCTGGCGCGGGCCGCTAGCGCAGCGGCAGTGGAAGGCTAGCGTGGCGCTTATGTAAGGGACTGTAGTGTGCTTCTGAAAAGTATGACAGTTCATAATTGGACTTGAGCCGAAAAATGGCGGCCTGGTATATCGTGAAGTTTTCAATTCAAAATCACAAGTCCACTAGACAATCGAGGCGGTTAGTGCAAAACGGGACAATATTCCATAGCATGGAGACTTCATCATCATCTCAGCCGAAAGACGCACCCTACGGGGGTATGGGTCTTCCCTAATTATCTCCGCAAAGGCTGGTCCTGTAACGCAACATCCAGCTGTTTCTTGCGACCTTCAGCAGGTCGTGATTCCTTAAAACCTTGCGGGAGGGGCCTGCCCACGCTGTGTCTACCGGTACATAGTCAACTTTTACGATTATATTGTCATCTCATAACGAATACTGCGACACGTAAACTACCTTGCCCTCCGTCCGTCTGGCCCCGTGTTTAGTGGATAGAATCCGCATTCCATAAAGGAATTTCGGGCGGCTCCTTGACTCGCGCTCTGGTGCTGCATTTACACCGATTTAGTGATTCCCTTCCGCTCCGAGCGGATCGAATTTATGCAGAGCAGATTAATAAATGGAATGTTTTCGCTCCGTAATATATTCGGGGGCGCTAGGGGCGCTAGGGGGCGCGACTCCTCAAACTCTTCCGTGTCTTAGCGGCCATTACTGCTGCAAATCGCTCGCCAAGATTGATAACCGCGTCGAAAGGAAATTGTTTGTACACGAAAAAAAACCAGCAGCGAGCGGTTATCCCTCATAGATTCCCATCGGCGCGGAAACGGCGCGAAAGTATCGCGCACCAAATTGCCTCCGAAACTCTGTCTAGGTTACGGGAAAAGGGAAAATAAGGCGACATCGGGCCGGCGGTCATTACGTTAATGCGAGAGTAAACTTGATTGATGATACGCGGCTACAGCTGACCTCACCGGCGGGGGCGCTACTTTGTACTGGCGCCCCCTGAGCCTGTGCTCCACGTGTAGTTCCCGGCGCCCCCGCGTTAGTCCGCTTAATTTCACCGTGTCCCACTACGTTGCGACTGATTCATCCCGGCTAAATGATTTATTATCTGCTTACTTTGCCGTGTCTAGCGGAACTGTGTGCGTAGTTGGGGCGTTTATTAGGCGGAGCACTTGCCACTGTTTGTTTGGCGTTCTCTCTTCGTAATGGACCGGGGTTCGTCGGTTGTTGGTGTCACGAGAGATTTTGTTGTTGACTTTTTCGTTGTAATCTTGGTAATGGGAGTTGGGTAATCCACCATGAATGAACTGGTTGAATGATAACCGTTTATCGCATACAGGTGTATCGCCCAAATGGTATTGTCAAATTAGAATCTAAAGGTTCATATTTTACAATAGTTTGTGCGCGTTTGGTCCAATTCGCGATTGGTCCAAAATTGCTTTTCGCAGTTTATCCCAAAATTCAAGCCCGCGGAAAAATGCCATAAATCTAAAAATTTGGACGAATCCCGAATAGGATCTATCGAATTGAACGAACCGCGAATTTTTTTATACTACTAATATGGCAAACAAGCTTACGGCCTGCCTGATTGTAAGCAGTCGCCGCAGCCTATGGACGTTTGTAATACCAGCGGCATCACCCACTCGTTGCCGACATCGTAAAAACCTTTCAACTAGAATTAATTAGATTGAATTAGACAAATCGCGCACAAACAATTACAATAAGGCCCATTGGTACACGCTGAATATAATGTTGAAATTAATTATTGAACGTATTCCTATTAATCGGAAATACATAGTAGCATTTATATTCTGGTCTCCATAATAGTTAAATCCCATTTAACTCACTTAGTTATCAAACAAACCACAATGCGTTTTTGCGGCTTCGTTGTGGCGCTAATCAAGTACCTATGTACTTTTGCTCATTGTTTGACCTTGGTTAACCTCAAGTGAATCATTGAATCATACTGCTGGGGGTTTGGAAGTAGCTGAAACAAAGCTGTTTGTTGTAAAATGTTGTTGTGGGTGTCTAACCTACTGAGTTTTGTAACGATATTTTAGATTTAAAAATACATTTGGAACTTAGGCATCCACCACCCACTGCGGCTGGGTACTCATCGCCACTATGTAGACCCTCTATTGGTGACCACGCGAAAGTTCGAAAGAACGTTACTCGCTCGCACCATTCGGATGTGGAATGAGTTCCCAGACACAGTTTCCTTTGAACTATGACATGGGATTCTTCAAGAGATATATTAGAGGTCTCTTCAGAGGCGGGTAACGCATTAGTAGCGCCCCTGGTCTTGCTGATATCCATAGGCGGCGGTGACCGCCTTCCATTAGGTGGTCCGCTTGCCTGTTTGCCTGCAGTATAACATAAAAAAGTCTTCACGGACTAGTTATCGTCGCGGAGCATTACATGACCGTACCAGCGGAGCCTGCCTTCCTTAAGCTTCTCATAAATCGGAGCCACCCTGAATTATCCACTCGACATACCCCATAACAGAACATTTGTTCTTAATATCAGCTCACAGCTAAAAGGCAGGCTACCATCCACGTGGTGGTCAACTATCGCAAAGGCCCTAAAAACCGAAAACCTGGGACCGATGACAACCCGGGATAGACGTTCCTGGCGCAAGTGCACAAGGGGGCCCGACCCCAGCTAATCTGGGACAAGGACAGGACGAACAAAAGAAACAAGTTCTCAAATGTTTTTTTTTTCATAAGGAGCTTATATCTCGCGTTCTAAGCTAAAAATACCCCGCGGAGTTCGTGTTTCGAACGCAGTGATTGTTTCGCCGTCGACATTGACATAGGTGATTGCCGTTATGAAGTGTGCTATTGTCGCACAATAGTCACCTATACCAATTGGCACACTTTAACGCTGGATGCAGAACGCCAGGGCCGGACACCCATTATTACAGCCATTATTATTATTATACTCTTTATTGCACAAAAACATAGTCACAATAGGTACAATGTACTAAGGTAAAACGTGCCCCAATACCCAGCTGCATATTTTTTCATATTTGACCGCCATCTCACCTGGTTGGTGGTAAGTGTGCCTCCGAAGATGGAGCACATATAAAACCGGATATAGAATCGGGGATGGAAAAAGAATGATGACTCCCATATCCGACGTATGATCGATGCTGGACTGGTAGTGCTAGGAATCTGTAAAACTTGAGGTGTCAGCCTGAATGGGTACCAGTATGGGGAATGGGTACAATACTTATGTAGGGTCAAGTTTCATATGTAAAGAATTTTTAACCTTAGGACCTTAGGATTTTTAACCAAGCACGATGAAGAGGTTGGCAGACAGGAGAGAAGAGTGGCGATTGCTCCACCGACAAGAGTCGTAACTTTTAAATATATGATGATGATGATCATGAGCACGTCAATAAGTCCCGGTTGCTATAGATTCCGTATAGGCCAGAAATCAAAATTAATCTCTTCAATTTCTGCACGGACACGATGGTCAGGGCTACCCATCAATATGATGACGATGACGAAAGGGCTTTTTACCTACATTAAAAAAAAAAAAAAGACAAAAGTAAACTTAAATAACCTTTACGGGCTGAATCCGACCCTGCGCACTGTCGCAGTGACGTAATACCATTTGTTTGCAAATTGAGACCTCGACCAGTTACGAAATCTCCCTTTGCATGTATTTGTTTATTTATGTGTCTTTGTCATGGAGTAGCTGGCTACTATTACTATTAGGTGTAGAGATAAATAGTCTATTGCATCTTTTGAACCCCCACGCAAAAGGCGGGCGTTAAGTGTGTAAAAAAATTAAGTAGTTATATACTAGATCCAGAAACCAAAATTTGTAAGAAAATCTTAAATCCCGTGTAACTTTGAAACGATATATTATAACGAAAATAAGTAGCGCCTGTTGTGTCATCTATAACTATGTATTTTTCCTCAAACTTTCATGTGTACAATAAACTGAAATAAATAAATAAATAAACTGAAAATCTGGCAAACCACAAGCATAGACATTGGTTTCTGGACCACGTCTACAAAATTTATTTATTTTACAGTTTATTGATTTCATTGGCTTTGATAGCTTAATATTGAAAATATGATCTAACTACGTTTGTATGGAGTGCGTTCAGGAACCACTTAACTGTCACAATTTCACAAATGTCCCTTGACTCAGGTGCATATGCCTGGGTGTGACATTGTTGATACGACAGTTTGGGTTACTTTTGACAGAAAGCTACACCATGACCTTCAGATGCTTATTGATCTAGTCGTTTCTGGTATCAAATCATTTGCTACATTTTTTTATACCGCCTGATAAAATAAACGAACCTTAGATCATCTGGCATACTCATCACGACAGCCTGACATGTTAACTACTGCTTCATCCAGGTATTCAACTAAACTGATGGTAAACTGTAACATTATACTACCACCCGCCGTAATATTTCACCGAGGGCTATTTGCATTTGAAAGTGCAAAGCTGTGTTTTGTATTCAATCGATCAATTTGGACATTGTTATTCGCGTGAGGGTCCACCATCAATCAAATCGCCCTGGAGAGCCCCAGATGGCTATCAGGAGTGTTGGTCTTTAACAAATGGACAATCGGTAACATGTTGAAAGGCCTACGAACCAGATTGGTGTCTTGTAGGTAATAAACGGGTTGATTTGCCTTTTTTCGCCAAGGCTCTATTTTAATATTATCATGATATTAGATGTCTCGGCTGTGCCCTCGTGGCCCGGGATCTGCCTTGACCATGATCCAGGATTTGGCAGATCAGATAATTACAGTGGAGCGACTGCCATCTGACCACTGTCACCCTGTTAACAGGGGGACCTGAGAAGATTGGGTCATGGTTACACATGCAGTCGCCTTAATGTGTAGGTTTCATCACGATGTTTTCCGTCACCGTAAGAGCGTCGGTTAGTGTTAAAATAATGTACATAACTCAGAAAAGATTCATTGGTACATGGCGGCCCAGCAGTGGGCGTCTTTCGGCTGATTCCATCATGATGATGACTCACGTGGGAATACCTGAACAGGTCATTCGTTAACCAAAATATTGCCGAAATAGGGTGACATAATGAAAAAATTCCCGATTGATTTTTATGCACTCGAGAGACGCTCAAAGGCGCCCGAGTCGGGTATTATCGGCCGAGTGAAAGGATTCGATCAAAGTGTTCCTCCGTCTCGATGGAACTCGAAAGTGAAATGCACTCGTCCAGTCTATTTGTTTTGAATGGACACAGATCGGAGCCTGAGAAGTTATTTGCTCGATGTTTCTACCCAATATTGGAAGGCACGAACCTTGGAATTAAGACGCGCTCGAAAACAGGCGCGGTTATATCGCGTGCGTTTTTGTGATAATGCGTTATTTTCCTCGTAGTTGCGTATTATCGCCATGTAGCGACCATGCCCTTTAAAATGTACCCCATAATCTCATTGGTTGCAATCTCAATCTATACTCGAAGATGAAATTCAAGATCCATAGTGTATACATACAAATTGTCACTATAAGAAATAAACCCACGGGATTTATTAAAAATCATTGAAATATTGATCAAAATGATTACATTCAAAATAAAATAAAATCGTATGAATATTGAAAAAAATAAAAAATAGCTCTCCCCTTAGGTTTATTATCCCTTAGGTTTATTCTGTTATTCTTACTTCCGATCTGGAATTTCATCTCCGAGTTTAATCATTGTAAACGTTATCTTAATGGAGGACGCAAGCGTTCTACTTCTATTTCTGCGTTATTATCGCAGCGGTGTGAATGATCGCAAGCGTCCTCTTACAAAATGTGCCCTGAATATCACGCGATATAATCGCACATGTGTGGGAGACACTAAATTAGGCGGCCGAGTAGTCTACTGGGGGGTCGCAGCTGATGTATTGTGTTTGATCAGTCGGGTGTGTTCTTTCAACCCCCTGACGCAAGTCGTGGTGTGTTATAGGTGTGTGCCTCCCTGTGTACCAGTGTGTCTGTGGTATCGCGTTTTTGACCTGCATCTCATCTGCTAATCGTAAGCGGCCAAACGCTTTGTGCTAATGTCATTTAACCCCCGACGAAAAAAGAAGGGTGCTTGACGTGTGTTCTTGTGTGGTCTGTGTATGGGTGTATATTACTCCCGAACGGGTGGACCGATTTTGATGCCGTTGACTTTATTTAAAAACCAGTTAAATTGAGATGGTCCCTAGATTTGTTAATAAAAATTGGTTCAGTAGTTTAGGAAATATTTGAGTATATATTACTTAGTCGAGGGTTTTCCGGCGTTATTCTGTCAGACAGTAATAGTGCAACGAATTAAAAGATAACGTTAATAAACTCGCACAAGAAAACAAAAATTTGAACCGCCACCGGGCGCGCTCCCGCGACAAACATCCCAAAGTGAGTGAGGTTAAAGCCAGCGGGTCTTCCGCGCACACCATTAGCTGGATATCTCCGCGAGCCTTATAAATCGAGCGCTATTCAGTTACTCGGAGAGGACGGGCCTACTCATTTCCACTTCCCTTATTTACTTTCCAAGTAAACGGGCTCGGATCTCGCGGCTTACATACGGCTCATGCCCTCGATACAATATGTTATGTCACACAGTTTGATGGGCTGCGTGATCGACAAATGGCGTAGCATAGATTGGAGGTCGGTGCCTCTGCCGATGGGGTTCTTTGGCGTAGATTCGGGGCGATATTTCTTCGAGGCCTGTGTATTATCGTAACTTATGTTGATGATGTTTCTCTTAACAAAAACTTGTAGTTGGTTTTGCGCCTACTTTTTGTTTTTGCGCCTACCGGATAGGGTATAATGACACCCTCCGGACTAACAGAAGAGAAAGGTAGCTTTAAGTCCGCCAATGTACCTTTAGTGCATAAAGTTTTAATAAATAAATAAATAAATAAACACTCACGTGTACTAGCGCGGCCGGCCGGCTGGTAATGCTGGACCGCAAGAGACCTAGGCACCTATCAGCTAAACTCCACCTTGGGAGTACGGAGTACCTATAGCCGGGAAGACTTTTCAGGTTCCCTCGAATGCGACACCCCATAGAGATGGGGTGTTTTGGCCGCATTAGTCGTTCTGTAAAATATTCGAGTGGATTAGTTCATCAGTGCGCTGATAGATGGCGCTACGCTTCGCGTTTGAGGTTTGGCGCGTTTTTTGTGTGATTATAAGTAATGCTGTGATATAACTGTGCCAAGAAATGTTCTGAATTAAATTCAAAAGTCCCTCGTTATTTTACATTTCTGTAGTGTGGCCGTAAACGAATGAACCATCACCCATAAAATGGCTGTCGAGCTACAACTGAAAAGCTTTCGTGTCTTATAAAACTTTTAGCTCAGAAGCATTTTTCTTTAGTTTACCATTTATTTTTAAAAGAAACCTTTGCTGCAGCGATTCTCCGAGGAGTGCTTAAGCTTAACGTTATTTCTAAAGAGATCAAAGATAGATACGAGAATCCCGTGGTGAGTCGCAACAAGCTGATGCTCTTTAAAGGTTGTTCTGAAGGATTGCTTCAAAGGACATTCTGATGCTGATAAATGATTATGCAGAATTAATAAACGTACTTACAAATCGTCTACACATCAGTGAGTTTCCTGCGGTTGCTTGTATAAAGTAAATTAATATAATGAAAGTTTATATAAACACTGGAATTTCTTTTCGGATGGTTTATATGAATAACACATGCATATTAATAGAAAAATGCTAGTAAGATATATTTTTATCTGAATTTAGTTTGAGTCATTGCTGTAGCTTGTACCTCGGGTCTAATGCAAGGCGGTTGGATAAGTATTTTGTAACCAATTTATTCAGAAATACACTCGATACTCGATATATTAGGCCGAGGAATTATGTCACCGATGCCAAGTGCACGTACGTATTAACCGGGTAAATAAGAATATCCGTGCAGCGACTGCAGTGGTCGACGGCACACGCCATGTTTCGCAATATAAGTCGGATAAACGTGAGTCGGATCTCGATATATTGTGTCCCCGCGCGTGATCCGGGCTTTGACTGACACGACAGCGATACGTCTATTATTATTACTGTGTAGACGCGACGTGATGTGACGGCGATGTTTGCCAACCGCGAAAATTGCTCCCGTCCCGCTTGCATTGCAGCCCGTGTCGCACTGCGCCTCAGCGTTCACACAACAGAATTCGTGTCACATTTTTCATCTGCACACCCTGCATCGTATTTGCAGTTTCGCCACCCAATCCCCTATGCAGATCCACTCCTCACAGAACCTCTTTCTCATTCTTTCGTCCCTAAGTAACTGAAAATCTGTTGGCGTGAATTGCGCGAGTGCAACTGAGTTTCTCGTTAAAAAGAAACCCCTGATTTATTGCACTAAGAACCGGACAGGGGATTTCCAACGCTGAAACGGAGCAAGAAGCCCGTCTCTTGTTACAATTATTCATATTTTCCTCCAGACGCCCGTGAGCGCCTTGCACCGGCGAAACAATTATGAAAGAGTGAGACGAGCTGCAGCGCCGCTGCGATCGTTACCTTAATGCGGGACTAAACTAGACGGATATACACCCAGCCGTGGGCCGCTTAGCGAGTGCAGTTTTATCTTAACTAAATAGCTCGCGACAGCCAGCCAGCGGCGGCTTTAAATTGCAAAGAGCGGAAGGGAATAAAGACTGGCGTTTAGTGCAGGAAAATCGAGTTAAATTTCTTGATCTCGCGATTGGAAGGCGCATTAGCACTTGGAGTAGATGCAGAGTGACAGCCGCAGCGGAACTAGTATCGTTGACGATTGTAAAGAACGGGAAAAAATATGCAACTCTTTTAATGTAAGAGGCCCTATCTGCTTGACGAGTTGGAACGCAAGTTCGGGGCTACCCGGCGAGGGGCAAGAACTCCATGCATATTTTAAACGGAGGGACCGACATATAACACGGACGCTTCACTCGGACTTTCTTTTAGTCAAATGAGGCAGAATAAAATAATGGAAGGAAAAAGGTTCCACGAAAAAGTTATGAAAGGGAGAATCCAAAAGTTCAGTGGCGGCCGCCCTTTTTGCATTTTATACATTCAGCTGGTGTTATTATTTATGTTGCGTCCCGCTGACCGCGGCCCTCGAGTGCGGCCGCTTCTAATTAATGCTGCCCGTTCCCTACCTCGCTAGTGTTACCGCCGATTATTCTGCTGGCCTCATTAAGAAGTTTAACGCTGAGCGCTGGCAAGAAAAATATTCTCCGTGAGGTTTCCGTCGCGGTGAGCCCAGCTTTGTTGTCGGCTCGCCTTTGTTGCTGCTCCCTTTCATTGGGTGGCGCGGGTTTCTCTTTTGTTTATCGAATCCGCTCACTGATTTTTGATTGATACTTTGCGCGAACTTCGGTGATCGATGCGGAGCGGCGTCGCGGTCGCAAATCCTCATCCTGTGTCCCGACGGGCGCATATTTACGCGTCTTGTCGATAATTCGCGTATGAAATATGCGACGGCCGCCATCGGGTCGTTAGTGCAGGCCGCTCGTTACTCCCGCCGGTCGTCCATCATGTTAATCGGGAATCGGTTTTGTTTTTCGGCTTCCGTTACGAGCCGGCGTCGCGTCGACACGTGTCGCGGACATTTTGTTCCGACGCCGCGTCTAGCAATCGATCACGTCGGTGGCCAGACACCTTATTGAATGTTCGTTGCGTCGCGGCTTTGGAAGAGTGCCATTGAATTGGTCGTGGGGTGACCCGTAGAGTAAAATGTATCTATCTTCGGCATCGATTCGTTCTTGGTCTGTTCCAGCCCGGTGTCCGTACTGGTCGGAGGTTCGTTCGGTCCGGGAAGAGGTGTGTGGAGTCCGTAAGACCAAACCAGTTTTGCCTTCCTTTCTAAAATGAGCTCGCAAATCAGGAATGCTTCCCACTAGTGTAAATGTATGACGAGATGCACAAGAGTCGATAGCACCCAGTCTCTTAGTCTCTTTGTATGTTTTAACAATGTCAACAGAAAGATACACTCGACTCTGTATAGACACCTTAATGTTGTACATAATTATTGTGTCGTGATGTGTACGTGCGATGTTTCTTTTTAATGTGGGGCCTTTCATACTTAATCTCGCTCGCTCGCGAAGGATGAAGTCATAAAGTTGTCGCAAAGGCTATCATAAAAAGTTAGACGGTAGCCCCGCTGGTTTTTTTTATAAGAACTAGTCAGGCCGCCGTCTCACCTGGTTCTAAGTGGCGTTGCGGCCGAAGATGGAGCATGCCAGTCCAGGAACAAGCTATTCACTCTAGTCTTGAAAGCATTACTGCGATTGGGGTCGACCCTAATGCCCGCGGGGTCCGTGATCCAACAGACTAACGAGGCTCTTTTAAATAATCGCCAGGACATTCGGAGACACGTCCTACTTAATTTGCGCGCCTTGTAATCCCAACGCTGCGTCCTGGTCTCCGCTCGAGGCAGACGAGCGACTTGCTTGTCCTTGTTCTTACATAGTATAAAATAATATCGATTTCCACGTCTGTCTGGTTTGTCTCCTCGCATCGCATCAGGAAAATGGGCATCAGCGTTTTCCATTGTTATATTTATAACACTACGATCTCCAGCCCGCCTGCCAATCCTGGAGATTATGATAATAAGCTCCCCTTACGTGGGAGAGGCCTCAAGTCCTCAGAAGACTGTTATGGGTTCTTATGATGATAAGAACCTGGAGAGAGAGAAGTATAAAAATTGGAGAGAGAATTCGTACATTTGTAGGACTTCCGCTCGTGTGCGTCTCTCATCATCATATCAGCCGAAACACCTGCTGGGCATAGGCCTCCCCCAGAGATCTCCACAAAGGCCGGTCCTGCGCCTTCCGCATGCAGCTGGTACCTGCGATCTTTACCAGGTCGTCGGTCTAGCGGGAGGCCTACCCACGCTGCGGCCTAACATCGTCACATTTCATCGTAATCATTAAGGTCGCTCGTAACAAATAAGCGATTTGATATCTCAATCGAGTCTGCGTAGATAATTGCTGGTAGACCGGGCCGCTTTTTGCCGCCGTATTGTCTTGATCTGTGTCAATGGGGCGGACTGGTCTGTTCTGAATACTTTATTGATTGTTAATTGCTTTGTTATGATTATGAAACGGTGCCGGGAGATCGAATTGAAGGTTCATTGTGCATAGAAATAATCGGTGCGTTGGTGGCCGAGTGTTTAAGGTATTCGACTTGCAAGCAAGATGTTTCGCGTTCGAATCCTACTGCGGCCATGTACCAATGACTCTTTTCTGAAATATAATAGTTAAATGATAACCGATGCTCTTATGGTGAGGGAAAACATCGTGATGAAACCTGCACATTCAGGCGACTGAATGTGTAACCATGATCTAATCTGGTCAGATTCCCCTAGTAGTAAGGGAATCTGGTCATATTTCCCCGGGGTAAGAGCAGTCGCTCCACTGTAATTATCTGATCTGCCAATTACTGGATCATGGTCAAGGCGGATCCCGGGTCCTTGTGAGCGAGAGCACAACCGGGACATTAACGCCAAGATAATTTTTATGCTTAGAAATAATGTTATAATGTGGTTCGGCTAGATCTGCTTCGTACAGCGTCGTCTTTGTCGGACACTTGTAAGTGAGAAATACAAGTAACTAGCTGGTGTGGTTTTTAATAGGCAAACCTCGATGCGGGGGATTCGGATGTGAAATGAGATGCCAGCCAGTGTTTCCTTTGGACTTTGGACTATGACATGGGATCGTTCGAGTCAGATGTCTCTTTAGAGGCTGGCAACGCATTGGTAGCGCCCCTGGTGTTGCTGGCGTCCTTAGGCGGCGATGACCACTTTACATCAGGTGGTCCGCTTGCCTATTCGTCTGCCATATAACATAAAAAAAACAGAATTATCAATAAGACAGATGGCTGCAGTATAGCATAAAAAACGAGCAAGCAGGTCACCTGATGGTGAGTGATCATCGCCGTCCAGCCCATGGACATTCGCAACACTAGGGGCGTTGCGAATGCGTTACCGGCCTGTTAGAAGGGTATAGACTGTAGACTGATCATAAATACATACATGCATACCAACACCTTACTCATGTATTCATCGTCCAAAGCCAAAGCGTCAGGCAGAGGCTACCAATTGATTGAAATACCTGAGTGCTATAAGGTATGGTACGGTCTTGCCTAATTCACATTCATACAACATATACACGTTCGTAATGTGCGAGTATCTGCATACATTTGGAATTCAAATCTTGAATACGTAAATCAGTCAAATTGTATTCGAAGTAAATCCGTTCATATTTAAATCTGCTATTCCGCAGAAAAAAATAATTAGTACCGACGTTCACAGAGAAGGTTCATAAGGTATTCGATTTAAAAACTGCCTCCTATAATTATCATAATATAACAGGTTCCTCTTTATAATATTAGTATAGATAATACGAATATATAAATGGACCCTGGCAACTCAGGATGATGATTATGAGGGATACCAGTATAAATACGCACTGTTTGTAAATAACCAAGATAAATTAAGTCATCATCATCATCTAATGATTGGCCTTAGACATATATTATAGATGATTTAAACAGCGTTATGGTACGCCACATTCATGTAAAAATTAAAAAATGACGTAAAAAATACAAGATAGTACACACTTTTCAGTACAAACGGAATAGCAGACAAGAGAAAAGTGTGCCGAGTGCTCCGCCGACAAGAGTTTGAATCCTAAAGTAGGTAA
Organism: Blastobasis adustella; assembly: GCA_907269095.1. Lineage (NCBI taxonomy): Eukaryota > Metazoa > Arthropoda > Insecta > Lepidoptera > Blastobasidae > Blastobasis > Blastobasis adustella. The sequence continues at coordinate 16,856,391 of OU026128.1, read as the reverse complement.
TTATATAATGACCAGGGATACGTTGACCCGAAATTATAAATAGCACGTTTTAAACGGCATAATAAAAGCTCCGACCACACTCAGATAACCCATCAATGGGCTGAAGCGCCTTCAATAAAAACGAACACACGCGCAATGAATTCTTCAGAAGCAATTAATTTTGAAAATAGATCAATGTAACAATGTGGTCTCTGTCTGCTCCTACTGGGGAAAGGTGTGAGGTTATGTATGTATGTATTTTTATCAATGAAATGTCAATAACCTAACCGACAGTAAAAGTGGAATTAACCCTGACCAAGTTTACTTAAACTCAAATATTTTCCAAACTACAGAACCGATTTTAATTAAACAAAGCTAAGAGCTATCGCGATTAAACTGGTGTTCAAATAGATTAAACCGCATCCAAATCGATCCATCCATTCGGGAGCTACGATGCCACAGACAGAAACGCAAAGCCACAGATACACACGTCAAACTTATAACACCCCTGTTTTTCCACGGGGTTTAAAAATATTGAAATAAGCGAGTCTTAATACCATAAGAGGCTACCTAGACAGGCGTGCTCCATCAACGGCCGCATCGTCACCACCAGGTCAAATGCCTGATTACTAACTAAAAAAAAAGATAATAAGAACACCATACATTTCTATTATTTCTTAGAGCAATATATTGTATCGATTTTCTTTTCTATTGTCATATTTCATCATAATACAGTACGATCAAAGACGAAAGTACGATCAAAGAAACGGTTAAAGTTTGCCGCGATGTTTAAATATTAATAATTGTAGTTTGTCACGAAAATGGCAGCAGTAATAACTTTCGTCGTTAAAGCTTTTAGACTGGGAGAATACAGCCGCTAATGCAAAACCGACTCTATGACTGATGATGTTAGCATACAGTTTGCTTTGTACCGCTAACAATAAGTATTTACTGGTACAAATTAATGTTACTGTTTGGGAATATTTGAATCACGAAATTAATTAGACAATTTTAGGTTTAAATACGAATACATTGTGACGGGGCAGAATACATTTCGAACCACGGTCATGAAAATTATGACGATGTTATTGCTGATATAGGTAGTTCGCTTTAGTATCATATCTGGGACAAACACCAATAACGAACAGGCGTTCAAATGAAGTACGTGAAGGCTTGTACAGTGTCGGGCGAAAGTCGACAAACATCTCAGCGTCCCGTGATACAATACAAGGAGGAGTGTCCCATTTGCGCGGAACAATCCGCGTCGCCGGCTGTACTATCTCCGGAGCTAATATTCCCGATTCCGAAGCGTCCGTGTTGCTCTTGTCACGTTTTCAATTAGTCCCTTCTGCTTCGCTAAGAGACATTGTAACTGGAAGGATTCATAGCCCATTTATTGAGGAGCCACTGGCGACCATTCATCCGCGCGGCGGCAGTAATCGTGACGATTTGCAGAATTGAAAGGACTCCCCCGTGGAAAGGAAAAATGTAGTGCCGGCCCCTTTGCGTCACACTTTCAGGCTTTCAGCTCTGGAAAGGCTAGTGGAGCGAAGTGCTTCATTTTAAGGTAACTAGCCTTTATAACTTCTTTATTAAATTCTTCTTTAATATCTTGTATTAGTACGGTTTTGATATTAAACGTTGTGTTGAAAAGGAAGTACGGTGCAGGTAGTATGGTCGAAGATCATTTGTTCATGTTAGCTTAAATGCAACAGCGGGGTTGTCATGGTGTCAGGGCCTTTACTGGGTCTTGTGCATGGTCACTGGGTGGCCTGCAGGCCTATTCTCGCGCTATGATACAAAAATGTCTTCAGCAGCCAAAAACATTTTCTTAAGCATCTTCGAAGTACAGTGTTGAAGATCAATTTCAGTGGAGTGTTAATACAGAATATAGATTAACTTCACAAACTTTAATGAATAACCAACTGTCCCTTTATGAACGCGCATGTTTCAAATACCTATGAATAAAGAGATTATAACCTTTTGACGCATAAAACCAATACGCAAAATACCAATTTGAATTTATAGCATTTTGCTAACAGATACCATTCGTGCATTAAAGTTTCAAGTTAAAATAGTTGTCACTATTCGGGGATGTGTCTGTAATTAGTAATTGTGCTGCCTTATCCTTCAACATAAAAATGCAAACATTGTTACTTGCTGACAGAAATAGATAAGGCGGTGGTGCCCACCCAGGCGGACTTCTCCTTGACAGAGTCCTACCCCCGGCATAAACGATTTAAGTGTCACCCCTGACGGTATGGAAGCTAGATTCGCGAGATTTGTCGACCATATAAATAGAATTCTTAGCGTTCGTCCGTCCGTCGGAAACGGAGCAAGAGAAATCGCCCCGCTGCACCAAGACAAGGCGGAAACTACGCTTTTCTGGGGCACATCTTGGATTTCCGACTTTGTATTGTGTGAAATCGATTTGTTTCCCCGGTAACTTAGTGGCGGCTTCGCGTAACATTTTTATCAACTCGGAAAAGTTGGGGGAAGTTAGTTGTTGGGTGATACGGAAACGGTGTGCCTTTATGAATTTATGGTTTCATATAGGATTTTTATTCTGTTTGCTTGACGATCTCAGTGGTTTAGTTATTCAGCACGCTGGTCTGCCCCGCAGAGGTCCCGGGTACGACTCCCGGCCGGGTCTGGGTGTTGGGTTATATGTTTAATAAGTATGTATTTAAAAATATATAAGTAGTTTAGCTGTTTTCTGGTACCTATAACACAAGCTATGCTAACTTTTGGGCTAGATGGAGCTGTGTGAATTGTCCAAGCATATTTATTATTTATTGTGTTTACCTATATTATCTGTCAAACAGGCAACCGGGCCCCCTGACGGAAAGTGGTCACCGCTATTTATGGATATTAACAATTCTAAAACGCCGGAACACGGTGCGCTTGCAGTAAATAGCTAAATGCTGGGCCCCTCCACTACCAAAGCCAACCTATGGAGCACTGGAGACCTTACTCCTGGCAGGATCACATCCAAACATCGATACCTACTATACAAATATAATAACATAAACCTTTTTAAGATTATTGCATTTAGAAAGCAGACAGATCCAGGAAATGTTACTAAAGTAGCAAGGTATCGACATACACTACTGGTACACATTCAAGTTTCTGAATAAATAGAATAAAGTAAACAACTTGCGATTGCTATCTAAGCTACTTCGCAGAATTCATCAGGAAATTCCAATCAGCGAAAAAAAACCAACTCAAAATAATGAAATTGAACGCAGAACATCAAATGCATTTGCAATTAAACGCAGAGTAAAAACGCGCGAACCGCAACCGCGACAAAACAAAAATGCACCGCTGAAAATTTGCCGAAGCGGAGGGTAATAAATAAAATTCCCGCCAGACAGAGAAATATTACAAAACAGCAGGCAGCGCTGTGCCACCTACCTACCCTACCTACCTAATGCAGTGGTGTCCTAATGCACTTCACTCATAGGTGTAAGCGTGTAGAGTGTTTCCTCAGAACGTGCCATGCGGTGGTGCTTTCAGCAAATATTACATTCAACACACTCGTATGGCTTGGGTATGTAGCGCATAAGAAATTTACACTCGTGACAAAGGAGCTTATCGACGCTGATGGAAAGTCTGAGATGTTGTTAGGCTGCTTGTTCCGTTGGAGCGAAGAGCGAAGCGGAGCGGAGCTGTGCCAATATCAACCAAAGGAATGGCATAAAATCTCCGGTGATTGGTTATAATTGGCACAGCTCCGCTCCGTTTTGCTCCTTTCCGCTCCAGTGGACAGGCAGCCTAAATTGGATTTGTTTTAGCCGTGTTAGGTCATTGGCGGCCATTATCACATTCGTGTCATCCATCGGACCTTATACCAATAGATAGGATAGGCATAATATGTCACTCGTCATCTCGGTGCTCACACTTTTCACACATCATCACCCATCGTCGCAGTCTATCCACCTTTTCTTATCACACTCACACGAGTGGTGACAAATTGTTATTTTGATAACTGCTGCTGTTTTCAAGGTTCTTGTTCATGTAGAATTTAATTATTCTTACGTGAAAGAATCACAAAAATATCGTCGTATTGTATCGTATTTTGATTGGTTACAAAATAACAAAATAGTTGTAATTGTCGATTTTCGTACGAAACCGCGGCGAGTAGCTAGACGTCATAACTTCCTTCACCATCAATGATGAAGATGGAAGGATCATTGATGATGAAGATGGAAGGAAGTTATGACGTGCATGAGTATCCTTTTATGCTATGTACATTACATACCGTCCTAACGAACGCCATCGAATGGGTTTCGTTGACCTTCGTTTGTCCTATTCGGACGGATTAGCAAACGCCAATGATCGTTCGTTGGCGTGTGTCAGCGATCTGAAGCGTGGCGGTAAAATCACAGGGATTGAACCATTGAAGCAATCGACAGAAAACCGTTTGGACGGATGCCGAACCCATTCGTTGGCCGGTTTGTAGGTACACAGACTCGCCGACCATCCGACAAAGCTTCTTCATCATCATCATCATCATCATCATCATCTTATTAGCCGAAAGACACCCCCAGAGATCTCCACAAAGGCCGGTCCTGTGCCTTCCGCATCCAGCTGGTACCTGCGATCTTTCCCAGGTCGTCGGTCCACCTTGTGGGAGGCCTACTCACGCGTCTTCCGGTACGTGGTCGCTACTCAAAAACTTTACTGCCCCATCGGCTATCTGTTCTTCGAGCTATGCGCCCTGCCCACTGCCACTTTAGCCTGGCAATCCTTAGGGCTATGTCGGTGACCTTGGTTCGCTTGCGGATCTCCTCATTTCTGATTCGATCGCGGAACAATACTCCGAGCATCTAATTCAGCTATCCGATAAATGTTACACTAAATCAGTACATACAGGTATGCGAAGCTAAATACCTAGCCTACGTATAGAGGTATTAATCACAATGTACACGACGCGTGCCAACACACTGTCATTAGGCAAGTGGTAAACTGTGTTACGCTGTACGCAGTGACCGATAATCCATCGGACCTGGCATAGTAATTAGTACCGACAAGCTAATGTGCCTAGATAGGGATTTCGATATAGAAGAACGGATTCAGGTCTCCGAATGATTTATAAAAAAATATTTAAATATTCTTCTTGGACAAATTCACTGCACCGTCTAGCCCCAAAGTAAGCAAAGCCTGTATTCTGGGTGTTAGATAGCTGATAAACTATTTATATACTTACTTTGTTTTGAATACATAGATACCTACGTACAGAAATTCAAATTCTTCATTTCAATAACTGCTGGGCCGGGAATAGAACCTCTACATGGCAGACCGGCGTGTTAACCAACTGAACCAGGTCGTCAATTACGGGAAAAAATTGGTAACACTATGAAGCAGGCCAGGCAGGTTATGCTTATTGAGGCTAGGTGATGATGATGATGATATTAAAAGAGATAATTTGAAAGCATTTTTGTAACAGGGGAAAATTAGTGGGTCCATACACCGTAGTCTCTACCATCCCAGTTTCTAGATATGTTTTTTATTTTCCAGTGGTAATCGATGTCATCGACCATAATATCCAAGGTTTGATAGTATGATAAAAAATAGTACGAGAACTCACAACCCCGACTGCTACAAATAATTAAAAACTGATATCTTCGCAAAAAATGCAAAATGTTTTTAGCATGGTCTGTGATGCAAATGTTAGTTTAATTAAATTTGAAAGCTGACTGGGATCCATTCCATGTTTATTTAATGACGGGCCACCAATTTATTTTTATAAATTCTGATTAGCTACTTATACGTAAATTAATCGGTCGGCAGTCTGGGCTTTTGTAATCATTTTAGTTTTTTTTGCAATTTGTTACTTCAAATTACTTTTAAGTGCCCTTCAAAAAACTTGGTGGCGTAATAGACTGTGAGGGTGACGTAGGTTATCCTATGTCACCGAGTACAAGAAAAAAAAACACTTTGTAGCGATAGCAGACGTTAAGGAGACCCACAAAACGTTGGTCTTTTTTTTTTTTTTTTATTTGTCATAGAATCAACAGCTCTTAATTACATCAGATATTCGTAAATAACAGAAAGCCAATAACAGATTCTTACTATGTAGAAGTAAATTATTAATAAAAGTTACCATTACAAAAAAAAAGACGTTTTTAACAATTCTAATCATCTTTTGAGATATATTCGATCAGTGCGCCATGTACCAATGACTCTTTCTGAGTTATGGACACATGTTGTACACTTACCGATGGTCTTACGCTGAGGGAAAACATCGTGAAGAAACCTGCATATTCAGGTGACTGAACCATGATCCAATCTGGCCAGGCTTCCTCTTCCAACAGGGTCACGGCGGTCAGATGGCAGTTGCACCACTGTAATTACCTTGTCTGCCACATCATGGTCAAGGCAAGAGCGCAACTGGGGTCCGACGCGCAGAAGAATAAACAAGATGTGAATGTTTAATTGCTGAAAAGATATATGGACCTTTATTTCGAGGTGATGAGGGTCTGAGAAATTGATGGTCAGAATGGAATGAACATTTCAATACGTAATTGACTACTTTTAGTTTCTTTTAGCTGAATTAAAAGAATGGCTATTGAATACGGCTTTTTACAATTTGGGGGAATTTGGGACGAGATCTTGACCTAGTAAACTATAAACCGACATTGTTATATATTTGATAGTTTAATTTATAATTATGAATGTGACATTGGATTTGGTATATTCTAACGTTAAGGTTGCCTTTTCGAATTGTGTGAATTTGACATTGTGGATTATTGAGTACCTTTTATTGACATTGTATATTATTTTGGTTATTTTTTATACATTTCACTATCACACTTAATCACTTGTACCTAGCAAATATTGTATGTCCGGGCATGCTGTTCAGATTCACTTTTGTTATATCTAAATACCTAAATGTACACAATTGAACATTCTATTCTAAAATAAAAGATGTGCGCGTGAATGCTCTACTATATAAAGTTGTAGCGGAACAGCTTTGGCTGTTAGGAGGCAATTTTTATGAACATTTTATTAGGCAAGGTCTTGAGAGCGTCGGTGGCCGAGCGGTGACAGTATCCGACTCGTAAGCCAGAGGTCCCGGGTTCGAATCCCGCTCCGGCCATGTACCAATGACTGTTTTCTGAGTTATGTACATTAGTTGAATACTAACCGATGCTCTTACGGTGAGGGAAAACATCGTGATGAAACCTGCACATTCAGGCGACTGGATGTGTAATCATGATCCAATCTGGTCAGGTTCCCCTGGTAGCAGGGTCATGGAGGTCAGATGGCAGTCGCTCCACTGTAATTACCTGACCTGCCAAATCCTGGATCATGGTCAAGGCAGACCCCGGGCCCTCGTTCTCTAGAGCACAACCGGGACATTAACGCCAAGATGATTTTTTTTTTTATTAGGCAAGGGCTGAATTAAAAACGGAATCCAAAAACTTCTTATTTCGTCTATTCTGGAGATAAAAATGTTCGTGATAGCGAAACAACATACCTAAAGGGCGCTTTCTTGGGCCATTCGAACGAAGTAACGCAGAAAGAACGCTGGTGGTGGAGGCTAGATAAGTTACTCGTATAAAACTTATAAAAAAATCATCTTGGCGGTCTCGGTTGTGCTCTCGCGCACTATAAAGATTACGTAAACCTATTTATAAGCATAATTTCTATTGAAGGTTCTACGCCGAACGCCCTTAAGGCGAGGCCGTTCACAAGTTTTTTTTACTTACAGTGACATACTAAAGTAGAACGCGTTGCTCATAGGTAATTGTTGTACCACGCATTTTGGAACGCAAAGCGGTGCGGGAGTGCGGAAGAGCGCTTATTTTGATTGATTTTTGCTTATAAAAAACACGATCCCCTAAATTAAAAGTCTATTCGGCGATACATTTAGTTTAATTATAGATCTAGATATTTGAGTGAAAAAAAATTTAGTTGTGACTGTAAATCCTAAGATGTAAGGATTAATACTTACTGGTTTCTGTTTAAGGTAGTTCTTTTCTTTTTGCGATACAAAAACAATATTTCAAAAATTTTATCCGCTATACTTTTAGTTTAGTTCTTCAGCTGTCCTCTGTATTTTATTTATATTAGAATTATGGTCTGCCACGCCTATCTGTGCGTCTATAAATAATTAGTTTCGATGAAATGTACGCCATGCCCGCCTTAACAACGGCAAACAAAGCCAATAACGTACAATCCCGTCGAGCCAACCCAAAACCAGTATAAAATGAGCTATCGTCTCTATAGACGCACATAGAAATGTTAGCTCCTTTTATACCGGTTTTGGTACATCGATAGATATACTGTTTTCTATACAGGCAACCTATATCGCATTACTTTAGCAAGACACCGGATTAGCTCAGTCCTAAACCAATTACGTGCCGTTTAACTAGGTTGGCTGTCACTCGCTGAGACATCAACCGGGTTTCGTACATATGTGGTGTATGGCGACAGGATGGCGGCGCGCCCGGTTTTATGGAAGACTTCTCCTCGCGCGCATCAGAGAGTCGGTGATAGACTTTTTTGGTTCATGCGTATTTTAATACCGTATCGTAGCGAAGCAATATGTGTAGCATGTTGGTAACGTCTTTATAATATAGTTAAAAGATAATGGTCCAAAAATCCGGACCTACAAAGAATGTAACGTTGGCGAGCAAGCTAAGGTAGCAAAGCGTACATCCCGGCTTAGGTGGCTTACTTACTTGCTACATTCTGCGCTGGTTCAGCGACTCGAAGTGAATTTCAGGACTTCATCCATCCGGCGATATCTGGGTCGCACTCAACCGGGCTTATTACAAACACTTTCCAAAAATTATTTTTCTCAAGTAGTTTCCGTACCTATGTAAGTATGATATTTGCAGTGTATGACGAACTACGCCATGTCAATTATTTAAAAAAAAATTTGTAACCATAAAAACCTTCTGCGTTGGATTTTAGGATACTCTCTACACTACTACACAGAGAGTATATTCCGCCCATCAAGTTTACTTGGATTGAGTTCGTTTTAGAAGTATTGAGGCGAAGTTTTAAAGCAGTTTTCGACCATTTGTTGGTATCCGATTGAGCTGAAATTTGGTATACCTATGACAAGGCATTAATATGGTACTATGGAGCTGATCTAATAATGGAGTCGGTAGGTGGTCATAGGAACCAATGAATGCAATAAGATAACTCCATCGTGTTTGGGCTCTATGGAATGGCCTCGATGAGTAGGACTATAAAAGCTTGTTATAAAAAAAAAAAATTCTTTCGTTTGAGAGCCTATTTTATTCCTCTAAAGTGATAATAAGCTAAATATCGACAGACGACTGATACGGGCAGTTGATAAATTAGAACAAACTAGGGTCATACGCATTCTTCAGAGTTATTACAAACGGAGGTACCTATTACACCCCAGGCAGCGGCGGCGTTTGACGCGTCATACAAGACTGTGTAGCCCATAATAGCGCTGCAATGTGTTGTGGTCGGCAGAGTGACACGGGACGAGGGTCACGCCACACGTCACTGCCCACCATGATACAATGTCACGCTGATTTTGGTTTTATGACACGACGTGACAGACCTCTGGAACTGGCTGTGTTTGGCGCCCGGGTGGTGACTTTGTGAATGGGGGAGTGGGGTTGCTTGTATTGGTTGCTATGTAATAATGAAAGATGTTATGTGTGTGGGATGCAGACTGGGAAATAATAATGGTTATGACCGATAGTAGGAAATAGCTATAATGACACTGTCTAGACTTTACTTTACCATGTACCCGTCTTGTAATGTGTATCCATGTATGATCCAATCTGGTTAATTTCCCCTGTTAACTGGGTCACTGAAGTCAGATGACAGTCGCACAACTGCAATTAATGCGTATCCTAGATCATGATCAAGGCGGACCTCGGCCACTCGCGCGAAAGATCACAGCCCCCCTGTACAATTTATCAAAAATAACGATTTGTATTTAAAACCGGTATATGGAAAGCCAAGATTATTATTTTCACCGGAGGTCCAATTCGAGAGTAGCCGTCGCCATTTGCTATTTGCAAAATAAATTAATACAGAATATTTTCCGGTAGTCCCGTTAATCTAGGACCTTCGACTTTATCGAAATATTCTGTTTCTCGGCTCCTCAGCTGCGCACCGTAATTTGCAATTGCGTCTCGCTGCTCCACTTCATTATGCTAACGAGTAACAGAATACGGCAGAGAATTTGCTTCTCCCATAAAACCATCGGCCTAATGTTTTATTTTCCTCCGCAGGTAAGTGGACCCATCGTTAGCCGAGGCCGCGTCCCTCGCCATTACTCTATGTAAGTTCTCGAACGAACCGGGACAAGGCTATCGATATCAAAGCCCCGCGGATCCTAGTTGCGTTTGACGTGGGGCGAACGAGAAAAAAAGAATTGTACTGTATCCTCCCGCCAAATCCTGATTCAATCACGTGGTATTATTTTCAAAATTGCCGCCGCCCGGATTACGGCATACCCGGTTCGGTTACGCACGCTCGCTGACCTTTCGCGAAACGTGCAGCAAAAACGTGATTCGAACGCTAACTGGTCAGCGCTATGGATTGATCATCGGCTCCAATTTGTGAAATCGAAACGGATGCTTTGTTAGTTTCGAACTGACACACTCATGACATGAGCAAAAATTACTAGTCGTTTACATTAACTGGTAAAGATACCTTATTAAAAAGAGTTTTATTTTTCAACCTTTTTACTTTAAATAAATACATTTCAAAAGAGCTATCATCAGTTTACTCTTGGGAAAAAATCCCAAAAAAGACGATTGCTTTACGTATACACCTAATTGGCATAGTTCATCTAAATTTTCACCGTAAGAGAGTAACAAAAAGCTCTCATTGTCAATGCCGATACTGAGATGCCGATGCCGAGATTATGTTTGTCTCCAGCGACGGATCAATGGCGGTCGATCAAAACACCGCTCCAAAGCGCGCTATCCTATCGCTAATGGTGTCGAATTACTCGATGGCGAAAAAAGCGCTAAGGCATTAGACGCGAGCGCTGAGGCGCTGAGACAAAGCGGGATTCCTCGCTCGCCCATTACCTTAATGCGCAGCTAAAACTTGACTGATTACTGGCCTGCCTGGATGAATTTTTCCTCTGTCACTGCAGAGCCAGACATTAGCAGTATTAGCTGGATTCCGTTATCTGTGTAATCGAAATTCCAGGGATTCCCCGGTACACTCGTTTCGCTTTCCCTTTGTGAGACATTTTCAAAATCTGATCGCGTTTTGTTGCTTCTTTAGCTTCTGTTGCACGGGGATTACGAGTTGCTTCGCTGGGCTGCTCAAACAGCACTTTAATTAGGTTCTGAACTGATTACAGGGTGTTTGATGCGAAAATAATGTGTATGATGTATGTATTAAGGTGCACGGTTGCTTGAACTTGAAACGCGTCAACAATACGGCTCAAAGTTCAATAGAAACTTGCTCATGCACGCAGGTACACGTGAATGCTGATGTGCGTTCCCCATTAACCTAAGATTATTAGTTAACAGTCTGGTGTTTAGTAAATTTCGCTACGCCACGCTTCAATAATTAAGGCGTCTAATATAGACTGAGAACAACCACTAATTAGTTATTTAATTAGCGCGATGTTACAATGACAGATGTATATTTGAAGGTTGAAGTAGAATAGAAACCTTTATACAGGCGACGACACCGCAATAAATAATAAGTGCGATTCATGTAGATGTACAAAAGAGACGGCAGTTGCCTCAACGTAATCGATTCAAATCTAACAAGCACCGTCTGTAGCCTAGTGGTTACGGTGCCCGACTCATAAGAGAGAAGTATCGGGTTAGATCCCGGTGCCGCCATGTACTAATGACTCTTTTCTGAGTTATGTACATTAGTCGAACACTATCCGATGATCTTATGGTGAGGAAAAACATCATCCGTGATCCAATTTGGTCAGGTTCCTTTGTTAACAGAGTCAAGGAGGGCAGACAGCAGGCGCTCCACTATAATTACCTGATCTGCCAAACCCCGGATCATGGTGAAGGCGGACTCCGGGCCCTCGCATCCGAGAGCACAACCGGGACATTAACGCCATTAATTTCTTTTATCTACACTCAAAGCGTAATGTTCCAATTACATATTCGAAAACAGTTGTTTAAGGATACACTTTTATCATGCCAGTCTATAAAAATTAAAAAAAATACTTTTCGATACAGCATTTCCCATACTATTTTCATTACAGCTGTATCGAAAAATAACTTTTTAATCATTATGCAACACTTTTCTTTTTTAAATTTTTGTCGGGCGCCGGGACACGGCGTAATGTAGGCTGAATACCTAAATGTCTTCAACAAATTCAAAATTCCTGTTTATATTTGTGATCAGTTCATAGTCTGTGGTTGTGATTGTGTACATTTAGAATTATTTTCCCGCTAAACAGAATATTTTTCTAATTGTTGTTGTTTGTGTTTGTGAATGTTTTTTTCTTGTTTGAAGCAAATAAATAGATAAATGTGAAAGAAGTGAAGTTAATTTCGCTTGATATCCTCTGACTCACAGTTACTTCCAGCAAAGTTGAAAAAATTAAAGGTACCATATTTTAACATGAAAATATGAGTGTAGATAAAGTAGTGTATGCAACGCATATAATTAGGTATTAAAACACTCGTGTCAAACTATTATCATACTCGGCTACGCCTCGTATGATAAACAGACACTCATGTTTTAATACCCCCTTTTATATGACAGTTGCATAAACTACTATTTAAGTCGTTGCGAATCGACCATCCCTGCACATAAAAGCCGGCTACCCAACCACATGGACCACATCCCAACGGCAACAGTAAATCCTTCCCCGCCTACTGGGCTAGTACGCGAGAATCCGTGCCGCGTCACCGCATACATATTCATGCCGCATAAGTCTGCGGATTGATAGAGAGTGATGCTATGCATCGGGGTCCGGGACCCGTGTTCTGTTCGTCTAACACTAGTGTACCCGCGATATAGCTCTCGCCACGAGTGAGAATTTGGTTCCTTCTCTCAATACTGAGATTAAAGAGGGTACCTATGTCGCGCCTTTTCTCGCTTATCGCGCGCGAGAGCATACTTGTGCTAGCACAACTGTGCCCGCGATACATCTCGCGCCGCGAGAGAGCCTTTGTTTCCTTCCCTCAATACTGAGATGAAAGATATAGCGGTATCTATGTCGCGCCTTTTCTCGCTAGACTACTTGTGCTAGCCATAGGCGGGCGTGTTAGCGACGAGTGTTTGTTGCCCATGCTAGAGCGGAGGCGTGATATTGCATATACTCGAACTTCGTGGACCAGTGTTTCAATGTTCCCCTTCCGTTCCTTTTAAAAGAAGCAGTACTGGAGTAGTGGCAGCGCGCTTGCGAGACCGAAAACCGAGGTGGAGCATTGCACGCAGAGTCTGGGAACTGGATAGGTGACCGTTTCATGCTGTGAGGGTAGTAGGGCGAGCTCTAAGTCGTTGGGTGTGGCTCCTAATCAGCGTTGCCAGATCGTACCTTTTGGTACGATTTACGTACTTTTTGGCTGACTGTCGTACCTTTGGCGTACTTTGCTCCACATGTACTAAATAGTACGTTTTTACAAAATGCTAAATTTAGTTGGGGGGGTGGTCACTTTGCCTTTCCTGTCCGCAAAATACCGTAAAATAATGTAAGGAAGGCTTGATTTTGACGTGTACTTGCTCAATGGCACCACCGGCGAGTAAATAAGGTCTTGTCTTGGCAAACTAACGCCGTTTTATTGGCTACCCCCAGATCGATAAAATAGAAGAGAAGGTAAACCGTACTTTTTTGGAAACTGCTGCTGGTAACACTGCTCCTAATACTGTTGGCCAGGCCAGTTTGAACGAGGTCTTCCTCTGCTGTCTCTGAGACTAGTTGAACATTCCGGCTCCTGATTGTCTGGCACCCCGTGACGGTATATTATTATTATTTGTAGTCGAGGTCCAAATCTAACGAGTGGGGAGCTCGTTGCTGTGCCGGAATCCGGCTAGCCTTAATGTACGAAACGTCGCCCATCCAGTTCCCGGCGTATGCGAGCATTGCTCAACCGGGATTATCAGCCTTGCAAGCATGCTGGCACTAGACCAGTGCCGCTACAATGACATGCTCCGTCTTTAGCCGAAACGTCACATAGTATGCCTGTCTGAAACAATAATAAATATACTATTACAAGTGTGCAATATACTCAAAATACACAAGGAAACTAGCAATACTAAAGTAACAAGCACAATAATCATGTTATGACGACATTTCGTCAAACGGCAAATAAGTAAGAGGAAGCCTTTTTATTAGTTCCGTGATATCAATTACCTGATACTTTTATTTTCTAAGACTTGCGTTGACAATAAGGAAAATGGGGGTACTTGTATCAATAAGTGTGTGTGTATGGCAACAGTGAGGAGCGCCGGTGGCCGAGTGGTTAAGGCATCCGACTCGTAAGTGAGAGGTACCGGGTTCGAATCCCACTGCGGCTACATAGCCGCACATATATGGTACATACCAATGCCTCTTTTCTGAGTTATGTACATTAGTTGATTTCTTACCGATGCTCTAACAGTGAGGGATGAAACTGGGAGGAGGAATAAAAGGGATGAAGACATCGTGATGGAACTTAGGTACACATTCAGACGACTAAATGTGTAGCCATGATCCAATCGGGTCAGGTTCCCCTGGTAGCAGGGACACGAAAGTCAGATGGCAGTCCCTCCATTGCATATATCTGATCTGCCGAACCCCGGATCATGGTCAAGGCGGACCCCGGGCCCTCGTGCGCGAGATCACGACCGGGACATTAACGCCATTTATTATTTTTTATGTATAGCTTATATACATATACAATCATGATGGCGTCAATATACCGGGCCCGTAGTACTCCTTCATCATAATCCAGGATTAGACAGATCCAGGTAATTACAGTGGAGCGACTGCCATCTGACCTCCGTGTCCCTGTTAATAAGGGAAGTTGATCAGATTATATAATGGTCATACATTATATGTATGTATATTCATCACGATGTCTTCCCTGGCCATAAGAGCATCGGTTTTCGGTTAGTGTCTAACGAATTTAAGTACATTACAAGAATTTTGATTTTACCTCAAGATTTTTACCTTTTATCATCATCATCATCATCATCACAGCTCATAACAGTCCACTGCAGGACTTAAGGCCTACCCACGAAAGGGGAGGTTATTGTCTTTTTTTTTATCTTCACGTTTTGCAGGCAGGTTGGAGATCGCAATGTAATAAATATAACGATGGTAAACGCTGCTGCCTATTTTTCAGCCTACGAAGACTCTAGATCTTTTGTCTCAAAAACGTTAGTCGCCTTGTACGACACCCACGAGTGTAAAGGGTTGGTGCTATTCTACTCTGACCAACCAAACGGCCTTTATTAGCTTTTCATTAGCCTAAATGGCAAACAATTTCGTAGTATCTACCTCTATCCATCAAACATGGAGTATGTATTTTGTTTAAAAAAACGTATTCTCTCGGAGTATTTTTTGCCATACCATTTAACATTTTGTTTTCAGTTTGCCTTTTAATTTTTCGGAGTGTTATATGTTTTTCACATGATATCAAACATATTCTGTATTTTTAACTAGCACTTCGGAGTTCTGATATTTGTAATTGAGATTTCCCGACCATATCATATTCCCGGAAAATTTCCGATTCCGAGAATTCTGTGCTCGTGCAGTTTTCCAAATTTTCCAAATTACATTTACAATTCATTACATTCCAAACCCTTTATTAAGTAAACATAGCAACATTGGAAAGTAAACCGTTTACTCCAGGCATTAAGTATTACAAAGTTAAAACAATGTTAACAAGCCCATATTTTGTTGGTAATATCTTAAAAACTAAGTGGCTAAATACTTATAATAAATTTGACTTTAACTTATTACATTTGACGACCTGAGTGGCGTAGTTGGTTAACATGCCGGTCGCCACGCAGAGGTCCCGGTTCGATTCGCGGCCGAGCAGAAATTGAAATGATGAATTTTAATTTCTGTTACGGGTTTGGATGTAGGATATATAATAAGTATGTGTTTAAAAAAAAGAAGTATATAGTAGATCATCAGCTATCTAACACCCATAATACAAGCTTTGCTTACTTTGGGGCTAGGTGGCACTGTGTGAATTTGTTCAAGCATATTAGTTTCTTTATTTTCCCCTTATTGCGATCCCAGTGAATATCTTAACACAGCTTAGCACGTTTACATGCACTGTAAAGCCTTATGTTAAGCTACAGTAGCGGGTGGAAATTGGGAATTTCATAACTAGGCGCACAGAGCTATAGGTATAGTCTAATACCTAGGCTACCTAGACCTACCTCTGACTTGGACGTGGCTACGCTTTAATGGGCACGTCCGACCAGTCGGTAAACATAGAGCCGGCTTTGATTGAAGCCTAACGGATTTCCACTATTGCATGTAGGTAGCGATCTGTTGGAAATGGTTACGGTTGATATGAAAATTGCTGGTTTTTAGGTATCTAAGCCTTCGGGCTGTCTGTCTGGTGCTGAATGGAACACGTTGCAATATGATTGAAAACGAGGTTTTGAGATTGGGAGCTATTTTGGTCACTCGTCTATTAATTTACGATTTGCTTCTATATGCTTTACAGACTAGCTCATGGCGTTCTCTTGTTTAACTCTCAATAATAATGTCGCCTGTCTTTTTGTTGAAACAAAAAACACATTTTAGGGTTATTTATTACTTTCTTAAAAACATTATTCGGACTATATACAAACCGAATTAAAAAACGGCTGTATCTGCCCGATATTTGTAAAATTATTCAACGATCAACAAATGGAATTAACCATTATAAACTAAATTACCTTAATTATGGTAGAGTGTAGGTAGAGTACGTAGGTGCTTGTGTATGATGTATTGTACCAATGGAATGACTACCTAATTCTTGTATGTAATATTGTAATATAAATGCAATAAAATAAAATGATCCTTTTCATATTTGGCATTATTTTCTTGGCAACATAAATACTAAATACATAAGTAATAGGCTGGCATAATTTGCGAGGAAGTCGATCATGGCGGGAGCCCGCGCTGAAATGACTTATTGGGAACAATTTGCTTCCCAAATAGGATCGAATGTCTATGAATTATTTATTACGAGACACCGATACGTGTACTTACTTAGCTATATAATTACAACAAGCTTGTTTTATTGACAAATGTAAAGATGAAGAGGGAAAATTACCATCGAGATGTACGCGCGAATCTTTTCTTAGATCAAAAACATGGTTTTTAGATTGCTGATTTTAGTATTTTATTTTTACTGTGATACGACTTGAGTTCTCGTATAAAAACATATAAATTCTGTAGTTAATGAATTATTCTATGCCTAAAACCTAATTACATTGTCTCTCACTAGAAACCTTTTTTTACTTTTGCTCCTTGTTTTGAGCACTCCAGAAACAGGCAAGCGGGCTACCTGATGGAAAGTGGTCACCGCCGCCTGAACCAACACCATCAGGGGGGACTAAGGGGATCTCTAATGTAGCTCTTGAACGATCTTATGTCATAGTCCAAAGGAAACACTTTGTCTGGGAGCTCATTCAACTTCCGAATGGTAAGAGCGAGAAACGTTCCTTCGTTCAATAACAATCAGACTTTGTTCCAGGCCAGCAGGTATATTTGAAAGCCAAAACTCCACATGATTTATTACAGCTTCTTCTAGTATGTAAATATCCCATTGGCTGAATTTGTTGTTATCTTCACCTTTGATAGGCCTCAATCTATTTTTGTTACGAATTGGCGCCCTCAATTTTCCTGGATCAGTCCTTTTTTTTCTTGTTGAATTCGGGGTGCCAATGTAGCCAACAAAGGGGAATCCTACATTATATAATTTGGAAGCGCTCTAACAAGCTCTGAAGCACCTGGAAATACTTCTAAGAATTCCGTCGAATTCAGGCTACCAGGAATCCTTGGGAGTCGAACAATTGCGGTCGCGCGCAGGGCTAAGTGAGATTTATAGCCAATATCACAACCTCAAAGGTCTAAGCTATTTGTTGGGTGCGAGGAAGCAAATTCGGATATGAATTTACCGGGCGGGCCCGTCGAACGATTCACCCAACATTTTGAGTTAGTCAAGGGGATATTTAATCGATCATTGTTTTGAGGAGTCCCAGCAAGGATAAGTGCGTTTATTTGGTTTTGTACTCGTATGTGCGTTTAGGAACTTCGCTACTAAAGTGCGTAAAAGTTTATTGCGTTTAGGAGGTAACCCAATCGCGATGTTTCGTATTTTACTTTTCTTACTTTCAAACCTTTCCTTGTATTTCATATTATATCATACCCAAAACTCGGCGTCTTTTTGAGTGGTCACTGTCGTACCTCGCTACATAGGAGTTGCAACGATAAGATTCGCGTAAACGGAACTGCACAACGTGATAATACCATAATTCACAAGTGGAAAACCTAGACTAGAGTCTAGTAGAGTAGACTGTCAAATTTTGAACAGTAAGTTCATAAAACCGCTGGGCCCAGTTAAAATCAATTTCGTTCAAAAATCTGTTAAGACAGACGCAAACAACGTCAGCGGCAAGGATCGTGTGCCAGTCAAACGTTACCGAATCAGCGTAAATTCGTTACGCGCGGCAGCCCCGGCCTCCGTTTTTCGGCGCCCGCCGCCTCGCCTTAATTCGCTTATTCAACGGAATCGCATTCATCCGCGGCAACGTCCCAGTGACGGAATCACGTTTGCATAAACATCCGGAGTCACGCCAATTCCCGGATTTGACACGTGACTGGGGGCGCCAACCAATTACGCGACACTTGTAATGCTGATTAGCTGCGCCGCTAATTGCCGCGTATGAGCGCCGCTCCGCCCGCGGCCGCGAATCTGTTGAATTAATACATTGCGCCCCCCCGCACTCGAGCAATCAACAAGGAGAAGTAATTACATGTTCATTAGTGTGACTGAGTAGAGAGACACGCTACATCGCGTGACGGTGCCGCGGCCGCGCCAGAGTCGGATGTGGAACCGACGCCCCGGGGGCGCCAAATGCTGCCCACACGACGCCCTCGTTTCGCCCCGTCACGCCCGTCAAACTCCCGGACGAAAACGCTCCCAAACATGACTCGGCGGATTCTTGAAAGAAATCCACCGAGCAGAAATGAAACGTCTTTCGTGCTGGCATGCGGAATTTGATTCGGTCCCGAACGAAAATGCAATGTTGGTATTCCCAAAAGAGAATTATTGACAAAAAATAAAAAAGAGAAGGGGAAATAGGGAAGGCAATAATGTAACGTGCCTCTAAATGCAACATTACAATACCTATATACCGCCTGATAGTGAATTTTTCAACATAAACCGACGCTTTTAGAATCATTACGTGTGGTGTCGTACAAGGCGACTAATGTTTTCGAGGTATAAGATCTAGAGTCTCCGAAGACTAAAAAATGGGCAGCAGCATTTTCCAGTGTTATATTTTTAACACTGCGATCTCCAACCCGCCTGCCAAGCGTGGAGTTTATGGCACTAACCTCCCCTTGCGTGGGAGAGGCCCTTAGTCCTGCAGTGAACTGTTATAGGCTGCGATGATGATGTATCACAACAAACATACCACTTCAGGTAAAAGAAGGTCGTACAACATAACAAGCAAGTGCATTTCAAAGTATATATTAGATGTTACATGTGAATTATCCCGCAAAAGCATCCCATTCACTGTGAACGAATCATCGGGATTAATAGAGATTAACACATCAGAACTAGTTCTTCGTGGCGTATCAATGACAAATTATATTGTGGTTCCCCAAAACTTTGCCAGTAATAGTCCAAGATATTCGGCATCTCAAGGTCGCCCAGCGCCCAGTCCCGCCCTGCTCACGTTCGGAACTAAGTGGTAACTGAATAACACGTGCCACTACTTACCCGAGTTACCCGTATCTTGGATTTGATACGCACTAGAAGCCTGCGTCCAACGGGCAACCTTCGCTTATTCGACTAGCTCCATACACCGGCTATTGTTACAATATTGGGATAGATTGCAGATCAATTAAGAGACTTCTCTACCCCTATTAGAGGGCGCAATGTCCGCTATTATGTTCGGGAACGGCGCAAACAAGCTATTAAGATGGGTATCCTAAATTATGATCCGAACGGTTGAAGTTTTGATCGCGATTTTGGCGTAACACATTGTTCGTTGGTATCGCGGTTGGTGCTGACGATGGTCGTCTAACAAACAGATATACTGAAATACTGTCGCCGTACTGTATAATAAAAATAAAAATAATCATCTTGGTGTTAATGTCCTGGTTGTGCTCTCGAGAATGAGGGCCCGGGGTCCGCCTTGACCATGATCCAGGATTTGGCGATCAGGTAATTACAGTGGAGCGACTACCATCTGACCTATTTGACCCTGCTACCAGGGGAACCTGCAAATTCAGTTGCCTGAATTTGCAGGTTTCATCACGATGTTTTCCCTCACCGTAAGAGCATCGGTTAGTATTCAACTAATGTACATAACTCAGAAAACAGTCATTGGTACATGGCC
The DNA here is from genome assembly GCA_907269095.1 of Blastobasis adustella. NCBI lineage: Eukaryota > Metazoa > Arthropoda > Insecta > Lepidoptera > Blastobasidae > Blastobasis > Blastobasis adustella. The sequence continues at coordinate 16,835,910 of OU026128.1, read as the reverse complement.
GCAGCGGGATTCGAACCCGGTACTTCTCGCTTAGGAGTTGGATACTCAATCGCCCGGCTACCGACGCTCCTATATAATGGTAACTAACATAAGAACCGCGACTCGACCGATTACGTAACGAGTACATCCGTGGTAGTCTTGGCGTGAGGGAAGATCACAAATAAGATCGAGGAGGCTCGCCTGCGCTGGTTTGGATAGGTGCCTGAACCTGCCGGTATCAGGAAAGAGGCCCCGTGGGCGACCCAAGAAGCGATGGATTGACAGCGCGGAGTCGGACATTGAGTTTTAAAGTTATAGAAAAAAAAATCTCCTTGTAAATAGATAGCGCTGTACTGACCTCTTATAGTAAGGTCCTTGTGTGTATGCTTGACATATTAGCACTGAATTGCGCCGTCTATTGACGACTTATCGTAATATTCTTAAATAACTCTTTTTTTTAATGTCATCTTGAAAACCTCTCGCATATTATAAATAAATAATTAAATATGCCTCTCTTAAAAGTCGCGGGCCAAATCTCTTTTCACAACCATTTGAAGTCCCCGCCAAAACTATGCCACACGCGATTGTGGCGCCACTCTACTCTGCTTCGGACATCAAACGGTGTGGGATTTCGACTCCAGTTTAATTGTTCTAATGACACGGGATTACCTTTGTAACGAGTATCATGCCCGCACTGGCTGCCACTAACATTGCAACGTGGAATCGCTGCGCGTCAAAGGGCAATTGACAGACGTGCCGGTACGTACGCGAGCGTACGACTTCAAAGGGTGTTGGAGCGTGGCTCGATCACGCATTGACGTGTAGAGATGGGATTGCAGAGATTGACAACTCATTTCTTCTGCCCGATGAGTTGACTCACTGCTTCAAAATATGCTTTTCAACGGAATATCCCGCTTAATGGTCTACCTCTCTTGGAGTGTGATTCGATCACGCATTGATACCTAGAGATAGATGACAATTGCCAACTCATTTTCTCTGATCGATGAGTTGTATACATGGAGCTTCATGCATGTTACATCGCAATGAATCAAACTATTATCGCCGTTCATCAGCAGGTGGTATGGCAGTCAAATGGCTGCCTCGTAATTAGAAAAACAAATGGAGGACACACTTTTTGTGGTTTTCCATTATTTATTATCGAAACTAAAAATTAATACTCAATGAAATATTGGAAGTGGCAAGACTGTACAGCTTATATCATCATCATATCAGCCGGAAGACGCCCACTGCTGGACATTGGCCTCCCCCAGAGATCTCCACAAAGGCCGGTCTTGTGCCTTCCGTATCCAGTTCGTACCTGCGATCTTTACCAGATCGTCGGTCTACCTAGTGGAAGGCCTACCCACGCTGCGTCCTCCAGTACGTCCAGCTTACGACGCGTTCCAATTAGCTGCACTATGCCATAGCCCAATGTTCATATAACTCAAAGAGTCGGCCCGAGCTGCGCGTGAGTTACTGAATTGACGCGAAGAATTTGCTCTCCCCAAGCCTGTCTCTAATTGATACCCTTTTGATTGGCCGCACCGTATGACGTCACACGCGTCAATGCCGTGTGTGACGCGCATAATGTGACGCGGGACCGACAGTTCGCAGAAGCCTGAAGCAGCGCTCCAGGTGAAAAAGCGTGTTCCCGTCACGTCCGAATGTGGAATATTAAGGTGTCTGAGTGCAAAGATACATACTGACAACTGACTTATTACAGTGACGTCGCATGCGGAATTAGGTAGCTTATTCGCATGCGAATCAAATTAGAAACGGTTCAAAAATATGGGTCTAGTAGACATACTACAGCGACTCCGTCCATTCGCTAAAATATAAATAACATTACAATTCTTTCACCAATGGTGGCTACTTCAAAAGTAATAAGTGTAGTTCGTCGTGCCTCACTAAATGGCGCTGCTTAGACAGGATTCTCAAGTATTGAATTTGGTAATCGAAGTAACTCGGAAAGGTGTTTCGTGAAAAAATACATAGTTTTAGTACCTTTTCTGAGAAGAAAGCGCAAAATGACTACATTTTTGTACATCTAACGGCTTCGTTTTGATTATTTTTAAGAATCGTGTCTATTACGCCATCTACTATAATTATTTAAACCGTTTTTTTCTTTTTAATCGAGTCTTGGAAAATCTTCCATTACAACACTAATATCAACTATTACTATTACCATTTTTAGCCATTTCTGTCCCACTGCAGGGCAAAGGCCTCCCATCTACCACGACTTACGGTCGGATGTTTTCCTTGCATCAACTACTTAATTAAATTAAATTTTAATTTTTTACTACCAACCAGCGCGAAGACATTCGCATCGAGACAAATTTTTAACGCAAAAAGTCATGAACATTGCATAGCTCGCAATGGCTTGACCACTAAATAATTTGAACTTCCCATGGTGATGGTCGCAGCAGGAGTAGCCCTTGGAGCCCGTTGCGTGCTGCCACCCTATCCGTCACCAGGGCTCACGACACTGTGATATTTACAGGTGTCCAAGTCAAAGTGGCGGTTGCCACAGCTTTGACGTCGTTTCGGGTAACGCTTACGGATAGGTATTTATGAAACGATTTTTGTTATAATAGTTGGTGGCAGACGAACAGGTCACGTTACCAGTGTTCATCCCGGCCAGACGCATTAAAACGCCTGTACCGACTGAAGCATTAAAATTGATATTATTCCTCAGGCGTATGAGCCCGCTGTTAAGAATGTCTTAAATTTTTTTATATAATAGGCGAGGAAAAATAATTTAAAAGATATAATTTTTAACTGCGGGCCCAAACGCCTGAGGTCTCCAGTCAAGAATTCGTTAACCCCAGTGGCTTTTTATACAACCAACAGTCATTTGACCGCCGTCTCTGGTTGTATGGGACGATGCAGTCGAAGATAAAACTTGCTTGTCTAGGAGCAGCTCACTGTAGCCTTGAAGGTGTCCAGATAATAATGATCAGCGAACACACTCTCAGGCAACGTATTCCATACCTTAGCCCTACGCATTATAAAGGTTGAACCAAACCGGCTCGTGGTGAAAGCTGGAAGATTCATGACATAAGGATGAAACGCCAGCCCGGATCACGTTAACCGATAGCGGAAAGGGTTGTTAAAAATATAGTCATAGTTACTCATTAACTCAGTCTAGTCTTGGTCACCGCTCAACACGTAGCAGATGATTAGCTGGCAGTCGTAATCCTTTGCACTACGCCATCGCACCAACGCGTCGATAAAATCGTGTTTAGTTCGAGTTACGCACAATACGCGTAACCGTTGTTGTAATGAAATTCTCGCCTCCACATAATACAAGGCGACGTCGCGCTCGTATTAATAACTGCTGCCTACAAATCACATTATTCGGGCAGACGTTTGATGTTTATTTCATTATGTCACGTGAGGGGCGGTGGCGCGACAGCCTCGGGCCTCGGGCTTATCAGCCCGCCACGTGAATTATGTCCAATATTTGGACTTGTTAAACCGGAAAATTAGGCCGGGTTGCACTCGGAAGATAGCCGGCTCGCCCTCCGCACTCCGCTTCAGGCTCTTTGAGCGTTTGTTTCAGACTACGTCGACTGTGACTGTGACCCTTGCGGAAGGGAGACGATGCAGGCGTTACACACATATTCGTACATTCATAACGTGACGCCGATGCAAAGTCAAATGGTGTGGAAGGTCGAGCGAATCGAGCGAGAGAAGACGTACTGACGCTGAAATTATGACGATTTATTTATATTTTGACTATATCAAATCAGATCAAAAAGTGAAGTAAATTTTGAGTAAATTTCTTTTACATTAGACTATACAGGCATTTGACCGCCATCTCACCTGATGGTAAGTCGTCACTTACCATCACCACCATTAATCTAACGTAAAAAGAATGAAATTCTATTAAGATTATACAATCAAGAAGACTATTAAATTGTAATTCGCCACACTCAAACTATTCTTGTTCAATATAAGCTTCTCCATGCGATAATCCTTCCTTTACATTCATCGTCATCATAGTCCTAATTATCAATCCGGGCATCTGCCAGGTTCCACTTGCCTTCCTTCTTCTTCTTTTCTCTACTATCTATCGTAAAATGACGCTGTGAATACGCGAATTTGTGTTCGAGTTTGTGTATTGCATACCGTAATTAATTCTATATGAAGATATCAGTATGGCCGTGTGGTGTCTCAGAGTAGAATAGCACCAACCCCTTACACTCGTGGGTGTCGTACAAGGCGACTAATGTTTCCGAGACAAAGGATCTACTGCCTCCGTAGACTGGAAAATGGGTGTCAGCTTTTATAAATGGGTGTTATCTTATAACACTGTGATCTCCAACCCGCCTGCCAAGCGTATAGATTATGGTAATAACGCTTCTGTAATTAAATGTTTAATTAAAAGTAATTTATATATATATATATATATAGATAGATAGATAAATTCTTTATTGCTCACACAAGAAACACTACATTAAAGAGTTCCGACAAAAACCATAACTAGTTGTGGGCAAAGGCGGCCTTATCGCTGCAAGCGATCTCTACCAGGCAACCTTTGTCTTAAGAACCGCTTGATACACAGGCAAGTCAACAACATGAACTTATACTAGGGAACTTACACTTAATACAAAGTAGAAATATACACATATAACAAAACTAATAATACATATAACCACTACACCTACATAAACTAAATAATATATTACCAATTAAGGACATAGATATTCACATGCCAGGCAAGAGAAGATGCGTGCGCAGCTTTGCCTTAAAGGAGCTCAGTGACTTGGAGTGTCGAATCTCTTTAGGTAACTGATTCCACAAGACGGTAGCTTTCACAGTAAAGGACTCTTTAAAATAGCCAGATCGTGTAAACGGAGGCCTCAGAGTATTATCGAGCGCCGATCGAAGATCCCGGACTAGGTCAGCACTCTGGAATCTGAAACCATCTCTAAGGTATTTGGGAGAACGGGGATCGAACAGTATTTTATACAGCAGCACCAACACATGCTCGTCCCGCCGCAGCCTAATCGGAAGCCACTGCAGCTTCTTACGAAAATCAGAGACGTGGTCGAACTTGCGCAGCCCATATATAAACCGTATACCGATGTTCTGCAGACGCTCAAGTTTATTAAGGAGATCCTCATTGAGGTCAAGGAAGCAGACGTCTGCGTAGTCTAGTATAGGGTGGAGGAGGGCTTGAGCAAGCTCAACCTTGGTCCTGACCGGAAGTAGATTTTTCCACCTTTTAAGGGCAGAAACTGCAGCAAAAATTCGTCTACTTAGTTGAGCAACGTGATGGGACCAAGACAGTGTTGTGTCAAAGAATACCCCCAAATTCCTGACCACGCTACTATAGGGGAGCACTACGCCATTGAAAATAACGGGCGGAAGACTACCATAAACAGGTCGACCCACCTGCTTAGACCCACCAATTATAATAACCTGCGACTTGTCAGGGTTAACAGCCAGTCCATGAGCCAGACTCCACTCGAGGATAGTTTTTAGGTCCCCATTTAGCGCTGCAATTGCGGTGTCCAGCTCATCGGCAGGAGCGTGGGTGTAAATTTGAATGTCGTCAGCATATAGATGGTAAGAACAAGAGAGGAGGGGAGTAAGGAAGTTAATGAATATGGAAAAAAGAAGAGGAGATAGTATACTTATATATATATATATATATATATATATATATATATATATATATATATATATATATATATATATATATATATATATATATATATATATATATATATATATATATATATATATATATATATAAGTAAGTTATTTATATATTTTTGAACAGTAAAGACGATTTTATAAAGTTGACAACGTAAAAATAAGAAACTGCAGCATATTCTTGAAGTCGACTGTTGAATATAAATCCTTCAACCAAAGCAGAACCTATACTTTTAAGTCGGATATAACCATAAGCAAACATTACGTGTTATAAAAATCGGTTAAAATATACGTGAAATATTCCTTTTACTGTTAGTCAGCGTATCTACAGTACTTGACAACGATTTCACCTGAATTGCTGCCGTTTCGAACAATGCACTGGATTCGTAAAATTGTTTGACGGCAAAAATGGTAGAACGAATGACCCTTTCATGTGAACCAATACTCGAAATATACAATAAATCAATAATGCATCAAAAACCACGTCCCCACTTATCTCTTACATAAGCCCGTTTATTGAATTTGACAGTTATTTTGACATCGGACAGACATGAATCATGAGGTTAGTAGAGTACCATCTCACAGACTAAATCGAGTTTGCGCTGCGATAGTTTGCCGACGTCAGCGCACTGCGCCGCAGTTTGCTTCAGACCATATTTGCGCCGAGTTCTGACCCGTGACCCGTCAACATAAAGTGCACGCAGACGGTACTAGATTTTGGTTACCCAAGATAGACTGGAACGCCTTAGGGTGTGTGTACTAGCTTGTAATCTTGTGCCGACCTGAGATAGGAACGGTGTCCTTGTGTCAACATGTCTGATCATCTGAGTTGTACGCAGATTCGCATGTTTCTCTTACGTTTAACCTAAATCCTGTTGCCGTACGACCGTGCCGTTGTTTTTCCGGCGAGATTGTTTATTTATTTATTTATTTATTTATTTAATTTGCCAACAGATTTACATTTTTTTACAATGCACTTAAACTACAGTAACAATATAAATTTACATAAATGTAAAGCCAATAACAGGCAAACCTTACGTGCACTATACAAATCGCGCTTATAACGTAAGTACTAATCTACTACAATGAAACGAAAATACATAAAATGAAACTTAAGCAATTAAGTCAGAAAAAAACAACTGAAAAAACAAGCTAGTTTATAGACTTATACATATAATCATGTAAACATTTTTTGTATCTTGGAAGAGAACAGTTAAATATATCGAAAGACTTATCAGCATTAAATAACTTGTTATGTTCCTTGGATAACCTAGTAATTATCTCGTTTCTACCCACATTCGTTCTGCTATATCTAAATGTAAAAGGTAGTTGTTAGTGTCGACAAGGTAGATTGTATTATTTGTAGGTTGTATTATCGTTAAAAGAATCATCTTGGCGTTAATGTCTCAGTTGTGCTCTCGCACGTGAGGGCCCAAGGTCCGCCATGACCATGATCCAGGATTTGGCAGATCAGCTAATAACAGTGGAGCGACTGCCATCTGACCTCCGTGACCCTGCTGTCATCCAGTCGCCTGAATGTGCAGGTTTCATTACGATGGTTTCCCTCACCGTAAGAGCATCGGTTAGTATTAAACTAATGTACATGAACTCTGTTAATTCTGTCATCAATATTAAAGTATAGTAGATATATTTAAATAAATACATAAATAAGTAATAATAATATTTACATTACGTTTATAGAAACGTCATCCTTTTGTTAGAACTATTCAAACCAGGAACCTTTCTGATCCGACATTCGTTCGAGTGTTGCAGAACTTAGGGACTTGCACCGATACGTTCGCGTTTAAAACTTTAGATGCACCCGCGGGAAGCTGAAATTTTTCTGGCACTCAAGTAACCTACACTGGCACTCGGGAATTGCGAAGCTTTCAATCGTTGTATGAATTTTCAGTATCAATTCTGTAGTGCCAAAGAGTACATACACTTAACAAGCATGTTATGGGCACATGTTAAGGCATTTGTTCTTTACATACAAGTTCCACTGTTTGATTTGAATTTAAAGGTAAATGGATGGGGCGACGGAAGAAGACGAATAGTATATTTTGCTCCCGACATAGAGTATTGATACTCGGCCTTTTCGGTTTAAAGGATAAGGTAGCTAGTTCGCGTTTTTGTTACGTGGAACCTACATCTATGCATCGTATATGTTATTTACGAACCATAATTATCGCTCCTACCTCTGGTGGGCTATCTACGTACGGGAATAGAGTTGCGTACAATAAAGAAGACGAACTTGAACTAAATCAAGCTCGCTTACCCCGCTTAAATGCACGGGCCATAGAGCGAGCCAATAAAACAGCTCACGACTCACGAAGCAATACCCTCGCGAACCAACCGGCCGTAACCGCTGAAACTCCCGGAACAAATACAGAAGAAGAAAAATAAATCAAGCACGTCGTAAATAGATACTTCGCCGCTGAAAAGTTTATAGCAACTCGTTTAAATCTCACAATCTCAGGTAACGAAACGGAAGTTGCGCCAAGTTTTTTCATTTCATCATAAAGTAAGTTCCAGCGAGTCTCGCATCGCGTAGTGTAAAGTGTTACGCTTTTTCAAACACCTTTAAGCCCAGGTTTGCTGCCTGAATCTGGTGATTAATATAGAAACTTGGCGGCGGTGCGAAAAAGTTGGACCGACTCGCCGTCTTAATAAGTTTGCTTCGCTATTATTGGTGCAGCCCGAGCAGGAGGTTCTGTACTTAAATATAGCGTATGGGCAGCTCAGAATAACTATACCTAAAGCAGTTCACGTATCTACTATTTGAATTTTGAATTTGAATTTGAATTTGAAAGTACAGTCGCGGAAAGGTGGAAACAAAAATACTTACAACCAGATTTATCGACATGCGTTGTTCTATACATAGCTCTTTGATATTTAGAACTAGGCTGCATATTAAAGTCTCCTTAACGACAACAAATGAATTCAAACCCACTATTACGAGCGCAACAAAGCGCACGACAGCAGTTGTCATACAAATTATTGTGTCCCGATAAAATGAAATATCGATAGCATTGCACGCTATACAAATAACATCGCTTCGACAAACTCACGTTTCCTTGTAAACATCATACCAGGGCCGATACCATTCACCATACAGTATCAGTCCACTTAAATAACGGTCTAACACCAATAAATATTTCCATTCCGAGCACCATTAATCTTTAGTATCGTGTGTGGTGCGGGCCATTCAATTGACTGGTTATTTTTGGAGGCGCTGGTAAATTATGAATTTCGATTGGCGAGCCGCGCCGCGATAGCGCCAGGTGAAATATGAGCAATATAATGCTCATGGAAAATGTTTATTTACTCATGAATAGTGTGCGCCCTTCGGCCCCTTTGTCGTGGCGTACAACGTGCTCGTACCATATAAATTTTGGCGTTGTTGTTCTTTAACCGGGTTTGGGCAAGAGGTTTTTGAGTTCCTTTTTCAAGGGAGTGCCTTCCGCTATGGTGGTTTATGAAAAGTCATCATACTGCGGCGGAATTCATTGTTCCGCGATTTCCATGTTATTTTGTCGATGGAGCAACGTGTCGGCTGGATGATATATTCGGTCTAGATGTTATTATAAAGAGATAAAGAGGTTGGCAGGCAGGAGAGAAGAGTGGCGGTTGCACCGACAAGAGTCATACTCTCAAATATATGATGATGGTGAGATGTTATTCTTAAGCTCTAATGAGGCTAATTATTCTGGTGTGAGTCGGCGGCTTGCGAGTGCGGAATAGCGGATTCTTTACATACACCGATACGTAAATTCAGCCGTATAGCTTTTAGAGAATAGCCCAGGAATGCTGCCACAGCCAACATTTAAACAAACAGTCGGTGTGCAGTCTGCCAGTCCTTTTAGAATTAAGATTCTACACGTGCCAACCCTGGACAGAAATAAAGCAATACGCCTCCTCTCTCTTAATTGCATTAAACGCGTTCAGTGCCACTTCATCTAACGTTCCAGTTGCACTACAATTATTCTGGTCCATTTTATGAATACACGCTTAGTTTATTTCGACGTGGGTCCTGCTATCCTTGCGTATTAAGTTACCCCTAGTTCCCCCGAACTCGTTCGCCCCAATTCGCCGCAAGTCGGTGTTTGTTGCGTCTCGTATATCATCATTAGCGCAGTTCCAAAAGTGAAATAATGACGTCGGGCCGGATTTCAGCCGCGCCATAATTAAAAGTTGCTGGCTAGTTTCACCTTGGAGTTGGCTCGTTATAACTTCTCTTGCCACCAGGTGCTGGAAGCAAACATTCTTCGCGTGTTCTGGTTGCCGGGGAATCCTTAGCTACTATGAAGTTTAGATCTACTTTTAACGGAGTCTTTGGATTCTTCCGTTCGGTTTTGTATTTTGCGTGTGCCAAATTTCTTTACTCATATAGTACGTACAAATAGAGGGCTAGGTGAGGGGTAGGCATACCCTACTATTGGTTGTCAAAGTTGTAATTCTCATCTTTTGTCTCTTCAACAGCCAAAATAGCCAACTTATTTAAGAAATTATTAATCTTAACTTGCATGGCTGATTAATTTTAGTTCTTTGCTTTTTATATTGCCAAGGACGGACGGTCCACCTAATGGAAAATTAAATGAAAAAAATAAAAAAATAATAAAAAAATGGAAAACGGCTACCGTTGTCCAGGTCATCTGCCACCTAAGGGCATCGGATGCGGTGGCGGCCTTTGATGTACCTGTAGCAATACCTTTTGATGAAACCCATGTTGTAGTGTTGTAGTTTGCTAAGCAAATATTCCGTTTTTAACTTCCTCCAGCGGAAGGTGGCGCATTCCCTTTGTGACGGCGTCTCACTCGCTGTACATACATAGGGAGTCGAAATTGTTGCGCTGCAGTGACGTCACGTGCACGAATAATCCATGCCCGCGTAATCCCTGCACTCCGCTGCCTCGGGACTGAGCGCTCTTAGAATTTTTGCGGCGCCTTTGTATCGCTTCCGTGGGAGCGAGTCATCTCGAAACATCTAGAAATTTCTGCACGGGCTGTCTAAAAGCCAACCTTTTGTGCAGCGCAGGCCACAGGTGGTTCAGTGGTTTCCGTGGATGCGAGGGATTTGTGTGTCTAAGTGTTGGCTCGATGGCACTTGAAGCGGTTTCTGGTGGTATCGGAAGTTGTACGACTCAATGTGGCTCGGATTTGTTGCATTCCGTAAACTGTAAACTGAGAATTGTAACTTATAACACTGTGTGTGAAAAAATATTTATTTATTATTATTTGTGTATTATTTGTATGACATTTTTACCGCTGTTTCGCCGTGGACTAGATCAGTTCAATAATCGCGTTCGCGCTTTTGGATGCTTTCAAGTATACTTTGAGTATACTTTGTTGGTGTTCCTTTGCGATATATGCGGCCCTAGAACTTTAAAATATGCCTCTGCGCTTTTCCCCTTTGAAATAAAGCAGCTGTTTAATCATTCGTGCAAGTCATACAACATGTCTACATTTACGCCTGTATCAGGGTAGACAGAGACTGTCAAGTGCCACAAGCTACGAGACAGGTCGTACGAGTAGCCATAAATGTCCACAAAATTAGAAGTCGATATTTTTCCAAAGCTCTGTGTTTCTCTTACACTCAAGAATTTTTGTATTCTATTGAATGGACCTTGTTTACTTTGGGCAAGATTGTTTTTTGCAAAAATATAACTCGGTAAGAAACGCCAACTTTAAATCCTTTTGTTACCGTTGCCAAGCCGTGATCACAATAGCCTGTTGTTTACGATTTCGCGTCTTGTGCTGAGAGAGTTGCTTGGGAATAATGTTGGGAGCAATTTGGAACCGAACGTCCATTTCCCGCGAATGGCCACGGGCTCGAACGATCACGTCCCTATAATAACCATCATAATAATATCAGCCGAAAGACGCCCACTGCTTGGTATAGGTCTCCTCCTGATATCTCCACAAAGTCCGGTCCTGTGCCTTCCGCATCCAGCTGGTACTTGCTGGTAATCGGTAAGGATCATACCTATCCTTTATATACCACTTTTCACATTAGCACCCGAAGGCCACATGCGTGGAACAAAAACCATAGCCCACCACCAATATCCGGCCTACAAACATGTGATGCGAAAATTTCTGAAGCTGATTTGGCTTCTTATACAAACATACCAACAAACAGGTGAAACACGTAGATAATTCTTCAATTTGCGCTTCGCCGAAGCGGGTAAAAACAACGAAACGGTTTTTATAAAAAATTCTAAACTATTTATTCAATATAGGTATAAAATATACACTTATTGAATGTCAAGACAAATTATAACACATTATCATGAATAGTTCTATTTTTAACTTAAGTGTTGTAAAAACAACACTGCTATAGAACAGAATATGCCTTTTAAAATAGTGTCAACGAAGCCGAGGATGGAAGTTTGTTCTTCGTAAACATTTAAAAAAAATGTTTAACAATATGCCGTCACGGGGTGCCAAAGTTTTGTTATGTAACAACAAAACAACATGGTTTCTGTCCCTAAATAACTTATTGTCTAACAGAGGCGTCGACCCCAAAACGGAACTTCGTGCCCCCAGGCTTGGGGTCATGAGCTCCTGATTCGTGAGTTGGTGAGTTACCGGCGCCTTGTTTTGGCACCCGGCCCCGATTTATGAGCGGCGCGACATCAACTGCACTCGCAAATAGAGCTGTAAACGTCGTTGATACCGAAACCGGGGCACTGTCACCGCCCGACGCTTACCGCGTTATGGACTTGAAAGCTAAGAAAGTGCTGTCACTTAAAAAAACATTTCTCGTCTAAAATATTAAAAGTCTGTTCAGTTAAATACACAGAAATGAATGAGTCAATAGGCTAAGGAATGGAACACGTTGCCTGCGATTGTGTTCCCTGGTCATTATAATCTGGACGCCTTCAAGGCTAGAGTGAATAGGCTGTTCCTAGCAGGTATGCTGGCGGATGTACCAGGTGAGATGGCGGTCAAATGCCTGACTAGTATAAGAAAAAAGAAAGAAGGTATATGGGTAATATAAATATGCTTGGATGCCCGATTGTTTAAAAATAGTTGTTTCTGTCGTTACGTCTTTGAGCAGCTACGGCTTGAAGACGAAATTAATCCAGGTTTCTCGCGATCGTTCGCTCACAGAATTTGTGCATTAGTAAAATATATCATAAATGTAAATCACAGAGTATCGCTTCTGTACTTTAGTAGATAATGTACTGCTATTTTTGTGCTGAAACTCGCGGATATACGGCCTATAGAGGCGAGTTTTAATTTAGACAAGTACTCAGTGTGGCTTTAGAGTAAGCTAACATGTAAGCCTTCAAAGCTAAAGTGAATAAATTGTTCCCAGACAGGCATGCTCCATCTTCGGCCGCATCGTCACTTACCACTATGTGAGTTGACGGTCAATTGCCTGGCTAGTCTAACATAAAAATGTGCTACGAAATATATCGACCCTATGCTGTCTTGGTATCTCGCCGACTTGGTATATCGAATCCGGTACCCGCTGGGCCGCAAACCCCATCTCCAACCGGCCCGTAGGCAAACAAGCCACCCCTCGGCGCAAGTGTGACGCATGGCCCCTCCAGTTCTGAATACAGTTTGTTGTTAACCATCGAGTCGGAACAGGTCTAAGTAAGCCCCGAAGTAAGTAGGTCGTCTAACGTGGACCTAGTTTCGTAAGGCTTCTGGTGAAGACTTTTTGGTCCTTGTGTGAAGCTTATCACAGCTAGCTTGAAGCTAATCAAGCTATTAGACTGATTACTTTGCCTACGTCTGTGAGGCTGTGAGTGATTCGTTATTACGATTGAATTGGAAGTAATATGTTCTTTAGACTATCGAAGGACCTTCATAAGTTAATAAGTCATATTCCATTGGATCAAGATGGCGGCGTACTATTGGAGTTGGGTGGTACGATCCCTGATGGTAAGAGGTCACCGTCGCGGACACACAAATATGGGATCTTGGTACGACTCGAAGGTCGGTGCGTTCGTTTCTAGAATGGTTTTTGTATTTTATTTCAGTTTGTTTTCCTATTTACCCTTATCAATCAATTAATTTATCAATTCAAGTTACATTGCTACAGGTACGGTCGCTCGTTTGCCTTTCTCTAGTTAACCTGTAGATAGATAGACAGTCGTATAACTCCCGACCAAGTTTACTTAAACACAAATATTTTTTAAACTACTAAACCGGTTTTAATGAAACAAAGCTAAGAACCATCTTGATTCGGACAGATACACAAACCCACAGATACACACGTTAAATTTATATCACCCCTCTTTATTCGTCGGCGGTTAAAAATGTGATCGAGGTAGGTAAACAATGCCAGCTTTATTTCTACTGATGTCAGCGGGGCTGGGGGGCGTCTACTCTGCGCGGACTGCGGTAGGGATGGCGTAGGATAAGATAGAGGAAAAGTAGGGGTAGGGTTAGATTAGGTTAAGGGGTAGGCCGGGGTAGGGGTGGGTAGGGTAGGATAGGGGGAGGCTACGGGCAGGGTAAGGGTAGGGTGGGAGCAGCTACCTATCACTGGTATTGGCGGACATGGTCCGGCCGTTGTCGGCGGGGGGTGGGTGTGCTGCGGCCATGGGGCGGCCAACATGTCACTGTGTGTTTCCTTCCTAATTTCCTACCCCCTCCTCTTTGACGATTGAATGAGATATGTAATATCCTACTCAATAAAGTAAATTTGAATTTGTCTAACGTATTTTTCTTTTTACAGGTAAGAACGGGGATAACTTGGCACTCACCATTCGTATTGTACTCGTAAGTGATGTCTACCACTATACTGTATAATATACAACATTTACTCGTCAATTTTCAATTCTATCTCTATATTAATAAAGCGCATAAAAGCATAAATGCCATGCAGACCAAACAGGGTAATTCACACCCTCGTACACCCAAGTTCTCAGTTTAGCCATACACCAGTTCCTAATTCGAGCTCCACTGCCTAAACCTATTTTCCTATTCTGGAACTATTAAACCCACATGTGCACCGCACAAGCGCACCGTGCGACATAGTATTGGAGCCGGTCCAGACGAAAGCCATTGGGCTTCGGTCATAGCACATAGTGCCAGGCGGATATTAGGTACATATTTGCCTATAAGTATAGAACGACAATCTACCCCTCGAAAAGTCTATAGTACTCGTATAATTTTGACAGCCTGTTAGCGGTGAGTAGGCTGATTGGTACTTAACTTACGCCCAGGACAAAAAAACCAGACAGATACACACCTAAAATTAGGTTAGTTAGGTGAGTGTGTACCTATCCGTAAATGGATACTAAATGCGTGAGCTTTATGTACATATTATGTATAAAAAGGTATACTGTAGGAAAGTATTCACCTAATTTGTCCGCCAATTTGTACCGTCATTCCCAAATTGAGGAACAGTGATATTGATCGTTCCCTCCGAACATACGCAGAAGTAATATCTTCTCTATATATTAATATTAATGTCGATTAACTTAATACGCAGCGTCATTTATATCCATCTTTATCTATTAACGCGCGATAGAAAGGAGATTCCAATAAAGCTAGGTTCGATCTCTATCGGAAGTTGCCGGAAAAGGAAGCCACGGAAGTCCGGCTGAATTATAATTTTATGAAGATGCCAGAATAGCGGGGCCCAAAACCTGGCCACAATGGTTGTGTAATTAGCCCTGTATTGTCGGCGTTGGCGTTCGGGCAAAGTCTCGAAGTCACCTGACTGAGGGTTGGCCACACCAAATAACTTTTTTTTTAGTTCAACCTTTAGATAAAGGCGGGCTACCTGATGGATAGTGATCATCACTGCTTATGACCATTAGCAACAACAGGGGTATCACCAACCATTTGTAAATTTTTTGTAGACGTAAGCTTTGATAGTTCTACGTAGCGCTATATAATAATGATGATCATGGACGCTGCCTGCTACCTTTGTTGCCATGTATGGTAAAAAACATACTATATGCTGATTATTTAAGCGATAAAAATTCCGAGTCAATTATAAAATTCTAATATAATTATGTATTGGTGAAAGTTACATGAAACCCAAGTGCATGAAGCATATATGTTATTGGCGACAGTTGCCACTTTCCATCAGGTGGGCTGTCTGCTCGTTTCTCATTGAGTAGAATATTTGTTTGGTGATCGTCTTCAAGGCTAGTGTGAATGGGCTGTTCCTAAACTGGAATACTGCATCTTCGACTGCCTCTTTCCACCATGTGAGGTGACGCTCAAATGCCTAACTAGTCCTTTTAGAAAATCGTCTTTTTTCGCACACCAAAAAGCGCCCCCAGCGCTTGGTGTGCCCGGCGCACGGCAGTCACGTAATTGGACGGAAATCACACAGCGCCGTTCCGTATTACATTCGATCACGTCCCACCGTAAACAGTTTAGCGCTGATTTTTTTTTCTCTACGACCTTTGTGCGGCGGCCGATTGGTTGATCAAGTTGCGAGCGACCTTTTTACGGCCGAGACGAGATAAGGGGGGTTCGAATTCGGCAGGCGAATGGTATTGTGCGGCGGTTAATTTTCGTTATTTGACGGCTTGCTGGGTTGCGCGTTTTTAAGGTTTTTGCGGTGCTTTGGATTTTAGAGTAGGAGGGTTTTTCATTGGCTAGGGAGGCGCATGGTCTGATGTTGCGCGGCTACCGTCATCCAGGCGCCCATCGGAAGTGGGAGATTACTGGGCCCACCGAAAACCAGCGTTGTGGTTCGGGTCAAGCGGCCACGGCATTATGCTGAGAAGGGGCCACTACTCTGGATCCTCACTCACTACTCTGGCCCACGAACAACGCCACTGGGAACCCAATAATTGTCTCAGTGTTTTATATACCGAATTTTTTTAAATGTTATTTTATTGCAAAATTATTGTGTTTTGGTCTTCATGTGTAATAAATGTTTCTTTCTTTCAAGTCTCTCAACTCAAATGTGACTCCATTACAATCGAGACAAAATGGGTGGCCTTTAATTTTTTTTATCAATCGAGTCGTAATGGAATTGCAATTGACTCAGTTCAATAGTTATTGGTTTTGCCTTCTAAAATATGCCAAGACCCTTGCATTTAGTACACAATCGAGTTGCATTCTAAAATGTAGAAACGCACCCGCATTGTCACTATGAGGACTAAGATGAAATGCCTCATGCCTGTAATTGCGCTGGCTGTCTTATCCTTCAAGCAAGAACACAACAAAGCAAGCAGTTGTTTGGCGGTAGAAATAGATAAGGTGGAGGAACTCAGCCAGGCGGACTTTACCGCAGTCAACAACAAATTTTTCGAGTATCCTAATGTGGTTATTTATTGCAATCTATAAAGTGCATTGAAACCGACAATCATCATACTTCATCTCATCATCATCATCGTCTTCGTGTTATGTCATTCATATAGAACTTTTTTTTTCACATTTGTTTAGCGAAATTTTTGTTTATAGTCTATTGGTTAATCAAGTTGCGAGCCCCGTTTTTGGGTAAACAAGACACGATAAGAGGAATTCAGAATGCCGGAGCGGCGCGTGATTCGCGACGTGCAAATGGTATTGGCATTGTGGAGCTGTTAATTTTATTATTTATCAATGTTTTTACACTTTTAAACCAGTAACTGTTTGTTAATATTGTAACCATTAAGCTTTGACGTTTACAAAATTTATTATGACATTTAAAAAGTTGGAAATACGGCGAACGGCCACTCTGAGCACTCGCTATTTTTTTATGCAGCTAAATTTTGTATTTCATAATTTACTTTAAAAGGTAATTAAGTTAATCAAAATGTCAAGGAAACAAAGTGCCTATTTAAAGTTCAAGTATAACAAGTCTCCAATGTGGTAATAAGCATAGAGTATACATAGCTAAATGTCGTTTGTATTGGCTATCTATAGCAATCACTTTGTGCTAATATCCCGACCTAATAGAGGCGCCTGAACCAATAAACCAGATGAAAGTCGAATTATCGTAATCACAGCGGATGGGATCTCTCACATCGGCTCCAATGGACATCTGTTTGGGGAAAATATGACAGTAACTAAGTCGGGATCCACTACGGGCGACTAATAAATTAATCTGGTGTCAGATCAATGTCCTCAATGTGACGCCCGGGTCAGTGACGGCATCCAGAGGGCAGGATTACGTAGTGATGCTCCCACTTCGGGCGGATTGGGCTCGGCACTCGGTATGGTGAGACGTTAGCGAGGCGAGTCACTATGAAAAACTAATGTTACGAGGCCCTAAACGGTTCATTCAAACAGTCTCCTCAACCTCGCTTCGCTAACTCGGCACCTAACGAGTGGCGAGTTCATTGCGGTGCTGAAGATCGGCCAGCCTCAAAGCACGAAACGGTCACCCATCCAGTTCACTATCATCGGGTATAAGGTGAAACTGTCTCCAGAAATTGCTACCTAATTGCTTCTTGTAGCCTGAGTTGCAACCACACATTTATTCTAGACTAGATCATTATCATGCTGATATTTAATCCCTCCTTCTCTTCCGCTTTACGTCGTAAGCCTTTTGCTATCGCTAGATAATCCGTCGCTGGGTATCCCCCGAGACCTATCCTATGCCAGGATGGTTGAGGCATCTATTTCCCACATAACCCTGTTGTTTCAGCATTTGACCAAATCTAGACTGGATGTGACGAGTAAAACTTGCGTTGTGATTTTTTTTATACCACTAAGGTGGCAAACAACCTTACGGCCTGCCTGATGGTAAGCAGTCACCGCAGCCTATGATGCTATGGTATGACGTATATAATTTTTTATGGCTCTGCTCTGTAAAAAAACTTGAACCTCCTTCACGTTTTTTTTACAGAGCAGAAAGAAAAAGCGAAATCTGAATTTATTTGAAGCACGAACGCCCCATCACTCGAGATAAGGCTGTCGCGCAATTAATGAAAAGCTGATTTTGGGGAATGTCTTCGGAGATAACAGCTCGGGGGAGGCTCTCGTTATTGGATTGAAAGAGATACTTATCAGCCCGTTCTTTTATTTGTTTGTGGAGTGTTAATTAAAGTATAATTAGCAAAGTTTGGTGTAACGTCCCCCGGGAGCGAGTGGGGGGTCCCTTTTACAGGTTCTGAAGCGTTTTACGGTTGGAACTTCCCCGGCTGCGTCGTAAAAGGCTTTATTTAGTCCCGAGCCTTACAGACCAGGCAGGTATATTTTTATGAGACGTAGCCGTGTTATAAATGTGTTAAATTCGGCCATTATTAGGCCGCGCGCGGGCGTATTAAATTGTGAAATTAAAACGGGGGTAAACACCGCGCCGCCGCCTTTGTTCGCCGGCCCACACCGCCTTTTGTAACTAAATATTGGCCTCCAATGTTCCGCGTGCGGATTCGCACATTGTTGCGAAGTTGCGAGCGTATGTGTGGGTACCTACGTGGGGAATTCCCTGTCCGCAACTGTGTGGGTGGGGTCCGGGGGCTGAAATTTTAATTCCCCCCTGATTGCCGTTTCATTTTAATCTTAACTCGGGATGTAAGTTTCGCGCTGCCGGCGCGAGTGTTCGTTAACAAACTAGCGAGGCGCTGACAACAAAAACACAAAGCGCCGAATAAACTGCGCCGAAGTTCGCGTCCCGTCGGTCCGGGAGTTATAACGCAGGTATTACGCCCTAATTTTGTCAAAGGAACAGGGAAAAAGTGTATCGGACTGCCGGTGCTGGGCCGGACTAGCGCCTCATCAATTATTCGGCACCTACATACATGTTACATACATAAACGTCACGCCTTTTTCACGTAGAGGTAGCCGCGGACCACATCGTTCCACTTGCTACGGTCCTGACAAACCTACATGGTGTATTAATAATGGCCCAGTCCTTTAGCCTTTGAGAACACGCGTTCTTTCAATTTGGAAAAAAATATGCACAAACAAACACGCGTGGGATCTTGACGTGAAAGGTTAACGAGAAGGAAATAAGGAGCTTATTTTGCTTATTGCTTGTTTGGAGGAACCGACAGATGTTGACTGATTTTGAGGTACCCACTGCGTACTATTACGATGTACGTAGAAAGTATTATTTTACCCTAATAAGGTAAAGGAAAAGGAGCAAGTTAAATTATTTCTCGAGAAGTGTTACACCTGAGATTTAAGTGTAATTTAAGAGCCTTACTCTTTTAGGTGGAGCAATCGCCATTTTACAATAGTTACGATCTGAGTTGTTCAGTTGGTTAACAAGCCGGTCGCCACGCAGAGGTTCGATTCCCGGCCGAGGGTGTGGGTGTAGTATGTATAACAAGTATGTATTAAAAAAAACTATGTAAGGAGTGTATTAGTTATCTAACACCCATAACACTTTGCTTACTTTGGGGCTAGATGGTGCTGTGTGAGTTTGTCCAAGCATATTTATTTATTTCACAACAGTTACTCGCCACAAAGATAGCCGTGTGGTGTCCGATAGAGTAGAATTCCTACACCAACCCTTTACACTCGTTGGTGTCGCACAAGGCGACTAATGTTTCCGATGCAAAAGATCTAGTCTCTATAGACTGGAAAATGGATAGCAGCGTTTTCCATTGTTATATTTATAACATTGCGATCTCCAACTCGCCTGCCAAGCGTGGAGATTATGGCAATAATCTCCCCTTTCGAGGGAGAGGCTCTAAATCCTGCAGTGGACTGTTAAGGGCTGTGATGATGACTGCCACAAAATCTATACTAGTTCTAGATCGGATACATGTCTTCTCCTTTCTCCGTATACATGTTATTTGCAATAAGTTGCGGCTCAGATGTGCGACTCCGCCCCCCTCCCCTCCCGCCACTTGTGTTCAAACTTGGCAGAACTCTGTCAAGTTGTTCTTTGACGAGCCGAGTTCCTTTTGTGGGCCCCAGTAATTAATGTCGGTTGCTGTGTACTTTCGGACTTTTCTTATCATTATTGGGTATTATTTCCCGTCGTTTGATTTTTTTTTCGGTCTCTGAAATGCTATTGTTTGTTAATGGTAAACGGTTTCGTCGGGATGAAAGTTTGTTTTGAGTTCTGTCTATATTGTTTGCTTGTTTTTGTACGATCGCAGTGAGAAACGAAGTCCACGAAATATAAATAATTAATCAATATTCTTGGACAGCGCTATCTAAACAAATAGGCTATTTATCTTTTATTAACATACTAGATAAATATTTTTGTTTGTCTTTTATGTAAATAAAAGATCAACAAAAAAGTTCATTAACGTGTGTGTGCCTGTGTGACGTAGCTGTAGATGTAGGGAAGTGAATTAACAAAAAGGATAGTCATTGTCACAACGGAAACGTGCGAGATTTTAAAAGAAATGATTGGGCGTATAATTTCCCAAAACTTCAAGTTGGCATAAATTGATCAAGATTTTGAGAGATCAAGAGATCGGCCTTGTGGTATCCGGCAGAGTAGAATCGCACCAACCCTTTACATTCGTGGGTATCGTACGAGACGAATAATGTTTTCGAGACAAAAAATTTAGTCTCCATTGACTGGAAAATGGGCAGTAGCGGCTGTAACCATGATCCAATCTGGTCAGATTCCCCTGGTCTTATAGCAGTCGTTCCACTGGAATTATCTGATCAGCCAAATCCTGGATCATGCTCAAGGCGGACACAAGGCTCTCGTGCGCCAGAGCACAACCATTAACGCCAAGATGATCCTTGAAAACTTAGCACACAAACTTCAGTGACTCCTTCTCAAAACGTAAAAGTTGTATCAAAAACTGTTCTACTTGGCAACTGGGAAGGAAATTGCGTTGAAATGTTTTACAGTGACGACAAGATTTCTCCATTACAAGCGCGCATTGTTCACTTTGTGGCGTTTCGCGTGTTAAAACAAACTTCTTATTGGCCTTTGGGATAAAAAGCTGTGAAGGTGTACGGACGGACAGACGGAGTTAAAGGTGACGACAGACTGGGCTAACGCGACGCCACGTACGTGATGTTGCGCCACGTGACACAGGTTTCATTGTCCTGTAATTGGCTCTGTGCTGCCAGTATTATTTTATATTGTAATCATTGCTGTTGGTTTTTCTTGAGTTAATACAATAAAATAAAATAGGAAATTTATGAAACTTCACAATATATAAACATACTTGTCGTACGAGAAATCTCACTGCGTATGCCTCAGAGCGCATGTGTTGCGTGTACACTACACGAGTCTACTACACAACGTCACTATACTGATGTGAAACGTGTTGTGGCGTGGTACCACGTAAGACTAGTCCGGTTGTCTCTGACAAGCATGTGTCGTCACATGGCGTGGCGTGAGTCTAGTATGCTGCCAATGTAACGTCATGTAACGTGGCGTGGCATCACGTAAGCCCAGTCTGACGCGACCTTTACTTGACACTAGCTGGAGTGTGCTGTCAGTTCGTTTCAGCGTTATCAACGTGGAGTTCCTATAAATGAAATGTCGCACAAATGCTACTTGGTCTCGAAACAACTGTTCTCTAAAGGCTAAAAGCTTTGCAGGACTTCGTAACTTGAAGATTCCTTGTTATTTCGCTTCGCCGTTGTTCTTTAGGCGTTTAGTTTGAATGTAGCTTTGCCATGACTACCTTTGATGATTTCGTTCGCGTACACCTACATTACACCTACCTACCCTTTTTGATTCGTGCTTATAAACCTTGCTCTTGAATCACTCTATATATTGTTCAAAACAGCATTAAAAGCCGTTGCGTAGTCTAAAACATCTAAGCGTACATAGACAGACGGCGGGAAGCGACTTGGTTTCATAGTATGTATAGAATTTTTTTTAGTCATTGTGGCCATGTATGTATGCATTGCTGTAAAATCCTGTTAATCTGTTTAAATCGCAATCGCCGACTAATCATGTAATGTGCATAAAGTTTTAAATAAATAAATAAATTATCATCAGAAATGTCAGGGACATGATATGCCACGGTCAAATCTTGCAACTTGGCATTTTAATCGTCAGGAAGTGAAAAAACGTATTTTGAGCACTTTGTGCTTCTGCGAAACATTCGTTTCTGACTAAACGTCTTCACTGCAGGCAGATTTTCTATCAACGATTATTGACTGTAAGGGCTTCGTAGGTTATCCTACTACAGTTTGTAGTTTTAGTAGAGGGTTAGGAGACCCACGAAACGGTGGTCTGATCATCGGTGAACTGTCACAAAAGCTTACACCAAAAATCTACTTTTCTTAGCGATAGTATAGACTTACTTATACCCTCTTTTGTGGATTCTACAAGTTATAAAACCTCCTCTTGGCAGTTTCGCCAGTCAGCCACGTTGAAGTCACTTTTCTTTTTGGTATTGTACTCGCTGGCGCAGGATAACCTACCATCACAATCTATTACTTTGTCCCGTCCCGTACGAACGGCAACCAAATAGAAACACCGTAGATATCTTTCCTACCCGCACTTCATAAGATGCACACCGCGGAGATAAAAGGTGCCCCCGTTTGAAACACAGCTTTGCGATTCAAATCAATCTGCTCGCCAATCTGTTTGCGTCGGGAGCAAACAAATGTCGAAGGGGGAAGGTTGTAGGGGGGAGGGGGGATTGTCTCACTAACTAAAGGCTTTCACACACCAAATAATCTAACCGACGGAGAAACGTCAGAAAACCCCCGATCAACTTTACATGTACTCATATGTTTGCTAAACTACTGAACCGATTTTACTAATAATAAATAATAAATAAATAAATAATCGTGGACAAATTCACACAGCGCCATCTAGCCCCAAACTAAGCAAAGCTTGTGCTGTGGATGCTAGATAACTGATATACCTACTTATATACTTTAAATACATACTTATTATACATAGAATACCCAGACCCGTCACAGAAATTAAAATTCATCATTTCGATTTCTGTCCGGCCGGGAATCGAAACCGGGACCTCTTGCGTGGCAGACCGGTATGTTGACCACTGAACCACTCAGGTCGTCAAAACAAAGCTAAGAACCATCTCGATCAAACTGTCTTTCAAATAAAGCAAACCACTTCGAAATCGATTCGTTTTTTCGGGAGCTACGATGCTACAGACAGACACTACTGGTTTGGTAACGTGTTGCGTCAGTCATAGAGATACTTGAGAAATAGTGCCCTTAGAGGTATCAGGAGAGAGGTCCCGTGGGCGGTCTTGAAAGCAATGGATTAACATCGCTGAGTTGGTGAGCGAGGATGGCAAACACTAGCGAAGTGAAGAAGAATTAGTAGGAAAGCGAACCCTGGCAGGAGCCCGGATGATTTTGGAGTATTTTAACTTGCAATGTTGAAAGCGTTGTTTTTTTTTATGTTATGCGGTAGGCAAACAGGCAAGCGGGCCACCGGCGGGAAAGTGGTCACCGCTGCCTATAGACATTAGCAACACCAGCTGTATCGCCAATGCGTTGTTGCCTGTGTCTATGGAGGTTTTAGGTGGTCTGCCTCTGATACATTTGTAGACCACGTCGATGCTCTCCACACTGCCAGACACCACAGATTCGGTACGCACGAAGCCTTGTTGCGGTCTCCGTAAATCACGGTAGTGTCGACTGCGAGTCGCGACCCCGCCCCTTCCCAGCCGTCGGGCGACTGCTGTTGTCTACCATGCTGTGCATGTAAAGATATGTCATGAAATAGCATATATACAGATACAGATATTTTATTAGTAACATTGGTCAACACCGTACATTTTGTTACTATTCGTGCAAAATAACATTTTGATTAAAATTATCTCTAAAAATATGATTATTATTTTACATTATTCTTCTTAGCGTGTCAATGACAAACATTTTATAGTAGTGGCCCAAAACTTAGTTACATTAACAGCGCTATCGGCAGCTGTCATGGGATCTTTTTGCGTGCAGGTCTTTGGACACGCAGGGCACGATACAAGGAATTAGGAACACATTATAAAATGTATTATCTTATGTCCAGAATAATAAATAACATTGAATTAAATTATGAATTGAGCAATGTTAAAAAGTGCAATATGAATCGGATTTAAAACAAGAAATATTTTTTTTTTTTTTTTTTTGTACTTTATGCACAAAATAGTACAAAGGTGGACTTAAAGCTTTGTAGCTTTATCTACCAGTCTACCCCGTAAACTGTTAAAAAAAAAAAAATTCAGGCGGTGCACAAAATTTACAACATTACACTTACGTACCTAATAACAAACACAATTCTACCCACTAGTATTCACATACCGAAACTCAAAAATGATATTTTATTTAATTAACTATTTAATACTAAAAACCAACAACAACAAGATAGCACAACGTACCTAAATATAAATCTCAATCAAGTGCCTACCTACCAAGATCACTCGCAAAAATAACAGGTGAAAAAAAAGAAAAAAGAAAAAAGTTAAAGTCGGGCATTA
Organism: Blastobasis adustella; assembly: GCA_907269095.1. Taxonomy (NCBI): domain Eukaryota; kingdom Metazoa; phylum Arthropoda; class Insecta; order Lepidoptera; family Blastobasidae; genus Blastobasis; species Blastobasis adustella. Next base: position 16,811,024 of record OU026128.1, on the reverse strand, counting down.
CAATTTCTCATTGAATAAAATATGGGAACGCTACCCACAATAGCACCTCATGAAACACTGTCACCCTAAACGACGGTTAATTTTTAACCCCCGATGAAAATAGAGGGGCGTATAAGTTTGACGTGTGTATCTATGTATCTGTGGCTTTATGTAACTGTATGGGGCATCGTAGCTTTCGAACGGATGGACCGATTTCGATTATTTGCTTGAAAGCCAGTTTAATCGAGACGGTTCATAGCTTCGTTTCATTAAAATCGGTTTAGTAACATAAGAAAAATTTCATTTTAAGTATATTTCGTCGAGGGTTTTGCGACGTTTTCCTGTCGGTTAGGTTACTTACTTTTTTTTTATACCACAAAGGTGGCAAACAAGATTACGGCCTACCTGATGGTGAGCAGTAACCGCAACCTATGGACGTTTGCAATACCTTCTACGTCGCTCAGTCGATGGCGTCAGCAATTCCACTCCGGCACACCATACGGGCTAAGAATGTCGTAATTACGAATATCCAATCAATTAAGGCGAGCCGCTGGCCGAAACAGCGCAATCGGGAGCGCTCCCTAACGACGCCGCACTCGGAAATTGCAATACTCATATGTCACCGGTCGTGTGGCTGTATTGATGTGGAATGCATCGCAGGCGTCACCAGCGTCATTTGACCCGCCATACTCGAGCCTCGACGTGGTACTAACGGATGTTTGACACAGTGAACAAAGACCCAGAGGGCTAGCTCGGCGTAATCATCCCACTTAATTCTGCAGTGTAGCTGTATTGATGTGGTATGCATCGCAGGCGTCACCAGCGTCGTTTGACCCGCCATAGTCGAGCCTCGAACGAAGCTTTGAACGGATGTTTGACACAGTGTAACTTTCTACACCCGGACTGTCACAGTGTAGAAAGACTCTGAAGGCACGCTCGGCGGTAATTCTTCTACTTCCTCTTACAGCGAAAGCGCAATCCCCGCACGTTTCACGAGGGAAAACGTCGTGAGGAAACCAGCACATTTCGGCGACTAAATGTGCAACCATGATCCAATCTGGTCAGGTTCCACTATTAGGGTGACAGAGGTTAGACGACAGTCGCTCCACTGTAATTATTTGATCTGCCTAATCCTGGAGCATGGTCATGTTCGCACGTAACAGGGTAGCAGAGGTCACACGGCAGCCGCTCTGCTGTTATTACCTGATCTTCCTAATCCTGGATCATGTTCAAGACGCGTGCTCTCGCCCGGGGTTACAACAAGGCCACCCCAAGGTAACAAGGCCTTATTTACTAACCCATGATTGAATTGTAATTAGATTGCAATCGCAGCTCAAGAGCAGTTTGACGCGTTTTTTGATATTCTGCAACAATTAAAACTGCTATTCAGCTGCAATTGCTGTCCAATTACAATTCAATCACAGTGTTACCCTCAGTTTCTCGTACGTTAATCAATCGTTAATCATCTATTAAAATTCGTCATCCTTATCAATGGTAAGTTGTAGACAGAGATAGAAATACTTTTAATCGATGCTTAAAATTGACAAGCGTTTCAGAAACTGGATGTTAGTTAGCCTCAGAAAGCTTGTACTCATACTCAAAACTTCGCAGCATTCGCGCCTATGCATACGCTGTTTCAGTTGTTTGAATTACGAAGATGAGCTACTGCGTCGTTCTATACTGTGTCTCTGTAGCTAAACGAGTGCCAAGTTTAACTGGACAGCCTTCTGGCTTCTGATTGTCACTTACAACGGTTTAATAATTGGCGATCGCAGACGCTTGTCAATTGTCAATCTTAACGTCGTACCTTCTAAAAGAGTACCTTTAGAAATTTGAGCGCAAACTAGCTTTGTGTGATTTGTTGCTTGCTCGTGAAATCGATTGGGTTTTAATAATGCTTGTTGTAATAGTAGTAGGTTGAAGTTGCTTTGCGTAGGTAGCCGGTTGACTAGCCTGGAGTTGTTTGAGGGTCATGGTTCGGTCATGTAACAATAGATATATTATTACTCATACTTTCAAGTGTTTGTCTTGAGTCTGTCTAATATGTATTTAGGTATTATACGTCCAAAAACGTCAAGTTTGTACGTAGTGCAATCATTATTCAGTATCCAAACAGTTGTTGCTTAGTTTGGAACCAGGAGTTTCACGAATTACCCAAGAATAATTTATTTAGTCTATTTACAGACCTAACAGATTAGCCCTCGCAGTGACCCGGTCTGGTAATTTAGTTAAATTTCAACACTTGAATGAAATTTTAATTTTATGGGCACGAGCATTGTTGTCTGCTAACAGTTATAATAATAATAAATACACTTTTGCTTGGACAAATTTACACAGCGCAAAGAACGCAAAGTTTGTGTTGTGGGTGTTGGATAACTAATAAACTTCTTATATACTTTTTGTCTTTAATACATTTTTAGTTATAATGATAAACAGGACAAAACAGTAATCAGGAACTAAAAGTATCCTTTTTTATATACCACTAAGTTGCGACAACCTTACAGCCTGCCTGATGGTAAGCAGTCACCGCAGCCTATGGTCGTTTACAATACCAGGGGTATCACTCACGCGCTACCGACCGAAAACTCCATGTTGTACTCTCCAACGAGCTCATTCCACAACCTTATTGTACATGGGAGAAAGTTCCTATCCTATAAATCACAAATATTGTTAATAAAAATCAATTCATAATATTGGGTTTAAAATAAAGATGTATCGAAACCGCATCAAGTACTGGGAAATAAGCTCAACGTATCAGATTTCAAGTAGAAATTATTCAATCAAAGACCTATTAAAGTGAAACCATATTAAATAGACGTCTATTAGCTTTCACAGCTTCAGAACTACGAAGTGTTAAGAAAATACAAGTAAAGTGGGATATTTTACACGAGTTGCCGAAGTTAATTTGTGAAACGTTTTACTTCGGAATTCCAAAGGCAATATTTATGGACTAAATCACTTTCATTCTCGGGTTTATTTTATGTAAAATTTTGCTTGTTTTATTCATTTCTACGGCTCTATTGATGTTGTATGTAAATCTGATAACGGAATTATATGTATTTATATGAAATAGGATTTTTTATGTGGCCGCTCGTTGTGGCTAATAAGAAAGCTGTCACCCAAAGGGCAATGCTTGGAGTCTCTTTGCGAGATCGAATCCGAAATCCCTTAGTGAACTAAGGTCATCGACAAAGCTTGAAGGATTGCCAGTCTTCAGTATGCAGTGGGCAGGGCACATAACTGTAATGTTTTCAAGTGTCGCTTGCACTGGACTCGCTGTAGTGTAAACAGTCATTCTCTGGGCGCTTGCTACTCGCCACTGTACTCGTACTCGCCATTTGCAAATCGGGCATAATATTGCCTTGCACGACACCTGTGGGCGGCGATAGTCTATGGTCGCCCGTTTAGTTTCTCTGGTAAAAACATCTGATCTGAACCGCTTTGTAACCTGTCAGCTAAAAATATGTGACAAGAAACCTTTATTTTCCACAATAAAAGGATATTACAGTGAATCTCCAGTTTTATTCTTGCGAGAGTGTCTCCGGTGGGGATACTCCATGCAATTCTGCAACAGCCATAAATCGAAGGAGTTGCATCTGTACTCTGCCGGACACCATCTGGCTCCACCGTATCAACCCAATATATTGTTCCCATACCATTACAGATTCAAATGGGAAGGCGGTCTGCATAATCGGGAGACGTCGTTACGTCACAATGCGTCACGTCTCATTACATATACTGTCGGATACGGGAGATGTCCAGAGATTGGCACATTATGCCTGGCATTATGAATAGTAATCAGCCGTATCGCCTGTCAGGCTGTGTTATGGTTGTGACGGCTGTATGCCTGTATTGTGTCTTTGAGTTATTGTAGTGCGTATGTAAGTCTGTAGAGTAGATTAGCTACGTCTATTCACCAATCGGCTCCCTAGTCTGTTCAACCAGTCTCTAGCAAAATTAAACTACAATCACAGAATATCTAAATATTTGACATCATCATCATCGTCATACATTTAAGAGTATAATTCTTGTTGGTGGAGCAGTCGCCACTCCTCTCTCCTGTCTGCCAACCTCTTCGTCTCCTTATAATCGCCGGCGCTCACTCTCTTTCCCTCAACTTTGCCTGCTATACCTATCGAAATGCAAAAGAAGGAGGCCAGGAGATAAAAGAAGAAAAAAACGCCAGTTGTCAATTTTTCAGTGCACACGAATCAGTGCGACCAAAGTACCTACAGCCTATCCATACTATGTGATTTAGAGAGACTGTGTCCCCCTGATCTAAATACCTTAGGTTGCAAAAGGATACACAGTAGGTACAATGTATTTTGATATCCGTCGCGTTGCAACACTACTGCACCCGACATGCCATCACGAAAATGACGTAGCCCCTCGGTGGATAGCAACCGCAAATACAGCTGCTAATCTAAATAGCTGCGCTCATAAAAGTGTAAAATGAATACTGTATGTATATATCTTAAATTTGCATAAACCTTTATGTGTAACTTTGTGTGTGTGTTCGGGGCAAATCTTGCAAGCCTAATTTGACCTACTTACCAGAACGCAATAAGATAACACTATCGTGTTTGGACTCTTTGGAATTATCTTAATGAGTACTAGGTATGCCTTTAGGTAGGTTGGTTATTCAAGGTCTGATGATGATGACGAAAGGTGGCCTTAGGAACTACTGAATCTTACAAGATATCCTCATTGTGTTTGGCTGTTTGGAATAGTTTCGATGAGTACTATAGCTCGTTATGCACAAATATTTTTCATCTGAAAACTTATTTCGACTAACTCTGCAAAACTATAAATAAAGCAAGCAAGATCTAGTCGCCTATAAGCTATTTACAGGCACCTAAATCCATGCCGCATACATTTCTTAAACAGCGATGGGAAACCTCCTCGGTCGTACAGAAAAGCGAGTTGGGCGATTTATCGGTCCAATATCGGCCTGGTGTGTAACACCACGCTAGATTAGGCTGGCATAAAGGCAGCTTCGCTCGGCAAATTATGTGCATCCACATACAAGACCTGCCGCTTATCGTCCCCGCCAATAAGTCATTGTATAAGGCCTGATGCGGGCAAAATATGGGCGGTAAATAATACGAATGAGATCTGGATGAGCTAGTTAAACGATCCCTTTGTTTTCAAGTAGCTTTGTAAGGGTTTTAAGATATATATTCATCATATTTCAAAAAATAATTTTCGAGTTTGAGTTTGAGTTATAATTCTGGGAAGGAAGTGAAAGCGTTGGAAAGCAGCCACCGTCGTCCATGCAGGACGTTTGCAACCTAAGGAGAGCGGACTCGGTGCCTTTGAGGTACCTGTAGACATGCCTTTTGAAGAAGCCCATGTTATAGTGCAGACGAAAGACTTTGGAAAGGAGTTCATTTCACATCTTGCACGTGCGCAGTGAAAAGGCTCGCGGTGCCTGTTACCTTATTAATTGGACCTGCCATTTGAAATGGAGCAACAAATAAATATACTTTCCAAGAATATCGTGTAATTGGAAGGAAGTTTTGATGCTTCAATGCCGGGGCTGCACTGCCAAGGCAACGACTACTGATAATGAGTCGCCTTTGGCTTCAGATTGGGACATTTTATTCCTATTACACAGCGACCGGACGAACGGAGCAGTGGCTTCGGCCTCGACATAATAATGTGTATTTATGAATGTTATAGTTTTGCTCCTTTATTGTAGGTACTTTTACATTGTCATATTTTAAAACCGTCAGTCGTATTGTTCGATGGACTCTATAAAATGAAAAATTCACACAAATAGTTAACTTCATGAAAACGCCATCAGCACAGTTCCTGTTTACGCTTACATCGAATGTTTGTCCAATAACGTACTCGTATCGTAGACGATTGGAGTAAACAATAGCTGCGAAAAATTTTGCACGAAAAACTTTCTCCGTTTATGTTTTGCTTTCTAACAGTTCTGTCAACAAACTTTTGCGAGTTCTAATTGCACGCTGTATATCAACAGCTGTATACAAAAAAGTGTATGACTCTAATTGGCAGGAAGTATATAATTGCTTAAATTAAATCGTCTTAAAATTAAAAGTTTCAACGACGCAATAACGAAAGTAGATGTGTCATTACAGATTTTTTGATGCCGACAAACTTGACTGTGGGCTTCTAATTTCAAGAGGTCATATCGACAGGGGTCAACAACAAGTTTAAACTAAACTTTAAGAACTATATCGGCTGGCGAATGACTCGAAATGGCTTTGTTGTGGGTAGGTACTATCAATTAGGCGAATGCGGTCTACTTGCAGGCGCTTAGCCCGTCTTAGCGGTTTATGTTTTTTAAAAGAATAACAGGAAGGCGGAAGTTAGGAATTCAAACAAAGAACATCCGTATGGCCTACGTGCCCTGCAAAGTGTCGCGGCAATTCTATTCTTTTATCTGGTGGCTTCCGCAATGTTATACGTTTTCTCTTAATAAATATTGCATAACCTTTAAAAATCCCGTCGTTGGCTTTACTACGCCCCTATAGTATATTTATAAATTCAACTGACAAGCGTGGAGATTATGGCAATTCCCTCCATTAGTGTGGAAGAGCCTCAAGTCCAGCGGTGGACACCAGTCCCATAATAATGGTCTGTGTATGTGTGTGATGTGTGCATTATTACCCATAATAAGAAACATTAATGAGTCAACTAAGGACATTAGTAGACATCCTGCTCCAAAATCCTGGCCTTGACCCCGGCATTCGCTCCGTTGACAGTGGCTAACTGCCGCCATCTCGTCCAGTTTACGTCCATATTTTCGCCGGGGCGGCTTCCTGCGGACTTCCCTTCCCTTTGGGAAACGCCGCGCGGGCATTGTTTTTTTCCCATTCGGCGGGTACTTAGCGAGCGACGCGGCCAGTGGGCGTCGTATGTCACAGAAAGGAAAGTATTTCTCATTTGGCCGAGAGGAAAAAACAACAAAAATGCCCGGCCGCGCCGCCCTCCATCTCCTTTGGCTTGCGGACAAAGGAATATTATTTCAATTAAGCCCTCCTGGCTCAAAATGGGCGAGTATTTTTTGGCCGTGTAACGCGAAGCCCTAACAGGCTCGGAGCACATAGTAATCGATTGGTATGTTTGAACAGTCGTCATTATTGGATCTACAATTGTTTGGACAACATATTTGCCGGCAACGGCTTTGGTACCGGAAGTATTATTGTTTGTTCGCAACGTTGCTCTTTCCGTTGCTGCCCTGTTTATATAGTCTGTGTTAGCGTAGAAAAATAGATTTGCTTCGAATCTACTCGTTCACAAGTGGGTATCGAGTATTCATTTGGGAGTCGAGATTTCGAGTTACTTTGTTGCTTAAGGTTGAAACGTAAAGTTTCAACGTACAGTCAACCACGCCATTACTAATTTATCTTAGACCAGGTTTTCCACGTGGACTATTGTACCTAAATAAAAAGGAGCCAATGTCCATCCTCAGGTACTAAACTATCTTCATTTCGAATTCCATCGAAATCGGTTTAGCCGTGAAAACGTAACAGACAGGCTGACGGAGTTACTCTCGCATGTATAATTGGAATTAAAATGGTTACTCTCTAATTTATAATTAAAATGTAGGGGTGAATAACGAAAACAATCTAAAACATGATTCTAATTCTTATAACATTTCATTGGCATGCATATCGAAAACCCTAACTCCACCATATCTACATTTAGTTTACAGTGAAAAATCGATAGACAACGAGAATACTTCACCAGCGCCCAGTTAAATGGGTGCCAGCTCTCTGAAACTATGCACATTACGCGAAGCCGGATGCTTTGACAGCACTCTGCATGGATCGACCATATTTCAAATTCAATACTCGACGTCCATCCGCTTTGAGTTCGGGCCAGGGACCTATTCGGGTGCGGAGTGGGTTTGTCTGTTACATGCAAGAATTTATTTACAATAAGTTAAGCTACAGAAGATTTGGATAACCCACGAACAAGTTTACATACAGGGTGACCTTAGCCTCTATTTAACATAATAAAATAGGTCTTCCTTTAATTACACAAAAAAACATAAAACAGTTTTTTCTAACAAATTAAATTGTAATTTAATCGTCAACAATTACAAAATACTGTATCACAATAACATGAATTAATTAATTATTGTCATTCATGATATGACACATCACAAGCAAGTGACGTTTTGTCACACTTCAAATTATTGTCAAATTACTTTAATTTTTTTTTGTTTCATCTGGCGTGGCGTTCTAATGCAATTCAAAAGAGTTTGCAATGTTTAGGGTACTTTTTAGACCATGCATCTACATACAGGTTGCTCCTGCGTGATACGTTTTAAATCGTTGATTTTTCAGTAAATACTGGACTGATTGTTATGATACTTTGCAGTTTTGTTTTAAATACCCTACTCCACCAGTAGTATTCGGCTTTGTCCAGAGCGTACGGAGATACTTAAATATTTTCTAAATGACGTAACCGATTTTATAGAAACGAACCATATCAAATAAACTGGCTTTTAAACACAGAAAACCGCTTCCAAATCGATTTAACCGTTCAAGAGCTGCGATGCCACAGACAGACAGATACACAAAGTCACAAAGGCAGATACACACGTCAATTTTCTTTTTTCGTTTGCGGTTAGAAACCAACGCAACGAGCTCGCCACTCATCAGGTGTGCCTCCTAAGACTGTTGGCGAAGCTAGTTTGGCCAAGTTATTTCACTGGAGACGCGGAGACTAATTATACATATGTACCTATGTAACAAATCATTGACGTGAAACATTTCTGAAACCAGGACTTTATGGCGGACGGCCTGGTAGGTAATAGTCCATTAATTTTCAAATCTATTTTAATCGGTTTACTCATCTAACCTGCATATTCAGGCGACTGGATGTGTAAGCGTGATCCAATCTGGTCAGGTTCCCCTGGTAGCAGGGTCATGGAGGTCAGATGGCAGTCGCTCCACTGTAATTATCTGACCTGCCAAATCCTGGACCATGGTCAAGGCGGACCCTGGGCCCTCGTTCTCGAGATCACAACCGGGACATTAACGCCAAGATGATTATTTTCTTTTTACTCACCTAAACAAATCAGTCACATTATACCCGACGAAAAGAAAACATGTTGCAATTTATTTAAAATCGCCGAACCGCAATCCTGCCCCTGTCGAGGCCGTATATCGACATTATTCAAACCCCGCGATATGGGGCGAGAGCTCCCACGTTTCTGATTGTGACACAAGCCGCGTCGGACTTGTTTTTGCAACTATCTGCAATATGTATGCGCGCGTAATGTGACGGAGTTCTATCTGTGGTGACGGAAAATAGGGGAAAAGTGGCGTTTCTGCGGCTTTAGAGCGAAGTTTCTCTAAAGCCTCTATAAACTCTTGATTGCAAAAAGAGAAAGATAGGAAAACTGAACAATATTTCTGAACAATATTTCTTCGAATTTTCGATTTGGTAACCGATTAATTGTTTTTATAATGTACAGATACACGCGAACATGTATGAATAGTGGCGTTTCCGCGGCTTTAAAGCAAGTTTGAAACTCTGAAGGGGGGACTTGGAAATCTTGGATATTCAAAATTCTCGATTGCAAAAGGAAAAGATGGAAAAACTGTAGTCGTAGCTTTTACAGAACAATGTTTCTTCGTATTTTCGATTTGATAAGCTGTTAATTGTTTTGGTAATGTATCTATACATATAGGCGTATTTATCGCGAATGAAGTCGCGGCGGGTCAGCTAGTAATAAATAAATAAATATTTGTTTCGAAATAGTTATGTCACAAGTTCACATACGTGTGTACAGAGACCACCAAGTAATATTTAAACGCAACAGTTTTATGGACTCATCATTAAAGTGAACGCATTTTAAATTTAATTTTGATGTAGGCAATGATATGTGCATAATGTGCCCGTGTCGGTAGCGGCACACCTGTAACCGTTACACGGTCGGGTATCTCCGTGAAAAGCCGAAGGTTTCCGATTCCGTCACGATCGCACGACTGTACGTAGCAACCGTTCGGGCGAAGACGTCGAGTGTGAACATTCATTCCACCACACGTGCGTGATTTTGAACGACTCTTCGGTGCGAGTTGGACCGCTTAGCGGGATAAGTTTGGCAATTCTCACATGCCTAAGTGAGTTTGTTGCGTTTCAACGGCGAACGGTGGCTGAATGCGGATATATCGGCAAATTATAATGATGTTGTTATGTTGTGCAATTGCGAAGCTTAGTATTTACAACATAAATTAACACGGAAATTATTGATTTTGTTCTCAAATGCCGGCGACGTATTTGGGAATCCATGGGTGTGAAAGGGCGGTGGTGCGCCTAGGCGCGAAAACAAAACATCCCCCGCTTTATGTGTAGGAGAGGTATCCAAATATGGGTACTTTAAGATTTTATTTTACTACTTTGTCGGCTTTTTTCAGCTTTCTAGTACTATAAAGGTTCCTTGGTTTATTACGAAACCCTAAAAATGCTTAACATAGCAAAGAAAAGATAAACATAGCAAAGCAAATAAATTTATTGTTACGAAGATATCAAATGTAATCTTGCTATTGACTAAAACTTGTCAATGGCTCATGACTAACCATTACTATGCTGACAATATATTATGTTTGTAGTAACTGTAAGTTTTCCGTTAAAATATATTAACAATTGTTTTTTTCTATTTACAGGTAAGAAGGAGATAACTTGGCACTCTGCATTCGTATTGTACTCGTAAGTGACGTCTACCGCTACACTGTATAATAAAAAAAACTGTTGACTCTAAACCGTCAAGTGTTATGGTGGCTAACTTACGATAAATGACGTCACTATTATCGGCGGCATGTTAGTATTCTTTTTTATACCACTAAGATGGCAAACAAGCTTACAGCCTGCCTGATGGCAAGCAGTCACCGCAGCCTATGGACGTTTGCAATACCAGGGGCATCACCTACGCGTTGCCGACCCCGTAAAAATATATTTACTCCTTTCTTGAAGTACTCCATGTTATACTCTCATGTTAAGAAGTCATCTAATTATTGTTAATATTAATAAGTATTACTTAATGTATATTTTTATGACGATGTAAAATGTTTACTATAAATAAATGAATATGAATATGAATATAGAAAGCTAAAATTTAGCCTTCAATTCCAAATAATAACCCGCTGCTAAGCTGTTTAGCGGAAAATTATTTTTTAATGACGATGCCATGAAACTATAAACGGAAGTTTAGGACTCATTACTGGGTCGGCGGTGAGTGCTAATAAAAATGGCGGTATTATTTTTTTTATTACTTTTACGATGCGCGAGTAATTAAAAAACAGCATTTCTAATTAGGAAGCGACTTGTTCGTGTTGCCGCGTTGTTATGCTGTTAAATAGCCCGGGTTTGAGGATTATAATGATGCCTAAATTAATAAAAAAAAAACAATATATATGCTTGCTTGCTTGGACAAATTCACACAGCGCCATCTAGCCCTGAAGTAAGCAAAGCTTGTGTTATGGGTGTTAGATAACTGATAATCTACTTATATACCTTTTTTTAAATACATACTCATTATACATACTACACCCAGACCCGTAACAGATATTAAAATTTATCATTTAATTTTTGCTCGGCCGGGAATCGAACCCGGGACCTCTGCGTGGCAGACCGGCATGTTAACCAACTGAACCACTCAGGTCGTCAAATGATAATATGACGTCGATACAAATTACTACACGTAACGGTTAGTAGGCAGCAGTTACAGACAGTAAGCAGCATATCAACTTACCCACCACCATTGTAAAACTGTGGCGTATCTCCGTAAACCACAGACCACCTCGTCTCATGCTCGGCGTGTCCTAGAACTTGCACAATGGAGGAATTGTTCGAGGCCAGTTCAAACGCTGTATGCGTCGCCGAATACTGGGCGAACAAAGTGTAAGGGGGAGTTAAGTCCATCGACTCGACAAGACGAAGACAAAGTGTAAAATGCGCTAGAGCCGCTATGGATGCGCCTACTAACCGGAGAAGATCGAAAGTCTAAAGATAGGTTGAAGTGCTGTCTACAACTTAGCTCTTTCTTCTATGACAATAGATAAGATGGAGACAATATGTTATGCCGTTATGCTACTACTAGTAGTCTTTAAATCTACAGAATTTAATTTATCTGTTTGCCCTTAATAATTCACATGAAATTAACAGCCTGTAAGGCTATAACAGTACACTGCTGGACTTGAGCCTCTTTCACATTAGTGGAGAGCAATGAGACTTGCCAAATCCTGGATCATGGTCAAGGCGGACCTCTGGCCCTCGCGCTAAAACACAACCGGGACATTAACGCCAAGATAACCAATTGGTGCTGTACTCTGCCGGGCATCGAACGGCATACTATAGGTACAGAGTTTGTTTTGTAACTATGCGAAGCTAGGGCAGGACGCCAGCGTAACATAAATCTATAATTGTATTTATGTCCTTCCGTGCAGCAACCGATGAAGGCTATTTTTTCCTCGCACAGATAGTTTATGGAGCTGAGGGTACCTTTGTCCCGATAAAATGTTGACCAAATTCAGGGCGAGGCAAAATCTAGCCAAAAGATATGATTTAATGCCTAAGAGGTGCCGTCTCAAGAGTGTACATCCCATAAATCGTCTACTGTACAATAATTTGTAGTACTAATAAATATAACATACATATATACCTACCTATCCCTTACTACTACTACTATCCACTGGAACAATAAAAAAGAAAATTGTTCAGGTCAGAACAATTTTCTTTTTTATTGTTGTTGTTGGAACAGGTCTCTGTTAATAGTGTTTTGTTGTTGGTGTTTCCTACATATTTTAATTTTAATTATATAACATAGTTTTTTCAAAAAATATATTTAAGGTACTTTAAGTAGTTCAACAATAACCTACGTTAAGTAGTATGTAAAACGATGTTGTCTATATTCCATGTCGTGGTAACCTATAATTAAGGCTGCACTTAGAAAGAAACTATATTTTTAGCTATAAGATGCTATAACTTTGTTAGTGTTAGTCTTGTTGGTTGTCCTAAATAAATAAATAAATTAAAAAAAAAACAAAAAAAAAAAAACCTCTAAGGCCGCCACCGCATCCGCTTCCCTTGGGTTGCAGATGTACTGGACGACGGTGGCCGCGCACCACAATGTGGACAGTCCATCCGTGTGCGTCCCTAGGCAATAAAAAAAATACCATCACGCCTTTTTCCCCTAGGGGTAGGCTGAGACCACATAAATAACCATAAACATAATAATATCCCGGTTGTACTCTCGCGCGCGTAGGCCCGGGGTCCGCCTAGACTTTGACAGATCAGGTAATTACAGTGCGACTGCCGAAGGCGAATGATTTGTACCACAAACAAGGGTGGATAAAACTTATCAATCTTCACGCGTGGTAGGCGGGTTGATGATCATCGTATGGAAAACGCTGCTGCCATTTTCTGGTCTAGGAGAGTATGTATGTATGTATGTAAACTCTTTATTGCGTATAACTACATAAAGAACAATAACAAAAGAAAATAAATATATATTGCAAAGGCGGGCTTATCCCAAAATCGGATTTCTTCCAGCTAATCTTACCTTGGATAGTCAGAAATGAGCTATTTAACGAGCGGTGGTAGCAATATCGAGTATTGTTCAAATTTGAATTTAACTACAATTTAATACTATGTACCATATACATATACTATACCATAACAACTAAAATATATTATATATACCTAATATACTATAAATATATAATAATTAAAATAAAATAAAATAAAGATCTATTAAATACTGAGGAAGTGCTTCTTCAAATGTTCAAATGAGTAATCATAACCATCACCTAAGCTGCAAGACGCCCAGTGCTGGACATTGGATGGATTCTTATATTCATCAGCTCTCTACTATCTTTAAGGTCGTACGTTTGATCTCAGTGGCCAAGGGGGTGGGGTCTGTAGGCTAGTTACGTAACTCTGTTGCCAACAATTATCTGATTTCAATGATTGAAATTTTTGCGATTTTGTATTATCGATTTCACGGATTCAGTTGCTAACAAAGTTCCGTTGCAATAAACTGAAACTATTAAATCGATCATACGTAATCGCAAAAGTAACAATTTCAATCACTTCAGTCAATCTGATTTCAGAGAATTGTTTGCAACAGAGTTACGTAATTATCCTACTGGAGTGCATCCTACGCTGCTATTGCCGCCTTAGTTTTGCGACAGACATCTTCATATCTGATTCTAGACTACTATAGTATAGATAGATATTCTGTGCTACTACAAAAATAACCTTGTACACACATATTAAATCTGTTTCACATTCTAGTCTACCTCGCAGTAAAACAAATTTCATTATATTAATTTTTAATTTCGACTTTTGACCGCGTGGTGTCCGAAATTCATATTAAAAAATAATTCGCGCTCACACCGCCGCGTTTGACGAGCTGCTTTTATTTGCCGCAAACGTAAAGGCTTCCTGACCCCGTGACTTGGTAATAACGAATTCCGCGGACATAGCGCACTGGTCCGAGCATTAATTAAAAATAACCGCAGTTTCCGCATCACCCGCCGCCGCGACGGCGTGGGGGAAGCACCGTACAACATTCGAATGCAGAATTGTACAGAAGCACATCAACTTACTAAAAAAACCAGTATAAGATGAGCTAGCGTCTCTATGGATGCGCATAGCAATGTTAGCTCCTGTTATACTGGTTTGTTTAGGTTGATCTGTTCTTGTAAAACTGCGGAATCAATCTATAGACTGTACTAGCCTTGCCTTTGCTTGTCAAGGTATTGGTTTTCCTGTTAATTTTTAGTTGACCACAGTTTAAAAAACGGATTTTACCGTGGTATGGGTATTACGTTGTATTGTATTAAACCAGGGTATCTCTTGCTGGCATATCCATGTAAAGGACATCGCGGATGAGATTAAGAGGCTCGTGCTGTGAGTGGTGCGTAAGCCCCAGGGATATGTGGGAAATAGGTGCCTGAACCTGCCGGTATCAGTAAAGTGGTCTCCCGGGAAAGCCAGGAAGTGATCGAGAGCGAGAGCCAGCGGCTTTCGCCATGGGGATGCTGAAGACCGGACGAAGTGGAGGAAAAATCAATATTGATCTTCGGCATGTAACGTTCAATACTTTTTTACTTACATCGGTAACACCGAAAGCGACCGGTTAAAAAATTTAGAAAACCATGCATCAAAATCTCGAATTTTCATGCCAAAAATCAAAATTTAAAACGTTCGACTCGAAACTCGCGAGTTTCAAAATAGGGCAAATATTATCTTTTCCCCAGATTCTCTCGGCTCGCGGACGAGCAGTAGGCATAACTCGTACCGCAATTAAAAGTTGCCTTCCAGAATGTGAGCCAACGTTTTGATTTAGTATTTTAGAGTCTGCGGGTGTGGCGGCGCCGGCTTCGGCCGGTCGGTTGACACCTCGCTATATTTATTATTATTTATTTAAGCCACTTCTGTCCTACTGCAGGGCAAATGCCTCCCTATCCGTCTTTTACGACTTACCTCTCCTACTATCCTACTGACATTATAAATGCGAAAGATTGAATGGATGTTTGTTACTCCTTCCTAAGGTACACACAAAATATGTGCTGTTCTGGGCTATACGCTATATTACACGTTCATCATACATATTATCGGGTTTGTTACCACGGTTTGTATTGTTTTTGTCTCGATATTTCAACGCAGTTGCATGCGTCATGGTGTGATAAAAGTGCAGTGAATAACCACGAAAGTCTCAAAAGCTATATTGCTGCCAAATTTTATCAAAATCAGTTCAGTTGTTACAGTAAAAAACCTCTAGGTCTTCTTACAATCCTTCAAAGAAAATTGTCGTAATATTAGATGGTTCTGTTTAGTGTTCCAAAGTCCTCTAGTAAGTAGGTCAACTTAGCGTCGCTTGCCCAGCTGTTATCAAGGATCCCAGGAAACATAACACGGTGTCCGAATCTTCGTGTCCGCTGCCCCGGGCGACCCTCCCCGCGCCGCCCTCAGCTTTATTGGTCGAGATAACATTAATGTTAAGGATATGACCCATGGCTCGCCCCGCGATCTATAATTCACGATGTTAACAACCGCTTTATCTACCTCGCCGCAGTAGGATGGACAGCAGAGGCCCAAGTCCGACACGATTCTACCAGCAACTATCTCAAAGTTCGGCAATGTACGTGCGACCGCTTAGGTGGTTTTGTTGCAAAATTGAGCATTAGACAAATAGATAGATGTATCCGGGCCGTTTCCGCATTCAGACGAACTCGCGCCTATTCTGTGTGGATATAGTGTACTCCAAGATACCCTATTGTTCCTGCCATCCCAACTCCTCCAGGAAACGCAGCAACACTTTCAGTTATACAAACGTCTCCGGAAGGGTTTGTGGATTCTTAATAGTTCGTTCCGTTCCCTTGTGGTCTTAGACCCAGATCGCGAGGAAAGTACGGAGGAAACACACTAGTAGGTATCCATCATTAATTTATATAATTTCATTTTGTAATTTATTTACCTTTCCTAAACCCTAGACAATAGTCTAGGGTTTAGGAAAGGTAACCTTTCAGAAGGATCAGCGGCCTGTCATTGCCTTTGCTCTACGCATTAAATTCTTTTAAAACTACAGTCCCCTATTCATTATTTTCAACCTGCTTCACTCCGAAGTCTACGACTGAAGAAAGTAGGCTCGTAGTATTACTGCTCGTTTATTACACTGTGCCTCTATAGACTTCGCTCATGTTTTAACCCTGCCCGCTGTTGTTTATAACGGGGCCGCTCGCCAATGAATCCTCAGCGGCACTGATTGATGCCATAATTATATTTCTGCAATCGGCTTCGGACGAGAGCTTCTTTCGTGTGTGTGTTGATTATAATTCGTGTTTTTTGCCTATCTATCTATGCATGCGGGGTTGTTATCTATTCGAGTGGGGATCGACGGATGTTGGAGTGTTTTAATTTAATTGGTGGGACTTTTTTGCTGGACGTAAAACGTTGGGGTGGTTCGGGTCGTCGGTTTGTGAATGTCAACTGAAAAGGTAATTCGACACATATTTTTGGATATAAAGTAGTAGGTACAGTACCTGCTGCCTATACAACAACACACATACATACATAAAGCTCACGCCTGTGTCCCACAGGTGGGGTAGGCAGAGACTATGGACTGCCACTTTGCTCTGTCCTGACACAACTCCCTAGCCTCGCATATATCCACAACTCTTTTCATACATCTCCTTTTATTCTTACCACTTCGGATCCCAGCTTTACAAAACAACGTACTCGCAACTAATAACGATGTAGGACTCTTTGTGTTTTAGCTTTTTTTTTATTGATTACCAACCAGTGTACCCGGCTCGACTTCGTTCACGTAAACCTACCTATCCTTTTTTTCGTGCTTATAAACAATTCCTCTTGATTCATTCTATCTATTGTTGAAAACCGCATTAAAATCCGTTGCGTAGTTTAAAAAATCTAAGCGTACATAGATACATACTTTGATTTATATATTGGGACAAACTTTTATACTATGTATAGATAAC
Source organism: Blastobasis adustella (assembly GCA_907269095.1). Taxonomy (NCBI): domain Eukaryota; kingdom Metazoa; phylum Arthropoda; class Insecta; order Lepidoptera; family Blastobasidae; genus Blastobasis; species Blastobasis adustella. The sequence goes on along the minus strand of OU026128.1, from coordinate 16,793,556 downwards.
CGAACCGTTGGATTAATTATAACAATCGTTAATTAGTAAAATTTACCAAAGAAATCAAACAAGAGTCGTCGTACATAAGAGAATTCACGGACAGTATCGATAGCGCGTTTTAAAATACCTGCAACGCCATCTAGTAGTCATATGTTAGAACTCGTGTACTACCTTGTGAAAGTGATCTCTTGGTGTTCGGGCTTCAAGGCCGACCGAGTAACAACTGTTCTGGCAAGCCTGTGCGGGGCTTAGCGCGAGCCTAGCCTACCGAGGAACATCGTCGAGGATTTGTGTGGCTTTGCTTGTGAACTATCGCTTATCGTTATTTGGAATAGTAATATTCTCCTAAGTTTTAACCTAGAGGACAAAACAAAAAATCGCATCCAGAGACTGTTCAACTAGTCTCAGGGTATCCAGGCGAAGATCTTGGTCAACCTCGCTTCGGTAACGGTATTGGGAGACACACCTAATGAGATCTAGAAAATGAATAGAAAATATCACAGAAGAAAAACTGTGGATTGTTTTTCTCTATAATTGTAAGATACCTCTTCCAACAAATGTGACCTAAATACGCCTGGATGCTAAACTGTCTTTCTACGTCCACGAAGTAAACAATACTTGCGTAGGTGCAAAAATTTTTAACCGCCTATGAGGCACACGATTCATACATCTTAGTTTCACGTAACAGTCTCTTGTTCTTCGGGTAAATTTTCAAAAATAAGTTAAGTCTGGTTCGCTCAGTAGTCGGCTATGACATCAGTTGTCAGGAGCAGTTCCTGCTCTAGTGTAAGTGACAGGACAGAGAGGACAAGAAAGCAGACGTGCCTGGTCGATGAAACCCAATTTAGCCAAAGATTTTTTGCAGCGGCTAACCTGCGTTCGTAAACGGTTCAGTGACTTCCAGGTTGACCACTGCAGCTTGTGTTCTGGTAGTAGGGATGTACTAGTAATGTAATGTCACGTTTGTATATGTTGTTGACCATTCTGACATGCCTCGTGCCTGTAATTACACTGGCTACACCCCTACCGGGATACTATAATATCAACACTGTCACTTCACAAATAAAATGCCGTAGCGCCCATGCTGTTTCCGGCTTGACAGGGTCTGTCACTTGCCTATTCATATTTTGGTGGCATGGTGTGTGGTCTAGACGTGGACGGAGTAATATACGCGGCACTCGCACGCTATGACCGCCCTCTGCAGCCTACTCGTACACCGACACCGATACGGCATAAGTCGTCCACCGACCTACCTTGATGCTGTTGAAATTTTGAGTACGTTGTAACTGCAGGACATATATCGCCAACTACCCTATCTCGACGCTCGCCATCAATTTTCGAGAGGAAGTTCGCTCTTTCAAATCTCGACGCTGCCGAAATCTCGTTCCTGCTTACAATTTCACTGGCCACCGGATCACAATACAACACATGCATTGTCACTTTCCAGCCAAAGCAGATAAGGTACGCTTAGTGCTTAACAGAATTCTGTCACCGACCTATCCATATTTTGGCGGCACGGTGCGTGGCCTAGACGGGGCGCGAGTGATTTACGTAGCACTCGCACGCTGGCCACAGCACATACACACCGCACAGCAGTGTGTGGCGACACACTGTGCAGACTAGTTGTACACCGACGCGGCATATCGAAAAGCCATAAACCGCCAACCAGTCCAACCGGATGCTCGCCATAGATTTTCTAGAGTTGATCCTCACACCCTAAACCAAAATGACACCAATGTGTGATTCCGGAGGAACTTTATTCCACGCACTTATGGCTTATTCCCAACTTCGAAAAGGGTATGAAACGGTTTTTACGGGGTCTGCAAAATGCTATTTACCCCTGGTATTGCAAACATGCACGGCACTCCGCGGCTAATAACCGCTTACCATCAAGCGCGTCGTTTGCTTCACAATCTAAGTGGTATAAAACAAACGTCGATGCTGCCAAAACGTGATATCTCCTACTTGCAATTTCACAGGCCACCGAACAGATAAGGCAGCCGCATGCTTCACAGAGTCCTGTCAACGGGCTATCTATATTTTGGCGGTACGGCCCGTAGCCCAGACATGGGCGAGTGATTTACGCGGCACCGCCGCGGCCACAGCCCTCACAGAGAGGGACGCGTGCATAAATCGCCAACAGCCCACCTCGACGCTGTCGAAATTGAATCGAGCCAAGCCCCGGATTTTATATCTATTAGGAGAACGCTCAACGGTCCCCAGGGCGAGGATTTAGATACCGATAACTTTCTCATTTCCTCCGGCGCGGCGCACGTTACTTAGCCGCGCATAAAACGGCGTCCCCAGCGCCGAAAGGGCCCGACTGCGAAATAAGCCATCAATCTTACACCTGACGTCGCCTTATACGGTTATTGAGATATTTTTATAGCTCTTAAAGCGCCCGTCCACCGGTGAAAGTGTTGTTACGTAAAATAGATTAGGGCGGTATCGATCACGGCCGAGGAATTCTCGTATTGGACCGTGTAGTGGGGCGCCTCGACCGCGTCTGCTCGCGGCCGGGCTAATATGAGCGCGACGCCAGCGTAGGAGCTATCGGATTCCGAGGGTGTCAGCCAGACTATCTGAGGAGCGCTGATTAGTTAACTTATTCGATTATCTCGCAGATCCTCCGACGGCACCCACTCCGTTCGCGGAATCGCTAATAAATACCCACGTTGAATGGCTTAATTAAAATTGTTGCAGGCGGCGCAGACGCGCGCAGGTAAACTCTATTAAACGCGGCGGCTGCACTGCTTATACTCTGGAGCATTCGGAAGTTCCACGGCGATACAAGCAGTTAGTTACGTTGTGAATTTTAATGACGCTTCCGTAGCGGCGCGCCGGATCCGCGCATCTAATCCGCGAGAGCTTCGGAACGTGTTTGTGTAAAGTTTTCCATTACATTAGAGGGAGCCGGGAGCGGGCGCCGGCGCCGCGCGGGAACGAATGGGCCCCACGCTCGGATATCGTAACTGCTACTGTTATTTTAACGGATGTAACTTTGGATAAATGTCAACTGTTCTCGAATTTACTGCCTCCACGGCGACTCGGTTTTATTAGCTCGTTTTGCATACATTACCCGCGCGCCGATACGGGCCGCGCAGTGGACGGCTGCGCTGGCGGTTCCGTCGCTCAGCCCGCAATAACATATTCCTAACGCATTCGCTTCGAGTTTAAAGAATATCGGTTTAAGTATTAGCCGCCGAGCGCGAGGTAACAACTTTCCCGGTGTCCGGGAGAATTTCCTCTCTATTTCCCGGGCGCGGCTAAGAAATGCAATTTGGGCTGATCCCGCTCATTTCTGGGCCATTATTCCGCAATTTTGAGTGCGCAGCCGTCAATGACTTTGATGATCTCGCCAGCCTTTTGGTGCAAACGGGCCGTGAAAGTGCGCCACCGCGTTAATGGCATGTTTTCTCGCGCAACTTTTTTGATCTTTACTACGCAACTCAAGTGGATCAGCGCCTTTGAGCGTTAATAGCCCGCAAACGGTGCGTTCGACCGGAATTCGTGCTTATATCACCAAATTGGTACTGTTTATTCATAGACGCCGTAATCCACTTGTCTATTAACAAGGGCGTCCTCGCCGCCGCTTCGGCCCTGCGAATTATGTGCTCGCTTAAAATTCGTGTTCTATGCAAGTGCACGGCGCTCGAAATATTGAACCTTAATACCGAACCATTGAGACTAGAATGCGGGCCTAGGTGAGTCCGAGGTGGAGCCGTTTCCGACCGGTCTTTGTTGCACCTGCGCTACATTGCTTGATTTAAATTTAGCCCGAATAGAGCTAAGCGACGATAGTGTACTGTGTGTGTTTCTTGGTACTGTAGCCGGTTCTCATCCCGTGAAATGAACGGTTCGAATCAAAGCTGAGCGTTGACAATTTGGAATTTACAAAGCATGCGGTGCCGCCTTTATCGACTGTGGTTTGGGTATTCATGTGGAGTATCTGGCGACGTACCGGTACTACGCGATTGATGTTTAACCGTTGATGTCATGGAGATGTAATTTCCTCTGTTATATCTAAGTTATGTAGAGCAGCAGACGACACGAGGATGCTAAAGGTCGGACGACGCTAAGGAGGAAGTGTAGGAAAGAAAGAAAGAAAAACTTTCATTACACATCGCACACCACGACACATGAATTACTCTAAAGCATAAAAGTGCAGAACCGCAGGTGCGTTCTCACTGTAAGGACTAAGATTAAATGCCTCATGCCTGTAATTGCGCTTGCTACTTTATCTATATTATATATCATTTATGTATGTATTAGAAAACATTTAGGTAGGTACTCTGAAAGTTTATATCGTATTGACTGGTTTGAATATTAGATATAATACATTATTCCCTAACATAACATTACAAACATGATATTATGTACAGTAGTGCGAGGGAGGGCCTGGTGACCTGAAATACAGGCTTCTTGCCTAGCTTAGGCATCAGTCTCCCATAAGTGTTTAAACAAGATGTGAATTGTAAACTGTAAATTATTGGGAGAAAATAAACGTTTATTTATTATTATTTATTACTTTATCCTTCAAACCGGAATACGACAATGTTTCTTGGCTGCAAAAATAGATAAGGCGGTGGTACTCGCCCAGGCGGACTCCTCAGGCTTGACAGAGTCCTACCACCTGATAATATTATAAATAGATATTTTGTGCTACTACGAAAATCAACTCAATTTCAACTCGAATTCACTAAAGTCATAAAACCTAAACAAAAACCATCCTCATTAGATTCCAACTCGGCTTACAAACTGGATACAGTTACGTCCATCGATTGCCGTACCCGTACCCGTACCCGTACCCGTACCGAGGCGATCGCAAGAAAAGCGATAATGGAATAAAGAACTCGGACATTCTCGCGACCGAAGCCGGCTGCGCAGAGAAAAAAAAAAGTTGTTTCATAAATTTTTCATCGAGCCCCCGTTGTTTAATGGCGCGTTTCAGACGCAGATTAAGACGGAGATCGGCCACTTAGCTATAATCGCCACAATTTGCCAGGGAATCACGTACATGTTTTACGAAAAGCCCGGAGACCGTGGCGGCTGCGGGGCGGGGGCGGGGCGGTAATAACCGGTTTCGTGGAGCTCCGGGTAGCTGGGAAGGGGTGGAAGGGGGCTTTATCAACGTCCTCTGGGGCCAAGCTTACCTCACATGCTCTTGGTCCCGTTATAACAGACGGATGAGTATTTTTTTTAACGCAGTTAAAACGAGCAAGCACCCGACCTGATGGTAAGCGGTAACTGTCGCCTAAAACATTACGATTCATGCATTTAGGTTGCAGGCAACAAAAATGCAGAACCGCAGGTGCGTTGTCACTGTGAGGGCTAAGATGAAATGCCTCATGTATGCTCTCATGCATGCATCCATTTAGTAGTATTTGCTCTTACGCAAATACTACTAAACGAATTTTGATGGAAGTTTGAAGTGATGCGATGTGGCTTCTAACTCAGTATAACAAATTGAGGCTCTAATTTGTTCTGAAATTCAATGTAGTTCCCGCTAGAACACGGTATAACCGAATTTTATGAGGACCATCAGGCAGAATTTTGTGCGTACGAAGTCGCGGACAAAAGCTGTGAGCAACATAAATTGGTAACAGCGCCACCATTGAGGCGTCCGTAAATAATGAATGAATTAAAAGATTTCCATCTATTTTGCGAGGTGCCTATCCATACTTTTGTGCGTTGATTAAAATTGCAAATTGAATAAAATTGAGTGAGGCGGCGTGGACAGGCGTCCCGCGGAAAGGAATCGCGATATGATGAGGGTCCCGGGTACTTGTGGGCACATCCCCCTCGAAAATTGTGCACTTAAATAGGATTAATTAGGGTGTCAAACGTCATAACAACTATAAGGGAAATAAACATCCAGGAGGGATGCATGCCGATATGTCTTCGCGCGCGAAATGCTCACACATACATACTGATTATAGTTGACTTTGAGGATCTTTGTGGACCGTTCATAATTAATAATCTTATTATTATACATAAAAAAATATATCGACTTTTTCCTGACTTATTTGTTTAATTTCTAGGTAGGTAGGCTGGACGGCCCAATATTTAAGCACTGGATGTCGATTATTGTCCACAGAAATAAGCTAAATTTTGTCAGAAATGAGCTAAGTCTGAAATAAACCATTTCATTTCATTTGTAACTAACATTCCGCCTATAAGAAAAATTAATGAAAAATTAAGTCTACATCCATGGTTGACCGTAAGAAAGCCGCTTTACGCGTAGTATCCGAAAGCGTAGAATGTAGAGATGACGACTAAACTTTATTAGTACATAAGACTTTATTAGTACATAGTAGCCAACTCTGGGTTGTCTTCACATACAACCAAATGAAACATGTATAACGCTGGCACTCGTTGGTTTAATTCTACTATCAAACCACGTCTTGACACATGTCATTCCACCGCATTCTGTAACAGACCGCCACTCGTGGCCAGTACGAAATTGATTTATTACTAAAATACCGAATAAAATGCCACAAACTTGACCCGTGGCTGATTACGTACCTAACCCTGTTGCCAACAATTCTCTGATTTCAATTATTGAAATTGCTACTTTTGCGATTATATATTATCGATTTAATAGTTTCAGTTTCAACTTCGTTAGCAACTGAACCCATGAAATGGATGATATGGAATTTCAATAATTGAAAACAGAGAATTGTTGGCAACAGCGTTACGTAATAAGCCTACCGGTGATAGCGTCGCTGTTGCTGACAACAAAGAGACATTTAAAATGGGCGACACTTAGTAATAGTTTTGGCCATCGGGTCAATGCAATCCATTCCGATCGCGGGACCAAATCAAATGATTTCAATTTCCGCAGCGAAATTCCCAGTTTTTATCGGAAACACAGAAATAGAATTGAACGGCGGATATCAGATGAAATTTATAACGAATGCAGTGTAATCCGTTTAGCGATGGACATACGATTGTACATCGCGTGCATTTTAGGATTTCCCGTATTACTAAAACCTTATTGTTCCAAAATGTCGACGTATTTTTTAAAAATACGTACTTAGTTCCGAACGGACGATTAATGTTGGATTTAAGCGGATTTTGTTTCTTTATTTTACTCGCAAAATGCTTTGAAAATATTAATTTCTCAACAAATTGACGAATTTGCTGTAATGAGTAAAAGAAACAGTGGTGTTGCAGACATACATAGGTAACTACTTACCATCCAGTTATCAGGCTATCCATCATGTACCAGGCCGGTTGTTTGCCACCTCACTGGTATAAAAAATGCTTTCCCCATACAATATTAGTCAGGATTTACAAAATGCAACCTGGCTTATCGGCAGAGCTGATGCGTGGCGTTTATCGATGACGCTTATGTCAGTTCGGAGGACACTCGACGCGCTGCCATTTTGAATGGGTGCATTAATTATTGCTCTATTTTGATGCAAAATGCATATGGCGGCCGTGGTTTTAACTAGTGAATAGGCATAGTTAAGTCGCTAAACTGTGGAGATAGTTAGACTCTGTCCTAAAGTCCTTTGTCAGGGGTAAAATAGTCGCTGTTTACAGAATCAAATAAGCAGATGTAGATATCTTTTTGGTAACTATAATTACAGGTAAGTCTATTGACTTACTTTTACCATGTTTGTACGTTTTAACGTAACATGTCGGCCGTGTGGTCCCCGGCAGAGTAGAATAGCACCAACCCCTTGGGTGTCGTACAAGGGACTAATGTTTTCGAGGCAAAACTTCTAGCCTCCGTAATCTGGAAAATGGGCAGCAGCGTTTTCCAGTGTTCTCCAACCCCTCTGCCAAGCATGGAGATTATAGCAATAACCTCCACTTTCGTAGGAGACGCCCGAAGTTCTGCAGTGGACTGTTATGGCCTGTGATGATGAATCTAAAATGTAATGTAATAAAATCTCTCACGATAGAGATTTGTAAGCTTTACATAGCGAGACAGGTTTTGTCAGGACCGTAGCAACGGGAGCAATGTGGTCTCTGTCTACCCCTACGGGGAAAAAGGCTTGACGTTATGTACATGTCGTAGCCAGGTGATTAAATTAGCCAGTTATATAAACAGCTAGCTTTTTATGCTATTATATAAATGAAAGTTTCAAAATTTCAAGAAAAAGGAATGTTTAAAGAACGATAATACCCCCAGTTTACAGAGCTTCTCCAAATATTGTCCCAAAGCTAACCTAACCACAATAATCTGAAACAATAATAATAGTTGGCATTACGTTTTTTTCGGTTAGGTTAGCGTTGTGACAAATCATGGAGGAATTCCGTAAATTCGGGACACTAGTGTTCGTTAGACGTTACTTTCATAGTTCATAAATTTGGCAAACTTTAAAAAAAAATTGCTTTAAATATATGAACAAATCGTTTATTACATATGTATGTATGTATGACGAATGAATGTGGCGTAAATAGGAACTAAATTGCCGCCCACATTATCGTATTTCCTATCCCGATACTGAAGAAAAGAAAAATAACGCCCATTACATTGTAGTCTCTTTTCATCTCACGCTCATTATTATAGTTCTTTTTTCCTTCGTTTTTACCATTAAAATACAACTCTATCCCTACTAATTAAATGGAACGAGAGCAAAACACGGCCCCAGACAATGGCCCTCATCTGCTCGTAATATTGCAGTTCTATAAATAAAATAAATAAATAAATAAATATGCTTGGACAATTCACAACGCGCCATCTAGCCCCAAAGTAAGCAAAGCTTGTGTTATGGGTGCCAGATAACTGATAAACTGCTTATATCTATTTTTAAATACATACTTATTATACATATACACCCAGACCCGTAACAGAAATTAATATTCATCATTTCAATTTCTGCACGGTCGGGAATCGAACCCGAGACCTCTGCGTGGCGACCGGCATGTTAACCAACTGAACCACTCAGGTCGTCGAAACCTCCACAGTTCGATATAACAGATGCATATCGGCCATAGCCTTCGCTATATCGACGTCGAGATGGCTCGATGAGGGCCTTTGTATTGCCCTCGAGGCCCGAGTAGGCCCCTCCTACATCCACTTGATCTATTCTGCAAGAGGGCCACGACCCAAGGCTTCGAGCCAGTGAGGCCGCGTTCGGAGTGACTCAATTGATAATAAACTTAACAGAAAAAGTCGGATAAACACCGACCAAGTTTACTGAAGCTCAGATATTTTCTAAATTACTGAAGCGATTTTAATGAAGCAAAGCTAAGCTAAACTTTACAAATAGAGAAGAAGAAGAAGAAATTTCAGAGGCGGGCAACGCATTGGTAGCACCCCTGGTGATGCTGATGTCCACAGGCGGCGGTGACCACTTTCCATCAGGTGGCCCGCATGCCTGTTTGTCTGTCGGATAAAAAAAAAAAAAAAAAAAAAAAAAGAGAATTGCATCGAAATCGGTCCGTCCGTTCGGGAGCTACGCCACAGACAGACACACAAAATCACAGATATACACGTCAAACTTAAAGCACCACTCTTTTTTTTCGGTTAAAAAACCGGCCAAGACGTGTCGAGTCACGTGCAATGTAGGGTTCCGTAGTTGCCTGTCAATATGCCTGTGTAAAACGGGGCTTTTGATGCTAAAACTACATTACAATTGCATTGCATTGGCGGACGAGCGGTGCCGCTGAATACCATAGCCTGACGTGCAAAAGTGTAAGCTGCATATGGATGACTTCATAGCATACGTTCAATAAGAGCGTTCTCAATATTGTCCTATCGTATACACCTCAATTGATGAAAACCGCTTTAAAATCCGTTGCAAAGTTTACAACAATTCAGCGTACATCCACATAGAGGGACAGACGGCGGGAAACGACTTTGTTATACCCTAGGTATGTACAGATACTCGTACTACCACCCAAACCCGGAAAAGAAATTGAATTCCATCACTGCGGGTATATTCATCACTTGGATAAAGGTAAGTACATAGTTGAAAACCGCTTTTCGAGCCACACTGGGCCACTTAACGTCGCGTCCTATTATTTCACAATCTCCCGAGACCGGCGTCTAATTTATCAGGCTTAATAATATTCACTGCAATATCAACTGTTGCTGTGACGTCATCCGCGTAGCTAGCTACAGCCGGGGCCAGCGGCGCAAGTAATTTCTCGTAGACCGTCTTGCGGAGTCGTAGCTCCGTAGCGCCGTAGCTCGTAGCGTAGCTACGCCACGCCGACCGCACGGGCCGTGCCTTGGAATAATAAGTCGTTATAAGCCCCCTTGTTTTAATAGACAGCAGTTGTAAGACTTGTAAGGCGATGTTGTTGCTTTTTATTTTTGCAAGAGCAACTGTTCGTATGCGGAGTAGCTGCTTATTGTGGTGTTCTAACTGTTCTATGTGCAAATGAGGGCAAGTTTGTTGTGCTGCGATGCTGGGGTCTTAGAAGTTCCGTATTTGGTACTCTAATTGCGTTATTACTATACTTAACTACTATATACTTAATACTAGCAAGCAGGCTGGTGGAACAGATTACTTAAGAATTGATTAATATTTAGGTCTAGAAAGCAAGCTGGTGGAGTAGACCTGAATGTTCAGTATTTGAGATGCAATTAACGTTGAAGTCACGCAAATTGACGCCTGATAGGATCAATTGAAATTGAATTACGTTTGCTAATTGGTTATTAAATATATTTGCAAAACGTATTTGTATCCAGCTTGTATAAGACCAGCGGGATATTTTTTCTCTTTTTCAAATCTTTTTTTTTTTTATAATACTAAAGTTCAGACAAAGACACAAGTCTTTGCCAACACTAGCATCCACGCTCCGTGGTCCATGTTTTATTCATGATGGCACGTGCGAAGTCTGCGTATAACCGGCTAATTACCGAGGTATGCCCCGACGTGCTACCCCTACCGCGATGTGGGCCACCCGAATTGGTCGGTTAATACGCCAAGTGCCACTAAGGACCAGTTCGAGTGATTCCATTATGTTTTTATTATGATAATTGCTTCTTTCGGTACGGAAGATGTTTGGAATGTATTTGCTGATTGGTTTTGGGTTTAAGGATGCTATGTGTTTATGTGGGGGCTTGTCTGAAGGTGTCCTACTCCGATGTTTATATTTTTTGGTTAATTTTAGTTTTGAAAATTGTCTTTCGAATTAGTTTATACTTCAATTTTTTTTTTTTTTCGATTGTTGTATTTATATTGGAGAAAAGCGTTCGGTTATAAGATTATGTAACCGATAATATTTTAATTTGTGTTTATCTGTGAGAATCTGTAATTGGCTTTCTGATACTTAAGTTTACTTCTAATCCATGTTACGACAGCTGTTGATTATCCTAAGAATAAATAAATAAACTAAATAAATAAATATTGTCTAGTAATTATCATCTTACCGTTAATGTCCCGGCTGTGTTCTCGCGCACAAAATCCCGGGGTCCGCCTTGACCATGATCTAGGATTTGGCAGATCAGGTAATTACAGTGGAGCGACCTGGAGGAGGAACCTGACCAGATTGGATCATGGTTACACATTAATTCGCTCAAATGTGCAGGTTTCCTCGCGATGTTTTACCTGACCGTAAGTGTTCAACTAATGTACATAACTCAGAAAAGAGTCATTCTTACATGACGTCACTGGGGTTCGAACTCGCTTCCTCTCGCTTACGATGCGGACCCCATAACCACAAGCTAGATAATGCCTATTCACTTTTTTAACTTGTGTCCTATAACCATTGATAAAATTAACATAACAATCTGATGATAGTCTTATAAGCTGAGTTCGCCTTAATCCTGTGTGACGTCAGCGTAAACTTTAATTGTATGTCAACGGATTAGCTGACTACTTTGGTTAAATTTCCGTATGTGATGGTTTCTAAGGGTGGGTGGATGAATTTTTGTTACTCCTTCGCGCACAAACTGGTGATGCTGATGTCTATAGGCGGCGGTGACCACTTTCCATCAGGTGGCCCGCATGCCTGTTTGTCTGCCGGATAACATAAAAAAAAAAAAAGACTACTGAACGGAGTTTGATGAAAAGCTGCAATGTAGCTTATGACCCAGAATGGCACATAGGCTGGAACTCATCCCGAAATTCATTGTGGTACTTGCGGGACTGGATTCGGAACGTTATAACCGAATCTTGCGCGGACGAAGTCACGGGCAAAAGTTGTATAATTATGATGGAGGTAAGGCGTGGGGTCACGAATATAACTTTGAATCAAACATATTTCTGCAATACATATAGTAATACTGACTGTGTCATAAGGTCATAACATAATAATAAAAGTGCTATGCAATAACCAGCAATAGAATTATAACACGCTCTCTACAGGGAACTTGTTTAAAACGCCACAAACACGAAGCAATAACAAACTAATAAACCAAAACATTGTTGTTGGAACTAGCTTTATTATACGCATGAAATTTAATATTTCAATATAATATGTAGAAAATAATAGAATAAGTATTGTATTTCGCTCGCGAAATTATGCGAAATGTTGACCTATAAAACGAATTGGAACAGTGACTTTATGGCCATTCAGATGATAGCGGTAGATAATGGACGTCGGTTAGTTATTGTTAGAGCGTAAAAGGAAGCGCTACATTAGCGTGATGTGGTTTGACGTACGTGATGCATGGAACATCAGCTCTCATAGTAAATGTATGAAAAATTGCAATTTAACAACGCTCTTCTCTTACGTGACGTCGTTGATGCGACCAAATACTAACGGCGTGTGTATGGCGTGTAATGACGTGATCTGAATTAATAATAGGAAATAACAATATTCAATATTCGAAACTTGGCTTAGGCCCTAATCAAATATTTTCCGGTTCTTTTTGAGCCAAGATCAGTCAAGAAAACTACGAGATACCAATCTGCTTCCGAGACTGTTCAACCAGCCCTAACGGAAGACCTACAAATTCCGTCCGCATAAATTGTAATACAAAATTACAGCTTCACAAAACCCAACCCTGTTCTGGAAGCGTCCGTAATACCGTTCCACCTGGACTGGGAGGCCAATAATTTCTGTAATCCGTTTTATCGAGTCTTCCGTTTCGGTTCCCCGACTGAGGAAGGAAGGGCGCGACGGTTTCCGCGCCGTCGGTTCGCGCGCTTTTCCGCGCCGAGTGCGGTCGCGAATGAACCCGAAGGAGCCGAATATGGGTGCGAATGAATATTATCGACACACGTGTATGAGAAATTGGGATATAAATAGCTCCTTACTACCTATACCTATGTTCCAAAGCTTTCACTTAAGGGCCTCATAGAAGGCGAGCCATTTTCACTTTAAGCCGGTTTCTGCTCACGCCTGTGTCCCTCAGGTGGGGTATGCAGAGACTATGGTGAAGAATACCGTGTTCTTTATTGACAACTGCAGATCGGCAACGCGTGCGTTATGCCTCTGGTATTGCAAACGTCCGTATGCTGCAGTGACTGCTTACCATCAGGCAGGCCGTAAACTTGTTTGCCACCTTAGTGGTATAAAAAAAGAGAGTAAGAAATATACAAACACAGATTAGTAGATTTAGTTATTCTTACGCTGTATTAAAAGTTTATGTTGCTCGGGAAACTGGTCCGCAGCCAAAGAGTGTCACTCCTTAGCTCCTTTGCTTCATCACCCTGCGGTAACGGGTCCGCAACGTTACAACCGAATTTTCACTAGAAGCTAGTCACTTATATTTCTCTATAAGATGCATACCCTACTTTATAGTTTAATCTACGCCGATGCGTAATAGACACATTACCTCACGCTGCCTTCCACCTTCCATGGCGGGGATTAACCGCCACAAATCGCAACCGGCGGCCTTCGCAATAACTCGTAGACGGAAAGGTTCACCTTATTTTAATACGTCTGCGAGATAAATATGGCCGTGTCGTTATTAAGTCGTAAATAGGACGGGCGGTGGCCTCCTTTAATGGTATTATTTTGCCAGTAGCTCCGAATTAAAGCTAGGCTTAGGTCCTGTTTCTCATTTTCTAGGGCTTCCGGCGGGCAGGTTTTATGGCGCTGTATTGTTAATTTGTCACTATTGTTATATAGTATGAAGTATAGGTAGAGCGTCGATGGCCTAATGGCTAGCAGGTCAGACTCGTAAGCGAGAGGTACCTGGTGTGGATGTGTGTGATGTGTGTGGAGGTGTGTGATGTGGAGAGGTGCTGAGTTCGATCCCCAGTGCCGTGAAGTAACACAAACTTTTTCTGAATTGTGCACCTTCATACTCATAAATTGCACACCAAACGATGCTCTTACGGCGAGAGAAAACATTAAGGGGAAACCTGCACATATAGGCGACTGAAACTGTTAACCAATCCGGTAATGTTCCCCTGTTTACAGAATCATAGGTCACACGGCAGTCGCTCTACTAAAATTACCTTATCTGCCAAATCCTGGATCATGGTCAAGGCGGACACTGAGCTCTCGCTCGAGAGCATAACGTGGATATTGACATCAAGATGACTATTTAATTTACCTCATGGTAAGCGAACATGCGGGGGATGTTCATTCTGTTCTGTGTTTAAGACACTACGATTTCCAACCCGCATTCTAAGCGTCGAGATTCTGGCAAACCCCTCCCACAATGTGGAGGTGGCTCTCAGCACTGGACTGTTACTCGATTCGATAATCCAACAGATCTCATAGTAACCCCTTACAAAACTGTATAGACGTAGATCAGACTACATACACGATCTCAAATATTTGTATTTCAAATTCACCGCGCCCCCAACAAAGGGGGATTGGTGAATAATGGATGAGAGTACCAGTGAGCCAATATTACGACAGCGGACCTACTGTGCCCGGTTGGAGAATCACAACACAGCATAGCATAGAACAATAGTTTAGATATGACTGTTTTTACAAGCTTTTATTTAACTTGCACTGTTCGTATGTAAGTTGTCCGTTACATTACCCTACCGCTACCCTGCATTACCCTACCCCTACCCTTCATTAGTCTACCGCTACCCTGCATTACCCTACCCCTACCCTTCATTAGTCTACCGCTACCCTGCATTACCCTACCCCTACCCTTCATTAGTCTACCGCTACCCTGCATTACCCTACCCCTACCCTTCATTAGTCTACCGCTACCCTGCATTACCCTACCCCTACCCTTCATTAGTCTACCGCTACCCTGCATTACCCTACCCCTACCCTTCATTAGGCTACCGCTACCCTGCATTACCCTACCCCTACCCTTCATTAGTCTACCGCTACCCTGCATTACCCTACCCCTACCCTTCATTAGTCTACCGCTACCCTGCATTACCCTACCCCTACCCTTCATTAGTCTACCGCTACCCTGCATTACCCTACCCCTACCCTTCATTAGTCTACCGCTACCCTGCATTACCCTACCCCTACCCTTCATTAGTCTACCGCTACCCTGCATTATCCTACCCCTACCCTTCATTAGTCTACCGCTACCCTGCATTACCCTACCCCTACCCTTCATTAGTCTACCGCTACCCTGCATTACCCTACCCCTACCCTACAGGTGTAGGGTATAAGCAAGAAAAAAGGGTAGGTAGGGGTAAAGTAGGTACTTTTCTTCTTGCTTATAAACCTTCCTTTTGAATCACTCTATCTATTGCTGAAAACCGCATTAAAATCCGTTGCATCATTTAAAAGATGTAAGCGTACATAGATTCATAGGGACAGACGGCGGGAAGCGACTTTGTTTTATACTAGATGGACATGGCCACCGTGGGAACCGTGGTCCACGTAGACATAGTGGGCACAGCGTATGAGGCATTAAATATTAGTGCCCGATTTCGGGTCGGCCCTAAGGTTTGGAGGCTACGTGAGTTTGCTAGTGAAATGTTTATGGCTACTACAGTTATCTAACAAGATTGATGTGATAACCTGAATACCGCAGGCGTCCAATATGCCCGTTCTGTTTAGCAGAGCTTTCCAGGTTATATTCCCGACTGTTTTAAGTGTTTAACACGACACATGGAATCATACTAAACGTCGGTCGTACTCAATGTGAGTCATCATCATCGTCATTATCATTTTGGCGTCAATCAATCGAGGGTCTCTCTGCTTTCCTACTTTTCCTTGACCGACGAAAAGACAGCTGCCTTGGAAAATAAAGTATTGTATATTTTTACATGAAATTACACGCATGGAAATGTCATACTTTATTGTTAGTGTTTATGAAGGTATGTTATTGTCTTGCGGGTATTTGAATGTAAAAAAGAAACCACACTTTATGACCGTGTCTGCGACAAGTCTCACAGGGGTCAAGCTAGTAAACTTGGCGAGACTTCGTTCGCATCGCGTCCTACACCTAACCTTTTTTCTTGCTTTATAAACTTTCCTCTGAATTACTATCTATTGTTGAAAACCGCATTAAATCCGTTCCATAGTTTAAAAGATCTAAGTGTACGTAGATACATACATAAATATATATAGGGACAGACGGCGGGAAGCGTCTTTGTTTTATACTATGTATAGATGGTACTTATCTTCCAACAATTCCAAAAAAAAATGGCCGTTGGCTGTCAAAATGCAATATAAAATATGACATGAAGTGGTTGTGACGTATAGAAATGTCGCCAGTGTAAAGTAAAAGTTTGCGTTTTGTTACGTTGATTCTTATTTTGACATTTTTAACGTGTTAGCGCAAGTGTTATGACTTTTTATTATTATTAATTATTGGAAGTGACATGATTGTTTTATAGCTTTATATACTATCAGTTTATTTATACTTAGGAATTTTTGTTGCGGACATTTTAATAATAATTAGATTAATTATGCTTCAAATTTTGCTTGCCAGATTCTGGTAAAGTGTTAGAAACGAGTATAAAAATTGTAACATCTACTATGTACCAAATTTTTCAGCAATAAATGATTCATTCATTCAATTGTTTCGATGTGCACAAATTATGACAATACAAACGCGCTAGTAACTGAAACCAAATATGCAAGGATGAACCCCAAAGGGTCAAAGGTCAACGGCCGGCTGCTCAGTCGTGTGGAAAAATTGCGTCTCCTCAACTGGAAACTCTTAGATTTAGTAAATATTTAAATATGGACGAATATGTTAACCGTTGGGGACCTCCAGCTTATGTGTGGGTGTTCTCCTTTGAATTTAAATTCCGTGTCTAGGAATTTTTAAAACATTGTAACTACATTGTGTACTATTGGACTAGAGACTCCCGCACATGAGTGAAGGGCTTTGACACTATCCCCAATGTTTGCAGGCGAGTTGGAAACCGAAGTGTTCAAAATTTTCGTTTCACTTCTCCAGCCAGTCAGCCGTTTTATAACTGTATAAACATGCTCAATAACTCGGAATAAGGACTAAAGCATTCCCAGACGACAAAAATGACGTGCGCCCACCATTCAATCACAATCTGAACTCATTTTAGTTCAAACGTGTGAATGGCACGCAAACGCTTCAACAAACTTCACCTAGTAACGGACGCCCCGATTTGGCTGGAGCCGACCAACCGTCAGTTGCAGTCGATACCAATCTTTACGACGTACAAAATAAAGTCGCATTTGGATTCATTCGGATGCGCGGGCGAGTCGACCTTGGTCGGATGTCCGACCACGTCCCCCGCACCTAAAAACTACTTATTTTTACCCTTCGTAAAGATTAGTATTGACTGCATTATTAGTATTGTTGGCGTCTGCCAAATCGGAACGTCTGTTACTAGTATTCCTTTGATTCGTGCATAAAGCCGACAGCGATCGGATCGGCGGCTAGCCTATACAAGCCATGCCAAACCCTTGATCCACACGATTGAATTTGTAAAGGTTTGTCGAGGTTTGCCAAACGTGTGGAGCCACAATTACAATTTAAGTGTAGAAATATCAATAATTTTTACCCACAAATTGACTGCCTGCTAGTGTACCTTTTTTTATTTATTCCACAAACTTTACAGTTTAAGAACTAATACACTGTAAAATTTATATTAAATGCAGCTTAAGATAATGTGTCATACGGTAGGCATACAGGTAAGCCAGCCACCGCAACCTGACGCAAAGTGGTCACCGCTGCATGTGGCATCGTCAATGCGTCAAAAAATAATAAAACAGAATTGAAAGCCGAAACAATGACACTAATATGGAAGAGTCACGACATTATTCCTAACAAACAGGACAATGGAACGCTCATACATCCGCTGTGTAGTCAACTTTTATGCTGACACTGTCATGTCATATCACCCGTTGGAAGCTAACGAGTCCTCTTAAAGCATGCTCTCATTTTCCAATTTTGAACGCGACGAGTTGGTAATTTCACATTTTATAACTGCTATTATGGTGGTACGTTTACGCTCTGTCGTAAAATATCTGGGTTAGATTTCGGTGTCAGAGACTTTACTGATTTGGTCGCGCATACTTAGGATATGTTTGCGCTATTTTTCTGGCTTGTGTAGGCAAAATGGTTAAGACTTAGTGCTATAGAAAGCGTCACGGCGACTGTCGTTTCATATGCTGAGTGTGACTCCATTGCACTGTCTACATGGCACAGGTAACGACATTAGAGTACCTTTTTTTCGGAGTCGGTTTATGTCTGTTTTACTTTTTTTTTCTATGAATATTTTTTAATGTTGTGCCGTGTGTCTGAGTGGAATAAACGTGATTTATTATTAGTCGTGGTAGTGTCCAGTACAGTACACCAGCGACCCCTTTCAATTTGTAGAATAAACCCGTAAACCCCGTAAGGTGTTGCTTGCATGGTAGGTAATGGCTCAGAGGCAGTACATACATCTAGGACTTCCTGTGACCAGAAGATGAAGAGCAATATATTCCATTTTATATCTACATCATCGAATTACCTATATATCATTTGAAAAACTTATGTAGTCATTTCATTTCGCATAGGTATACATACATACATATAACATCACGCCTTTTTAACAGATATACCACAACAAAGATCAAATAACAACAACTGCAACTACATTAAACTTTAATACCTAGTGACTTAAATTTTTACTGTCCCCGCAATAAAAATCCTTGACTATCGACTTAACAAACAGCAATCGACCGAACCCAACAGAGCAGTTATCATCAACAATAGATTCGATATCTCGATTGTCCAAGCTAGATATCGAATACTGCGCTCGTAAAAACAAAAGCAAGAAGCCATATACCCGGAACGCAGCGTAAACACTGTTGCTTGCATTCCGACTCGCTCACCAGTATCGCCCGCCAAATAAGCTGCAAACAGACCATTCATGCACACAGTATGTGCAGTCATCATGTGAATGCTATTGCCCTGGGGCCATAAACCGAGGCTATAACGTTAAGTACTTGGAAATATGCGAGCGAACGACTGTAAAGATAGTGCCACTGTGTGCTTAGATGGGTACTTGTACAGGTGACAGATTCAGTGCGATTGTCGTGTTATTGTTATGTTACTGTTTTGTTAGGACTGGTTTGAATTGAGTTCTATTGGAGATTAGCTCAGTCGTTTTGATTTGAAGAAAAGGTTTTTTTTTAAATTTATTAGCTACTTATTTGAAAGCCGTCTGGCCTGGCGGTTAGTGCTCGTACGGAATATAGTTAGAGCATGGATGGAATAATGAAAAATGTATCTAGATTCGTGTAGAATATCAATGAAGCATTTAACTTTGATGCTAAAGGACAATGTTCTCGGAATCTAATTTCTCACAAAAAGTATTACCGGTAAATGATTTTAATCCCCTTGGAGCTGTCTTTAATATTCACGAGCGTAAAAAACAACGCAAAGAGGCACCGAGTCGTAGGACAGTAAGCAAAAAAAAAATTAGTTCAAAGGTTCCATTCGCAGCCGGGGCGGACGTCCGGACGAGTTTCCCAAATATAATTTCGTAAATATTTTTGATATATTCACGGTCAGGCTTTTCATACTTCGCCCGCGTGGCTTATCTGGATTATCTTGGGATTTGCCGGGATTTTTTTAACTTGTTCGCGTTTGTGGGTGCGCTTATTGCGTTTTATCTGGCGCGTGATTTGCGGCCGCGGGCGTTCCCGCAAATATGTTTATGGGCTGAATTGGCCCGGCGCTCGCGCTCGGTCGAACGTGAAAAATGGAGCGAAATAAACCGCCGGGCCTTAATTACAGTTTATTAAATTTTAATATCCCCGGAGCGGCTTTTGTGTGGAGCAGTAGACGTTACAATTAGGACGGCCCTCGGTTTTAATTAAGCCTGTGACAGCGCTACTCGGCTTTGCCGGTGGTAGAAAGAGGCCGGAGTCCGCTTGGGTGGCCACCACCGGCCTCTTTATTAGTGCCGCCAAGCAACAATGCTGCCATTGTTGTGCTCTGGTTAGAAGGGTGAGGTAGCCAGCGTAATTGTAGTGTAGACTTACCCTGTTTGGATTTTAGACCGTGCGCACAAGAATCGAATTCCTTATATATATGTAGGCTTTGCTTCCTTTTGGCATAGCACAGTGGAAATCTATCTCGCCTCATTGTTGATACACTAGCCTGCGTAGAGTGATTTATCGGCTTTGACGCGAACTCTAGCCGATCTGTGTTGGAGAGAGCGAGATACAAAGTTATGTCGCGCGCGACATCGCCCATCATGCTACGCAGGCTGGCCTCCTCACAAATATATATGGTATTTAGACCTCTTATTCGTATTCTATCATCATCATCATCATCTCGGCGTTATGTCCCGGTTGCGCCCCCGCGCTGTCCTGCCCCCCCCCCCGAGGGCCCAGGGTCCGCCTCTTGCGCTGACATAGTTGGTGAACCAACCATTGACCACTACCATTCCTTGTCCCCAGGTGCCCCGTGTGATGAGAAACCGTGTCGCCCTCTCACAGTAAACGCGCGCGCAGTGCGTCAGTGCGGTGGTGCGCGCCAGTGCGTCAGTGCGGTAGTGCCGCGCCAGTGCGTCAGTGCGCCGATGCGGTAGTCGCACGTCGGCACGAGTGCACGTATTGATGGCGGCGTGGCGCGCGCTAGCGCTGCTGGCGGCGTTGCACGCGAGCCGGGCGCTCCCGGAGACCCTCTACCACAACCAGTTTGCGGTGCACGTGCCGGCTGGCAGCGAGCACGTGGCGGCGATCGCGGCGAGGCATGGCTTCGTCAATCATGGACAGGTGAGTTCTCGTGCTCGATTGAAGAGATAGCTAGTGGAGTCCGTACTGTACCCACGCTCGTAGCCGGAGTCTGTAACCTTGGTTCGAGCTACAAATGATTGATTATAGGTTCGACGGATTGTCACTTGACTACACTATTTGAAACAATCAAAAATATAGAAAGAAAGATGTAATGTGACACCGGCTGCAGTTTGTTTTCGCTAAATACGTTAAAATTGCGCGCGATAAGGGCCCTCAATGAGGAATAATCCTGGTTCGTGTGCAAGCGTGCCCCGAACCTGATACGGGAATAGCAGAAGGCGATAGGAAGAAGAGCAGAAGTGGCTGGGTGATGTCAGGATTGATTGTTAGGATGATGAATTTATGATAATTATTAGTAGTGGCTGAACATGGCCACCCAGGCTATGCGCCCTGCCGCTTCTGCCTCCGTCTACAATACTTGCCGAGTCGCGGTCTTCTATCCAGAACTCGTAACACTCATGAACCTAGACTACTAGCCCACATTTTACGACATTGAAGTCTTAAAGACACGAGCCTACACGTAACTCGAAGGCCGGCAACGCATCCGTGACCCCCCGGGTGTTGGTCCATGGGCGGCAGTGATGTCCATCAGCACGGCTATCACACGCGTGACCGCGACACAGCTCGCGCGCGAGAGAGCGTATGTTTCCTTCTCTCAATACTAAGACGAAAGAAATAGCAATATCTATGTCGCGCCTTTTCTCGCGCGAGTTCAACTTGTGCTAGCCGTACTGGTGACCGGTTCCTCGTTTGCCTCCCTATAACCACAATTTTTAAAAACAAAACTAATATAAAGGACTAGACTTTTTTTTTTTGCAAACACCATTGTTTCCCGTTTTGTCGTACGCTTTTATTTTGTTATTTATCTCCGCACGACAGCGGAGCCATTAGTTGGCGCGTCAATTATCCGCGGCCCGCAAACTAAATGGCCTAATTACCAGTTGTGGCCGATAAAGAATAAATATGGCTGCAGTAATTACGGATTAATTTAGTTGGAGCAAGTTCGGGCTCCCGTGTGGGGTTTTGCAGAACTGTTGCTCCGGTATTAGCTAGCGAATTATGCGACGGGTAGAAACCGATAAATTCTTGGGCGGCATAGTTCGGGGGCTTTCGGGGACCTGTTCCGGGGTCCATGATCGTAGCGACGGTGTGCTGCGATCTTTGTGTGGTGTTGACGGTGAGAGAGCTGGTTGGGATGAGTTTTAGGTGGCGGTTGGATGAAGTGAGAGGTTATGTTCTGTTAACCTTTTTAAAACTCTCTCATCACGCATTTCTACAGACACGAGAGTTACACTTTAGTCATCATTATCATCAAATTTCATCCGACGAGCGGTATCCCGGCTTCTGTCAGGGTCCGCCGTATTTACCTTTATATCAATTCAGTTCATTTATTACAGATTATTAAAAAATGGCCGGCACACTAGAATAACGCCAACCCCTTATACTTGTGGGTGTTGTACAAGGCAACTAATGATTTTAAGGCAAATGATCTAGAGTCTCCGTAGGCTGGACAATGAGCAGCAGCGTTTTCCATTTATATATTCACAAAACTGTGATCTCCAACCCGCCTCCCAAGCGTGGTGATTATGGCAATAGTCTCGCCTCTCATGGGAGAAGCCCTAAGTCCTGCAGTGGACTGTTATGGGCTGTAATGATGAATAAAGTTCACTATCACTTCTTACTTACCGACGTACTAGATAAAGGTAGAAATTATTTTAACACTGTTTTCGAGTAAGGGCATACAGCTCCGTAGGTAGATGGCCACCCGGTGGAGTGGAACTGTTAATAAAATAATTACTAACAACATATTATCTTTAACATTATAAATATTAATAGCTATACGAGTATCGCACTTAGATCTCGACGAAATTATCGCGAACCCTTCAAAAAGCTACCAAGGCCGCAAACGGCAACCTACCGCACAGGTATGGAAGGCAGCTCTGCTCAGAACACCATTAATCACTAGGAAAACTTACGTCTCTGTCACTCGGATTCTGATGGTTTCTTATAAGAATGGTAAGGATATCCAAGGTGGTACAAAAAATTAAGTGTAGGTAATATTTTCGTCTATTAGCTCTTCATTGTGTAGGTATGTATGCACCATAAAGATCAACGGAAGTAATTCAGTTTAGCCTGCATGTAATAGGCTGTTACATACCCGGGTTTTTAGGGGTAGGCAAAGCATTAGCGATACCCCTGGCGTTGCTAATTTCTGTAGGCAGCGGTGACCACTTTCCATCAGGTGGCCCGCTAGCCCGTTTGTCTACGAAATCAGTTCATCCATTCGAGAGCTACGATGCCATAGACAAGACACAAATCCACGGAGCCACAGATTCACAAATACATACACACGACAAACTTACATCACCCCACTTTTTACGTCGAGGGTTAAAAACAGTCAGAAGTTGGAGTGTCGATGGCATATTTTGCCCTGGTAGTTCGTACATAATCGAGTTACATTACCAGCAATGTACAAGGAAAAAATATTCTTCGCACAAAACCGTTTTTTTTTTTTTTGGCATGGTGGCCCGCCACCTGATGGAAAGTGGTCACCGCCGCCTATGGACATCAGCATCACCAGGGGTGCTACCAATGCGTTGCCCGCCTCTAAGGAGACCTCTAATATATCTCTTGAACGATCCCATGTCATAGACCAAAGGAAACACCGTGGCTGGGAGCTCATTCCACATCCGAATCGTACGAGCGAGAAACGTTCTTTCGAATCTTCGCGTGGACACCACTAGAGGGTCCACGGGTACCAAGAAACTTTAGTTTATGATGAAAGCTATCACAGCCGCTGCCTATCCGCGCTAAGGGCGATGCTAGACTTCGCCACGTTTAGCTCTAAGCACCATTAATCACTGGGAAACTTAATTGGACAGCCTCTGACGGCAAGGAAACACGACTTGGAGGCACCAAATGTGACGGAAGCCGCGGCTTCGGACTAGCTTGAGAGACAGGAGGCCTCTGAAGTAGTTTGAAATGTCTCAAGTTTTCTTTGGGTTTCAACATATTGCGTTTGAATTTGCTTTGTCGATGATTTTGTAGTTTAGTGACACTTTATTGGGGAGTCTTTTGCAAAATCATTTTTAAAATCCGCTTTATAAGTCTGACGTGTTTATATGTGTGTCTGTCTGTGGCGTCGTGGCTCCCGAACGGATGGATCGAGATCGATGCGGTTTTCTTTATGTTTTCAACAGTTTATGATTATTAATTTCATTGATATCGGTTCAGTAGTTTGGGGAATATTAGAGAATTGGATTTTGTAGGTGGTCCTCCGAGATCTGTCGATTAGGTTGGTTATTCAAGCTTCAATGGACATACCATTTGAATTTGTTAGTCACATTTTGAATAAAGAAGAAGTATTGTTCACCCCTACATTTTGGGCACATTAAACTAATTCGCATATGCGTTGCCACGCCTAAGAGCCCTAAACTGAAATAGTATTACTTGATTTGGCCTGTTTTAAGTACCTAACTTTTACAATTTATTTAAGAAATTGATTGTCAAATCAGAGTTATTTTACGTGTCACAACTTCTCAACTATACTTGAAACTTTGTCTTGACACGTAGTTCTTTTGCAAAAAAGACTTCGAAAGATTTATTACACTCATTTTGACAAACACGTTTGAATAACAAAGGGCGGTGCTAGACTAAGAAAAAAATTACAAACAACAGCGAAAAACGCTGTGAATCGCTGACACGTAACAAGTTTTAAGTGTGTAGTGCGGGTGCTGTCCAATTATGTTTTCTTAATGATTAATGGCTCAGCCTGTTAGTTGGGCTCGGACTTTGGTCTACCCTCTTTTTGCAGGCCGTTCACCGGCACCCACTTTCGTTAAGTTCGTTTTTGGACTGAATCAGGGCTTGTTATCTTCGAGTGTTTTAGGCAGTTTGCGTCCATGTTGTTTATGAGGGTAGGATTTGTGGCGGGCTCTCGTGTGGCGTCAAGTCTTCTAAAAGTTTCAGAGAAACTGATACTAGATAACACAGCTACCTACGTGAACACACACCATTCATGGACGGGTGTTCGACGAATCCCTCTTCCACCCAAGGTCCTACCGACCTCTCGGTCATACGGACCGCGTCAGACCTAATCACGGGTGATGCGCACGCTTGCTTGCTGGTGACTCTTTGGGTGTGCGCACTTCTTGACACCCACAAATCCGGCTGTTCGAGAAGGCGATTAATGTCATAGAGGCAAACCAACTTAACAAACCAGTACCTGGCAGCAGCGTCTTCTGTTCTGTGTTTTCATTCAACACTGCCGTGTTAGGGATGTGATTGTTACGTCACATGAGCCCTTTGAGGTCCATTATCTTTGACCCACGGAGTGTGGTGTGAAGGCCTGTTAAACCAATGATAGTTTCCCCAATACATTTACAAATAGTGAACTCGAAATAACACCAATTAGAAATAACAAAGCTGAGCCGTTCCAAGTCAATTCGCACCACCCAACCGCCCATTATCGGCGAACGAAAACACTTGTCAATCCCGCAACTGCGACGCGCGACGTTGCCGCTCCGCCACTCGTTGTAACCACTGGAGGGCGTGAGGGCCCTCGCAGGTCTATCTTGGATAGGCAAACAGGGATACTGGCAGCACGGCCGGAGCAGACGAGGTTCGCTGATTCTTGATGTTATTAGGTGTTATCTCGCAGGACTCCGCACATTCAGGTGACTGAATGTGTAACCATGATCGAATTTGGTCGGGTACCCCTGGTAGTAGGGTCACGGAGGTCGGATGGTAGCTCCACTGTAATTACCAATTTCTGGATCATGGTCAAGGCGGACCCCGGGCCCTCGTGCGGACACAACCGGGACATTAACGCCAGGATGATTATTATTGTTATTTATTTCGTGGGATTCCAAGATTCATTGGATCTGGAGGAGCATCCTCAGAAAAACGTTGGCCGTGGTGAACAGGCAAATACTTGGCCCGTCCATTACCAAAGCAACGGTTCTACCTGGACAGTCTTAGTCAGAATGACTTTTATCGTGAACCATACTGAAATGCACTTTACGGCGGGGAAATTAAACTTAAATAATCATCATCACAGCCAACGTAACAGTCCACTGCAGGATTTAGGGTTTATCCCACGAAAAGGGACACCACACCATTCATGTTACACCGCCCTGTAATTTCTCATACTATCAATTCTCCGGTTGACTGGTAGAGAAAGCTATGAAGCTTTAAGTCCGCCTTCGTACGTAACAGTGCATGAAGTTTTAAATAAATAAATAAAAGGGAGATTATAGCCATAATCTCCACGCTTGGCATTCGGGTTGGAGATCGACGTGTTATAAAAATAACAATGGAAAACGCTGCTGCCTATTTCAGCCTACTGAGTTTCTACGTCTTTTGCCTCGAAAACATTAGTCGCATTGTGCGGCACCCACGTTATTGGTGCTATTCTACTCTGCCGGGCACCACGCGGCCAAATACAACGTAAGTAGCTAAGGGGGACCTTGTACCTCCAATGCACCTAAGGGGGATTTTGCCCTGCGCGATAGTAAGCCCTCGTCTGCACAAGCTTCAGTGTTTGGCGACACACACTCGGCGCACGGTGGCGTCGCAGCGCTTCGAAGTGT
Source organism: Blastobasis adustella (assembly GCA_907269095.1). Lineage (NCBI taxonomy): Eukaryota > Metazoa > Arthropoda > Insecta > Lepidoptera > Blastobasidae > Blastobasis > Blastobasis adustella. Next base: position 16,766,962 of record OU026128.1, on the reverse strand, counting down.
TTGCGTAAGCCCTAGTTTGCTGGTACGCACGTCTTTGACGGTTCATCCAAATTGACCTGGTGACGTCACATCGTCACGCCTCACGGGCGGAACGAGTGGGCGCGTGAGGGGACTCCGCGATGTATGTTTGAATAGTGGCTGTTGTCTCAACGCATTATCTTGGTGAGCACGCTTCAAGGAGGCTGCCGCAAGGACACTTGCCGCCAGGTGAGGTGGGGAAACGTTTTCGTATTCTGCGAGGTGCTTAATGTTATTATTAGTAGATAGTATTTGCTGGATGAATGTGGAAAAGGCAAAGAGGTGTGTCAGGGTCCTAGGTTGTGGCTTTCGATAGTCTCTGCGTGTCCCTTTAGGATTGTGGCGTGATTGTGTATGTATGTATGTATGTAGGGTAATTATGTAGGGTAAGTATTAAATATATAAATAAACGATAGCGTTCGACAATTTCATGTTCGTAAAATAAAAATAAAACAAAATAAACAAACAAAATAAAACAAATCAATCTTGCAAATTTCACGTACATTTGTTCAGTCTCTTGGTAGACAGATTTTAGAAGGCAACACCAAAAAGAGCGTCCATTGAGAGTCGTTTCGATTACAGCTCAATTGCGCTTACCTACAAGTTTTTGCAGAATACCCAATTTATCTCGAGTGGTAATCGAATCGTCATTAGCACAAGGAATTCAATAGCGAGTGCCTCCTGTTGCGCATTTTGTAGCTATATCTAATAGACATAGCTTTTATTTGGCAATAACTACAAATATATATGACAAGTTGTAATAATATCAACAAATCGCAAAGACTATTTCTTTTCTTACAACGCGACAACCGTAAGTGCGCGCTACTAGAAATGAAACACTTATCGAATGAAACTGCGAACTATAGGACATACTGCTCTTGTGGACGTCTTTTTTAAAGCTTTTTTATCGAGCGTAAAAGAACGTCAAACGTTAATTGCTTTTGAGTAATCTACCGTCGCGACGGTTTGCACAAAGCGGCACGGCCTTATAAACCTAAGGGGGAACTCATTTAATTTGGGGAATTTATTAAGGAAAAGAAATAGCTAATAAAATCTCGCGAGACAAGTCGCCCCGCGATCAAAGGCCGGGAACTGACCAAGGTGTGGCGACATTGTTTTTTCGCGACGCACAAAGAGCGCTTTTCTCTCTGCGGAACATTAATAAAACGTCGATTTCAAAAGAATTTTTCCACTGGCCAATAAAAACAATTATTTTCGCATTATGGACAGGGCTGACGAGGAAAAGCCCGAGTGGGAAAAGTTTTTTTTCCGCGCCTATCCTAAAAAAATATGAGGACTTCCCCGTCGTGTCCGGGTCGTGAAATTGATGATAATGACGTCTATTGGCCCTGCTTCTGAGCGGATTATTATTAATTGAGCCGGTACTTGCTTCGGGTAATATTTAATTTGGCTTACATACAATTTTCTTTTTTTTATGTTATACGGCAGACAAACAGGCAAGCGGGCCGACTAATGGAAAGTGGACACCGCCGCGTATGGACATCAGCAACACCAGGAGTGCTACCAATGCGTTGCCCGTCACTAAGGAGATCTCTAATATACTCTTGAAAGATCCCATGTCATAGTCCAAAGGAAACATTGTCAAATTTTTTTTAGGTATCTTTAAAAATAAATTTTTGGGCGTACCTTTAACCTGGGGCTCTACTATCTAAGCCCATGGAATCTCATAATTTCACAGTTCTTTTAGATGTCCAATACAAAAAAAGACGTAGTCAAGCAGAAAGGTCTCACCCCCAAATACCTTTTTGTAGTTGAGTCCTATCTGCTATTTTGCTAAACTATGTCCAAATGTGAGTGTATTCGATGACTTCGTCGATAACGAATCAAGAGCTTGGAGAGTAGAATGCCTGACTTTCTTTATCACCGTTAACCACCAATCCACCGAGTACCAATCGCCACACTTCACTCTTCCCTACCAACCTCTTCACTTCCCTGTAAAGACTTTCTTTAACCAACTAATAAAAAACTGAAGCAATTCTGGCACTAATTGTGTGAGTGACATCTTCCTGTCCAGAAGCACATCAACCTACCCACCATCAAGCTTGCATCACTACGTCTGCGCGCACAAACCGTAGACTTAGCAGGGTATGATGATGCTGCAATGTGGCGCTGAACGGGATAATGAAACGAAGTCTCGCTCACCATATAATGACTCTTATTACTTATGCTAACCTACTTAGCCTAATGGGGGGTGAGGCGTACACACTACAAGGCGCTGAATCCGGTACTAGCAGGGGATAAACAAAAGCCAAACAACGGATAATGCGACGGGCACTGCTCGAGATGACACCGAAGCCCCTCGAGGGCGGAGCACTCAGCCTCACCGATACATTCGCCATTTCGGGAGAGATCGTTCGTGGAAATGTGAATAATGCAATTTAGTTACGACAGAGGTATGTGGCTATGTAATAGAGCGTCTCGTAAAGTTGTTACAGTATCCGACTCGTAAGCCAGAGGTCCCGGGTTCGAATCCCGCTCCGGCCATGTACCAATGACTGTTTTCTGAGTTATGTATATTAGTTGAATACTAACCGATGCCTGACCTGCCAAATCCTGGATCATGGTCAAGGCGGACAACAACAACACAACTGAGACATTAACGCCAAGATGATGATGATGGAGAGGTATGTTAGAGGTCTCGTTCGTGGCTAGAAACGCATTGGTTGTGCCTCTGGTGTTGCTGATGTCGTTAGGCGGCAATGACCACGCACCATCAGGTGGCTCGCATGCCTGTTTGTCTGCCATATCACATAAAAAAATGGAGGCCGCGTCGTCACTGTCAAGTCAGGACCACAGACTGGACGAAGGAATTACACGTAAATTTTCAAATGCCGACTGAAAAAGAGAAGTGTTACTTATACGTTTGAACTGTATCCTAAACGGGTCGACCGATTTGGGTGGGATTTTTTTATTTAGAAGTCGGTTTAATCAGATTTGTTTCCTTAAAATCGGTGCAGAAATTTTAAGAAAATTTTTCAGAATGTGTTGAGGCAAGTTGAGGACGCATTAGCGCTCATCGTGGAAGGCCTATCCAGCCGGATATTGATGATAATGGGTTAGGCTTTTCTTACTGTATATAATATTTAACGTAAACAAGTAGACCAATACGTAAGCAAAGTAATTTGAAGGCTTTTACGGCAACACATATATAAGGGTGCTGATTGACGATACTCCTGGTATTGCAAAATTTTATAGGTAACTGGTATTTAGTGCTTATCTTGGCTGGCCCCCGCTTATTACCTCACTTAGTGGTATAAAATAAAAGAGGGAAGGAAAAAAAACGGCTGAATCTTTACGTTTTCCAAATGCTTTACCCTGAGTGGGGTTTATTGGGCACATGCTCGTATTTTGAGACTATTGGCAAGAATAATATCTGTATAAGAGGATGAAAGCTTCCATTGCAGAAATGCTCGATCCAATTTTTATTATTATTACACGGCAATATTACCATCACCGGCAGGGCGGAATGCCACGTGAAGGGTCTCGTAAAGATGTTTTTGCGTTTGGCACAAGTGTGTAATGGTGAGAAATTATGGTGGATTGCCTGTATATTTAGTAAATGAGAGGGAAAAAACGAAAAGCAAAAACAAGTCCTTGTAAATAGATGACGCTGTGCTGAACTCTTGTATCAAGTCGACAAGTCACGTCAGAACATTGTCATCACAACATATTTCGTTTTGTATTGCATTTAAAATCGATATTAAATGGCTAGTCCATGTTTACGTTATGAATGGATTAAAAAAATTCTAACTGTAAATTATTCGATATTATTGGTCCTTGTGTGTTTGACACTAGGACCACGAATTCTTGGCCCTAGATTTAACATATTAGCACTGAATTGCGCCATTTATTGACGATAAGAAAAACCTTGTGTTTTTTAATGCATCTTGATAACCTCTCATTATGAAAGTTGATTTTTTAAACACCACATCCCTCTTTTGATTGAGACATTGAAAAAGCCAATCGCCTCTGCCCTAGCCACTCACTGCACCGACCGTTTACGTTTCGTCTCACGTAAGGTGCTCGCGCCGACCGCGCCCCGGGGAGCGTCCGAGGGCTTTATAAGTATTCAATAATGGCCTCTGATCTGAACTGATAGTTGCTTCATTTAGTTATACCCTCAAATCGGGAGGACTTGGGAGAGATAGGGAGATAAGGTCACGTGCCTGCGCTTTTTTGGTTGTGTTGAAATGTTTTTTGATGTTATTTGATGATTCGCTAGACCTCCGCGACCCTGATTCCAGGGGAACCTGACCAGATTGAATCATGGTTACACCTGACCACATTGGATAATGTACAGGTTTAATCACGATGTTTTCCCTCACCGAGCATCGGTTAGCATTCAACTTATGTACACAACTCAGAAAAGAGTCATTGATACATGGCCACCATGGGATTCGAACCCTACCTCTGGGTTATGAGTCGGATAACTTAACCACTTTAGTGTCTCAGGAACAACAGACACAAATACACACATCAATCTTATAACACCGCGCTTTTTCCGTCGGAGGTTAAAAAAAGCCAATCGCCTCTGCCCTAGCCACTCACTGCACCGACCGTTTACGTTTCGTCTCACGTAAGGTGCTCGCGCCGACCGCGCCCCGGGGAGCGTCCTAGGGCTTTATAAGTATTCAATAATGGCCTCTGATCTGAACTGATAGTTGCTTTATTTAGTTTTACCCTCAAATCGGGAGGACTTGGGAGAGATAGGAAGAAAAGGTCCCGTGGATGCGCTTTCTTGGTTGCATTGAAATGTTTTAGGAAATTATTTGAAGTTTCGCCAGTAATTCTTTCTTCGGTCGTGTTGTCACTTACACCGAGTGAGATGGCGGTTAAATGCTTGGCTTTTCTATTAATAACTAACCGATAAATAACCGAAAAAGCCGGATAACCCCTAACCAAGTTTACTTAAACTCAAATATTTTCTAAAGTACACAACAGATTTTAATGAAACAAAGCTGAGAACCATCTCGATTAAACTGTCTTTTAAATGGAAAATACCGTATTCAATTCGGTCCATCGATACATACATAGATACATATAAACAGGCGGAAAGCGACTTTATATTATACTATGTAAAGATAGACTAAGCTATAGCAGGGGATACGATAAAAATAATCTCGTATCTTATTACACGACGATTATTTTCCTCAGACGCTTAGCATCAGCTGCAAATTGAAAGCTCCATGTACAATATTTTTCTTAATAGACTCACCGGTGTCTCACAAACGAGTCGCCACGCTATTTGAACTACAAATAATATTTGAATACAATAAAAAGTTCCGAAACAGACATTACAATACAGCGTTCGCTCGCTCGCTGCCGGGCTGGCAGCTAGGAAACATCGCATGGCAAGCCGTCGTTGGACGAGCCCCCAATTTGGCGGCGAGAGTGCCCGAAAGATATTATTTGCGTCGGCTCAATTCATTCGGGAGCTCACTAACGAGTTTTTAAAAGTAGTTATTCGGCTGGGGAGTAGCAACAGCACGAACCTCTGTACCTTAAACTACGGCTTCTGCCGTCTTGTTCGCTCTTGCGTTGGATTCTTCGAGAGTGAGCAGCTCGGAATCAGTAGTTTGGAAGTGTGACGACGCGGGAGTAATTACAATATTTAGTTGTAGTTTTACCCTCAATAATTACAGTTCAGCGCCGAAGATTAACGCCCATGATGACACGTTTATAAGAACATTATAGGCGTTTTTAGTCATATTGTAGGTGTTTATAGGCGTATTGGATGCAATTTGCAGTTTTGATTGTTAGACCGGAGAGGTGAAAATTAATGATCGGGTACTGGATGTAACATCAAGGAAAACTGTATAGCATCATTCTTTTGTGTGTCCGTGTATTCGTCCTCAATTCTATTATAGATCTCGTGTAATCTTCAAAGCATCATTGTTCATCAACAGCCCATAACAGTCCACTGCTGGAATTGGACCTCTCCACGTTAATGGAGGGCATTGTCATAATCTCCAAGAAGCGTCGATGGCCGAGTGGTTAAGGTATCTGACTCGTAAGCCAGAGGTACCGGGTTTGGATCCCACTGCGGTCATGTACCAATGACTCTTTTCTGAGTTATGTACATTAGTTGAATGCTTACCGATGCTCTTGCGGTGAGGAAAAAACGCGTATTTAGGCGACTGAATAGATCAAATTTGGTTAGATTCCCTTGGTAGCAGGGGACCACGGACGTCAGATTGCAGTCGCTCCACTGTAATTATCTGATCGCCAAATCCTGGATCATGGTCAAGGCGGAATCCGGACTGTCGTGCGCGAGAGGACAACCGGGACAATTACGCCGATGGTGATTGTCGTACTCCTCTCCACGCTTGGCGGGTTGGTTGAAGATCGCAGTGTCGAAAATACTGCAGTCCATTGCCTGGTTTACTTAGGTAATACTTACTCTTACGGCACCCGCCAATGGAAGGTGTTTGTGCTACAAACTATGCCTAACCCCACACGGGCCTACGGATGTAACTTCCAAAAGAAACACCTGATCAAAAACAACTACCACACCAACAATCGTCACGACAGCCTCTGGGCCATTAACAAGCGAACCTGCCCGAGGCGTCATTGTTCGCGCACCACTGCTGCGCAACAAAGGTGTGACGTCATAAAAACGTCATCAGCACTTGCCAATTGTTTCGCGGCGACACGCCGCTTTGTTGTCTCACACAATAGACTATTAGTTCTTACGGCTGCTCCCGGGCTCGTAGTTAACGTCACATTCACAATGCACCGATGCTGCTATACGGGCTCAGCGGTGGCGGAAGTGAGGAGAGCGCGCAATCGAATGTGTGGGTTGACACAATTACGTGGAGGATTGGCGCTAAGTAGCTGTCAGGCTCACTATTAGGAGAATTACTCGTTGAATAGGTTAGGACTAGCTTTGTTACTCTATTTTCCGCGGTTTTATTGTGTCAGGAATAAAGGTGGAAATACCTTTATTCCTTCACTTCAGGAGCATTTAATTTTGTACTTGACGTACGTTTTTCATACAAATACACCCTTTCCCGTGGAATATTTCGCGCCTCGTGTTTATCCATTGTAAACAACTCTTTCTTAGAAATGTGATCTCTGCCCGCTTATTGTGAGAAACGTGCGAGTTTATATCGAGGTACATATCATCGTGGATGTTAGATTCAATTGAATCTAATATCTTCAGGTAGATTCGATGCAATAGGGGTATGTAATAATTATCTCTTATCATGTAAAGTGTAATTATGACCTATATCGCAACAAAAAAATAGTAAATGCAGCCAGGGTGGTCGGTACCACTCATAAAATCTATGCCAAAAGTCGACATCGACGACGTAGACGTTGGTTTTATTATGTAGTAGGACTATAATATTTTATTTCTGTAACCTTATAGGTAACAAAAAATCCACGAAACCTATTTCTAATAGGTTTTACTAATATATTGCTCGAGTTTTTCTTCATATTACCATAGCCATAATAACGCGACCCTACCATTGTGAGCCGCGATCCCTTATTGCCAATTTTTGCTGTGTGTCATTTGTGTCCGCCACGGGTACTTTGCCGTATTAAGATGCCCAATAATGACTTTTGGTAAGCGTATTTTTAGGTCTCGGGTTGCTCTAAGACGCAGTTAACGAAGAGCGCAGTAATTCTTTAGCTGCCACGTTGCTCGGTAAACACAGGCCGACTGCACAGAGATTGGTTGAGAAGGGGTCCCGCGGGCCGCTCTAAGTGCAGCGTCTCGACGCGAGACTGTCACTGCGCCGTCGCGCGCACCCCTTGACACATAATGTAATATTCCCCTAAGAGCAGCCGGTGACAGGTGTGCTGAGCGTCCTACTCAAATCTCGCCGTGAAAAATGCGCCGCCAGCCCCTTCACGGTTACGTAATGCGGGAATGTGTCGACGCGAATAGAGTTTTCGAGATTCTTTGTGCGAGCAATAAGCGGGGGAAGCAGCTGCTCGCGTCTCCTCGGGCCATTCTTCACGCGCGTGTGTCTGTTATGTCGCCGCTCTATCTGCGTAAATATGGCGCTCATTGTGCGTAATAAAGTCAACGTAATAAAGGGCGCCCCGCGCGGGGCGGAAGGCGACTTCGGCCCTTCCTGCGGGCCGCCCACGTGCCTCGCGCCCGTAGGAGGAGGTCGTTAAAAAATTCGTAAATATTAACGAACCTCCTTTGTGACAGCGCTACAGACGTGTTTGGGCAATAAAAAGGCGCGCGATGCGCTCGGAAATATCGCCAGCGACGAGACGCGACCATTTTTTCGCTAGCGCCTCGGACAATGGCGTTTGATTAGCCCCGTATCAGGTTCTAATGCCGTTTCGAGGCTGCAGCGGGCCCGTAGCCTCGCAAACAGTGCGCTGAAAAGTGGAGCGACGCAATTACATGACCTAATAACGGCTCGTGTTCCAGTAATCGGATTACGAGTGTTGGACTACAGAAGCGTCGGCGGCCTCGCGCTCGCGCGCTGAACGTCAAAACAATCGCGCAACCTTCGAGCGGGATTGGCAGCCGGGAATCAATCAGCGACAAGAGGAAACTTGCGCCTAATTGGATTGGAAGCACGAGAGGATTTAGGCGGCTGCCGCGGGCGGTAGGCTGTTCTGTTTTGTAATCCCTTCTGAGAGAAAAATCACAAGCCCACCATAATTGGTGTAGAGTTTCGAAACGCGATCGGCGGTCGAACGTACGTTTGCTCTGCTCCCTCAGCATCCGGCTATTCTGCAGCACTTTATTCGCTTTGTTGTCTAATTGACATACCCGTTGTGGATGGTCGGAATGAAGTTTTTGGGTGGAACATGTTTTTCTTTTGTTTTCTGTGAACGCAACACGGAAAGTCTGAGGTAGAACTGAATTTTTGATATTGTGTTCCTGCTCCGTACGAGTTGTATTGGTAACGTTGGAGCAAGGTAAACAGTTAATTATCGCTGCTGTTTTTACCCAAAACTAGTACCACATTACTATCAAATATAAGGGACCATATTCTCAGACCAAATAAGAAATACACACAGAATCCTGCGAACAATAGACTGACGCACGCAAAACTACACCATGCTGTGTACGTACGCCGTCACACACGCACACATTGATACCCAAACTACACCATGGCACACATGTTTACGAAACCGGCCTCATGCCATATTTATTTCTTATTTGATCTGAGACCATATTATTATCTAGAAAGTATCACAACTCGCAACCCAACCCACTGACACCGTTAACCTCTTAATTATCAGCAGGCATACTCTGTGTTTAACCGCTTGAACGCCCAGAATATTATTTATTCAAGTCGATATGTAGACGCGCCATGTGCGTATGTAGACTAGGGGTCGCAAACCGGGATCCCGGATAACGAAAATACCGGGATCCCGGACCAAAAATACGCCTTCACAATACCGGTAGTCATTTTGGAAAAACCGGGATTTTCGATATTTTCGGTATTCAGTGAAAATGAAATTGTAAATTACTTAATTACTTATTAGACTTAAAGATTATCAGAAATAGTATATTTAAGATTTTTATCCTAGTCAAAACGTTTTTACCTTATTTATGTTCCAACTGACGTTGGTCTGGCTTTACGACTTAAAGTCGAGTGCTTTTGCCTATAGCTTAAAATATTGAAATTTTCTTAGTCTTAGACAGTTCTGACGGAAGCATCTAATTGGTTCTGTATTCGGATTGGCAAAGCGAATAATTAATTTATTTATTTAACTATTTATTGCACACAATAAATAATAGTTTGCTTCAACAGAACTTTCTCAAATACTATAGCAAAAGAAAAGACCAACCGATGGAGGATCTATAATAAAATGTTTTTCTTTTAGAAAATAACCTTCTTATATACCTTAATAACCTTCTTTCTATGAAATTTAACCATTTAGGATTAGCTAGCCTTTTTGGGTACTTTTTAAGTATGTCTATGAGTTTTATGCAATAAAGAATATAATAATTAAAATGTATATTAAAGTACTAGCAACTTCTCCAAATCCCGAAAATATCGAAAATACCGGAATTCCGGTATTGAAATGCGGTCAATATCCCGGTTTTGAAAAGATATACCGATATTGCGACCCCTAATGAAGATGTAGGCATACACGTGATACGTTTACCGTGCGAACGGGCAGATGCGCTATCGTCGTATCGGGTCGCGAACACGCGATGCCAGGCTACCCGCCCTGTAACGCGAACCGGATACAACTGGTTCAAACCACTTTTCGGCAACTTTGATGATATGCGAAATATATCGTGATGGGGAAAATTCGTGGGATTGTTGCAGTTTTTTTTGTTTAAAACTGTTTAAGCTTGATTTACGCTTTGATAGGTAGGCATATGTAAATATTTGATATATCGTCACAAATATTATAAATGTAAAAGTTTGTAAGGATGGATATTGATGTTTGTTTGTTGCTCATTCAAGCAAAAACTACTGCACAGCTTTTGATGGGCTGTTCTGGAACGTAATAAACAAATTTTACGCGGACGAAGTCACGGGAAAGGCTCTATAAAGTAAGAAGCCACCTCCATACAGAAGCGAGAAAAAACCTAAACGCACGTTATGGTGGACACGATATCGAGCCAGCCAGAGGGACATGGAATTCATCGCAAAACCACTCACAGTCTTGCTCCACGGTGATCTGAGAAGCGATATCTGTAACTGTTAATCATTTTGACGAATGTCTTCGATGCCCATTTTCCCAATGAGGTAAAATAAATAATAATCATCTTGGCGTTAATGTCCCGGTTATGCTCTCCCGCACGAGGGCCCAGGTTCCGCCTTGACCATGATCCAGGATTTGGCAGGTCAGGTAATTACAGTGGAACGACTGCCATCTGACCTCCATGTCCCTGCTACCAGGGGAACCTGACCAGATTGGATCATGATTACACATCCAGCCGCCTGAATGTGCAGGTTTCATCACGATGTTTCCCCTCACCGTAATAGCATCGGTTAGTATTCACCTAATGTACATACCTCGAAAACAGTCATTGGTACATGGCCGGAGCGGGATTCGAACCAGGCACCTCTGGCTTACGAGTCGGATACTGTAACCGTTCGGTCACCGACGCACCTTGAGGTAAATCGTGGAAATAAACAACCGATATCTTTACTCGACGTCATCAAAGCAAACGAAACTAAACCCGATAAAATGACCAGACACAGACAACGACAGCCGCACTGCCCACGTGGAAGTGCACGTAAGCTATTTGCCAATGCGTCAATCAGCTGATCATCGCGGACGAAGGGTTGCGCCATTGAAAGGCTGCGACCGCGCGGCGGCACGGTGCTTCGCCCACGCCAGTTTACGACACGGTAAATGGCCCGGACCGCGCATAGGGTTAATGGGATTGTGTCAATGGAGCACCGATTCGACGAACATGAGTGACTGGAATGGACGGGCCATTATTAACCCCCAAAAAATGGGGGGTGTTATAGTTATCTGTTGCTCTGTGGTCTGCAGCGTCGTAGCTCCCGAACGGATGGACCAATTTCCATTCGGTTTTCTCTGTTTAAAAGCCAGTTTAGTTGAGGTAGGTCTTAGCTTTGTTTCATTTAAATCAGTTAAGTAGTTTTGAAAATATTTAAATAAATGTAAAATTGGTCGGCGGTTATACGGCTTTTTCGGTCGGTCAGGTGATGAACCGTTAAGTAATATATCTTAGTATCAGCTTGTTACAATGAAAGAAAGAAAGAAAGAAAACATTTATTGCAGTAGACACCACGACACGATAATTAGGTACAACAACATAAAAACAACGAACTAAGCATACCAACATAAAATACAAATAATGATATTTGAAAATAAAAAGGAATAAAGGAATAACAATACTAACTGTACCTACCTACCTACAGCTTACGAGCTCGATCTGACGATTGCAGCAGTCGGTATATCAGTCGCCCTACCAGTTCAGTTTGGGCGGCGGTTGTAACACCTAACTTACGTAATAATATTATTCTGTGCCAACTTTGGACGATGTTCGAATATAGATAGATATTTTTACATTCAATCAGGGTGAGGTGTCAAGAGTTCTAAGTTTTTGATTCCTACTAAGCAATATTTATTATTAAATTATCATTTTAAGAATACGCCATTTAGTAACCTACGTTAAAATATGTAAGGTTTTTACTAGGTCGGTAACGCGGGAGTTACACCCTTGGTAACGCGAACGTAAATAAGCAATTACTTACCATCAGGCAGACCGTAAGTGTATTTACCACAGTAGTTACTGAAGAAATTATACATAGACCTAAATTTATTTGGTGGTAATAACACATTTAAATAAACTTAAAACTATTAGAATAAGTACATCATAAGAAAGCAGGGCGATGCCTCCTCGGACCAAATTGGACCAGCCTCAGCTTAAGTTACATTTCAATCCCGATTCGCAAGCATCCATCTACGACTCCAACCAATAGCCTTGTCTGCAACAACAAATAATGCCATGATAACATCAAAATGGCATCAATAATCAATGTTACAAAGCTTCGTTCGCTGCCATTAAATTTTCCATACGCCGCTGGAATATTAAATAAACGATCGATCAGATAGTTCGTTCAAATCGCAAATTGCGATCGTCGCTGCTGATATTTGAAATTAACAACTACAATGGCGATTAGAGATGCCATCGACATGATTTTTAATTATCCTTTCCACAATACACAGCGGTTCGTGTCTCGTGGTTCGTGACGGTCGCCGCGTTGCACCGCACGAAACTGTACAGTTGCCGGCGAGAGTTGAGTCGTTCGTTGTGACTAGGGTTGGTGCTTCCTTTTTTGCGGGCGTAGGTATTGTATTTTTGACGCTCAAATCTGGTCGGGTTGCTCTTTTAACAGGATGACGGAGGTCAAAAGGCGATCTGCGAAATCCTGGATCATGGTCAAATATCTTTTCCACAACACAGCGGTTCGTGCCTCGTGGTTCGTGACGTCGCTGCGTTGCACCGCATGAAACTTTGTACAGTTGCCGGCGAGAGTTGGGTCGTTCGTTCTGACTAGGGTAGATGGTTCCTTTTTTGCGGGCGTAGGTATTGTATTTTTGATGCTTCAATCTGGTCAGTTTGCCATTTTAACAGGATGACGGAGGTCAAAGGCGATTTGCGCAATCCTGGATCATGGTCAAGTATCTTTTCCACAACACAGCGGTTCGTGCCTCGTGGTTCGTGACGGCCGCCGCGTTGCACCGCACGAAACTTTGTACAGTTGCCGGCGAGAGTTGAATTGTTCGTTGGGACTAGGGTTGATGATTTCTTCTTTTGGGCCATGTATCAATATCGTATCTGGTCAGATTCGAGGATCATGGAGGCCAGACGGCAGTCGCTCTACTGTATTTACCTGATTTTCCAAATCCTGCATCTTGGTAAATTTTTATGTAGTATTGTTTTTGAGTATTTTTATGTATGAAGCAAGAATAGAAAACGTGACTGAGTAACTGATGTTATGCCAATGAACACCTCTTGCCAATGGGATCCGTTAAGAAAGGATTTAGGATTTAATTAATGAAGCGGAAATGAGAGTAATAAAAATCATCATCTTGGCGTTAATGTCCCGGTTTCGCGTTAATGTCGCCTTGACTCCAGGATTTGGCAGATCAGGTAATTACAGTGGAGTGACTGCCATCTGACCTCCGTGGCCCTGTTAAAAGGGAAACCTGACCAGATTTAATCATGGTTACACATTCTGTCGCCTGAATGTGCAGGTTGCATCACGATGCTTTCCCTCACCGTAAGAGCATTGGTTGGTGATCAACTAATGCACATAATTTAGAAAAGAGTAATTGCTACATGGCAGCAGTGGCCGGATATGGGAGTATTGTACGGAAAATTACAAAAACTGTCCAATAAAAAAGTACATCTATTTTTGAAGTAACAATTTTGGGTTGTAGCCAAAGCGTACTAATTATTATCCAGTGTTACAGCAACACATTAATTATAACACCACGAGTGGTATAATAGGGAGATATATCTACAATGTTGGTTTTAAATAACGTCTTGGGCGACAGCCTGTGTTATACTTGATAGCAGGGTTGGCAACCCTGTTTATTACAGAGCACGACACTATGGATTATAGTAAAGAAACTTTACATGTGCTTGATTAAACTATTGTCGGTGAATTAATATCGGCTATTGTGATTTTGTACTTAAGAGCCTCGGTGGTCGAACGGTTAAAGTATCCGACTCGTAAGCCAGAGGTCCCGGGTTCGAATCCCGCTCCGGCCATGTACCAATGACTGTTTTCTGAGTTATGTACATTAGTTGAATACTAACCGATGCTCTTACGGTGAGGGAAAACATCGTGATGAAACCTGCACATTCAGGCGACTGGATGTGTAACCATGATCCAATCTGGTCAGGTTCCCCTGGTAGCAGGGTCATGGAGGTCAGATGGCAGTCGCTCCACTGTAATTACCTGACCTGCCAAATCCTGGATCATGGTCAAGGCGGACCCCGGGCCCTCGTTCTCGAGAGTACAACCGGGACATTAACGCCAAGATGATTTTTTTTTTATTATTGTGATTTTGTACTTCATACGGCTCTTTATATTTTCGTGCAACTATGGATGGAAGAAGAATGACGTTGATTTTAAGGAATATTGTCAAAAAAGCTGGGGACGAAGTGGCAAGAATAAAAGGAGATATAAAAAATACATTAATGTACTTGGATAATTCACGCAGCGCCATCTAGCCCCTAAGTAAGCAAAACTTGTGTTATGGGTGCTAGATAACTGATAAACTACGTATATACTTTTAAATACATACTTACTATACGTATAACACCCAGACCTGTAACAGAAATGAAAATCATCATTTTAATTTCTGCTCGGCCGGAAATCGAACCCTCGGAATCGGGATCTCTGTCTGGCAGACCGGCATGGTAACCAACTGAACCTCTCAGGTCGTCAGCGTAAGAATACTATACGTTTACAGTAGCGCTACAGCATTTCTTATGATACTTAGTATACGAGATCACAAGGTATTTACCTTCAAGTTCTAGACGGAATTGAGTTTATTGGAATTGTATTTACAGCGAAGTCTGATATTAAAGTCTGTAGCTGCGCGATTGTTGGGCATGCGTTCGGGAGATTGCAAGGCCGGATTGATTATGAGATCGGAATGCAATAACAATTCCATATTTATTTTTTGCGTCGAAAACTAGTTTGATTTTTTGATGTATAAAATAAATAAAAATACATGATCCGTTTTTTCTCCCCCACTTCGGCATAGTACTCATCAAGACCATTCCAGAGAGCCCAACGCACAAGATACCCCCACACGGTGGGGTTATCTTGTTGCGTTCATTGGTGCCTATGCCCTTCCGGTTCCATTATCAGACCAGTTCCATGATACCATATTAATGTATCCAAGTTATGTAGGTATACAAAATTTCAACTCAATTGAACGCTGGAAAGTGGGTCAAATTAGGCTTGCAAGATTCCAGGAAATAAACGTGAAGTTAAATAAAAGCTTGTAATAAAAAGGCGACAATTACCCTGGTGGGGTCTTTCAGGGTGACCCCTGTTGTGGAGAAACTGCGGGAAAGCCGGTGACGTTAGTACGGGCATATCCAAAGACGAAAAGTTGACTACATTGTTGAGAACGTGCTCCACATACTCCACATACTTGTGTAGTGCTCCACATACTTACCACAGTCCACCCGCCACTTGGTGGTATAATATCAAGAAGGAAATCGACCAGGGCAACCTTACTATCCAGACAACCCAGAATAGAGTACTCTGGCGCAATTGGACTGAGAGACTCGACCCCAGATAAACTGGGAATATGGGTTGGACAAACAAGAATAAATAGGTGACAATGCCATACAAATGTAAAAATAAACCATGATAGATTACCAATAGATTTAGATATTGGAAATGTCTTTACAGATAAACCCACTGAATTCTTCACACCGCTTATTCAGCTCACGCTTTCGTTTTTGACGGTGACTGTACCAAGTCAATGGTGTTTAACTTAGCGATGAATTATTAAAAGCCCTTAATGAATGGATATTTCCGTTTGTCGTTGATTTTATTCTCTTTTGTTTAAACTATAAAGCAATGCCTGTCATTTATTCGTGGAAGTAATTACGCAATGTTTGTTTAAAATTGTAGCTGTTGAACAAATTACTTAATATTACGGGTGAATACATATCTATTATAAAACAAAGTCCCACGTCTTTCAAAATCTAAAAGATTTTCCAATTCCAAATCTAGAAGAATCTAGAAGAGAGATAAAGAGTGGTAATATGCCATCCAAGAATGACAAGAACCGGCGCGCGTTTGTAAAATGACTTGCGGCTACGGCTCGGTATTTTTTTGAGCGCCGGAGCAGTCGAGCTTCCCCGTGTTATTGTCAACATAACCTCAAACATACATTTCCGGCTACCATTTCGGAATTGTGTTCAATGCCTAGGAAATACCATATATTTCCTAGGAAAAATGAACCTTCGACAAATCATTTTACACATCTCCTAAATTGGCTCGCCTTTGTTTACATTTCCAAGGAAATGTATACAATTCCCAGATTTCATCCATTTCCAGATGAGACCTGCTAACAAATCCATACATACGTACGGACGGCTTTATCTGCAGCGCTAGCAAATCAACGTTGTATTTATTTATCGCTTTTGTTCATTCGGCGTTCTTTTTCATCAATCACACCGATACAACACAGGTTTTATTTAAGCTCCCCACCCAATATAACAGAGAGGTATAGCAAACATCCAATATACATATACAAATATAGTTTTACACAGAACAAACACGGCAATATGTACTCCAGTGATCGCAAAGCATCGGGAGTCAACACTCATCTCGCTGCGAATCGTAATTTTTAACCCGGCTGGGGGTAGAGCGGGGCAAAACACACGAGTGAAAAATCCGGTTGTTTTTCATCCGGATTTTTTTTCAACCTGCTTTTTTCCCTCGGTGTTTACTATTTATATTTGCCCGGCGCACCGTTCGGCCACGCATCGCGTCCGATGAATATTCAGAGCATCCGACCATTGATATGTTTCCGTCGAAGTGTGCGCCCGCTCCGAAAGGTATATTGTGCCAAGTCGTGTGGCAAATGAATGGGGTATCGATGTTAGCGCAGGAAAAATAGTGGCAGCAGAGCGGCTCAATGTTATTTTTTGTGCCGCTGACTGCGCCCTGGTTGAACTCGCGAGCTTTTGTCAGTGAGGGGCAAAAGTCCTCGCAGTAATCAACCTGCCTGCCATTTACTGTTTGTTTTATAAATAGACATTATGCCTTTTCCGGTCGTGTGGTGTCCGGCAGAGTAGAATAGCACCAACCCCTTACATTAATGGGTGTCGTACAAGGCGACTAATGTTTTCGAGGCAAAAGATCAAGAGTCTCCGTAGTCTGGAAAATGGGCATCTTCCATTATTATATTTAAACACTGCGATCTCCAACCCGCCTGCCAAGCGTGGAGATTATGGCAATAACCTCCCCTTTCGTGGGAGAGGCCCTAAGTTCTGCAGTGGACTGTTACGGGCTGCGATGATGATGATGATGCCTTTTCCATATATAACTTTGCATTCCCATAATCGACTTTTAATTTTTTTGCAGGTAATAATCTACAGCTGACCTACATTTACCGAAATAGCATAAGTAAGTAATAGTTTTAAACGCTATCATCGACTTTTTAGAAATCTAATTGTTGTTCTGCAAAGGATTAAGTCTAGGAAATCCTACTCCTCCGCTCATCCGCTAGTATTACGCGCCAAAGCACATAAAGCACCATGTGTGTTGTCGTGTAAAAGACGCCCACTAGTAACAGAGCACCGGACATCCGCCGCTGTTGAGCTAATGCCGCGCTTATGAGCGAGCTGTCCCGTGCCTCCGTATGTTATTTAAGTCGCTCACGGCCCAGCGTGTGACGTTGGAAACAAAGCCGTTTCCGGGAATAGCCGAGCCTCCGTCGGCAGACGTGTGCAGGCAGACGGGCGACCGGGGCGCGAGATAGAACTTTGTGCTTACGCCAACGACTCGACGTAAATCGAAGCAGTCTAATAGACACCTCGTTTTCTCGCGTGCGATGTTACCTGTCGTCCTACGCCGGTTCACACGATAACTTATTGTGATTTAGATGGCGAAGTTCAAACTTCAAGTTCTGTCCGGTTGGGATTGAAACTTTTTTTTTATTTTGGACCCTGAACACTGACAGTCTGGTGACCAATGCGCTATTTAGACAGTTAATTAGGCTTTGTGTCATATATTAAAATGCAAAGGACAAATCCATGTCCTTTATTCAAATACCTTCTCCTTTGTTAACACGTAACGCGGTCAAGGCGCAGATTTGTGTGGCTTGATAGTGATGTCCATGCTCTGTTCCGTGTCCCGTCCTCTTTGTGTACATTCAATTCAATTCAAAAAGGTATGTTTATTCAATTTAGGTTTTCACAAACACTTATGAACGTCATACCTATATAGGGAACATTAAATAAGAATAAAGTGTGGGACAACACACATTATTGCTCGACAACATACATTACCCGGTTTGCCCTGTATACCACGACCTAAGTCAATCCACACTGGATATACCGGCGGCTTTATATTGCTTTGTTTTATTGCAACTGCCAACAGTTGTCGCTCCTACATTGTTAAAGTGATTAAATTAACATTGTACAGATTAAAGCCGATATTAAATATTTGACGTGGACTAGGGGACATAGGCATTCGTAGATGAGACAGTTTTGTACTGATTAAGGATACAGTGGTTGCTTGCTTTTATATAAATTACTTCCTCTTGAATCACTCTGTTTATTGTTGAAAATCGCTTTAAAATCCGTTGCGTAGATTAAAAGATCTAAGCGTACATAGATACATACACAGAAATATACAATAGATACAGGGACAGACGGCGGGAAGCGACTTTGTTTCATACTATGCATCGATGATTAGAAATTATTATTTTTATTTAAATTGCGTACCAACGACCGATATAAAGCAAACCTAATAATTTAAGTTAGAATTATCTCATTAATACCTAAAATAAATTAAGCACGCTAATTTAATTGAAAGTAATAATATGTGTTGCCAAACACTAAGTGAGCGTAAAGCTAGGTTATGTAAAGAGAAAGTGTTGCGCATCACGGTGATTCACGTAGTGAAGTAAGAGTATCTATTGAGGTCGATTTCGAGTCAGCTGTTTCCAAGTACTGCGTGTAATGAAAATTATAATCTTTTCTTCAATATCCCGATTATAGGCTCGCGGGCGAGGGCCCAGAGTCCGTTTTTTATGTTAAACGGCAGACAAACATGCGAGAAGAAGGAGACCACGGGCCCTGGTGCGCTGCGCTAGCGCACAACCGGGGCTGACGCCAGGATGATGTTGTAAATTATTACAATATTTCAATATTCGAGACGGTGGAGTGGAGATCACATCGCTGAGTCGGATGCGATGTAAACGTACGACAACGGCTTACGGTGCGAGGATGCCGAAGACCGGGCAAAGTGGAGAATAACGAGTAGGAAAGCGGATCCCAGCTGAGCCGGATAAGCGCTAGGATGATGTTGATGATATGTATATTATTAACCTGAATCCACTTTTTCGCCCTAAAATGATGGATTGGAAAGGAAAAAAATATCCATAGATCCACCGGTGGAATGTCGTTTGGAACCTATTAAATTGAGTGGAAACCAATAGGAAAGTAGTGTCTTGACGCCCGTTTGCCCGGCCGCTGTCGGGCGCAGAGACGCCCGTCTCCGGCCCGTCGATTTAGCATTCGGAGTGAATTTGACAGGCGCAATGTTTATTGCTTCCCATTCTGGGGCCGCTTTTGTGGAGATCTTTTTGTGGAAATAATTTATCTAATTTGGAACGAAGCGAATTTGGGGCCGTATCGCTCTAAGTAATCCGCAACGTTCGCTATAAAAAATTTTTATTCAGACCCCACCACGAAATTAAATAATGTCTCCCTTCCCTTTCAAGTTCTTGTTTAACTCGAAGGGCTTGTTGACAATGTTGACTCGTTTACGAAAAGCGGCATTGCAAAAATATGCAAATAAATAAAGTAATCATAAAATGTATTACGGTTCAAGTTGGCGGTCAATTTTTGTTCATTTGCTTACGAAATTTTATGAAATATTTTCGAGTACACTTCTGCCTGTTTTTCATTACGATTAATCGAAATTCACGTTTAACGTATAATTGGAATTGTATAAAAAATTAAAAAATCACGACGAGGATGGGATTCGAACCCACGCGTGCAGAGCACATTGGATTAGCAGTCCAACGCCTTAACCTCTCGGCCACCTCGTCTTTGTCGCTGGCCGCGAAATAACGGTACGCAATCGCATGTGCGCGCGGCAGCGTTTAATACCATACGTGGAACTGTATTTACACAGCTCGAATCACCAAATACATTTTAACTGTTTCCGATAGTGAAATACACAATCAGTTTGCCATCGTATGAGGAATTGCTTGCATAATTTTGTGCTACATTTACATATTTGTTTTACAATAAATGAACGTTACGCATTTAGGCACAAATTAAATTGGCCTTATTAGTCAATTATGGAACTAAATTGTTTGTTTGATAAAATAGTTTTTTGCTTGTACTTGCTTTGCTTTAGTACGAAAAATACAATAATTATAGTACTCGTAAGTGTTTTAGGTAGTAGGTAGGTAGGTAGGTACGTGATATTTTCGCTAATATTTGATATGTCTTGCGGTTTCTTGGAGCATTTTTTTTCTCTGGGTAGTATTTTTTGAGAATTGAATCGACATATCAACTCATATTAATCTCTAAGTTGATTTGTTACAATAAAAAAACAGCCTTATCTATTTCTGCGCCAAGCAACAATTCTTGCATTGTTGTATTTCGTTTTGAAGGATAAGGTAGCCAGCGAAATTATAGGCATGAGGCATTTCATCTTAGTCCTCACAGTCACAACCTCACAACACACCTGCGTTTCTGCATTTTAGTTGCCTGCAACCTAAATGTATGAATTGTAGATGTTATGGGCGATAGTTACCACTTGCCATCAGGTGGGCTGTCTGCTCGTTTGTCACTGAGTAGCATAAAAAAATACTCAAATGAACGCGTGTGTGAATTGTGAATTTTTTAAATTAAAAGTATGAATCGGTTTGCTGTGAAAGATAGTGATTGCCGCTTTCCATCAGGTGGGCTATCTATATTTATTTAGAGATTAGAAATCCCTATATTATTACGCCAGCCACCATTGAGCTAACCACACACATGACACTCCGTACAACTTCGCAAAGTGAGCACCGAGTCAGCAACAAGTTGTTCGGTCTCTCAAAGTGCAGTTGTAGAGGCAAAGGCACAGTTCTGGCGCTCTTGTGTAAGTATGCTGTAAATATACTTCAGACCGAGGAATTAAGTGTTTTTATCACGGACCTGAAAAACATACAGACGCATAGGTATCCTCTAAAATCATGAGTGAAGCATAAAAATGGCCGCCCATTTATGTGTGTGCGTGCTTTGACACTGTCAGCGCGGTACAAAATCAAACCAAATGACGGCGGATCGTATGACCTGGTGTCATCGCCCCGCCGTCTGTCCCCATGCTTAGATCTTTTTAACTACGCAACGGGTTTTAATGCGGTTTTCAACAATAGATAGAGTGATTCAAGAGGAAGGTTTATAAGAAAAAAAAAAAGATTAGGTAGGTGTAAAGTAGGTGTAGGCGAATAAAGTCGCGCCGGGTCCACTAGTGGTAATATAAAAAACAACAGAACTGACAGCCATAACAGTCCTATCAGCATTATTTGGCACACAGCGTCGGCTCCGTACAAGCCGTCTCCAATGTCGTGGTCGAGCATCTATCGTCCGCATAGCTACACTCGGCGAAGCTCCCACAAAACCGTCGTTATAATTATTACAACTCCCGGTAGTTCGTTCGTTGTTCGTCGTCGGCCAAATGAATATTCCGCGGCTAATGGAGCCTTGCTTCTTTAATTAAAACTTACATTATGTGCCCGGAGTCCGGTGAATAATCGCGGCGCTGGCTCGTAATCCCAATGAAGACGGCTATAAAGTAAAGTAAAGTAAAGTAATACACATTTATTACACTCAGACACACAAAATTCTTAAATATTCATAAAGTAAAAAAAAATTAATAAAACAGACACATAAACGAAAAAAGAAAAAGAAAATAACAGATATTCTAATCTCATTACCTGTGCCATGTAGAGAGTGCAATGGGGCCAAACTCAGCATATGCCACGACAGTCGCCGTGACGCTGGTTTTCAGTGGGCCCCCTAATTAATAGCGAATCTCGTTTATCAACGACACGCTGAGACGACATGTCGTTGTACGGCTGTTTCGATAAGCTGGCATGGGGCTTGTTTGACAGGCAAAGCCCTACCACTCCCCCCGCCTCCGCAAGGCGTAGGGTTGCGCGTCTTTCGGTCTTCTACAGGTTGCGCGTTGAGTTTGCAAAGTTGTACGGTGAGTGTTTCGATAAACTGGCATGGGACTTGTTTGACAGGCAAAGTCCCACCGCTCCGCCCGCCTCGAGCATCGGCGTAGGATTGCGCTTTTGTCGGTCTTCTACAGGTTGCGCGTTGAGTGTGCGAAACAGTTGCATGCCTCATTCTGCCGGTTCTTTCCGCCATCGGTAAACGCGAACCGGGCGAACGCTTCGCCCTTATGTCGTGGATCTTCCTGCTATCCGCACGAGCCGCTTTGGTTCAACCTTTGCCGGAACACGTTGCCTGCGTGAATTCCCTAATCATTATAATCTGGATGTCTTCAAGGCTAGAGTGAATAGGCTGTTCCTAGACAGGCAGGCTCCATCAGACATCATCGTCACTTACCACCAGGTGAGATGGCGGTCAAATGCCTGGCTAGTTTATTTGAAAATCTCGATCCTTCAGCTGCAGCTCCTGTTTAGCCAGGATCTACAGCGGCGCCCCAAAGAGCAAGCTAATATAGGCTTGGCAGTTGGCACCCATAACTTTAATTAAGAAATAAAAGGTAGGAGTTTGTTTCAGTTTGTTTCAAACTACCCCCAAAAGGCAGCGGATTCTGTGCATAGAATGCGCTATTCTCGCGCCGCCGCCGCTCTCTCCGTTGTTCGCCGAAGCACTGAAGACACTGCGGCAGTATAGAATAAAGTTACTTTTTGGATGCGCATCGAAAAGCGACTTTATTTTATACAAGAATTAGTTTCAACCGTCTAGCTACCTCCTGATCAGCCCTGCCGCAGTTTCGTATGCCTTTACTTCTAGGTAAAGGCAGCAACTCCTTATATCGCTTGATCATAATGTCGGCGGAGTCTTGCAAATGTTTGCAAACGAACCTTACAAACCTAGGGGCCATTGTGATATGCTCGTGTCTTGACTGGAACTCCATGCTGTATTTGTTTATAGAAAATACTAGCTGGTCCGTCGCGACTTAGTTCGCGCTGTCCTACCCTATAAACATTCCTCTTAAATCACTCTTATCTATTGTTGAAAACCGCATTAAAATTGCGTATTTTAGAAGATCTAAGCGTACATATGTATCTACAGACGGAGGGAAGCGACTTTGTTTTATATTATGGATCGATTTTGAGAGTAGCCCTGGGCGGAGGTGATCCATTTGTTTGCCGCCTCCTTCGAATGTAAATAAAAGTTTATTACAAAACAAGTAAGCGAAATTGTCCGACTACAGGTACGTACAAACACATATCTCCCGCATAACGATTTCATAGCGGAGCCCGAATACATATCGCCCGCGTACATTTATGTTTCGCACAGTGCAAACAACTTTGTGGAAGTTAGCGCAAACAAAGTTAAACAAGCAAGAACCCTGTGTGCCGTGGACCAATGAGTTCGCGCCCACCCCTTGCGCGGGAGTTGAGAAATTTGGATTTTTATTTAACTTGCTCGGGTGGGGTATTAAATTACAAGCGCTTTTTTGTTTGCTCTAAACCTGGCGAGCGATCGATCGCTGGGCGCTATAGGCCGGTGGGTCGGCTACCGGATAGGTCTGACCGTTATATTTTGTTTTATTTTTATTTAAAAACTTTTTTGCTCAAATTATAGCACTTGGCGGACTTAAAGCTATTGAGGCTTTGTCTAGCAGTCAACCAGCAGACCACTTGTATGATACTAGCTTTTTTGTCTGCGACTTCGTCCGCGTAATATTCCGGTTACTACGTGTCGGACCCGTTCCCGTGGAAACCATGTTGAATTTGTGTGCGCTGTGACAGGCGTGAGCCCTCACAGCATTATGCTGAGACTGGTCCATTTCGGTTTCCGTTACATCACTGGCTGGTCTTACGTAATTTTAATTTAATCGTAATAATAATTTACTGTACTCACCTTAGGTTAAGGATGTAATGTGGAACCGAATAAAGTGCTGTCTATGTCTATGTCTATGTCTAATTTCGGGAAAAACTATTGTCTATGTCACCCGTAGATGATGTAGTTTTGAAATAATGTTTAAAATCGGTCAAGTAGTTTTTGAGTTTATCCATTATAAACAAACAAACAATGTTATCTTTTCTCATTATAATAATATTAAATAGTATATTTTGC
The DNA here is from genome assembly GCA_907269095.1 of Blastobasis adustella. Lineage (NCBI taxonomy): Eukaryota > Metazoa > Arthropoda > Insecta > Lepidoptera > Blastobasidae > Blastobasis > Blastobasis adustella. The sequence goes on along the minus strand of OU026128.1, from coordinate 16,742,454 downwards.
TCCCAACTTCTTTTTTACCGCCTATGGAAAATCGCAACTTGTCACGTTGCTATTGTCCATAGTCTACGTTTAAAACGTAAATACATTACAGTTCACGTGAATATGGAATATACAGCGCAATGGCAAATATTTTATTAAGCCATGTGAATCGACGAAACCCACGAACTGTCGACAAATGAGCCACCACGATGAGGCCTGGTATTTATTAACAAACTGAACTCTCAAAATAAACATTGCGTGGCAAAGCACTCATTAATAACTTTCGATCAATAGTGACAGGGTTATTGTCTGTCTGTCTGTCATAAATGTAAATAGTACACTATTAGTTAAGTGCATGTTTAACAAGAGTAATTTATTCTCCAATAAATATTTTTTGGAGCCAATTCGTTATCTATTGAGTGAATGAACAAACCACTTTTAAACGCCAATTATGGCTTGAAGAGAAAAGATTTTCTTTCCTGTATTTTATTACAATCTCTTTATTTTATGACAAATATGTGAACTGAGACATTCAAAAACTGCTAATTAAGTTGTCAAATATAAAACTTAATTTAGTTGACAAATATGTGAACTGAGACACAAAAACTGTAAGGGGAGTGTTTCCCGAGCGCGCTACTTACAAATGTAGTTTGAGCACATTTTCAATATTACCTACGCTATGAAAGCCAATGAAATTTTGTAGACGTGACCCATAAACCATTATCAATGCTTGTGGTTTGTCAGATTTTCGTTAAAATATATCGTTTCAAATATATTGTTGCACGAGATTTAATATTTGTATGGAGAGGAGACAGACCACGCGCGTGCATCGGGCCTGACCGTCTACCTCGAACGGATTATACACAGACATAGACAGCACTTTATTCGGTTCCAAATTACATCCTTAACCTAAGGTGAGTACAGTAAATTATTATTACGAAAAAATTAAAATTACGTAAGACCAGCCAGTGATGTAACGGAAACCGAAATGGACCAGTCTCAGCATAATGCTGTGAGGGCTCATGTTCACAGCGCTAGTTTTCAGAAAAGCCCATGCATCCCACGCGCGTTACGCGAACGGTTAAAGGAAGATACAAACAATAATGTAATTTTTTTTTTTTTTTAACTGTTTATTGTACACAATAATTATATACAGAGAAATATAACAGTATAGAAGACACAACAGGCGCTGCTTATTTCTAAAAAGAAATTTCTTCCAACAGGCCTGGACGTGCACAATAATTGAATATATAAATACATAAATATATTATATTATAATATATAAGTATATAAAGCTAGACATATTATTAAAACAAGCTATCTAAAATACATAAATATATAAGTTATGGGCTAGACAGGGAAAGATAATACTTCTTGACTCTCTTTTTAAATATAGACAGTGACTGGCTGTCACGCACATTATGTGGCAGAGAGTTCCATAGTCTCGCTGCATGGACAGTGAAGGAGTAAGAGAAGAAATCGGAATGATGGATAGGGATGGACAATAATGATTTTACATTTGACCGACAAGGCTTGTCTTGGGCCCGGGAGAAGTGGAAGGAGTTGCGTATTTCAAAAAGATACATATTATAATTACACTAATAAATACATCGCCATCGTATCGAGCCTTCAATAATTGCTACTCGACTTATTTAAGCGGTCGCGCCCGATGGACACGAACTCGCGCGCGCACAGTAAAACAAATAGACAGTTAATTCAAACCCATCGCTACAATCGCGAATACACGAGTACTTTGTAAAACAACATTTTCTTAATGTTATTTCCTTTGTGTTCAAAGACACGCGCTTTCTTTTCTTTTCATTTCATTTCATCGAACAGAATGCCAACATGACATGTAATCCGTTTAAGGTATTGTAACTGTTTGTGACGAGACGGCAGCGTAGGGTTACCAGATGAAAAATTGAAGTCCTGAGATTTTTTTTATGGTATACTGCAAACAAATAGGCAAGCCACAAAGTGGTCACCGCCGCCTATGGATGTCAGCAACACCAGGGGAGTTACCAATGCGTTGCCCGCCTCTGAAGAGACCTAATATAATCTTGAACGATCCTATCTCATAGTCCAAAGGAAACACTGTGGCTTCCCGGCTCGGTCCACGTCCGAATCGTTCGAGCGCTAAACGTTATTTCGAACCTTCGCATGGTGACCAACAGAGGGTCTACGTAGCCTGTAACAGCATGATTTCCTTCAAAAATTGCTGAGAACTTGGTGCATTTTCAGTTTTATTTGTCAAACATAATTTACAGTTAAAAAGTCATGATAATATATTAATTTGGGCACTCGTGATCTCGGGGGTCAGGCTCATGCGTCGCACAGCGCAATAGATGTAGAAGATATTTTTCTGTTTTTGTAACTTTAGGTTTGTTATATTGATTTAAAACTTACTACATCATTTTATTGACAATTCTAAAAATGCTGAGATTTTCGAGATCCGGCCGCTAGCCTGACAAGATTTCTAAAATCCTGAAATGTCAGGACAAATGCTGAGATATGGTAACCCTACGAGGGCGCGCCCTTCAGCAGAGCCGCGTTCCGCGGTACGCGCAATAGACGAGCATTCATTTGACAAGGACTTCTGTCATTTTTGTTTCGCATCGCCTCGTTTTGTAGGGAATCCTTGAATCCTCTTATGTTCTTGGCTGGCTCAGTGGGTTCCCGGAAACGAGATGCAACAATCCCATTACTGTGTACTTTTGCTGTGATATAATTATTTCATAATAAACATCTAACGAAACAGGAGCGCCGGTGGCTGAGTGGTTAAGGTATCCGACTCGTAGACCTACTGCTATTGACCTATAACAAATGTTATTAATAAAGTATCTGTGTCTGTTTGAGTTACGATCGTCGATGGGCTAATGGTTGAGGGGTCCGACTCGCAAGCCAGAGGTACCGGGTTCGAACCCCAGTGCTGCCATGTACCAATGACACTTGAGTTATGTACATTAGTTGAACACTAACCGATGCTCTTATGGTGAGGGAAAACATCGTGACATACTGCTCCAACGACGAATCTATACATAGTATAAAACAAAGTCGCTTCCCACCGTCTGTTCCTAGGTGCGCTTAGATCTTTTAAACCAATGCATTTTAATGCGTTTTTCTACAATAAACGGTAGGGTACGTACGGGTAAAGTAGGTGTACTGTAGGTATAGAGCAGATATAGGTTAAGGGTAGGACGCTACGCGAACGAAATCGCGCCGGGTTACTCATCGTAACTCATGGTAACTCATCATAGCTACTCATATTTCGCGATACAACGCTGCGAACGCGAGTGCGGCGTCCGCCGGGGCCTTCACCGGTATTTATCTCCCGGATTGATTTACATGTATTGATGTATCGACCGCGACGTCACGTCTGTCATTGGCGTTTGCAGATGGCCGGCGGCTGATTGGCCTCTCATTTGGGCCGATTGTGCACCGCGAATACGTAATGCCCGGAATTCGATGCTATCCGGATAACCGGGTTGAGCTGGCGGCCGGGTGGAGATACGGGCTCAAGCTATGTAGTTTTTATAAACACTGACGAAAAATAGGGTCTTCTCTAGTAGATTTGCCAGGTATTAGACGGCCATCTTACCTGGTGGTAAGTGACGAAGTTTGAAGTGTGTAACTGTTCTGTGTATTGGTGTATGTGTGGCATGGTAGCTCCCGAAAGGATAGACCGATTTCGATAAGGTTTACTTTATTTGAAAGCCAGTTTCGTCGAGATGGTTCTTAGTTTTGTTTCGGAAATATTAGCAGCAGTTTATGACTTATTTGTGTATATGTAAACATGGTATTTTCCGACTGTTGTTGGTTAGGTTGTACAATAGTTATTACCACCACCCATAGATACCAGCAACACCCGGGGAGTTTTTTTTTCTTTTTTTTTCTACTTCCACGTCTTCTACGTCGCGAAAGCATTATCAGTCTTTGATATAGTAAGCTCGTTTCGTAACTGTTGCAGTAACATGGTTCCAAAACGTGCTCATAGTTCCAGATAATTCTGTTCTGACTTTCGGATCACTCGGCGCCTTTACAGAATCGAGTGCGTGACGTATTGGCATGTGTGTAATATGCGCGCGCGCGTGCATTTACTGTATTTTATACTGCTGATCACGGCTGCTGATATTTTTACGTACGACTTCAAGAAGATGACCGGAAGGTAAATCATGTGGTCACATTGCTGGGCATTGGCCTCCCCCAGAGTTCTCCACAAAGGCCGGTCTTGTGCCTTCCGCATCCAGCGGTCTTTACCAGATCGTCGGTCCACCTAGGGGGAGGCCTACCCACGCTGCGTGTTCCGGTACGTGAGTCCGCCACTCGAGAACTTTCCTGCCTTATCGGCCATCTTTGGCCATCATCGGCCATGTGCCCTGCTCATTGCTACTTAAGCTTAGCAAATTTTCGGGCTATGTCGTTGACATTAGTTCGCTTGCGGATCTCCTCATTCCTGATTCGATCGCGCAATGTGAATCCGAGCATAACCCTTTCCATCGCGTTTTGTGTGACAGTGAGTTTTCTTATAAGGCCCATAGTATTAATAGTCACGGGTATTTTCTACTAATTAAAAAATGAGTAAGACATTCAACTAAAGCCACGACGCCATTCATTGGCCTAGCGCCAAAAGCCTGACCTAACCCCAGCAGGTTTAAAGTCCTGACTAAAAGATAGTCATAAAGCTTTATAGCCATCCGTGTGCTACCTACGCGTCTATCATTAAGATAATATGTCCCACGCATGCCGTAACGGGCACATGTCTCTCATTTATAGCTCTATCCATAGTGCTCGATGTTGTTACGTGATCGCCGGCAGGTGTGCGTAATCGGATCACTTGTTTCATTGTGACCCAATGTGACCCATATTCGGTCACTTGGCGTTGTAAATAACTATTATATCTATACTTATTCGCTTAATGTTCCAATTACATAGTCGAAAACAGTCTAAGGGTGAACTTTTCATGCGTTTCTATAAAATTTAATAAAGTATTTTATGATACAGGATTTTCCATACCATTTTTATTACAGCTGTATCATAAAAGCTGCGTCTCGTGTATCAAACAGACACACATATATATGCGAGTTGCATAAACTACTATTATCTACACTCATCGCTTAATTTTCCCATTGCACAGTCGAAAACAGTGGTTTAAGGATAAACTTTTTTAACGCCAATCTATAAAATTTTAAAAAAGTATTTTCTGATTCAGCATTTTCCGTAATATTTTAGTTTTTGACATTCATGAGCGTTTGTTAAAAAAACCTAAACTGAATACACTTATTTTGATTTGATTATTTTGATTTGCCCCCTGAATACTTTATATTGTTATGAAAACACTAACTTACATAAACAAGCTTACTTTAAGAAATCAGTTCCTCGACCTCCACGTCGTCGGCCCTCCGTTCTACGTCCAAGTGCTTCTTTGGGCCGCTATTTTTTTTTACAGTTGCATAAATTGCTAACGACACAGTCGGCATGCAGCCGTTTAGGAACTACGGTGCCCAGTTTGAAGTAATAAAACGGGGCGGTCAGAGCGCGGCCCGCATGCGGGTGTTTTAAACCGACGTAACTTTGCGGCCCGCAAGTGCCGGCCACCATTAAAACTTACTTGAACGTAGGCAGACGTAGGGTTGCCAGATGGACGTGGCGGTAGAGAAATGAGGGAGTCTATTGGATTTTGTGGCTTGGCCAGCCAGTAATTTTACTTTGCGGTCCCGGAATTCGCGGATGCATTTTTTACTACAAATAAGAATACATTTTGTTTGACGAAACACGGAAGTGTTATCAATTGAACCTTTAAATCAATTTTCGATTCATATCTCAAACAAATATTGAACAAAAACCTTTTTCTTGTAAATAGGTCTGGAACTGTGGCAACCCTACACGAACAGCGGCCGCAGCGGCCCCTGCCGGGCGAAAGTAATCACCCCTGCCTCAGAGCGCGGGACGTGGAAATCGCTATTAAAAGTTTACTTTCGGCCCGGCATTCCTTGAACTTGTTTTATAGTTCAATCCGACTTAGTTTCAACTCCATTGTAGGCTCCCCAAGAGCTCTGTCCGTGCCTAAATAGCGTTCGGAACGAATTCATTCCTATGATGTAGTATAAAAACATAACTTCTCTCAAATACCCTATATATATAGGTAATTAATTTTCATTAGTTGGCTGATAAAGTATACCATATCTTTATATCTGACTATTAAATAAGATTAACATAAAACAATTAGCTGTAAGCGCTTCCTGTAATCTGTAATTTGCAGTATTGAATGACTGAGCAACGTACAGCATGTATCTAAAGATATAGGGCAATTTTTCAGTAATAAAATATTAATACTTAAACCTGAATAACAATGAAATTCTGAAATACTCACGATTTGGAGAAGAACCGGACGAAATAGACATATCTATGATATCAATCAAGTCGAAGATAAATGTTGATTTGAAGCATATTTTTCTAAGTTTTCGTGTGTACAATAAACTGTAAATAAACAAATAGTTTCAAGCAAGCATTCAATAAACATAAAAACCACAACTGCATCATAATCTTACAAAGATTTAGATTGTTCATTCCAGCTCGGGCAAAGAGGAAACTTCGTAACAGTGTAACTAAAGAGACGTTAATTCGTTTGGAGCCGCGCGGCGGTCACGGCAACTTCCGCTCTTCTGGGAGCGCGGAAAAGCATGTATTCGAGACTCATACTTCTATTAACTGTCCAACAAACTCGGTTGAACTTTTCGGCGCTTCATTTATGTAGATTAGCGACGGCGGAATTCGTGGACTCACGTGCATACAGCCATTTGGCTGGGAGCGGTTGATGTGGTGTCGTTTGCGCGAAGTGGAGGTGAGAGGAGTCTTTATTGGGGTATAGAGTTAGTATTCCGCGTCGGGACTCTTACTCGCCTTCTCATCAGGTGTTAAGCTGGCGCGGGAGCGGGAGCGACCCCGACGCGGTTACTAATGCAGATTGCGTTCAGAAGGTCATATCTAAATCACGGGATAGAGCCGAGCGGTGCTTTATCTCGAGTCAGCACCTGGCCCGCCCCCGCCCCGCTGTGAGTTATAACCTCGGCTCTCCTTTTGTTGTTTACGAATGAGTTTTTCGCGTCCCGTCCGCAGCGGGCCGCCGGTTCGACACACCTGCGTCGCTCTCCCGGCGCGCCGTGTATTTATCGCCACAATTCTATCTATATTGTCGTGCGAATAGTACGCAGGCGGGAACTTATCGCGTCTAATGCCGCGTTATTTCGCATCCGAGACTTCCGAGATGATGTTTTTATTATAGAGACGTGCCGGGACTGGGGGGATGTTTACGAGTGTTGCCCGCGTAATGGTTGCGCGTGATGTATGCGCGTCGTTCTCGTTTGTAGGCGCCGCGCCCTGAGTATTCCAGGTGTTTGATTGATGAAATCCGCCGGTGCTAGCGCCGGTTATTGTGTGCCTTGTGTGAGCCTCTTTATTGCGTCTGCTATGTGGTGGTTATTTGTTTCCCTTACGTGTTGCTGATGTGGCGTTTTCGCACGTGAATAGGGCGGTTAAGTTAATTTTTTTGGTGTTTGGATTGTAGCGTCGTTGTACGCGGGCGCCGGTGGACCATGGGTTGTTGTGTTCTTTTCATTGGTTTAGTTTTGAGAGTCGTTTAGGGAGCATCGGTGGGCTAATGGTTAATGGGCCCGATGCGTAGCCTGAGGTATCGGGTTCGAACCCCAGTGCCGCCATATAGGTACCAATGACTCTTTTCTGAGTTATGTATATTAGTTGAACACTGATGCTCTTACGGTGAGGCAAACATCGTGATGAAACCTACATATTCCGGCGACTGAATGTGTAACAATTATCAAATCTGGCCAGGTTCATAGGATTAACAGTGACGCTGTTTAAATCATTTATAATAGATGTCTGTGATAATATCAGCATTAATGTTATAATTTCACACCCGATCGTAAGTAAGTAGAGTAAATGGGTAGTCCTCGAAAACATTGCGAAATCAGAGTAATAACTGTATCTCCACCGAGTAGACTGTCTTAACTTTCGCATCAAATACAGCAAGGCCGTGAGCAACTATTCCGGACAGTCCGGCCAAGTAATAAATATCATGACACAACTTCTTATTATGTCGTAAAACTTGTCTGGAGTAAGGGGAAACAATGTCAATCATAATGCTATTAGATGCTGGACCTAAGGGAGAGATAGAATTATGTTTATCCGACAACTTTTAGTAACATTGTGCTCTCAACAATTATGATCAACATTACATTTTCAGCAACAGTTTCCTTTTTTTTATGCTATTAAGTGACAGACGAGCAGACAGACCACCTGATGGTAAGTGGTAACTGTCGCCCATAACATCTACAATTCATACATTTAGGTTACAGGTAACAAAAATGCAGAACCGCAGGTACGTTGTCACTTTGAGGACTGAGATGAAATACCTCATGTCTGTAATTGCGCTGGCTACCTTAACCTTCAAACCGGTACACAACAATGCAAGGACTTTTGCTTGGCGGCAGAAATAGATAAGGCGGTGGTACTCACCCAGGCGGACTCCTCAGGTTTGTCAGAGTCCTACCACCTGTTAAACCTTCCTTCAACTTCTTCTTGAGACTACTTGATACTTCTCTTTGTTCACTTCACATGGTCTTCGGCGTCCGTGGTGGTGAGTTTTCCGTTCAGCAATAGGTAACTCCCGTAAAAATACATACTTACAGGTACACACATGTAATAAGAGATATAGCTCTCTTTAAAGCCTTTTTAAATATTAGCTTAACACGGTCCGGCTGTACAGTACCGCGCAAATGCTACAAAAACAGCTGCGTCTCGTGTGTCTCGACGAATTGGAATCGTCCACCCGGCGAACATAAAAGGCCTGTTTTTACAAATGGAATACCGCAATTAGAACACCACGGCTTATGTTCGCGGCCGTATTTAAGAGATGTCCGGCTTGACTCTTTGAGTTGACTAAAAATTGCGTCGAGGCGCAGTAAAATGGACTGTACTTTCACTTTAAACTTAACATTTTACTTACTTATACAAAGGTCTATGAAGCTAGTTCAGGAAGTTAGGTGACTTGATACGTTTCAAAAAATTAGTTTACTTAAAACTAAGTGTCATGTAATCATGTTACTTATGGAGACCGTATACTATAAGTAGTCTCTATTGCATCCGCGTGCCGTCGTTATTGTACACCTTGGTCGATTTGAACAGAAAACGAATACAGCTTTGCCATCAACGTCAAAATAACAGTAATTTTGACGTTGAGATGAAGGAGAGTGGTAGGTCTTTTCCAGAACAGTGCTTTTTTGTTCATGTTTGTTAATTTTGCGCACCTTCACGCATGGACCAGAGTCCAGAACATTTCGCAAAAGTGAGTCAACTCGTCCGGCTCAGTAGCTGAGTTGGCTCAATAGAGTGCCCATCTCTACCCCATTGTCCCCCGGCTGTGGAGCATTTTTTACATAATTACACACGTGGGTGTCCAACAATAATAGGTGACGCGGCAGTGAGCGCTTCGCCGGAAAAATCATTCAGAATTTCCATCTGTGGGGGATTTTAATTGAATTCTGGCTTGTTGGCGCCGCTGGCTGGTGGCCAAGAGGCTCTCTTCGTATTTGAGGCGCGAGCGCTTTTCTGCTTTTTCGGCGATATTCCGATTCCCGACCGATCTCGCTCGGGGATTGGGTGCGATTAGAGGTATAGCGTTTTTTTTTTGGACGATTTGAATTGAATTCTATAGATATATGTACCTAGTATTGTAATTCAGAATAGATTCAATACATGCCTCACCAACATTAATATCATTTAAAACTATTTGCGACATTTTGATTGTCTCGCAAAACTGAATGGCGGTAGGACGACAGTTTGGGAAAGCATCGCGACGCAACTGTGGGAACCCTTGCCCCGGGTCTAGATACTAGAAAACCAGTGACCATTAGGACAAGTGTCAGATAGTCCACTGTGTCATAACGTATATATGCTAGAAGGACCACTGGCCAATAATGACAAGTGCCAGATCGTCCAATATGTCATAACGTCCAGATTACAGTGATCTATCCATGGATCTATAGGCTTTTCCAAGACGGGCATGCTTCATCTTCGGCCGCATCGTCACTTACCAACAGATGAACAGTGAGATGGCGGTCAAATGCCTTTCTTGTCTAATATTAAAAAAAAACTGTCGGTACAAAACTGATTTCCAACTCTAACCTAACTCGCCTCTAAATTAAATAGCAAGATGCGCGATATAATTCACACCGTCCATTCATAATTCAATTTGCAAATACCGCGCAGCCGGTACAGTTTGGTCGCCATTTTACTGGCGGGGGTTTAGCTCGTACGGGTTATCGTTTTCATTTCACTAAGTGCACTGTGCTCTGTGCGATATGCCTAACTCCAACGGGTACAGTCTGGTGCGTAGTTAGTTGGCTTTTATTTGTGTAGTACGTTTGGATAGACAAGCAAGTGTGTAGTACAGAAACTAAAAACCTCGAGTGCTGTAAAAAACTTAAAGGCAAAAAAAGTATTAAAATTCATAAAATCGCCCTTTAAAGACCTTTTTTTTTTTGATAATCTCCTTGATTGGTTTTAGAAATAATGAAATTTTTAAATTTTAATGTTCCCGGTGTAAGTCGCGCGTTCAAGACGAATCTTATCCATATGTGTATAATAAATCCATTGAACCGTTGGGCTGTAGCTCGTGTCAAAGAAATGCACACACACATCCGCTCGAAAAACATAACCCTCTTTCTGTCGCAGTCAGGCAAACAGAAAATAAACTGAGCGCGGCAACGTCAGTTGTCTTGCTTTCATTTATTCATAATATGGATAGCATTTACTGCTACGATGATGAAGAAATAATAATAATATCCACCAGTTTACCCGTCCGACAGTCCATCAGCGGGCCCTAACCCGACCGCAGTTCGCCGCGGACTGTCCGCCGTAAATAAATGCACTCTGGTTTCGTTAGCGGTCCAACTTACACGTACAGTTGGCTGAATTATAACTGTTTTTGGCTTGTTCGTCGGGCTCAGTTGTAGATTACGAAGTGGGTCTGTAGAGCTGGGCTTTACGATAGTGTTGCGGTGGTACCGAGTACAGATACTAAAGGTGCAATCTTGGACGATAAATCTTACAACTGTATTAGGCATTTGACATTGTGTTTATATTAGGTATATTCAATTATTATTTACCTAATTAATTACAGTTTGACATTGTTTTAAAATCACAATTAAATGTTTATATTAAATTTGTACGCCGAATGGCAGGTCACAGATGAGCACATAAATATCCAATGTAACATATTTTTTACCTGTGTTACCACAAATAAAATAAATTTGAATTTAAAAGCATAAATAGTAGAGGTGTAATGTCATCACTAACATTATCATGTACTTCTATACATAGTATAAAACAAAGTCGCTTTCCGCCGTCTGTCCCTATGTATCTATGTACGCTTAGATCTTTTAAACTACGCGACGGATTTTAATGCGGTTTTCAACAATAGATAGAGTGATTCAAGAGGAAGGTTTAGAAGCAAGAAAGGTAGGGCTAAAGTAGGTGTACGCGAACGAAGTCGCGCCGGGTCCACTAGTATTGTCATAAATAACAATTATTAAAATAGGCGCAATTCTTTCGAAACTACTTAAAGTTCGATGTACATTGTTGTGAGACTTATTATTTATTTAGTTCTTTATTAGTTACTTTACACAGTATTGTATGAGGATTTAGACACCGAAGATTATTTAGCAGAATAAGTACCTACTGTACTTGCTCGTTTTGAAATTTTGCATCCTAAACAATCTAAGTAACTTTTATTTTCAGTAATTTGTTTACTTGTTTGACTTATTGCATACTAATAAAGTAATAAATATGTATAACAACTTACAGGAATACAAGTTTACAATCTAACGTATTCAGAGTGCGTCAGATTACAAACTGTCGAAAAATTGTGAATTTGCACATTCCAAGGCAACTGTCACTATATTTGCCTCAGTACACATGATCCGTAATAGGTAAAATATCGGCCCACCATTTCGTTCCAGACTTGCACAGTAGTTCACAGTACCCAGCGAAGCGGACACGGCTGCCTGAGTTGTAAGCCGCCGGATTATCCGTCCGGTTGTACGGCCGGGCAGGGCAGAATTTGCCGGATATCGGACCGAGTGCCACGTTGAATCCGTAACGCATTCCCCGTCCGGTCTAGTCCGGGCGTTTGGCGAATTGCGAAGCGCCGGTTGGCCGTTGACCTTGGGTTTTGGCGTAGGTAATTTAAATTTCGTGCCGTGTGGTGTCCGGCAGAGTAGAATAGCACCAACCCCTTACACTCGTGGGTGTCGTACAAGGCGACTAATGTTTACGAGGCAAAAGATCAAGGGTCTCCGTAGTCCGGAAAATGGGCAGCAGCATTTTCCATTATTATATTTAAACACTGCGATCTCCAACCCGCCTGCCAAGCGTGGAGATTATGGCAATAACCTCCCCTTTCGTGGGAGAGGCCCTAAGTCCTGCAGTGGACTGTTACGGGCTGTGATGATGATGATGATGAATTTAAATTTTAACAATGTCGATATTTTATTATTTTATCACTTTAACATCTTTGGGCTTGTCACAAAATTTATGGCCCTTAGTTTATTAAAAAGTAGGTAATACATATGTATATATATAGGTACCTTAATTAAAAAAAATACTTAGGTTTTCCATAAAAGAGTTAGAGTTTGTGGTATTTAGAGTTAGTTTGTGGTATCAATAAGTTTTTAATAAACACAATAAGGCTTATTTAAGGTAAAAACAAAAAAAAAAAAAAAAACAAAATGTTGAAAATGCATTGAAATGAAAAAAAATCTTGCATCGGCCGGGAATCGAACCCGGGCCGCCCGCGTGGCAGGCGAGCATTCTACCACTGAACCACCGATGCTTCGGATGCTCCTCCGAATTCACCAATCACTTACACGTGTACCATTACGAATTATAGTGCTAATATTATTGAGCAAGATTGTTGCCTCAGGTGTTGCAGAGATTATTTTACGTAGTCACGTTTCATATAAGCTAAAGTAATAATTTCAGATTGCACATGGTACATGTCTAATTCTGTCTGCTGTATCTTGGTTCAATGCTCCGTGAGTTCAAAGACCTGACAATGTTTAAGATAGCAACCAACAAATAATTTATTTTTATCATCTTGTAAAAAATATTTTTACTTTATTTTTTTACAATACAATATCAACAACATTCATATTCTCAGTCTTTCTACAACAACTAGTTTTACGAGCCGTGAAACATGATTAGAGTGGAGCGCGTCATATATTTATCATATCACACCATAATGCGGAATGCATTACGCTCTGGCGCGTCTATAAAGTAAAGCCGCGATAAGCCCCGATAGGGCCCAAAGCTGCGACACACGCATTCGCACAGTAAAAAGGGGGCTTTACAATTTCGCTATACTAAAAAAAAAAAAGACGAAATCGTCTCTTTTATTTTCTATTCGAGCACTACGCTGGGCTTAGTATCAAGCTCGGATGCCGCACCTGTTCGCCTGTCGAGTGGCTTTTTTCCACGGCTTCAGTTATTCATCGGCCGCCTAATGCCGAGAGCTCTCCAGGGCACTCGCGACGAGCGCCTTTGAGCGTCTCGACGCCGGGCCTCTTCGTAATGACTGCGCAGCCAGACGGCGCTGCATTCAGCGGAGGCAGTCTAGCGACGCAGCCGTTGCAGCGTCATTGGCACCGGGTTACGCGCGAATGGGGTCCGTCGTAGTAAATCGCGCGCACTTGCCTGCTGTGCGATCCGGATGGGCCAATAATGGCGTATTGTTTGAGATGTAAGGGGACGGCTTTTGATGAGGCGGTTCAGGGACTCTGGTTTGTCTGGATTTGTTGTCAGGAGATTGGAGATTTAGCACTTTATCAGGTTTTGTCAAAGAGATTGTTCACGCGGAGGACGGTAGACGAGTTATTAGGTGTCTATCCTGTGTTCTTCTCCATCCTTTGTAGTAGGTATAGGAAGGAGGTAGGAGGAGTTTTATTACTTAGAGTTAGGGCACGTGTTGAAAAATCAGCATTGCTACTATCGTGCAATACTAGACTTATAAATACGTCTAGAAGCCACGGATAAAACTCGCTTCATTGCAAACTATGTCGGCTAATACCCAATACAACACAACGGCGATCCAATACGGATCGCTCCCGTCTCGCACGCGAGCAATTTAAGCGAATTGCCGTTTAAAGTGTATATCCTTAAAGTGTATATTCTATTAGCGGGAGTGAGGCGCGTCTACCCGCGGTGCAATTTATCTTGCTGCGTCGCACCGCGTTACAATGTTCCGATGACGCTTGCTGCATAATGCGGTAGTCTCCGCTGCATAACCCAGGTGTGCCGCAGGGAGGCACTCTCGAAATTGTATCCGGGGGACCCGCGAACTCCTAAAGCCGATTTCTGAGGCTATACCTGCGACTCTGAGTGCAACTTTTCGCTCTACGGGCGTTCCGAGCCTCATTGCCGTTTTCACTAAGTTAAAAATGAGCTCTTATCTCAATTTAGACGTTGCTGATTGGCCAAAAAGGTTCGTGGTAAATTTTCGTTATGAAATAGTTTCGGTTGGGTATCCGACAGCTTCAGATGATTTCGTTTCAGGTACAGTCGGTTAGAGACCTAACAATCAGTACAATCAGCTCGTCCGATTCGGATGTGGAATGAGCTCCCAGCCACAGTATTTCATTTAGACTACGACATGGGATCGTTCAAGAGGTTTATTGGAGGTCTCTTTAGAGGCGGGCAACGCATTGGTTGCACCCCTGGTGTTGCTGATGTCCACTTTCCCTCATGTGGTCTGCTTGCCTGTTTATCTGCCGTATAAAATTAAAAAACCAGTCAAACGGATCTGCGTGAATATAGCAACAATCGCAAACATTACGCTGCTCATACCAATAATCGCATCGCCCATCAAAACAGTCCAGGCGCGAAGCAAACACCCAACAATACTAATTCGACCGAGCTTCAATCACTACAGTACTAGAAATCCACACAAACAGCGAAAGCCACTATCAATCTCTGGAGCAAATAAACTAATCAATACATCGGTTGTGTATAGAGCCATACAAACTCAGCGGGCATTAGAGCGGGTCATTAATTAGTTTTATCAGCCGACCAGAGTTTCAATTCGCCAATATCGATTCCGATTGCTATGCAACGGCAGCAGCCGGACATCTCATTAGTCTGTGACCGCAGAACTGTGCAAGCGTTGATTACCGATACTGGCTTGCAAACAACGATAAATTAAACGGCGATATCATACGGTGTTTAGTTGTTTTAGCACTACATAACATAACGTAACCGGCCGAAAAATGTCGAAACTCCCGACCAACTACTGATAGTCCAGTCATTACGTCGGAAAAATCGGATTAGAAGGCTCAAGAAGAAGGTTCAAGATGGCGGAAAACGTACAAGGTAATTTTGGTCGACAATTTGAACTTAAGCTTTTCTAGCCGCCCCCCACGTAATATCCAAAATTTGGCTTTCTCGGTTCATTTTCATTTCCAAATGTATATGTATAATGACTGGACTATGAATCGATTTTGTATATAGACAGCACTTTGTTCGGTTCCATATTACATTCTTAACCTAAGGTTGAGGTTAGGTAATGAAACAAAGCTAAGACTGGTTTTTAAATAAACCTTCAAAGTTGGTACATTCGTTCGAGAGCTACGATGCTACAGACACACAGATCCACGGATACACACGTCAAACTTGTTGCACCCCTCTTTTTTCGTCGACACTTAAAACTAAAAATAAAATAAAACCAACCATCGTTACAAAAACACGAAGAATACAGTTACGTACACAGAACAGCAAACTCACACAACACATACCAGGTGAGCGGAGAGGGTTCTCCGAACTTTCCCTGCACAGGGTAGCGGATACATTTCCCCTGCAACACTAAAGCTATTCAACTAACTAGAAACTTAAAAAGGAGAGGCAAATAATTCCGCGAAGATCCCCACACGCGGGTGCACAACAATACTGCACCAACGTCAAGGGTGCTCAACAATACTGCACCAACGTCAATATTGTTACTCCTGGGACTGCCGGGGAAAATAATAAGCTGGGATGTAAGATGTACCAGGGCATTCGCTGCAATTCGACGAACTTCCGCTTTTTAATTGGGAAGCAGGAATCATAAGTAGCGCCGTAACACCACAGTGCAAACTGTCTATAAGGTCCCAGAACGCCACAGTGCAAACTATCTATGAAGTCCTGTGCATACACAGGGTATTAGCGGGTAGGGTCCTTTTCGTTCAATCCCACATATCCATGTCACTCCGGGTGAAGTGATATCTGAAGCTGAAGATTTCCTCTCTTTAAAAAAACCACAGTGCAAGCTATCTATGAGGTCCTGTGGTGTTTCGATAAAAAGTGGCTGTGGATACACAGTAGGTCACTCCCCAGGGTGAAATGATATATTCTGAAGAATTCCCCTTTTAAAAAAATGTATGGTAAGCAGGGTCCCACTATCAATATCCACACGTTATTCGACAAAAATATTGGAGCGTCAAAGAAATTACTCTAAATCAAACACTTTTTGTTTACAAATTACTCTAATTTTAGAAATGTAAAACGTGACCCTTCGCCTGGGGCTAATTGGCGACCAGTTGAAATGTATCTCTCAAATACGTTTTGTGTTTGAAAGCTCGGACATGTCCTGATAAATTCGGACGAATGGCGAACCTATGAAACCAACAGGTACACGTCGCAGCAATTCAACATTCAAGTTACCCAGCTGTACGATATTAACGCT
Source organism: Blastobasis adustella (assembly GCA_907269095.1). Lineage (NCBI taxonomy): Eukaryota > Metazoa > Arthropoda > Insecta > Lepidoptera > Blastobasidae > Blastobasis > Blastobasis adustella. Next base: position 16,725,689 of record OU026128.1, on the reverse strand, counting down.
GTAATGTAAGCGACGCTTACCATTTCTATTGACTACTGCTAAGGAATGGAACGCTTTGCCGGCCAATGTGTTTACCGACAAATATGATATCATCTGTGACAACAAACCTGCGGTTTAGTTTTTTTTTACTACAGCAAACTAGCAGGCATTTGACTGCCATCTTACCTGGTGGTAAGTAACGGTGCGGTCGAAGATGGAGCATTCCTGTCTAGTAAATGCATTTTCACAATAGTTTTGGAGTTTTATTTTGAAGGATTATTGTTATTACGAAAACAAATTGAACGAATCGTATATTTTCCATACCTACGAGTATTTCACTGTGCAGTAAAAAAATAGAACGCCTGACCGAATGATGAAGGAGTGAATAATCCGTGTTAAGGCATCCTGTATTTTCGGCCGCATCGTCGCTTACCACTAAGATTTACATATTCTCATAACGTACGGTGTCATTTAAAAAATATATTTTACGGGGTTTTTTACAGGATTGGTTAACAAGTTCCCCGATATTGTGACACACTTCAACAGTTGTATCATCATAAGAATTGTCTAAATTCAAAACACGATAACTTGATATTCTGCGTCCTGTACCAGGAGGCACGTGTATCATTCAAACAGTATTAAGAACCCCGGTAATTGGCTGGGGACCGCTTATTCAGTCCTTTTTCTCGTTACTCAGCCAGCTCAGCTACTCCTTTGTGTTGCGACTGTTTTGTTTAGGCTGTGGACGAATTGAAAACAAAAACAAATACATAAATATAATTTATTATGTAAAGCCACTCAGCTTCGCATGAGCGCAAATAGAAACTTTCTCATGAATAGGTAGCGACATAATTTTATTTGTAGTAACTTTGTTATATTATATGCCTACTTTCATACATACATTTACATACATAACGTCATAAGGCAGAGACCACATCGATCCACTTGCTAAGGTCCTGACAGATCTCTCTCGCTTCTTCCACAGTCATTAATCATTCATGAACGGCGGTTTAGAGTACTGTTGACCTGACCTTTCCTTATGATATCATCGATTTGGTCACCTAGTTTCAGCTAGTAAGTATATCTATTTAAATTAAATAAGAGAAATAAAGCGTTACATAACTATTCAATACGTTGAATGGAAAACTTTTCTATAAATAATTATCATCACCACGTCGAAGTCGCGTCGAGTAGGTAATTGACCTCGAAAGTGATAACGTTTACCAAATTCGCAATCATCATAACAAGCATCGGTGGTTCAGTGGTAGAATGCTCGCCTGCCACGCGGGCGGCCCGGGTTCGATTCCCGGCCGATGCAAGTATTTTTTCTTTTTTTTTTCGCTACCACCCTCGAACGTACCAATATTCGATATAAGTAGCTCATGATTTTATACGTGCCATAAATGTTGAGTGCCATAGCCGTCGATAACACCGCACTTGGGCTACAATTCACGATCGTATAAGGGAATATTCGTATTCGAGTGCCGTCCTATCTATATTCAGCGAGCATTTCGCCAGCGCGGTCGCTGCAGGCAAACTAAATAACGTAGGTAACGCCGGCTGTAAAAATAAACCGTCCTTATGGCTAGCATGTATTCCAGTATGCTGTGCAGTGGCAGCTCTCTTGACGCCGTCGGCGGACACGCGGTGCATGCGTTCTGCACCCAATGGTCTGTCTCTTGAGCGCTTTAGTTGTAAGCGAGAGGGTGTCTGTAACTTCTACGTTTATTTTTAATCCCGACGCAAAATGAGGATATCTTTTTTTGTAATTCTGACGCTAGGCTTGTCAATAAAGAGTTGGAGAAAAATCAGGGCGCTTCTGTCATAATTATCCATGTTAATGGACTGTCAAGCCACATAGTGTTGATATAAAGAAAATTGTTCCATCTGTCACCACGGCCAACTCTTTTTTGACTAGATTGTATGTTACATCATGGCTCCTCATAGCTTCGAATGAACCTATTTCGATGCTGTTGTTGACCGACTGTATCAATGTAAGTACCTGCCGTAGGGCCGTGTGGTTGTCCGGCAGAGTAGAATAACACCAACCCCTTACGTCTGCGTCTCCGTAAGCTAGAAAATGGGCAGCAGAATTTTCCATTGTTATATTTATAATACTGCGATCTCCAACCAGCCTGCCAAGCGCAGAGATTATGGCAATAACACCTGGCCTTTCGTGGGAGAGGCCCTAAGTCCTGCAGTGGACTGCTATGGACTGTGATGATGAATATAGGTACCTATAGGTAGTGGAGATGGCAAAGTTTGATGAAATAAGTCTAGAATTGTTCATTCCGTTCCAATTTATATCAAACAAATTAAGCCATAGAACAATACCTTAGATATGATGTCACATTATTATGTAATTTCGCAAAAGAAGTTTCAGTGAACAACAAATATACGGAGAAAAGCAATAAAGAGACCCATGTATGTAATACAATTGCGGCAAAGTAAACAAGTGCAGAACGCAAACATTTGTTGTCCCAAAGCTTATACGAGGAGAAAATATGTTTGTCTCCGTTACGTTGAGTACATTTGATAGTTATGTTGTTCAGTATTTATGAAGATCTAACTTTGCCAGCGCAAAGTTTCGTAGAGATCTGCTGCCTCGTTTTCCGTCAATGTCGGTTAACATCAGGCCAGGTCCGTCTTCAATAATAAAAATATACAGGCAACATTTTAGACAAACAAGCGCTTAGAGGTCTCTTCAGAGGCGGGCAACGCATTGGTAACTCCCCTGGTGTTGCTGATGTCCATAGGCGCTTGCCTGTTTGTCTGCCGTATAACATAAAAATAAACAACATGGTTTCAGTTTTATCTACAACCTCTCTGTATTTCTTTATTGTGTGCCATAAATAGTTATATACATAAAATAAACAACTTTTAATGAATTAATTACGGTTTTATATTAATTCTTCAGCATAGTCGTCGTAGAAACAAAGATAATTTAATGAAGACAGAACAATTACACTGTCTCGTAATATAAATTTCTAATTAACCATCCTGATGTAAGTAAGACACTATTAATAAATTTAACGCCGCGTTAAGCGCGAACTTGAAAATAGCAGGTGCTGTATTTAAGTATTAATAATATATTATACTTAAGTTTGCGATTTAGTTCAGAATTTCGCTTTCGGAACGCTTTAAATAATTTCCGGACTTAAATACATACGTGTAAATACATACCTACTATACGCAACGTCATGCCTTTCACTCGTAGGGTGGGCAGCCACTTGCGAATTAAAATGACGGCAGTATAGTAAGTAATCCACTTTTTTTTAATCTACGCAGTAACGAATGAGCAGACAGCCACATTCGCCGTGGGGTGTCCGGCAGAGTAGAATAGCACCAACCCTTTACACTCATAGGTGTCGTACAAGGCGACTAATGTTTTCGAGGCCAAAAATCAAGAGTCTCTGTAGTCTGGAAATTGGGCAGCAGCATTTTCCATTGTTATATTTAAACACTGCGATCTCCAACCCGCCTGCTAAGCGTGGAGATTATGCCAATAACCTCCCCTTTCGTGGGAGAGGCCCAAAGTCCTGCAGTGGACTGTTACGGGCTGTGATGATGAGACAGCCACATGGTGGTAAGCGGTAACTCCCATAACATCTACTATTCATGTATTTAGGTTGCAGGCAACAAAAATGCAGATCCGCAGGTACGTTGTCACAGTGAGGCCTAAGATGAAATGCCTCATGCCTGTAATTGCGCTGGCTGCATTGTCTAGTTCACCCACGTAGAGCGTCGAAGGAATATGAAGCGCGCTTCATTTCCTAAATACATCATCATCATTGTATCAGCCAAAAGACGCCCACTGCTGGGCATAGGCCTCCCCCAGAGATCTCCACAATGGCTGGTCCTGTGCCTTCCGCATCCAGCTGGTACCTGCGATCTTTACCAGGTCGTCGGTCCAACTTGTGGGAGGCCTACCCACGCTGCGTCTTCCTAAATACGAAGCCCCAAAACTGGCAGATTTGAATGATTTACCGACTTCTACTATAGGTATGATATTTATATAGATAAAGCAGCGTGATCTCAATTTCACATACATGTTGAGTTCGGTTTCTCATTAAGGGCCCAAGAATTGCAGAACACACGACGTGCACCCGACACCGACTAATACGGCTTCTAGTTTTGTACGTCTTCAGCGCAATCAATTCCTCGGCGGCAAAGCCTTACTAGTCTCCGAGATCAGGTCTTAATACGGTACTCTCCCGGCGCGAACTCCGCGGTTATTAGGTGTCCCGGGTCTCCTACAACGGCCCGACATTTGTTCCCGGAATGCGGGTAGATCTCAATATTAAGGCCGGTACGTCGGCAGAGATTAATATGTCGTCGAGAGGCTCACGGGAGAGGCATAACATCGCGGGGCGGTACGTGGGCGCTATTGGACGCTGTGCCGCGGTTCCGAAACGTACCCGAGACGTGTTTGGCTTGAAATTCGGGTTATAGTTTATGTTTCTACGTTCTTAGTACGGTGCGAAGTACTGCGGAGGCTTTGGGATACGGCCGCCAGGGATCTGAGATCACTCAAGGCGAGACTAATGGCATGGAGGTAGCTTGTGATCTTACAAGATACGTAATTAATTTGTTCTGAACTTTACTTGTTATTTGAGACAAAAGTTACACCAAGTTTTCTTTTCCTTTTTTTCTTAATTGGACTAGCTAGGCATTTGACCGCCACCTCACCTGGTGGTAAGTGACGATGCGGCCGATAATGGAGCATGTCTGTCTAGGAACAGCCTATTCACTCCGGACTTGAAGGCGTCTAGATTATAATGATCAAGGAACACACTCGCGAGTAATGCGAGTATACATGCACCCGATTTGCTAAATTGCGACCTACACCATTATATCTATAGACTAGATGTTTTGAAGGGAATATGTACCTACCTACGTCTCCAATTTGTAGTGATTTGCGATGTCACTTCAATTCAAACTAAAAGGTCTTCAAATGTACGTTCTAAACTTTAAGATTTCAGATTTCAGTTAAGCCTTAATGGTTTTTTCTCCCGAATGTGGAAACAAAAATGCAAATCTTGCCGAATTCTTTATTCAGAATTATAATAATGATTTATTTCTACGTTCTGAATACTCTACTAAATCAAAGTCGACCAGTAGATAGAAATTCGTACATTGACCTGTTGCTACCTGTCTCTGTTGCTCCCGCGTAAATATATTTGCATCACGCTCGCACAGAGTCGCGTCCTTGAATCGTTCTACCAGGGGTCCGTCTTGCTTTGACCCAAGATTTGGCAGATCATGTAATTACAGTAGAGCAACTGCCATCTGGCCTCCTTGACCCTGTTAACAGGGGAACCTGACCAGATTGGATCATGGTTACACAGTCAGTCGCTTATAGGTATGTGCAGGGTTTTCCACGATGTTTTTCCTCAATCCGAGTTTCACTAATTTACATAACTTGAGAAAAATCATTGGTACATGGCGGCACTGGAAATCGAGCACGGTACATTTTGCTTACGACTCGTACCTTCTAGCCATTAGGCCACTGACGCTTCCAAGCTTTCAAACTTCCTATCCGATTTTAATGAAACAAGGCTGAGTCATATCGATAAATCTTCTATCAAATAAAATAAATCACATTTTTAATTGAATGTATTTTCTTTGTTTCAGGTATGTTCCGTGGTTTCTTGCTGAAGCTGAAGGGGCAGGTCTACAAGACCATTAGTTAGAGTTAGACCTGTACTCTCATACACAGCGGCACAAGCAGGAGTTGTCCGCTACTTTAATTAAGATTCTGCGGTGCTGGATGTGTGGTGTTTCTCGCAAAGACTGAATGCCCATATCATATCATTTTGCGTAGACCGGCAAATTACATAGGGAACAAATACCCCCGCCAGGTACAGGAAGGAGAGACCGGCCCAAGAAGCAATGGCTGGACGTCTTTATGAGTGCCATACGTGCCAACAAACTACCGCCTAGGATTTCGAAGACCGAGTAAAGTGGGCTAAAAGGAGTAGGAAGGCGGACCCCAGGCCCTCGCGTGCTACACGGGAGCGCATGATGATGCTCGTTGTCGCGCTCAATTCTTTAGTCTTTTTCTATTGAAAGTACACAGTACCTACTCCAAAGCCCTTGCCATTTGGTTTCCCGCACACGTCCCAGCGGCGCCGCCGCCGCCCCGCGCCGTGGTCGTTGACAAGGGTCCAAATCAGAGATATTAATTTGTAGGGTGCACTGTAAATTAACCGTCGAGTTCTCGTAACCGAGTTACCCAACAGTCCGCGGGGGCCGGATAATTTGTAAGGCAAGCGGGTAATAATTTCCGACGGCCCACCCGCCAGTGTGTGCGTAGGATACCAGGATTTAGGAGTTAAGGTAATGTGTTTAAGGCGGTGTGTGTCTTCGGGAGGAGTTTGAACCGCTTCGCCGAGGACGCTCTTGATCCCGGAGTGACCTTCTGTATCGAAATTCCTTCCCTAATTAAAGCTCTCTTGTCTAGTAACGGGATCGCGAAGATCGCTAACAACTCTAAGAGTGCTATTAGTACGCCCTCGAATATTAGATGGAATTTAATCATTACGGCGCCAGACAGCCCGTTTAGACATTGTGGATATCGCAGACGGGACAGAATGCTTTTGTCGTCGCCTTTTAAATTCCAGCAATTTTTGCATCGTCTCAGTTAAATTGAAGGCAGTGTTTCAGACTGTTAACAATGGGATTCTCGGTTTATAGTTCTTTTTGCTTTATCGAGATTTTATTTTATTATTTATCCGCTGTTCTACTGAATTCATTGTTTCAGGTTTGATTCTTAAGTAATCGTAGACTTTGCCACCTGTAATGAAGATAAATATAAAGTTTCCTCCTCCTCCTCCTCCTTCTCCTCCTCCTCCTCCTCCTCATCATCATATTCATCATAATCTCTGCCTACAATTTTATGGTCGACCGTCCATCTCGTTGGTTGCCGTGCGACGCTGCGATCGCCGTTTGTTTCTTACTCCTTTTTATTCTTTATGAACTGCAGTTCCCAAAACAAATTATGAGGCAAGCCATAGGAGCGTCGGTGGCCGTGGTTGTATCCGACTCGTAAGCGAGAGGTACGGGGTTCAAATTCCACTGCAGCCGTGTACCGTTGAGTCATTTCTGAGTTATGTACACTAGTTGAATGCTCACCGATGCTAAGATATGATAGGATGGGTATAGTGTAGGGTAGGGGTAGCACACCACACGATGATGTGACGATGTCACACCTGCCCCCACTAGTAATATACATGACAATAATAGGAAAGAAAAATAAAAAACAACACCGTAACAATACGGGCGAACGTGGCACATTTTCGTTTCCCCAGCCGCCCGAGCCGGGTCCGCTGCGCGAACAATTCCGCCGAACAATTTGAATTACGTCCGATGATGTGGAACACAATGCTATATAGTTGAGCGAGCTCGAAACTTGGTCAATTAATTAAAAGTTGTAATAAACAGCCCCCAGTTATGGAAGTTACGGTGGGGCGAGTGAGTGAGTGACTGGCATCGAGGCCTTATTAACGAGATTGGTGAGTGTCGGACACAATGTGAGTGTAGCAATTTATCGGTAATAGTTCCACGGAGGCTCGCAGCCTTTACACCTTCGGTGGGTCGGTGGAGTTTGTTGGTGCGTGTGTGTTTTCGTTCAGTTCGCTTCGCGGTACTTGGTTGTATCGGCAGTCTTTGGTTCGACAGCCTTTTTTTTTGTTATCAAAGCCAAATGTAAACCATCCAAAAAAGTAACGGTGAAAGTGTACCGTATTTTTACCGATTAGTGTACCGAAGATGATCTTCTGGCAGTTGTATATATTGTACATCATGATTCATGAATACTAGCTAAAAAGAATCTCCTTCCCACTAGTGGTGTCCACGCGGAAGTTCGACAGAACGTTTCTCGCTCGTACGATTCGGATGTGGAATAAGCTCCCAGCCACAGTGTTTCCGTTGGACTATGACATGGAATCCTTCAAGGTATATTACAGGTCTCTTTAGAGGCAGGCAACGCATTGGTAGCGCCTTCGTGTTGCTAATGTCCATAGGCGACGATGACTTCTTTCCATCAGGTGACCCGCTTGCTTGTTTACCTGTCGTATAACATAAAAAACGTTTATACCTTATCCCAGCGGCAACCATATTGAATTTCTCCCGCCGAACGTTGCCCTCGCAACCTTCCTACACACCTTTCTCACCCGTTATTAATTAATTCCACGACTCCTCAAACAAACGGGCGTCTCAATATTAATAAGTTCAACTTGTGCCCTTTCATCACGGAGATAAGAGAGCTCGCCCTCAATGGCTGATCTCAATAATGTCAAAATGTCCAATTGTTTCCAACTCGTTAATTGGCCTCAACTATGCGGGATCATCGAAGTCAGGTGCCTTGGGCTGATCCGTTATATTCACTCCGGTTATTTCCGTTATAATGGACTTCCGACGTAATCGGATTTCTCCAATGGAAGTTCTCGGTTTGTAGTGGCGGGGTGATAGAGTGTTGGCGTAAGTTTTCTGGTAATAGTAATTGTCTTGCTCTGAGTGATTTTATACGTTCAATTGTGTTGAATCGCCGTACGGTAGAGAAAATAGGATTTCATCGACATATGTTTAGTTAAGTATGTATTAGGTAGTTTATACAATGTCTATTGGTGGAAACCTGTAATTGGCTCTGTGCTTCCAGTGTTATTTTATATTGTAATCATTGCTGTTGGTTTTTATAAAATAAATAAAATAAATAAATATTAAGTGTGTCGTCAACTAATGTCTGTAAGGGTCATGTTTACATGGGGAGAACTACAGCACCGCAACGAGCTCACCACTCGTTAGATCTGCCTCCTAACAGCGTTGGCGAATGAGGTTTAAGGTCCCCTAAGGTTCCCCAAGGTCTTCCGTTGGGGAAATCTGAGATTTGATGGTAGGCCGTTTGATGGTATTTTATCACTATATTTAAACAGTTGCTACAGTTACTGTGTCGCGCTACGTTGGGTCTACGATCTGTGTGTGACATCGGGTGTAGGCGGTTGAAAATAGGAGCTGTGATGATGGAAGCAGGTGGTGGAACTGTAACCCTGTAACTGTAACATGTGAGGAAATTAAACGTTGAAAAAGTTGTAAACATAATAAATAACACTGATTCTATAGAACTTTAATCAAATATAAACTTTTAATGCATAGGGCTTATGCACAGCCCTAGGGAAGTGGCTTTGCCCATTCTTAACGGGTATTACTTGGTTGAAGTATGAAATGTGATTCCGGAAAATAAAATAAAATCGAGCGAAATTGTTCATATTCGAAATTTAAATTTGAATTTAGAATTTTGAACGGAGAATTTAGAATTTATACGATAAGGAGGTGATATACCATCGTTACAACTGTACTTCCCTACTGGTATAAGTATCACTTGCGTCGAAAAAATCCCTTTCAAAAGCGGCTTAATGACTATAATAACGAAGTTGGTAATCCATCGCACCCAGGTGTCGTGCGACCTCAAAACCTGAATAATAGCCGTTGATTCCATGTGTTCAAACACGAAACGTGCGAGTGTACACTGTAGACCATGCTTAGATCACGGACCTGACAAAAATACGCTTGTAAATATGCTCATAGGGTTGTACAAATTCACACGGCGCCATCTAGCCTCAAAGTAAGCAAATCTTAACCAATTAAACTTAATCTTACAAAAAAAGCAAGAGTCTTAGATAACTGATAAACTACTTATATAGTTTTTTTTAAATACTCACATACTTATTATACATTTATCATTCATATAATCAAGTATATAAATTAATCATTTCAATTTCTGCTCGGCCGGGAATCGGCCCGGCGGAATCGGTGGCGGACCGGCCTACAGGCCCACAGGCCTACAGGCCTACAGGCCGGTCTGTCACGTTCAGTTGGCTTACAAGCCAACTAAACCACTCAGGTCGTCGAAAAGCGCACGTAATCTCTCCAAAATCGTGAGTGAGGCCGTCCATTTGTGTGTGTGTGCTTTGACACTGTCACTGGCGTGACAACTCGATACAGAATCGAACAAAATGTGTATCTGTGTGAGTGTGTAGTTTATGTTCAACAAAAGAAATTGTCGTACCTGGCATGCGTCTGCCACGCAAAGGTCCAAGGTCCCGGGTTCGATTCCCGGCGGAGCAGAAATTGAAATGATGAATTTATATTCTGTTACGGGTCTGGGTGTACTATATATACAGTATGTATCCATTAAAAATTATTTATAAGTAGTATATCAGTTATTTAACACCCATAACACAAGCTTTGCTTACTTTGGGGCTAAATGGCGCTGTGTGAATTTGTCCAAGCACAGGTATATTATATTATACTTTAGTGTAGAATGGCGTCCGTGTTATTTTCAGGTCCGTGGCTTAGATGCCACGAGCATGTTCGTGCCGAGTATTTTCGTTGTGCTGGTGCCTCAGTTCTCAGTGCGCTGCGTTGTGTACTTAGTTTGTATTGACTTAAAGTATGGACATAGCCGTGGTCCGCGCGCAGTTCGCGTCTCAGTAAACATGAACCTATCCTTCGGGTTCTTATTTATTTATTTACTCAGGAAACAAAGTCTTTTGCAAGTATTACATACAATTACAATACAAGTAGTATAGTACATACAATTACAATACAATTACAAGTATTACATAAACAGACCTACAGTTTCATACAAATGTAAGAAAGATCTACAATAACCAGTCGAAGCAGAAAGAAATCTATGCACGGGTCATCGGTGCATATTATTTTTAAAAGTTTGTTTATTTAACTCCAATTTTATGTATGTCCTTTAATCTTGCAAGCCTTTAATTTGACCCACTTCCCGGCATTACCTCGTTATTTCCCAGCTGAGATATACCAATGTAACTTGGAGCTGGTCTGATGATGGAATCGGATCTTTTTCATCAATTTGAATTTGTTTATGGCAAGTATACACTTAAAACTCACGCCTCTGTCACACAGGTGGGGTAGGCAGAGACTATGACCGGTAATGGCAATCACATTGCCATAAATAAGATAGTAGCGACCCGCCCCGGCTTCGCACGGGTTTCCTAGGCTTTTCTTTACTATATTATGCATGTGTTATACACATAAACCTTCTGGAAGAAATTCTCTAACCGTTGGTGAATACCGCATCAAAATCTGTTGCGTGGTTTAGAAGTTACCGGATGTACATACATAAACTAAACATAATCATTACTTACCGATGAAAAGATAATCCATTTGTATTTCCATACTTTGCGCTTTCTCATAAACATAATCTATCTATATCTAAACGTACTATGTATATAGATAGATTGATGTGAAACCGGTAGGGCACATCGATATAATTATACTTAGTCTAAGTAATACTCTACTAATAGTTTCAGTAACCATTACAATTTGTCATTTTTAAATGATGATCCTATTGGTAGATCCACAGGCAACAATACCTGTGGATCTAACAAAGCTTCGCTATCGGACCATGACAATGATAACTATTTATTGTCATGGTCCGATAAGAGCGTCGGTGGCCGAGCGGTTACAGTATCCGACTCGTAAGCCAGAGGTCCCGGGTTCGAATCCCGCTCCGGCCATGTAATAATTACTGTTTTCTGAGTTATGTACATTAGTTGAATACTAACCGATGCTCTTACGGTGAGGGAAAACATCGTGATGAAACCTGCACATTCAGGCGATTGGATGTGTAACCGTAACCATGATCCAATATGGTCAGGTTCCCCTGGTAGCAGGGTCATGGAGGTCAGATGGCAGTCGCTCCACTGTAATTACCTGACCTGCCAAATCCTGAATCATGGTCAAAGGCGGACCCCGGGCCCTCGTTCTCGAGAGCACAACCGGGACATTAACGCCAAGATGTTTTTTTTTTTTTGTCATGGTCCGATAACAAAGCTCTTGCTAAAAGAAAAGAGAGAGAGACAAAAATGGATTTTCAATTATAATTCTATCAGCATCAGTGGACAGGCTATCTGCATCAATGAACATCTTCTATTCCTTTCAAACTAGAGGATTTGTTATTTAAAAATAGAAGTTGGGTCCGAAATCAAACCATTCCAAACGGCTGGCCAGTAACAATATCAAAACATATTGCGCTCCTGCAGGCCGGTTACCTGACGCCAGGGCCGGATTTAGGGTCGAGTTTGTTATAGATATTTAGTTATCTTTTTCATATATACTTTACTACATTAAATTCATCGTCACCCGAGCGCGCTTTCCGACTCATTCTCCTCCATTTCGGCCGTTCTTAGGCATCCGCGCTTACTTAGGACATTCTTAGGACACTCGGATACTTAGATATATTGTCTGAGAGAATTCATATTCATACATCCGTTCAGTCGAAAAAAATGTATTGTAAGCAAGCGTAGAATGGGATGCCCTCTGGCCAGATGGAGTGACGATTTGGGAAAGGCGAAAGGTGGATGTATGTATGTATGTATGTATGTAAACTCTTTATTGCATCAATTACCTTAGAACTATATAACAAAAATTATATAAAATACATTGCAAAGGCGGGCTTATCCCACACTGGGATTTCTTACAGCTAACCTTAGATAAGCTAAAAGGAGCTTAAACGGAAGCTAAGAAAGGATGTTTGATGTGGCAAGCCGCGGACAGGGTTCATTGGCGCTTATTGGGGTAGGCCTATGTCCACCGGTGGACTAGTATAGGCTGATGATAATGCAAAATTTGATGGGCATAAGGGGAGACAGTAGACACATACTATGGGACATCACTTTGCTCTACCTATCCGATATCAACTGTCTAGTAGCCTTTAGACTTTGATTTAATTTAGTGATATCACGCTATACCCTGGGGAAGGCCGACTTCGTCCTTACATGGTATAAAATAAAGTCGCGTTTCGCGTTTGTCTATATATAAACAGCTCCTCCTGAACCACGCAACGGATTTTGATGATATTTTATAATTTATGTAGAGAATTTCTTCCGGAGGATTACACATATAATGTGTTTTTTTTCAAACTAAACTCGCGTTCTTTACACATGTTATATTAGACGAGACTGAAGTCGTCTCGTGACCACGGTGGGTGTAACCCTACCGAAACGTCGGGAAAACGAATCGATAAGGTACGTCGCGTGTAACTCCCGTCTAAAATAAAAGGTTTATATGTAATATACATGCATATTATAATAGAAAACCCCCGATGAAATCCGTCCAAGTCACAAATAAATGTACAACTAACTAGTTAATAAATCTGTCCCTGATTGCGGCCCTGGCCCATCTAAGACCGTATATATTCGGCCGCCGCCGCCGGCGCACGCCGCTGGCAGCTCTATTTTTCACATCTCCCGCAATTTAGTAGCTGCCCAGGCGGGCAGCCGTCTGTGTTGCCAGTTTTGATAAATCCCCCCACATATCCGGGAGTTTGTAATCTGCTCTCTCAATTAGAATCGGGATTTCTAGTTTCATGTTTTGGCGTTGAGGTGGGTTTAGTGGATTTGTTTTTCATGTTTAGTCTAAATCGATGAGGGCGTCAATGTAAGAACGCCAAAAACCCGTTAATGTCCCGGTTGTGCTCTCTCGCACAGGGTTCGGAGTCCGCCTTGACCATGATCCAGGATTAGGTAGATCAGAACAGTAGAGGGACTGTCATCTGACCTCCGTGACCCTGCTTACCAGGGGAACCTGGCCATATTGGATCATGGTTACACATTCAGTCGGAGTGAATGTGCAGGTTTCATCAATATGTTTTTCTTACCGTAAGAGCATCGGTTAGTATTCAACTAATGTACATAACTCAGAAAAGACTCATTGGTACATAGCCACAGTGGGATTCGAACTCGGTACTTTCGCTTACTTTTCGGATACTTTAACCAATCAACCACCGACGCTCCGTCAAAGTTACGTAGTTATAGCTATATTTAAAATAAAATAGGCATCTTCAATCATTCGACCCGTATTAAAAATTAGGGTTTAACAACCGCGCTCCCACGCTGGCAACACAGCACCTGAACATGGAATATATGAGCCGAGATCAAGTTATTATCTGCTTAAAGCGGCGCGGTTTAACGCCATTGGGAGCATTACGGGGACACAGTGCGAGGAAAGGTGCAGTGGGATGGTTTTGTACAAACGACCGAAAGTGTTTTTTCTTTTCTTTATTTTCATACTAGGGGAGGCAAACAAGTTAGCGTGTCACCTGATGAGGCGACCCGTTCAATCGTATCAACTGTGAATGTATATTTTCATGTGAGAGATTGGTGTAATAAACAGGTCATTTTTTATTATTTAAATTCTCCTGGCAATAAAAACGACGCTACGCAATATAACTATGTGGTTTATTTTCTTCTTCTTTGATTACCCGCCTCCGCCGCGTATAAACCGCGCCATAAACGCCCGCGACCCGGGGTGTCGCGAATGCGTTGCTGGCCTTTGAGGTATAGGCTCGTTTCTTGACGGTTTCAATATCGTAACGTTCAAAGGATGCTCCGATTTTCGTTTACAGTATCATTTCAGATCTTTGATATCTTTATTTTCATCAGCGTCCTCTCATTGTACGAAATTGCCTCGTGTAATCGACTAAGCCAGCTATGTCAATCTGTCGATTCTTGGGTCTCCAACGGGACCGTTTCCTAATACCGGCTGGTTTAGACATTATTTCCAACGCATGAGCTTAGGCAGCACGCGATCAAACCAGTGCAGGCGAAGCTCTTCAATTGTATCCGCAGCTCATTTGCAGCTATGTAGCTAAAGGCAACGGCGTCGCACGCATGCGAGACGAAGTAACTCGCAACTGTGTTTGCGCTCCACCAAAACTACTTTTTGAACTTTCGAGATTGCTTCCTCAATTCCAAGGATACCGGTTCCACCGCTCTCCATTGCACTGTGTCCCGGGGGTACTTTTAAAACGGTGGCGTCGTATCGTGCGACTTTAATTCCACCGCATTGGTTTATTGCCTCGTTTAAACCGGGAGATTACCGGCAGGTGAGCGGTGCTTGGTGACGTGGCGCTAATGTGGTGACGAGGGACTGGATCAGGGTTGATGGATAGTGGCGCGTCAGTCGCGGGGTGACAATGGGCTCTACGCCGTTATGGATCGGGGCTCTGCTTTTTTAACATCGGTATTGTAAATGCGAATGTTTGTAAGACTGGTTTGGATGGATGTTTGTTACTATGTAAACAATTTTCAAAATATTGAGAAGATTACACTCGCACCAAATTTTTATGAGTACCACCTGAACCCCAACCGAACAAGTTCGCAAACGTTCACGCGAAATCTACTGAAGGGATTTTGATTAAATTTTGCGGTGTAAAATTGAAGCCATAGTAAAGTCGCTTCCAGCCGTCCGTATCTATGTACGCTAAGATCGTTTCAACTACGCAACGGATTTTAATGCTGTTTCCAACAATTGATGGAGTGATTCAAGAGGAAGGTTTATAGCAACAAAAAAAGGGCATGAAGGGCAAAGTAGGTGTACGCGAACGAAGTCGCGTCGGGTCCACTAGTTGGATAATAAACCTGAAATTCAATATAAGTACCTAGTACGACTGAATGTAGTTCTATACTTATTTTAGTTATTGTAGCATACTTACTATAGTAGTAATATACTTATAATCTGAATACTTACATAATTTCCACAAGGCTCTTAAATCCTAGATGGCGCTTACGATGATTAATATCAAGCCGTAACTGCGCAATCTGCATTTGAAGGGAATAACAGTAAATAGTCCAGTGATAATAGTCCATCAAAGTCTACGTCGCTTAAGCCTGACAGCCTTGTATTCAATGCAGTTGACCTGGACACGTGTATCGGATTCAGTCCGTCAATAAATATATAAAATAATCTTCTTGGCGTTAATGTCTCGGTTGTGCTCTCGAGAACGAGGGCCCGGGGTCCGCCTTGACCATGATCCAGGATTTGGCAGGTCAAGTAATTACAGTGGAGCGATTGCCATCTGAACTCCATGACCCTGCTACCAGGGGAACCTGACCAGATTGGATCATGGTTACACATCCAGTCGCCTGAATGTGCAGGTTTCATCACGATGTTTTCCCTCACCGTAAGAGCATCGGTTAGTATTCAACTGATGTACATAACTCAGAAAACAGTCATTGGTACATGGCCGGAGCGGGATTCTAACCCGAGACCTCTGGCTTACAAGTCGTATACTGTAACCGCTCGGCCACCGACTCTCTTCACCGTCAATACGTGCCTTAATAGAAGCCGATGTACCTACCGCCAAGTTACACGCTTCACTTTGTATCCGATATGGCTTTGATCGAACTTTGGACTTCGATGTTTATGCCAAGCTGGCTTTGCGAAGTAGTTCGGTTGGGGTTCAGGTGGTGGTCAGAAGAAGTTGGCGTGAATTGAACCTCAAGTCTTTTGAAAATTGTATACATAGTATTAAACAAAGTTGCATCACGCCGTCTGCCCCTCTGTATCTGTGTGTATGTACGCCTAAATCTTTTAAACTAGGCAACGTATTTTTATGCGGGTTTCGGTAAATTGATTCAAGAGGAAGGCTTACAGGCAAAAAACAGGGTTTGTAGGAATAAAGGAGGTGAAGGGTAGATGCACGGAGGTGTACGGTAGTACTGCATTAAACAAAACACGCGTTTCAGTGTAACTCACGACTCACACGTGATTCTCGTGTGCATTATTTGTTTGTCTAGAACAATCGATCCATATAAAAATAAGTGTCATTTGGACAGTATTTACAGTAAAACTAGTGGATCCGATGCGACTTCGTTCGCGTGTACCTACTTTACCCCCACCTACCCTTTTTTCTTCCTTCTTGCTTGTCTATGCTTACCTTCCTCTTGAATCACTTTATTATTATTATTACTCTTTATTGCACAAAACACATTAGAAACATAGTTACAATACAAAGTACAAAGGCGCGCTTATCCCTAAAAGAGATCTCTTCCAGCCAACCTCACATTTTGTGGAGAGACCATAATGTCTTTATCTATTGTTGAAAACCGCCTTATAATCCGTTACATAGTTTAAAAGATATAAGCGGATACAGATACAGACGGCAGGAAGCCACTTTGTTTTATACTATGTACCTATAGATAAGCAAAAAGTATAAAAGAATAAACGAAAATTAAATATGTCGGCGTCACCCCGTACAAGAGCCAGCAAGAAGTACAAATGAGTGCTATCGTCAGAAAGAGCCACACATGGGTACCCTTATGTCCGGGTACACTAAATGAATTTGTTTACACCGAGACCGCCATAAAATACTGGCAGATCAATAAGCGTCTGTTACATTCGGAATGAGCGGCAACAGTCGCCATCAATTATGGCGGAGGGCGCGACGCGTTGCAGCGAATGAAATACGGCGTGTGGGCATTCCAATTTTCATCGACGAGTCGAGCCAATAACACACTCGTGTGGAGGGAAAGTGGCGACAATATTGACTATAGCGAACTTTACTCAAAGTACTTTTTTTATGATAACTAGCCTTGCGTTTGACTGCCATCGTACCTGGTGGCAAGAGACGATGTGGCCGAAAACGGGTGATGCGCCTGGTATAGCAAATGTCCATAGGCTGCGGTGGCTGATTACCATCAGGCAGGCCGTAAGCTTGTTTGCCACCTTTGTGGTATTAAAAAAAGCTGAGTATCCCTGTCTAGGAACAGCCTATTCGCTAAAGCCTTAAGGGTGTCCGGATTATAAAGGGCCGCACTCGCAGGCATCGTGTTCCACTCCTTAGCCACACATTATAAAGATTGCACCACAGCGATTTGTGCGAATAGCTTAAAGATACGGCATAAGGATGGAACGGCCGCCCGGATCGCTTGGATCATGGTAGGATTCTGTCATGCCTGAGGAGTCCGCCTTTATTGGTATCTTCTCTCGCCAAGTAACAATATTTGCATACTCGATTAAATATACTTAGTATTCATTCAAATATTTTTCCACCTATCCAATCTATAACCACAAAATAGTAGGCCGTTTTTATTGTGTGCTATTATTTCTGCATGGGCTATAACCGTCGAAATTGGTTCACCTTAAAATCGTATAGACCGACTGGGATTTCTCCCTCACGATCGGCTAGCGTACTATCAGATCACACTACTGTTTCTTTTAATAAGATTCATTTGAGAATTTTCAACGAAAATATTTGACATCCTGCCACCGTTCACTACCTAGGTTTCCAACATGCTAGAAATGTAAACTAGCGTGTGTTATAGGGAGTAAACTATGGTTATTATACAGGGATCATTGCCCCGCGCTTTGAGCCCATACTGTTGATCCGGTTTAATCCGAATAATGAAGCCTTTAGCCATCATAATAACGCGTTCAAAGTGAAATTACACGCGTCTCAGTGTTGAAGCGGTTAAGGAGGCAAAGCCAGCTACGCCGAATCCGTAACTTATTATACTTGTTTAGAACTCCCAACCTAGGGCCTAATTCTTGCGCTGTGACATTTCGAATACGAATTTTTTTCTAGCCTCATATTTCCAATAATAATTACATCGAAATGTCTATTGTAATCGAAAAATATTTTCTCAACTATCTTCGACAGTCGTATATTGTCGATTTCAGTGACGTTTTAATACAGTTTTTTGGCTAGAGAAAATATCGAAATTTAGATGTCACAGCGCGAGAATCGCCCCCCTATTACGGGTAGAGCAAGTTTTAAAACTAAGACGAACCTCTATTTGAGTTTCGAAAGACTCTGTCTAGACGCGAAATGAAATTTCGAGGGCGAACCAATCAAATGTTAAATATTTAATTTGTACGGCTGCTGAATAATTTGTTTGGTATTTGAATAAATAATATTTTCTCTATACTCGGTTTGGAATAATAATTCATGTTGGAACACACGATTCACGCTTTTGTAGGTACGAATAGCTAATACGAAACCCTGAGGCACCCGACAGAAAATAATGTGGCACCAACCCCTTTTTTCAACTCATGGCTATCGTATATACATACAGGACGAACAATCCCTAACATTGAAACATGGCGATATTATCGCTACCTCCTTTCTTCATGGTACAGACATTACACCCCTCTGAGAAACATTTGATTCAATAAAATAAAGTAAAAATCATCTTGGCGTTAATGTCCCGGTTGTGCTCTCGCGCCCGAGCGCCGGGGTGTGCCTTGACCATGATCCAGGATGTGGCAGATAAGATAATCATAGTGGAGGGACTGTCTGACCTCTGTGACCCTGCTACTAGGGAAACCTGACTAGATTTGATCACTGTAAGAGACCTCACTCAGACACCTCACTGTAAGAGAGTCGGTTTAGTTTTTAATTAATGTACATAACTTAGAAATGAAGGAAAACGTGAGTTTTGATTAAATTACTGAATTTCAACGAAAATTACATTTAGTTAGCAAGAAACAACCAAAGTAAAGCGAGGATATTTTCGAATTTGTAGATAAAACACAGCTAACCTAGATGAGTAGAATAGATATTAGTTACATTAGAAGCCCATATTTCAACGGGACTTGTGCAAAGATATCGTATTCATATAACATCGTCAGTATTTCTGTCGATCCAGAATGTCAGCACAAAGATAAATCCGCGAACATATAAATCAGACGAGATCGCGAATTCTTCTGCGGAAATATATATGTTCCGACCGAACGTACCGCGGTAGGTACAATGGGCTTATAGAACCTATGGCATACCTATAGCTCTATACTTGTGCCAGGAAAAAATATGCGCAGCGATGCCAGGAAGAATGGTCTATTTATAAATACAAATACTAAACCATTTGTTCCACACAAAATGTAGCATGGGAGGAAGTTTTTAGGTGGTACTACCACCACCAGTAGGTACTACCGCCGTGGTAGTACATATTGAATACATATATTTTATCTTCTTGCACAGTGGTGGAATTACTATGGGTAGCATAAGCTGGTTTTAAGCCCACCCAGAGTCAAGAGAGGGAGATGACAGATCTTAACAATAATTGACAGTTTGACAATTTGATTTAAATTAGGCAATACTCATTTTTACCCGACTGCGCGACGCAAAGGAGGGTAATGTATTTATACATTAAACACACAGGTAAATTACGAAAAAATATTCAGTGATATATATTCAGTTGAATTTAATTTAGAACCGATCCTTCGTGGAATAAACTAAGTTCCAAAATTCTTTTGGATACCCATGCACCATTCTTTTATTCTGTCTTAGCAGTACGAATCGGCGGAGGTATGTCGGTCCATATTTTGGCAGCAGCAAAGGCGAATGAACTGCAAGCACAAATTACAGCAGTATTTATATAAATTCTAGTATGGCACAACAGTGGAGATTTCGAAATTGTAATTGAATTGGTAAAGAAGTAGAGTGGCGTGTCGGCGGAGAGCTCTTTTTTATGTGATACGGTAGACTAACAGGCATGCGGGCCACCTGATGGTGCGTGGTCACCGCCGCCTATGAACATTAGCAACACCAGGGGCGCTACCAATGCATTGCCGCCACTAAGTAGAATATCTGACGATATTTTCAGAATATCGATTATTCGAGGTGGTGTGCGGTCTTCCAGTCGCCGTTTTAAACTACTCCACGCAAACAAAAAACAACGCAGTATGTTAAAAACATTTTTTTCCGAAATCACGTGATTACAGAAGCAAATTGTATGGGGAGGCGAGTTGCTATAAATACGGGACGTTAATTTCGCCTTTAAACACACATAATGTCACGCCTTGCGCGCCGTAAGCCTATATTTACGCTACCTTTGGAACACTTTACGTTTTAACGCCACGGTAAACTTTTACAGTCGGCTTGGTACGGGTTGCTTGGTAATTTATGCAAACAGAAATAGTTGCGAGCTATGGGGCGTCGTGATTACGTTACCTTTAGGGTGGCCGTGTGTGCTGATTTTATAGGACAACTAGATATTTATGTGTGCTATCATAAAACTGTAAAACAGCCGTGTTTGTACGTTGAAGATATTTTAGAAAATATTGTCGGCTTGGGATTCTGGGACGTAACTAAGCCTAAATAGGGTATTTTTTTGTTTTTTGCCTGTTTCTTTGTTCGCGCATCACGGAAGAAACTAAAAAAAGCGGAAATTTTTATTTGTATTTTATCTTCTAATAAATAAAAATAAATTATTTACTGCAGCCGGCAAGCGCCGCTCGAAGGCGTACGTACACACTGAATATGAGAGCCATCAATTTAAATATTTAAAAAAAAAAAAAAAAAAAAAAAAAATACCGGTTAGGGCCTCTAAAACACAACACAGTTGGCCAGCCTAGTTACGTTCCACCCTCGAGTGCTTACAGTAGGCAACGTAGGACTATAAATACCGCTTCGGGTATTGTGTAACGCTATTAAATAACGATTTAGTTGATTCTATGCAGGCTAAGATATAACGGTTACAATAGACTAACGGATAGAGTAATACACATGGGCTTGCCTAGATATATTTTGTAGGCCAAGTCTGTCCTCTCTGCTATTACAGTTTTGGTTTGATTGAATTAAAAGTTCTGGGGGCCAATTGCGCTATTTATTTATTTATTTATTTCCATACAGTTTTACAGCAATGAAATTTAGTTATAACTTGTACAATTCAAAGTTGCAATGCCAATAACAAAACTGCGGTTTAAAATTTTGAGTATCAAACCATCTAGCAGTATGATAACCTAATGAGAAAAAAAAGCTTACATATACATAGATAGATACATGCGCCCATATATTTGTCCTTCTCCCACTGACTCTGTATGTATGTGTGAGAGAGAGAGAGTGTGTGTAGGATCCTTCACTGCGACTGGAAAAACTTGAGAACCCCATTTGAAAATCGCACACGAGTGAGATGGAAAATATCGAGAGTACCGAAGATGTGCTTCTCGTACAGGTCTATGGCCCTATTGATTGGGGAACCTAAGGCATAGCCGCTGCGCGCACGACGGTAGTCGAGTAGCGCGGCGCGCGCGCAGGTCTCCCGCGCACAGCAAAACCCGTGATAATAGTTGTGGCTATAATTCTTCTCCTTAGTCGTAGCACTCTTGGCAGAGTGGTCGTGGTCGTTATGGGTTGCTGGCGCGCTTCACCAGTCGCCGCCATTCTTCCCTCATGGCTGCTTTTCTTGTGCACTCGTGAAGAAGCCCATCAAAAGCCCTTCTAACTTGGTCCGTCCACCACGTATTTAGCATTGCATTTATTGCTAAATGCACAAGGCGGACCCCGGGCCCTCGTGCGCGAGAGCATAACCGGGACATTAACGCCAAGATGTTTTTTTTTTTTTTTATTGCTAAATGCACCAGCAAGTTGTTCACGATAAGATGTTTGAATAATACGTTACTATAGGCAACACCTACATATGATATTTAGACAAATCCGTGATACAATCATAGGCGTAGCAAGCCCCTCGTGGCAAAACCAAACCACAGCCGATGTCACGTCATGACTATCTTTCTCATTAATATATAGTGAAAAAGTAAGACGGCATGTGAAAACGGCTGTTTGATTTTGGTAAATACGTTAAAATTTTGCGCGATAAGGGGTGGTGGGGACACGAGGGGCTGGGTACGCTTATTATTATAATATCATAGATAAGGAAAAATGTAATGTAAACATAGGTTCTGTCTGTCGTAACGTATTATCTGAGCATATTGTTGTGTACCTTTCAACTTCTTCTTAGACATGCATGCTCCATCTTGTCAAAATAAAATAAAAAATGGTTGCTGATAGGTTTTTACAGTAGGAATAAAAATATACTAAAAGCGTACGTACAAATTCGCAAACTCAAACACTAAAGTTAGTTTACCGAAAATTGGGAAAAAGGTAATCCGGAGGCGACATAGAAACTGTTTTGAGTGAAATGAACGAGAGGGCCAAGCGTAGTTCCGACGTAATCATGTTTGGAATGGCGGCCTCGGCAAGGCTAAGGAGTTTAGGCGGTGCCTAAATATAGAACAGTATTGACCGTGTGCCGTACGGCTGAGTAGATTATGGCAAACCCCTTCAGCTCACGAGTGGTGTATACCGGCGACTAATAGACTGCAAGGGCGTCGTAGGTTAGCTTACGTCATTGAGTACTGGAAAATAACACTTTGTAGCGATAGTCGACGTTTAGGAGACCCACAAATCGTGGGTCTGCCCGTGCAGAAGTTCAAGTTTTCGTAGCGGTACTACGTTTCGTAGCGTATACTATATTCTTGATTACTTGAAAAGTATCTTGTTAAATTTAGATGTGGCGGTTTGTAAATGTCTCATAGATAAGCTATTTTTTTATAATGCTTTATCTATTACAGCTGTAAACCATCCGAATAAAATAAAATAAAATATTCTATAAGTCAAAAAAACCGGTCGGCCTTACATCCTCTTGGACAAAATACGTTATTTGGCGTACTGACCTTATGACATTAAGATATTAGATATAAGACATAAGACATTGTGATATTTTTTTTCTGTTGTAACATTATTTTAAGAATAATGACTACTTAAGAATTTAATAACATTTGACGTGTAAATTTATGTTTATCAAATAAATGAATTGAATTGAATTGGCAGTTTCGCTTTTCAGACACACTATAGTCACCATAAAGAAAAGTGTAATAGGCAATAAACAAGACACGAGGCAAACCAGCTTAGTGCATCTGCGGGTCTGCGTTTTAAGTAGCGAAACTTTCCGTCAGGTATATAAAAAAGCTCGCCTTCACCGAATCGGCATTGCCTTTTATGACGTCATTTCCTACGGGTTAAAGGTTCTCAACTAGGTGACGTGCTTTATTATTACCTTCGAGTGTTCTAATCCCTTTGACACGCGACCGGAGCTATCGCGTTTTCACTTTATGGCCACTCAACTTGGAATAACATTTGAGCGCTACCTATTCATCGTTATGATTGCCTGGTACCAGATTGGACTGCACTTTAGTACGCTATACTGGTATTGTATAGTAAATATGAATTGGCCCCATATAAAACTTATGGGGTCATAGGACTATTAAAGTGTTTCCCGTTATTGCTTTAATGTAGTAATTAAAAGTTGTTGGTGTCAAAGTAATTGCTGCCAGCATTTCAAATGCGTCAGGCGTTTTATGGTTAAGGTTTTTACTGTAACTTACAAGCTTTTATTGAACTTCAGTTATGTTCACTTGGATGTCCTGCAATCAGTTCAATTGATCTGAAAATTGCACCTTCTTCTGATGGAATCGATGGACCAAACTCTGACTTACCGTTTCTTCGCCCAGTATTCTGCGACGCAAACAGTGTTTGAACTGGCTCCATTGTACAAGTTTTAAGACACGCCGATTATGAATCGTGGTGGTCTATGATTTGCGGAGATATGTCACAGTGTACCTATGTAACTGTAAGTGCTGAGATTATAACTGTGTAATTTGGACCTACTGTTAGATTATAAACTTCGACTTTCCGACAATCTTACGGCGACAAAGACAAATCAATTCAGTGTGTAAATTGTTTAAAGAATTTTGAATTGAATTGAATTGGCAAGCCGTTTGAGCAGTGCGGTTTAATGATTGTCCTTTTGCGGTGACAGTCGCGGCCTATAACGATTTTGTGTATTCTGCCGGACACCATACGAAAAACGACAACCATTATGATCCTCTTATAAGTTCGTAATAACATTGAGAAAGTTGAGAACATACCGAACGGCCCGATATGTTCCCTAAACTCGATTAAAGTTGCGACGTTATCGCTGGGGCTGTTTCGTGTAAATCTCGGTTTGAACTGGTGAAAACTGGACCAAAGTGGCTCCAACAGGTAATAGTGGGTGTTTCCCCCGTGGCCCTTTTCGGATCCGGCGCTCGAACTGTTAAAACTTCGCGAAACTAAGCACCGAGCAAGGGTTCTGTGTCACAGTTCGCAATGATGTGCTATCATATATTATGTGTGTTTTATTCGACATGCCCCCGAATTGGATTGTGAGAGAGCTTTGTGGGGATTCGTTAAGTTTTCGTGGTTATATTGGGATAAATTGTTGTAGGTATTGTTATTTTTTAAATGTGTTTTTAACCCAGGACGAAAAATGAGCTGTGTCATAAGTTTGACGTGTATATCTGTGTACTTGTAGCACACAGAGCATCTGTGTGTCTGCCTGTGGCCTCGTAGCTCCCGAACGGGTGGACCGATTTCGATGCGGTTTCATTATTTGAAAGCCATTTTAATCGAGATGGTTCTCAGCTTTGTTTCATTAAAATTGGTTCAGTACTTAAGAACATATTTGAGTGTAAGTAAACATGCTCGGGGGTATTCCGACATTTTTCTGTCGGTTTGGTTATGTATATTTAAAAGCCAGTTTAATTGACATGGTTTGTAGCAAACATTTATTATTTTTTTTTATGTTATCCGGCAGACAAACAGGCATGCGGGCCACCTGATGGAAAGTAATCACCGCCGCCTATGGACATCAGCATCACCAGGGGTGCTACCAATGCGTTGCCCGCCTCTAAGGAAACCTCAAATATACCTCTTGAACGATCCCATGTCATAGTCCAAAGGAAACTGTGGCTGGGAGCTCATTCCACATCCGAATCGTACGAGCGAGAAACGTTCTTCGTTCATTTTTAGTTCCGTAATACTCACGTAAGCTATTGTTTGTTCCAGATCGGTGCGCTGAAGGGCTACTATTTATTGGAACACCACGCAGTACACAAGCGGTCGACGGAACCGAGTCACGAACACCATCGCAAGCTGAATGATGAACCGCAGGTAGGTACCCTATACATTAGGGTTGCTAAAAATGTGCAAGAAGAAATAAGAGATTTTCATTTAGGGTATCAAAAAGAATCGTATCCTTTATCGCATTTGTAAAAAAAAACGGGTACATGGGCAATTTTCATAAAATCGAGACAATTTGGAGACCTTAGAACTTTCTGGGTGAAATCTGATTATTTATTTATTTATTTATTAAAACTGTATGCACTAAACGTACATTGGCGGACTTAAAGCTAAAGTAGCCTTATCTACCAGTCAACCGTGAAAAAAAAATCGAAAGCGGTAGGCGGTGCGGGAGAAACAATAAGAAAAGGTGAAGGAAGGGATACTTTACATCAATAAATGTACAGCTAGAGCATGGATGGAGGAGGTCTAGAGTACCTAAGGTACCTCACTGATTGAGGACACCGTTTACAACACAGCGGGAAAGTTTGCGTCAGAATCAGGATCAGTCACGATTTTTGTTTAGTGATTTTTTCATTAGTTTATGATACCACGTGAAAGACTGTGAAGAAATTTTCACGATATTTCTTAAACCAAAGAAGATGTATGCGCTAGAACACTGCGATTTTGGCATGTCTGATGACTTCATTCGATACCGGGGTAAACCTTACGTAACACGTATTAAAACACAAATTTCATTGCGCTTGACATTTCCTCAAACCCATATAACACAGGCATTTCAAAATGGACTTCAAAAATTCTTTCACTGGGTCTCATTGCTTTCATTGCTATGATAATGCGTTGAGATTTTATCAACAAACCTATAAAAATCTACCATATGATTGATCCTCATTTGGATTCCATACAACCGACTCATCGACTCATCGCCAATCTGACAAACTACTTAACCAGGTAACACCAGTAAAAACCGGTTTCCCCGTTAAAAATAGCCAAATGCACTCGAAAGCGCTTAGACACGTCAGCTAGTCTGCCATATAACTTTAGCTTATTGCTTATATTAAACAGGCAGCTGAGTACGTTTACCAGTGTGAATATTTCATATGAAATTCATACGTACACGATGTCAGAAACAACCGTCACTCGACTAAACAAAATTGGATTTCGAGTGATGCATACATTCATGTGGAGGTAGATACTCAGGCGTGTATGGGAGCGGAATACTCATACACGTAGGCCTACGAGTAGGCCATCGGCTTTCTGTCGATATCAATGAAGTGTTCTATGATTCTATGATGAGATTCATACACGTAGGCCTACGAGTAGGCCATCGGCTTTCTGTCGCAATGAAGTGTTCTATGATGAGATTCGAGCGTTGAATAATTGATTGAATCTTACAATTTTGTATCTAAACTACACATCTAGTGTAGATACATAGGGACAGACGGCGGGAAGCGACTTTTTTTTATTATTATTTGACTAACCAGGCAATTGATCGCCACCTCACCTGGTGGTAAGAGACGGCCGATGATGGAGCATGCCTGTCTAGGAACAGCCTATTCACTCTGGCCTTGAAGGCGTCTAGATTATAATGAATTTTTTTTCACTATGTATAAATATGGCAACCCTAGTGCCAACCACATAAAATAAAGCTTCTTTATTAGTGTTGGAATGTTAGGGTCGTTGCGAATTTGCGATATTGCAATAGAATTCAACAACACCATATTACGTCCATATTAGTTGGTAATAATAAACACACCATATCGTGTTCCCTATTAGTGCCCCTTTGATACAAAAGCAATTATGAATAACACCTCATAACTTCAAAGGGAATATCGTGTTACAGCACCTGTCAGTACATCAGCTGTACGTTCCTTTGAACGCCGTTGACCTGAAAGAGGCAGACAAATTGTGTTGTGTCTAGATCTCTGAATATTTATTAGAAATACGAAGTCGTTTTTGTATTACTGCTTCTAAACTAACACCGGTACCTATTCAGAAACATTGGTCTCACAATCTTGGCTTTTTAATGTTCCGGTTGTGCTCTTGCGCGCGAGGGCCCGGCGTCCCCCTTGACCATGATCCAAGATATGGTAGTTCAAGTAATTACAATGGAGCGACGCCATCTGACCTGTTAACGGGGTGCACACATTCCTGTTATGACATACGGAACCGAAACATGTACACTGAAAGTGGGGCTAGTCTTCGAGGTAGCTCAGCGGGCGAATTCCCTAATTGGATTTGCTTTACAGTTCAAAACGTCGTAAGTCATCTCGAATAAACTGGCTTTTAAATAAGTAAAACCGCATCAAAATCTGGAGCTACGATGCCATAGACACAGGTCCCCAAATACACTCTTGAACACTCTTTTTGTTTCAGTTTGTTACCTACACAAGCACTCCTAAAACTTATATTTTCATTGCTGTGGGTGTCAACGAAGTCGCGGCACAAGTTATAGTGTCTGACAGGTTTTTGTTAAATCATTTAATATTTTCTTAAAACTTACACTACTACAATAATTTAAAAACCAAATAGGTTGTGCCCTTAATGTATCGAGCGAGTCTTGTGTTAACAACTTATTCATGTTTTGTGACAACATATTTATTCCTAGGTGTTAGTCTTGTCGTAAAACACAGGTACGCTGACTGCTGGTAATCTGTCCGCTTTCAAGATCAAACTATTTGGTATGTGTGTAGCGTTCCAAAGACGTACTTTTGCACTTACGTTTAAGGTCCTGGTTCGGGTGAACGTGGGTCTCAAGGTTGTTAATGATATCGCGATGAAGTAGGTCTATGCCTGACGCCACTTTGGGCTCCACTGCGTAGTTTTATCTCGAATTTCTAAGTAAGAGTTTTACTGGAAATAAACCATCCACTTCTCAAGTTGGTAAGGTTTAAAATTTTATAATTAAGCCTTTAAAGATGAAGCTTTTAGGCTTATTATTCTAAATTTGAAGGTTCTTGAATTCAAGAGTCTTCAGATATTCCGAAATCTGTTTATTATTTTGCCTTTAAAACCTTTACCTACAAATCTACTTCGATGACCTTACTTCTGCTACCGGGATCTTCACTTCTTATCCTAAAGCATAGAGAGACTCTGACACGGTACTGCACTCAAAATTCCTACGTAATTGTTAATAATAATTTACTGTACTCACCTTAGATTAAGGATGTAATGTGGAACCGAATAAAGTGCTGTCTATATCTATGTCTTTGACCAAAATCTCAAACCGAGTGATAAATTCGAAAAATACCGTAATTTCTCTTAGTTGCGGCATTTTAAGATATCACTTTTGATATATCAACCCTAGGCTTTGTTAGTCAGTTGCCGGTGGTTATGCCATAATCTCCACGCTTGGCGGGTATTGATAGTATTGAAAATACACAAAAGACTTAACGCTGCTGCATATTTTCCGGAGAAAGCTCTACGCGCTCTGCCTCTTAAGAAATCTACGTCATCCAATCCTTAGTATTTTGTGATAATTATCCGATCTTGGCCATGTGGTGTCCGTTAGTGTAGAATAGCACCAATCCCTTACACTGTCATACAAGGTGACTAATGTTTTCGAGGCAAAAGATTTAGTCTCCGTAGGCTGGAAAATATGCAGCAGCGTTTTCCATTGTTATATTTACAACACTGCGATCTTCAACCCGCCTGCCAAGCGTGGAGATTATGGCAATAGCCTCCTCTTTCGTGGGAGAGGTCCTGAGTCCTGAGTGTTATGGGCTGTGATGATGATGATGATCCACTGCTAGACATAGGGTCAATAGCTTAAAAAAGTCAAATAAAATTTCTAGCAATAACATCTGCAATAGCATCAAATGTATTGCTGGAAAATGTGAACAATGACAATGAAATTATTAGTTTCGAGAGTTGTCTTTGTTTCCATTCGCAGAAATTCTAAATTTAAACTAGATGAAAACTATAGAAGAGATCAAAGCAGTAAGCAGAGTTCATACGAAATGGGAATAATGAGCTAAGTGATCATTATAAGTAGAAAATGGCTCTATATATAAACCCTCTTAAAATTCCGTTCGCAATTCTCAAAAAATACATTTTATTTTAGACAAATTACGTTTCATCGGAAATTCTTGAGTCTGCTCACGGAATAAGTACGGAAATATTTATTCTACGATAATATTTAAGTAGGTAAGCATACTAAAATAATTAATTTAATAAACCCTAGGTCTATATTTTATCGATAATCCAACTCCACTAAAAATTGTTTTTATTGCTAATAGCCGACAACCCGCCTGATGGAAAATGGTAATAAATAACTAAAAACCCAATATTTTTACATAAGTATACATATTTCTTTCATCATCTTGGCGTTAACTCCCGGTTGTGCTCTCGCGCACGAGGGCCAGGGTCCGCCTTGACCATGATCCAGGATTTGGCAGGTCAGGTAATTACAGTGGAGCGACTGCCATCTGACCTCCATGACCCTGTTACCAGGGGAACCTGACCAGATTGGATCATGGTTACACATCCAGTCGCCTGAATTTGCAGGTTTCATCACGATGTTTTCCCTCACCGTAAGAGCATCGGCTAGTATTCAACTAATGTACATAACTCAGAAAGCAGTCATTGGTACATGGCCAGAGCGGGATTCGTACCCGGGACCTCTGGCTTACGAGTCGGATACTGTAACCGCTCGGCCACCGACGCTCACATATACATCTTTCTTTACTTAGTATAAAACAAAGTTGCTTCCCGCGGTCTGTTCCTATGTATGCTTAGATCTTCTAAACTGCGCAACGGATTTTAATATGGTTTTTAATAATAGATAAGAGTGATTCAAGAGTAAGGCTTAAAGCAAGTAAGAAGTTAGAAGTTAAGGGTAGGTAGCGGTGAAGTAGGTGTTTGCGAACGGAATCGCGCCGGGTCTACTAGTAAGACATAAAGACAGAATCATAAATACATACATAGAAACACAGGGACAGACGGCGACTTCGTTTCATACTATGTATATAGATTTGGTCCGAGTTTAGCCAAAGTAACTAAAATCGAAAGCGACTAAATTTACCATCCTTACAAAGTAGGTACACATCAAACTTCTACAACCCCATTAACCTATTAAAACACTACTCGGCGACCAGTGACCGTAGGTAAACAACGTTCAATGTCAAGCCCGTAAATATTCCACGAGGGCGGGAAAATCGCGCAGCGGAGGGCCCAACCCTGCCCCCTCTAATCCCGGACACGCGGGATCTTACTTAATCTTTTCTTCGCTGCAACCCCGGGGCAGGCGCGGAGATACGCGGATTCCCGGGAAGCCGAGAATCCTGTTAGTTCGGGCGAACCCATTATGTTAGTTTCAGGGGCCGACATACTTTGGTGAACGCGGTGACAAATTAAAGGGCGCGCGTTGTTGGTACAAGCGTGTACTAGCGTGTACTTATTTATGGGTCTGTCTGTTGTTTCTTTGCGATGTTTTTAAACTGAATAAAGTTAGAAAACATCGTGTTGAAATCTGCATATTTAGGGCCTGGCAACGGTCGTGCGACGGGCGGTCTTGAGGCGTCATATTTGGTCGGGCGACATCCGTCGTAGGACGTACGCACGACCGTTGCCAATTAGGATAGCGCTTCAGGCGACTGAATGCTTAGCCATGATGGTGACGGACGTCAGATGGCAGTCACTGTATTGTAATTACTTGATCTGCCAAATCTGGGATCATGGTCACGGCGGAGCCCGGACCCTTATGCGCCAGAGCACAACCAAACATTAACGCCAAGAGGATTATTTATTTATTTATTTTAAATGGTATACAGAAAACCGCGCGCCGACAACGGGTTGACCATTGCCTGGCAAGTACGAAGCGCGCACCATGGGCAGCCTGAAATGTCAGCAATAGATTAGGAAGTTATTGTAAAACCGCACACTAAGCACTGCGCAAAAAAAAAAGCGACTAACATATTATAATACATATAATAGTAATATTATAATACATACAAATAACAGGAACATACTCGCGCGAGTCTTCCATACGTAATACTTATCTGACATAACAAAGCGAAATATTACCCAATATGTTAGCGCGCACAGAAAACAATATGGGGCAAAATATTACCCAATATTAGAACGCAACTAGATCACGATAAATGTCTCCCATTCTTGTTGTCTACTAATCGTTATATTTGCTATCGTTATTTATACGTATTTTGTGGTGATCCATTTATCTCGCCAGCTTGGGTTATCATTGACTATTAGAAGAGTAATCAAAGGATTTTTTCATGGGATAAGCTTGGATTATTTTCTGCGTAAGCGGCTGAACAGTTTGGGCAATGTGGACAACTGGTCATGTGTGAGTTCACAAGTTACGCGCTACTATAAAACAATCAGTATATAAGAAAAAACTCGATTATAATAGGCTTAAATTTAAAATGTGCATTGAATTTAGACAATCAATGCTCTGAGAATTTGTTCGGACCAATCGCAGCTGCAGAATTTCACCACCGTATACAGGCCGACACAACGGAGCGTATATGTGTATGTAAACTCTTTATTGCTTAATAAATAAGTACAGAGCAGTTAAAAAGCTTGTAAAAACAGCTCATAGGGTATACGATCCATGCTGTAGACAAACACACAAGTCAATGCCGTCAACATTCCGTTTCATCAACCTTCCGGGCTTACTTCCCAACTTCCCAAATGCATAACTTTTAAGTAATAGATTATTTTTCATAAGAACCCGTTGTAGAAAGTTACAACACAGTAACCCAACAGACAGAAAAAGTCGGATAGCCCCCGACCAAGTTTACTTAAACTCAAATATTTGCTAAACTACAGAACCGATTTTAATGAAACAAGCTAACAAACATCTCGATTAAACTGGCTTTCAAATAGCTATAAACCACATCCAAATCAGTCCATCCGTTCATACATATACACACATCAAACTTATAACATCCCTCTTTTTTCGTCCGCGCTTAAAAAAGTAAGAGTCGAAAGTTAAAACTCATAACACACCACTTTGTGGATTAACAGTAGCAAAACAAAGCAACCTAACGCATTGGAGTGTCAGATTTGAATGAAGGTAGTACTGATATTACTGCCAGCACTAAGGCGACGCAATCGTCTTGCATATCCTCATATCTCGGCCATTAAACAGATTACACTGTGTTGCTAGTGCTTCTTTGAGGAGTGCGAGGCGACGTGGAACTACTATAGAATACTATAGATACATGCAACAGACAAACAACAAGAGAATTTGTATTAGACACAGACCAATTAAGAAATGAAGACAGCATCCTGCGATCAACATACTGACGCTGCAAAGCAACGCCTTGCTCTTCATAAATACACTTTAAATTGAAAAAAAAAGTAAAGATGATTAAGATTGCTAAATAATAGTATTTTATTGTTTATCCTGTTTTAATTAATACATGTGGCAATATTTACTTTGATTGATTATTTTAATGTTACAAAGAATTGGTCAATTGTAGAATCGGTCAAATGCAGAATTAGTCAATTTTAGAAGTCAAATGCAGAATCGTGTAAATGTAGAATCGGTCAAAAATAGACTGTGATGTCAAAAGTAGAATCATTCAAATGTAGACTAAACGGTTTACACGCACACATTGTCAAGCAAAACTACATACGCTTTGGCCGATTGACAACCACACATGTTTACAAAGCGCGCCATCTTTATTTCTTATTTGATCTGAGGTATTAGATTCCAGTTGAATTAAAGTTATTTTAGGTAGGATAGGTACTTGATGTGGTACTGGTATACTTAAGAACGTTTTCACGTCGAAATAGGTTGATATGTGTTAGCGTTTACCGCCTACACCGTTGCCTATTGGGATTCTAACTTAAACATCTTCAGACCGATTCCATCACGGACATGTTTGGAATTTATTTCAAGAGTCGCGGATACGACGCCAGGGCTCAACCTAGTGTTCCATTTGAGGTCTTATTATTTTTTTTAATTAATTATTGTGGCGGAGGCAATAAAAATGGGTCGTTATCGTAACTTGGGATGGATGTTTCAGGTACCAGAATAAAATTCATATATTTCTAGCAGTTTGAAACCGATAATAATGATAAAATATCATCATCATCAGCCTATACTAGACCCCAATGAGCACCCACGGACCCTGTCCTCGGCTTGCCAGATCCGGCCCCACTACCAGCCTTTCGCAAATCGTTACACTATCTGGCCGAGGGCATCCTCCACTACGCTGTCCTTATATAAACCTTATAACCTCAGTTTTTATACCTCTGAGGTGGCAAACAAGCTTACGTGTATGGGTCGTTGATTTAATGGGCGACATATACAAATTACAATTTCAATGAGTGGGCTGTCTGGTCCGCCCTTTTATCCCGACTTAGTACAATAAAAAGTATAAAATAAATAAAAATATAAAAAAAAGATGCAGGCCTCAATGACACAGTGCCCCCCCCCCCCCCCCCCCCCCCGGCTTACTCCCTCCCTGCCGTTCTAGGGTGATTTGTAGCACGCGTACAGGGCGATGCGCAAAGAAATGCGGAGCAAACCAACGGGATTACGGGTCGCCCTATAAAGGAGGCTAATTTACCTTCCCCTGGAGTTACCTGTCCTATATTGGCGCGCATTTATACCGCGGAGATTAGATCCCTCCCTGTAACCTTTGGCGGGAATCGACCGGGTTACGTATTGACGGAAGCGAAACTAAAGAGTTCGTTCTACGGTTCTCCAACCGTTTTCGGGCCATGGGTCGTTTTTTTTTGCGAGCTTATTAATTTGTTTCAGTAGACCGTCGGTGGCCAAGCGGTTACAGTATCCGACTTGTAAGCCAGAGGTCCCGGGTTCGAATCCCGCTCCGGCCATGTACCAATGACTGTTTTCTGAGTTATGTACATTAGTTGAATACTAACCGATGCTCTTACGGTGAGGGAAAACATCGTGATGAAACCTGCACATTCAGGCGACTGGATGTGTAACCATGATCCAATCTGGTCAGGTTCCCCTGGTAGCAGGGTCATGGAGGTCAGATGGCAGTCGCTCCACTGTAATTACCTGACCTGCCAAATCCTGGATCATGGTCAAGGCGGACCCCGGGCCCTCGTTCTCGAGAGCACAACCGGGACATTAACGCCAAGATGATTATTTTTTATTTTATTTATTAATTTGTTTAAGTCATCAATCCCGGTTTCTTACAGGGTCCGCTTTACTAGTCTTCCTCATTCTCTAGACGCTATTTAAATGTAAATGTATTTTTTATGACTTAATAAATAATTATTTATTTTTGTGTATTTTATTTTTATTTATTCGCTTCGCCCGGTCTTCATCCTCGTGTCATTGACGTCTTCTTGTTGAGTCGATGAACTGGACTCCCACTTACACTCGCCCAGTATGAGTGGCCTCGGACAAGTCCTCCATTGTGCTAGTCATGGACACGCCAAGCATGAGACGAGGTGGTCTATGGTTTGCGGACATACCGTGTTACATGTGTTACCGTTTTACCATGTTACAGTCACAGAAAGAACTTTCATTTTCATCTTCATCTAAAGATATTCTCTTTGCATCGACCCACCTAGGTTCGCAGCATATTAAGCGCGTTCCAGGTAGCCCACGGAAGTTTGATGCCGGCTTGAAGCCTTCAGCAAGAGGCATAAAGGACGGATTGTAAAAATATTTGTACCCTTATCGTGAGCGATGTCAATCCATCGTTTCAGGCACCTATTTCCCAAACCAGAGCAGGCCAGCATCATATCCACGATATCTCTCACGCCAAGGCTGTCACGGATATTGTTTTACTTACTCATTTGCTTTTGGGTTACCTGAGTATTAATATTATTAATATTATAGTATTAATATTATAGTTTATGGGTATGTATATTTATGGTTTACTTATTTATGTACTTACTTACTGATAAGTCTTATATAAGGTAGGTATATATTTAAATTAATTCTTTGATTATTTTTAAAATAGGTAAGGTACTCTATTATTGCCTCTGCCGACCGCTAAAGCACCTCTCGGCTTGTCTAAGGTTAGCTAGAAGAGATCCCGTTGTGGGATATGTTCGCCTTTGCTTTGTAACTGTTTTCTATTGAAATGTACTATGTTGTTGCAATAAAGAGTTAACATACATACATACAAAATTCTTTGGTTTGAGTTCAAAAAAAGCGCGTTAGAAATGCTTCATCGCCGTTTAAGCCGAAACACGCCGACATGAAAACACAATTGAGACACACAAGCAATAAAGAAGTAATGCGGCGCGCGATAAACAATTCGGGATAATGCGGTTATTAAAACAAAAAAGCCGGATAAAAAAGGGTGGACCGTCCACCGAAACGGGGCCGGACCCAGGCAACCCGTGTCGGGGCCACGGCGCACCCAATTTGCCCTCTGCGCGGTCGTATTAACTGGTATTTGTTTTGGATCTAATTAGAATTTCTCTTTAGCTATGTTCATTAGGAGAGTGCGCGGAATGGGGTGTCTTTTTTATACACATATACATATGTCACACTTTTTTTTAAAAGGGGTGGGCAGAGACCCCATTGTTTCACTTGCTATATAACTTTTTCATACATGCTCGTCGGTTGAGTGATAGTTTCCTTTTAACCCCTGATGGAAAATGAGGGACGTCGTAATTTTTAAGTGCGTATCTGGGTATCTGCGTCTCTGTCTGTGGTGGCTTTTGATGTATGTGTTATTTGAGTATATATCGACTTTGTTGACATGTGCCGCGGTGGGCAGACGCCTTCAGACTTAGTCAGTAATCGGCTGCCACCTTACACTCCCTGCCCTTACACTCATGGGTGTCGTACAAGCCGACTAATGTTTTCGAAGCAAAATATCTAGAGTCAACATTTACAACACTGCGATCTCCAACCCGCCTGCCAAGCGTGGAGATTATGGCAACAACCTCCCCTTTCGTTGGAGAGACCCTACGTCCTGCAGTGAAGCTGCAACGTTATTGCATACACTTTCAAACAACTTTACCTATTCGTATTACTCGTATGCTACACCTTGTTTGTCTAGCTTTTTAATACAAAATACGATGGTAGCACGTAAATCCACTGGTTATTCTGAGCCCCGGCGCCGACGCTGTGGCTTTTTAAACGCTTCCATTACAGGACGCAAGATAGCACGGCTAAACAAATTTCCTTGATGAAATACGGCGAAGCAAGCCATTGTTTTTAGATTGTTACCTCTGTCTTTATAAGACAACACGGAAAATCCTTGAAATAATTCAAACAAAAGCAAGACGTGCTGGGTTTATACGTTAAAATAAACCAGGAATATGTATTTTCTCCAGAACGCATTCGTATTCAGATTGTCGGTAGTCGGTAAGATAACAAAATCTCATGAGACTATGATGTTCCTTGTATGAAAATTTTGCTTTCCCTGTTTTATTAATATATTGAATCCAACAATGTTATTGTGGTATAATGTTAACCGTCGTACGGTGCCTTATTATTTCGCTTTAAACTATACGTCTATTTCTGTTTTGTTATATTTTCGATAGAGGCAAAGATAATTTAGCTTTGATGCTAGTGTGTAGTGTGTACGTAGCTATATATATCTACCATTTCCGTAGACTAGAAAATGGGCAGCAAAATTTTCTGTTAAGTATATAGTTACATACATACATGATACATATTTATGTATTGTACAAATTTCAGGAATGTCTATAACTTGGTACCCATTTAGATCTCAAGTCTTTTGTACTAACAATATTGAACTTGGCTCCTATTTACATATTATGTTATACAGGGTTAAGTAACACCGTGTATGGTACACAATAGAAAATACGCACTCGGTAAAAGTAAAAAGTGTCACCAGAGATCTGACCAAGCCGAACTTTTTTCAACACAATACATTATCTATTATTGCCGCCAAGCAACAATGTTTGCATTGTTGTGTTCTGGTTTGAAGCTGAGGTAGCCAGCGCGGTTACCAGCACAAGGCACTTCATTTCAGTCCTCACAGTGACAACGCACCTGCCGTTCCACATTTTTGTTGCCTGCAAACAAAATGCATGAAACGTATATGTTATGGGCGACAACCGCTTGCGATCAAGTGGGATGTCTACTCGTTTGCCACTGCGTCGAATAAAAAAAAAACGAATCACTCGATATACCGAACAAATAACCCGGTACAGTCGCCTGTGTTTTTCCCGCGGATCGCCAACGCAATTCCGCACTCATTAACATGAGAAAGGACAGGGTCCGCCCAGCAGTTTTATTAGTCCTCCGCAGGATACCCGGGGCCGCACGATCCGCCTCCGAGGCCACAAGGGCCACAACATGGGCCGTTTCGCCCGATTTTTTGCCCCAATTAAGTTGAGGCGGCATACGTTAAAACTTAGACTTTGACGAAGAAACTGTATGATACTTTCAAGCTTCGTTAGCTTCTGTGTTGATATTTAGCATTTTGGTGTTACAGTCGCCTGAATATGCAGCTTTTATCGCGACGTTTTCCCTCACCGTAAGGGCATCGGTTGGTGTTAATCTAATATATATAACTCAAAAAAGAGTCATTGGTAATGGCGGCAATGGGGTTCGAGCGAGGCGCTCTCGCTTACGAGTCGAACCCCTTAACCATTAGGCCACTGACGCTCTTCTGTGCTAATATTGTGAAGAGGTGATATTGTAAAAATGAACTACTGACACGTTGAAATAAAAGCCGATAAGAATTAAACAGTTTCCGCTTGCCATCAGGTGGGCTGTCTTCTCGTTGGTCACTACGTAGTATGAAAAGAAACTAGACTAGAAAGCACTCTCTGTGGTCGTTGTTTGCCTGCGGGACGAATAGGTATGATGATGGCCCGCGGGGTACGACCAGCCACGTAGAACCGAAGTTTTGTTCAGTGGCCATTGCTTCATTGCCCATTCTTGACTCGACTCCAAGCGAATAAGAGTTTCGATAACAGGAATAAACGTGGCTTCAATTCAATAATTTTCCATTGAACTGTTATTATTTCACCAAAATAACTCAGTATGAACGGGAAAACGCTCTCTCGCACAATCCAACTTATATGAATAACCCTAACAATAAAAAGCAGCCAATAACAATGAAAACCATTGAGCCAATTGCCAAAGGAGCTATTCATTTCTCGGTAAAAAGGATCCCATCAAAACATAAATGTGAAAAGGTAACCGAGTTCGCCACAAACGACGTCCACGGTTGTGTGCTCCGCCGATAAAGGGGTTGCGGTCTAGATGGGTGCCAAGTTCTGTAACTACAGCTTCTTTAGTATAGAAAATTTTAAAAGTTAAATATAGGGGTCAGAATGTACTCAGGCCTGTAATGCATAGGCAGGGTCTATTGAGTGCAATACTGAAAATTGCAATTGTGTAGGTTGAGTCGATTTTGAATTTGTACACAAATTTTCTTACGTTTTGGGTGGGTCGTTTTAAACCCTAAAATAGGGATGTCATAAGTTTGACATATGTACATGTGTTCGTGGCCGTGTTGTGTCCGGCAGAGTAGAATAGCACCAACCCTTCGTGGGTGTCGTATAAGGCGACTAAGGTTTTCGAGACAAAACATCTAGAGTCTCCGTAAACTGGAAAATGGGCAGCAGCTTGTTCCATTGTTATTTTTATAACACTGCGATCTCCAACCCCCCTTGCCAAGCGTGGAGATTATGGCAATTAATCTCCCCTTTCGTGGGTGAGGCCCTAAAGCCTGCAGTGGACTGTTATGGGCTGTGATGATGTGATGATATGAGTGTCAGTCTGTGGCACCTTAGCTACAAAACGGTAAACCGTTTGTTATGGTACCAATTTCTATTCGGTTTTTAATTTGAAAACCAGATCAATCGGGATAGTTCTTAGCTTTGTATAATATTTTTTTAATTATGTTAGCCAGGCATTTGACCGCCATCTCACCTGGTGGTATGGAACCAATTAAAATTGGTTCAGTAGTTTGTCGAATATTTGAGTCCTTTATGTAAACTGTGCCAGGGGTTTTTCGATATCTGTCTCTGCTTGGTTATTTCCGAACTTGGTAGACACACTGCCGTGCGTCCGGCTAGAGGTGGTTAATGCCATGGCGTTTTGTTTTCATCGCGATTTATACGATTTCATTGTAGTTTTTGCGCCGTGTTACGTTTACAGTCAACAACGTGTATTCGTTGCGTGCCCCGCGGCCGTAGGTTGGAATTACTTTGGACGAGATGGGGTTATGAGGGCTTAAGAGGCCACTAGTGGACTTTTTATAAATGGTAGAGGATAATGTAACGCATTTAATGTGCCCGAGCGATGTTGTGTTGTGGGCATGTGGTGTCCGGCAATATAGCACCATTTCCAACCATTGCCGGGTAACGTAAAAGGCGAATGATATTTTTTATTATTATTATCTTTTGCAGCGATAAACGAGCAGCCCACCAGGTGGTAAGCGGTAACTGTCATCTGATTCATGTATTTAGGTTACAGGCAACAATAATGCAGAACCGCAGGTGCGTTGTCACTGTGAGGACTAAGATGAAATGCCTCACACGTGTAATTGCTACCTAATCCTTCAAACCGGAACACAACAATGCAAGCTTGGCAAAAGCAAAAGTGGTGCTTGGCGGTGGAAATAGATAAGGCGGTGGTACTCACCCAGGCGAACTGCTCAGGCTGACAGAGTCCTACCACCTGATATATATACATACATAAATACACGCAACGAATTTTGATGTTTACTTTTTCCGTTTCTCTATCTAGAGAGTTTCTTCAGCAAGGTTTATGTGTATTGTTCACTCATATTATATGGTCTGGCTTGACCATTCCAGGATTTGGCAGATCAGTTAACTACAGTGAAGCGACTGCCATCTGACCTCCGCTACCCAGGCGAACCTGATCAGATTCGAGCACGGCTACACATTCAGTCGCCTAACATACGATGGATACTGAAGACCTGCTATGCCTAAAGAACAGCTTCAAAGGTGGAATTCCTGTCATCGGATTCGGACTAGAATTTCTGTCCACTATCCAGCCATCCATTGCGGGGTAGTCAGCCACATATTCCCTTTGACGGCATAAACTTTGCTCCGCGCAGGAATTCTTTTATGACGCAAAGAATCCACCCTCGGAAATAAGAGATAGACGAATGAATTTTGCGTAACTACGCGACGCAAGTGTGTTAAAAAGGCTGTGTTTTTGGGATTTACTCTAGATGTAATTTAAATAATATATGCTTGAACAATTCACGCAGCGCCATCTAGCCTCAAAGTCAGCATAGCAGCAAGGGAACGATGTTTTTTGTATGAACAACAGCCTCCTGACGGAGCCTCTCCTCCATGACATTTACATACATTTCGTAACGCAGCATACTATAGCTACTAACTTTAAGAACACCTCATCACAGTATACTAACCTAACCTAAACCGTATATGTAGTTGCGCGGCCGTCCCTGAGTTTTTGCCGAATCTGTTTAGCCCAGTAGCTCAATGGAGTCGACCGCAATGCGTCCCAACTTTATTAGTTTAGGGCCTTGTTACGGGACACATAAGCGCAAACGGGTTTTATTTAGACCCCTTAAGGGCCTAGTCCGGTAAAAATTTGGTAAAAGTCCTAACAGTGTAAGCTTATGAGGACGAAGGTGAAATCATTATGGCCAATAATCGACGATGGTAGGACTTTGTAATAAGACAGACTGGATTGCTACTGCCTTATTAGGTCAAGGTAAGTAGTTAAGTTTGTGTAAGCACTATCGACTGATTTCAGCTTTTTATTATTAGCTGAGGTATGGAGCGTCGGTGGCCGAGTGGTTAAGGTATCCGACTCGTAAGCGAGAGGTACAGGGTTCGAATCCCATTGCGGCCATGAACCAATGACTCTTTTCTGAGTTATGTACGTTAATTGAATGCTGCACTGTAATTATCTGATCTGCCAAGTCTTGGATCATGGTCATGGCGGACCTCAGGCCCTCGTGCGCGAGAGTTAAACCGGGACATTAACGCCGAGATGATTATTTTTATTATTAGTTGAGGTATCCATAACAATAAAAATTGTGGAATGGTTGGAACGCTGCGATAGAATTTTATACAGAGATCTAGTTTCAAACCAATCGATTGTGGGGTATAGGTCTAAACTGTGGCACTGAATATGTTCTTCGAATAAATGTTTTGATGCTTCAGATGCTCTATCGTAGAGAACCATCTGCACTTAACATCATGTGTGATGGCAGTCAAATTCTAAAAAAATGGTTAGTCGACCGTTTTCTATCTTCCTTCTCTTCGCCTGGTATAGACGGTGCCTTAGGCCGCGTTCGCAAGGTTTTTCCCTAACAATTTTTGTCCCCCTCGCACCTAAGGGATAACTAGGTTTGTTTTGTGTAACGGCGAACGTTAGCACAGCTGGTTGCATGCCTAACGAACCAGCGTACGATGGCTCTGCCAATATTTGTAGGACTGACTATAGTGATTTTAATGGTTATTTTGTATCCTGTCTCGCATCAACAAACATCTAAGCTCAAAAGGAGGCGCATCGTCTTGCATTTGACCCATAGAATATCAGTGCAAAACTGCAAATAAAGAAATAAATATACTTGGACAATTCACACAGCACCTATCAGCCCCAAAGTAAGCAAAGCTTGTGTTATAGGTGTTAGATTACTGATCTATACACTTTTAAATACGTACTTATTATAGATATAATACCCAGACCCGTAACAGAAATTAAAATTCATAATTTCAATTTCTGCTCGGTCGGGAATCGAACCCGATACCTCTGCGTAGCGGTGATAACCAACTGAACGACTCAGGTCGTCTAGTGCTATAAATATACTTAGTTCTAGAATAATTATTTGAGCTGATGAGACGAAGGTTAACTTACTAACGCAAAGCTGCCGAAGAATACAAATTTAATCTTAAACCGTTGTTAGATTAATTTTTAAATATTGTACAAATTAATTCCGTAATGAATTAATGAAATTCAAATGTCATCTGCATCTTCGTCGTCAATTGAAACGAACCATCCGGCTCCCTGCAATATTAGCTTGGAATTTTTGACGTTTCCCTTTCATTTCTGAATGCAAATGGTGTCTATTAACCTTTATTCCTCCTTAGGGACCCTAATGAGGTATTCCCTAATTAAGTGGCTACCGGCGGCAAGAAAAAACGGCGCTATAAATATTTCTAGAGAATTTGTTTTCCCCATCAATTCAAATTCCACTTCTTAAATTAAATAAAAAAAGAAATTCAAGGCTGAAATTTGGACAGCGTCAAGAAATTTTCCAAAGGGCTTACAGTGTTTTTAATAGATTCGTTGAGACTTTGTATTTAGGTATAATAAGTGCTTTGTTTTGGTGTCAGTAAAATTGTTTATAAATAGCGGCGATTAATCGATTTATCTAACGTTTTTTTTTATTCTTCGTCGTGTTTGCGTCTATTTTAAATTTATTTTTGAGAGTTCAACATGGAGTTCTTCAAGAAATGGGTGAAACGGTTTTTACGTGGTCGACAACGCGTGGGTGATGCCCCTGGTATTGCAAACGTCCATAGGCTGCGGTGACTGCTTACCATCAGGCAGGCCGTAAGCTTGTTTGCCAACTTAGTGATGTACAAAAAAAAAAATATGCCCGAAATTTATCAACATAGTGTATTTTCCTGCCCATATATTTTTGACTCAACGATTCGTACAGACGGTCATTTGACTTTTAGATCTGTTGATCATCATCAGGATATTAATCAAGCATTATCAGCCCGGAAAACAACAGGATCCGATTAGAATTAATGTTATTTATTTATTTATTATCCAAATGCTTCTAAATGTTAGTAGAGTTTCGCGTTAAAGCGTTTCTTTTTCTTCCTATCGTAACAGTGTTATTTTTATTGGTTAAATTGTTATTTAGTCGGTCTCAAACATGTGCGTGGATATGTACCTACACATGTTTCTAAGAACTTTTACTCTTTAGCTAACGCAACTTACGATGTTCTGCAAATATTATTCATGGTTTGCGCCTTTTGAAGTACGCCAAAAAACCGACAAATGAATGGTAAATATGAAATATTTGTACAAAATTTGAAATATGTATACAAGTGTATTTACAAATAGGCTCCCACACATCGTTTTTCTGCGCATCTTTATTACACATCTTGACACATGTCTGGGCTCGCCATTATAATTAGGGGACCGCTACTTCATAATAAATATAATCTAACCACCAAGAAAACGTCGATGAACCCCCGACCAAGTATACATATTCTTAAATATTTGCTAAAAAAAACTTAACAGATTTTATAGACCTAAAAACTGCCTCAAATGAAATGAAATGAAATGAAATGGCTATGAAATCGGTCCGTCCGCTCGAGAGCTATGATGCCACAGACAGACACAATACACAAATCCACGATCCACACGTAAGAACCAAATACGAAAATTGCAAAAATATGACCTTTAGCCAGTCTAGCTCGCGTCCGCAAAACAGGGATTTGCCGCTCGTTAAGTCTTCCGGCGCGGCATTAGCAAATTAAATAAAAGTGACAAAAGAAAGGCAGAGCTGGATTTTTTGATCAAATTACAACGTGGGTCGACTGGGGCAAACAGTGGCCGGGGTCCCCATACGCCGACGGCGGTCACCAATAAAACATGTGAGGATGCGCGAATGCCCCAGCCTCCCCTCCAAGCTTGAGCTAATGAAATTAGAGCGGCAACTCTATCTAGAGTTGTAGAGGGTAGAGTAGGGCGAGATAACACAATTTTCCCGCTGAATATTGTATATCATAGGTTAAGCAAGAGTTACAATCAAAGTTCGACGAGGTTATGCTCGAGTTATAGCGTTACTTACTTTCGGTTCAGAGGGTTTAGAGCTTCGTTTATGTGTTTAGGACCAATCCGATTACAGTTGCGAGTAACTTACAAGTTGAAAATGTTGTACAAGTATGGGTTAGATTTACAAAAGTAGCTAGCGGTTTCACATGTGTTAGCGTACCTGTCTTTGTAGTTATTATTATAATTATTTAATGAATAAATCAATTAGTTCACACCAATTTGCCATACTCTTTTCTTAATATTTAGTAAAGGTGTATGGCAAAAAGACGAGAAAGAAACTAGTCTGTATACATTTAATGTATACGTAAGAAGAACGTAACGATGCTTTTCAACTTTGTAAAGATGCCATTTGCACAAATTTTTCGCTC
The DNA here is from genome assembly GCA_907269095.1 of Blastobasis adustella. NCBI lineage: Eukaryota > Metazoa > Arthropoda > Insecta > Lepidoptera > Blastobasidae > Blastobasis > Blastobasis adustella. Next base: position 16,681,153 of record OU026128.1, on the reverse strand, counting down.
ACCAGCTCAGACTATTAAACACGCATGCTTTTTTCACTGTCATTATCAAACTTTTCACTCTTATTCTTATTATTATTTTTTATTTATTCATGAATAAATAAAATAAACAATCCGTAGCTATCTCACGGCATCCTCTAAATCCGTTTAAATACGAAACCTCCGCAGACAAAGCTAACGTATTAAATTTAATGTCACCGAGCCAACTAGCTGGCGTGTACATTTTTACTTTGAGGAAATTGCGTCGGTCCGTCGGTCTGTCGGTTGCCCTCGGGAGCTTGGACTCTGCCCGGGGGCTTTCTCATGCAAATATGCACTGGAACGGACCCAGAGTTCTGGGAAGGGCCGTAAGATCCATTTCCTGTATAGTAAAGTTTGGCCGTTGTAAAAGACTTGATTAGTTTAGGATTATGAACTTGACCAGATATAAAGACCCAGGTTTTAAGAAAACTCATCATACATTGCCCATAATTTTGATTGTATGTTGTCATTTACTATTACTTTTTAGGTGTCTTTTGGATAGATAAAAGGTTTTTCTATGCTTGTTTCTTCGGTCCCATGGGAACATTTCAATATAGATGGTCTCTCTGCTAACAGTTGTTGTTTTCCTGACCACTTTTCATATTTTATTCTCTATTTATTGGCATTTCTAGATAAGTATATACCCATCCTCAGAACAGGCAACAAGTTGTACAACAAATATAAAGATAGTTGCCCTAGAATATAGTCTCGTATAATAGAATATAGTCCTTACTTACGGGCAAGGTTTCAGTATAATTTATGTATACAAATAAATATTTAAATAATGAATTCATAAAAATGTATAAAATATTTCGTAACGTGTGGACCATTGTATAACTTTAAAATAAAATTTACACAAAAACGATCACGTGAGAAGAATGGGCTCTAGAGCGGACCCCTGGGGTACGCCCATTATTGCTGCGATATTTCCCCACGGAACGAAGTGCCTGCTGTCTGTTGCGGTCCAACAACTGTGAAATTGCACCCAAACAACGGAAGAGGATGTCTTGTTCGGTCGGAACAAAGAATTGTTCCACAACTAGCTCAAACACAGACGTACTACACGGGATATCTTTGAATTATCAATCTAAATGCAAATAGTTGGCGCTACAACGGTCGAGAGAACAAAACAAGAACAGACGCCGCGCCCAGGAGAAAAACTAAAGATAAACGTTATTAATGTTGGACGCAACTCGGCACCAGGTGGCGTAAAACTAAAACAAATAATAAAAGATTTAGATAAATGGGGTAATTCAGGAAAGAAATTCACCTAATACCGCTCCCTACAACCGTTGCTAGTGAAAAAGTTTAGTTGGTATAAAACATAGGCGTTCTAGCGGCCCGGTCGCCCGAAGATGGAATCGTATATCTGGAACATCTAGTTGGGGTGGGAATATTATTTTTTCTACCCGACCGCCTTCAACGGAAAGTGGAATTTCCATAATTTACTTCGATTTATTGTGGGTATCCCTCTTTTTTTATTACTATTTCTGTGTGGTAACTTGGACAGTTTTATCTTTGGGTCGGGGCTATTGACGTGAACAAGATTACGATGGTCTCTTTTTATTTAAAACTTGTTAGGTCGTACGTAATGGCTTTTCTTTACACTTTTCTATCGTTTTTTTATATTGGTTGGAGGAGAAGCTTTTGTAATAAGAAAATAATGGAAGGATAGCGCTTGAATCAATGTGACACTACTTTGATTATTGAGTTAATTCCTTTGAATGTCATTGGAGAGAAATAAAAATTATTTGTTCTCTACTTCGCCCTCTCTGATATCATTCGGCGACATCCTATATCTGGATGCATTCCCACCATTCCACTTATTCTTATATTGTGGTATGTCTACTTTAACCAAACAAAAAAAATTCTGATTCCTCAATCTCTTTCAGGTGAGATGGGTTCAGCAGCAGCGCGAGCGGCGGCGTGTCAAGAGGGACTACAACGCGTACGATGCTGGCCTCTGGTCGCAGGTCAACAGGCGGTTCCCCCCTCACCGCACCCACCACCGGGCCCTGAGCACCGGTTCCGCGTTCTTCCCCGACCCTCTGTATAAGGAGCAGTGGTATTTGGTAAGTCAATTGCGTTGAGTCGAGCTGAGCCACCATTTCAAAGACTGTAGACGAAAAAACGATTCAGCTTTATGGTGCATCCGTTCTTGCTTGCTAGATCGAAGCTTGAGGAGTTGTATGGGTATCACCGCTGTCTATATCGTCAAAATCAATGCTAAATCAAAATGCAATCAGTCGTTTTATGTTTACAAAGAAGTTGATAATTTTAATTGTAACTTTATACTTCGAAAGTCTAAACGAATTGTCTTCCAACAGAATGGTGGCGCAAAAGATGGTTTAGACATGAACGTGTCACCGGCCTGGCAGAAAGGGTACACAGGCAAGGGAGTAGTGGTCTCCATCCTAGACGACGGCATACAGACCAATCATCCCGACCTCGCCCAGAACTACGTAAGTAGCCCAATTGGTTCCGCCCAACTAAATCCATTGGAATTTAAGCTGCTTCCCAACTTCGGATAAATATTAACTTGCTCGAATCCCTAAAGTTCAAATCCACGGAAAGTCTAGCCTAAGAGCGAGATGTTTAGCTAACAACCGATCGAAAATGCATTAAGTTGTAAAGCAATTTCGCGCTTGAGTGAGTTTTCGAACACAAATTTGAAGACTGAACTAATAGAGATAATCGAAGTGTTCCGACTTAAGATGTTTGCTTGCATATGGAAGGGATTGGAGCATTTAATCTATATTAAATTTATTATCATCTTCTAATTTCCAAAGTGTTATAACAGTCCAGTGCAGGACTTGAGCCTCGTCTATATCCTCTAAAGTGGTGCAAACTATAGATATATTTTATTTTCATGTCTCGATCTTGTTTTAAGAAGCTTTCGTTACTCTCAGGACCCCAACGCGTCAACAGACATTAATGGTAGCGATGAGGACCCTATGCCCCAAGATAACGGGGACAACAAGCACGGGACAAGATGCGCGGGTGAAGTGGCAGCTGTGGCATATAACCAGTACTGCGGGGTCGGAGTGGCCTATAACGCTAGTATAGGAGGAGTCAGGATGTTGGATGGTGTGGTGAATGATGCAGTCGAAGCGAGGGCCTTGGGGCTCAATCCCGATCATATTGACATATACAGTGCGTCCTGGGGACCCGAAGACGACGGGAAGACCGTTGATGGACCTGGGCCTTTGGCGAGAAGGTTTGTTTTTACAAGTTTTTATTTAACTTCACCGTGTTCGTAATAAAGTCTTGCTCTTCATTAATTAAATTCATGCAATATAATCTTAAAAGTTCTCAGACCCACTTCCCGGTTTCCGATTGAGCTGTAATTTTGCATACTTATGTAAGTTCTGTGCCAATGCAATGTGTGATGATACCATCGATCCGATCTGATGATGAAGACTGAAGGTGGCTCCTTTTTCTCCTTTCAGTTACTGCTTTCTATTAGTTGTGATATCTGACGCTAGGGTTGTATAAAAGTGTTATACTAGATTTTAATCAATAGTTAGTCATACATGTATGTCTATATGTATGTAGTCTCTTTATTGCATCGATTTATACCATCTGTTTTACCCCCAGGGCTTTCATCTACGGTGTGACGAGCGGGCGTCGAGGCAAAGGCTCGATCTTCGTCTGGGCCTCCGGGAACGGCGGCCGACACACGGACTCGTGTAACTGTGACGGTTACACCAATAGTATATTCACCTTATCTATATCTAGTGCCACTCAAGGAGGCTACAAACCTTGGTATTTGGAAGAGTGTTCCTCAACATTAGCAACTACCTACAGTTCGGGAACGCCAGGCCACGATAAGAGTGTGGCGACGGTCGATATGGACGGAAGATTACGTCCAGATCATATATGTACAGTAGAACATACCGGCACGTCGGCGTCAGCCCCCTTGGCTGCCGGAATTTGTGCCCTAGCTTTAGAAGCCAATCCCGAACTAACATGGCGGGATATGCAATATTTAGTAGTACTCACCTCACGCCCACAACCTCTAGAGAAAGAGAACGGATGGGTCACAAACGGCGTCAAAAGAAAAGTGTCCCATAAATTTGGATATGGCTTAATGGACGCGTCGGAGATGGTCACCTTAGCCGAGCAATGGATATCAGTCCCACCGCAGCACATATGCAAATCGCAAGAAATCAACGAAGACAAACCTATAGAATCGTCCTATGGTTTCAGTCTACCAGCCCATATGGACGTCAATGGATGTAGTGGAACCGTGAACGAAGTACGTTACCTGGAACATGTACAGTGTAAGATCTCATTAAGGTTCTTCCCACGAGGTAATTTAAGAATACTGCTGACCTCACCCATGGGGACCACGTCCACATTACTGTTTGAAAGGCCTCGCGACGTAGTCAGCTCAAACTTCGACGACTGGCCGTTCTTAAGCGTCCACTTCTGGGGCGAGCAAGCCGAGGGGAAATGGAAGTTGCAGATTATCAACGGCGGCAACAGGCACGTGAACCAACCTGGTGTACTTAAGAAGTGGCAGCTGATATTCTACGGTACTTCGGTGGACCCGATCAGGTTGCGTTCGAAGCGGCCGCCGGCGCCTGCTCCCTCGTTCGCGTTTCCGACCGCCGCGGACGGCTACGACACGATCAGCGATTTTTACAACAGCGACGCGTTTGCCAGTTACCAGAACTTTCCTTCCCTGTTCGCCGCCGGCTCCGACCCGGAGAAGGCGGTGGCGCGCCTCGACGGACACAACGTCCCGTCGCCGCACGCGCGCGGGGAGAACGTGCTCGCCGACAGTAACGACAAGCGCGTCATACACGAGTGCGACCCAGAGTGCGACGCCCAAGGCTGCTACGGAAAAGGACCCAGCCAGTGCATAGCTTGCAAGCATTACCGGCTCGACGACGCTTGCGTCTCGCGCTGCCCGCCTCGGAGCTTCGCGAACCAGGGAGCCGTCTGCTGGCCCTGCCACGAGTCTTGCGAGACCTGCGTCGGGCCCGGTCAGGATTCCTGCCTGACCTGCGCTCCAGCTCATCTCCTCGTCGCAGACTTAGCCGTGTGTCTTCAACAGTGTCCCGATGGATACTGGGAGGACACAGAAGCGTCCGTATGCCGCCCTTGCGCGTCCCATTGCGCGACTTGCTCCGAGCACTCGGACACTTGCACGTCATGCGACCACCATCTGGTACTCCACGAGGGATCCTGCCTTGCCTCATGCCCGTCAGGCTTCTACGAGACGGAAGACTATATGTGCGCGAAATGCCATAACTCCTGCAGCACTTGTGAGGGCGCGGGCGAGGCGCAGTGCGTGACGTGCCATCCGACGACGTACGCGTTGGAAGGACGATGCGTCGCCACCTGCCCCAACGGATACTTCGTCGACAAGAAACGGAAGGAGTGTATGAAGTGAGTATATCTATCTTCTATCTATAATAACGTAAATACAAAAGTGTACATGTCTGCCTCTTCTTCACAAATGTCGACTGAAATTCTAGTTTGATGATATTTGCTACTAAATAGGGATCTTTAAATGAAATCGCTTCTGTGACTTACCTATTTGCTCACTTACTTCCTCTAAACTACAAAACAGATTTTGTTACGGTTTTTGCCAATCGCTCAAGGTTCGCACATAGCTTCGGTCTGTGCATAACCTGCACGGGCTGGATAGTTAAATTATAAATCTGAAGAGACGATCGACTGTCCTTGTACAAACAACTCTAGCCACCACACCGACTCCTGTCTGAACCAACCCCCGTTTTCCAGATGCCAGGTAGGCTGCGAGACCTGCACCAGCGCTTTCTGCCTCAGCTGTGAAACCAATTGGGAACTCAACAAGAAGAACAAATGCATGCCGAAGGGTTCAGACCGCTGCAACGCTGGAGAGTTCACGGATGGTCAGCGCTGTCGGCGCTGCAGTACCACTTGTGAGACCTGCTACGGTGGAAATGACAGCCAGTGCTTGACTTGTCAGGCGCCTAACCTGTTGGAGGATTACAAGTTAGTCTTTTTTACATTGGATGGATTGGGTGGTGCGTGGTCACTGCTGCCTGTGGACATTAGCAACACCAGGGGTACTTAATGCATTGCCCACCTCTAAAACGTCCGCTCTGTTAGGCTGCGATTTAAATAAAATTATTTGGCCTTGACTTTGACTTCATTACTGCGGATTTATTTCGATAATTTCACCGTCTTTATATTACCTCTACATACACAAGTGTGGTAGAGTTAAGCTATTCCTTGAAAATGTTGCACAAACGACTTCCGAGGAAACTCCTTGGACAGAATTCGTAGAATTTGTTGTCAGTTGTATTTAAAGACCGTTTCGACAGTTAGTTCAACAACCGTTTAGTTCCTATGAAGAGGCGCTGTTATCTCAAGCCTTATTTTAGTTGTAGTTCCACGGAAATTAAGGTATGAAACATCTCTTAAATGATCCCATGTCATAGTCCAAAGGAAACACTGTGGTTGGCTAATACAATATCCGAACAGTACCAGCGAGTAACGTTGTTTCGTACCTTTGCGTGGACACCAATAGAGGGTCAATGTAGTGAGGATGAGTACCCAGCCCGCACCGGTGGTGCGATGGCGAAATTGTGCTGTGGGCATATTTATTAGCACATTTATTTATTTATTTATTTATTGCTTCATAAGTTACATTAACATTAACATTATTTTGTTTTAACAATGTGTACATAGTTATGAACGCTAAACAAATATCGTTAATGAATAGTCTCTTACAGCGACGGTATAGCGACGTGGCTTAAAATAAAAGAAAATAAATTATTACAAGCTTTTATTTAGTTTCACAAGTCAGTTCGAAATAAAATCTTGAAAATTAAATTTCACTCATTTCCCGGTTCCTGATTGAGCTGAAATTTTGCACACTTACGTGTTACTTTAGTGTTATATTTAGACTTGATATTTGTAATTAAAAATATTTTTTTTCTTTAGTCAAAGTTTCATTTCCGTTCCGTTCCGTTCTGTTCCGTTCCGTTCAGTTCACGTACAACACCAGCCAGAAATGCTTCTGCAAGGGAGTATGTAGGTCATATCAGCTAAAACCAGGTACGGCGTCGCCATCATCGATGGTTAACTCAAGTCAAAGTTTCATACCCAACCAAAAATTTAGTGTCGCCTCCCGTGACCTTTACCAGGCCCTCTTGTGACTTTTACCCGGTTAACTGGTCTCACTCCTAACACGCTACTCGTGGGCTTCCGGCCTCAGTGGCCTTAGGTTCTATGAACAATGTGTCCTACCCATAACGACTTGGTTTAATCAAGATGAAGCTAGTAAACTACTAGGTAACAGCTGGTAACTAGTAATTATGGAAGCAAATAAATATGAATATATAATAAATAAAATAAATAATCGTGAATAAATTCACACAGCGCCATCTAGCCCCAAACTAAGCAAAGCTTGTACTATGGGTGCTAGCTAACTGATATACTACTTATATACTTATGAATTAACATATAAATTGACATTACAAACATGTTACAGCATTTGCATCTAAATATCCATATTAACTTTCTTAATAAAGCAACATACAAACTAACAAACTTAAACATCAAATAGTCAAAATAAGTATATTTACTTTACTTACTTGTTCTGTATTTGCATATAGTATTAACATTTAAACTTGGGTGAAGCTGCCAGCGTTATTGCCCTACTCTTGCAAGGCAAGGGTAACTTAGGGACAGTTACGAAACTGGGCCAGTGTGTCTTTATACGTATTGTACTACAATACAAGCGTATTGCAAATGTATTTATCAACCTTCTAGGGCCTAATTTTCGCGCTGTGGCATCTCGAATTCGACATTTTTTCTATGTCAATTAAAAATGTAATTTAAAACGATCTTCGATAATAAAGGATTGGCGAAAATCGTTGAGATTAACTTTTCTGCTTGCAATAGAGATACAGTGACTTTTTAATAGATATTTGTGGCTAGAGAAAATATCGATTTCTAATGTCGAAAGCGCGAGAATCGACCCCTGGAAACTTTACACTTGGATGCAAATAAAAAATAAATAAGGACTGCAAATTAATTATTCAATATGAAAGTAAAACGGCAAACTTACCCGTATCTATAATAAGTATGTATTTAAAAAAATATAAGTAGTTTATCAGTTTTCTGGCACCCATAACACAAGCTTTACTAACTTTGGGGCTAGATGGCGCTGTGTGAGTTGTCCACGAACATTTGTTCATTATTATTGTAGTTTATTTGGCTCAAAAATGAGCCACATAAGTCCGCTCCACCGCCATTGGTTCTATGAAAGCGCAAATCAGACGTTTATTCATAGGATTTGTTGGGCTTCGCGCATTGTTCAGGGCAAAACCAATAACTGGGTCACCCATTACGTATGCCGTGATTCCGGACAATTACTAAAGCACTTGGAAGTTAGCTCTGAATTTGCCGTACCTAATTGCAACTTCTTTGTAATTGTTCCTAAGTATAGCTCTTTGAAAACATTAAATCCCACGCTTAGCTTAAAGCTAGCTTAAAGCGTTCATATCAAATCTTGGTAATATTCAATTCGTCATCACGGCGTTAATGTCCCGATTGTTTATAGATAGAGTGATTCAACAGGAAGGTTTATAAGCAAGAAAAATGGGTAGATAGGGGTAAAGTAGGAGTACGCGAACGAAGGCGCGCCGGGTCCCCTTCTTCGTATCGAGTCGATGGACTAAACTCTGACTTACACTTTATTCGCCCAGTATTCGGCGATGCATACCGCGTTTGAGCTGGCCTCGAACAAGTCCTCCATTGTACAAGTTTTAGGGCACGCCGAGCATGAAACGAGGTGGTCCATGGTTTGGTTTAACCTAATAATATGTTAACCTAGTAATAACCTAAGAAATAATGTCTGAATGTACTGAATTATTGTAAATAATCAACTAAAATTAAAATTGTAGCCCACCACTTATTCAGTAAGTACATTCGTATTTCTATACGTTCGAAAACTATTTCTTCACGTCCTAATTAAAATCCACGATTGAAGCCAACTAATAATGTCGACGATCCAATTTCTTGCCCCGACGTCTTAATAATTAGTTCGGCAATCGTCGATACGTAAGACGGTGGGTCGACCTACGTGGTCGATGCGGTATTTTCAGGCTAGTGTCTCCATACTAACGTAGTTTGAATATATTATTAATATTACGCTATCAAAGGCAATGAAATTTTGCAGATGTGATCCAGATACCCATATCTATGTGTAATTTTAAAATATATCGTTTCAAAGTTATACGGTTAAGATTTCCATACAAATTTTAAATCCCCTCCAACTTTGGAACGACATATTTGAAAGAAAATCTGACAAACTACAAGCATAGAAATTGATTTCTGGATCACGTCTACAAATTTGCATTTGCTTTGATAGCGTAATATTGAAAATATTATCAAACTACGTGTGTATGGAGCGCGCTCGGGGGACTCTCCTCTTAACGCTAAAACACAGAATATGCTAAATAACGAAATTTCGCCTTTGCGTTTAAGCCTTTTGGAGCAATTCAAAGTCCGACCAAACGGAGCTCAAAAAACGCTGTCGCTGCGATAACGCGGCTCATCGACTCAAGCTCGTTCTTCTGTCTGTCAAAAAAGTGTCAGTATAGACTGAGCGGACGGACAGCGTGATAATTCGATACGAAAGTCGTTTAAATTTTTAGAAATATTAACACTCGGCATTTTAAACTTGTAAAGAAACGACCATTCGCACACGTGGCCAAAACGTCACTGAGACGACGTTGGTGCTCCATTGCAGTTTTAGCACCAGAGAAGTGGTGCCATTTCCTTTGTTCAACAAACCCGCCCGTACGCTAGTATATATAAGTCTTTGTCAGCAATAAATTAAGTATGTGTTAATTTAGGCTTGCTAGGTCCACATCCATTTATGTGCCAAAAATACCACTTATCAGAGTTGTTCTTGGGGCGTAGATCGTGGCGATAGTATATTAGACGATAGAATAGATAGAATAGTATAGGGCACTCCTCCCAATTACGTGGTGTCTAGTGGTGTCCATGCGAAGATTTGAATGGACGTTTCTCGCTCGTACGATTTGGATATGGAATGAGCTCCCAGCCACAGTGTTTCCTTTGGACTACGACGTGGGATCGTTCAAGAGGTTGATTAGAGGTCTTAGCGGCGGGCAGCGCATTGGCGGCGCCCCTGGTGTTGCTGGTGTCCATGGGCGGCGGTAATCATTTACCATAAAAAATGGCCGTATGGTGTCCGGCAGAGCGGAAAAGCACCAACCCCTTACAATCGTGGGTATCGTACAAGCCAATCGTATCGTGACACTCGTGTCAAACTATTATCACACTCGGATACGCCTCGTATGATAAACAGACACTCTTATTCATTCATTAATACCCCATTTTATATGCCAGTTGCATAAACTACTATATTATTACAGATGCGTGCAAACCTGCGCGCACGGGCAATACGCGGAGGGCGGGCGGTGCGCGCGGTGTTCCCGCGGGTGCTCGGCGTGCGCGTCGCGGCTCAACTGCACGGCCTGCGCCGGCGCTTTGAGGCTGCAGTCTGGCGCTTGCAGGGCGACTTGTGCGCCGGGGTAAGACGACACAACAAGAAAATAACACAATCTTAAAAATACCTGGAAATTGCACAACCAATTAGAAAAAAAGAACGTCTGTAGTACTAGAATACTATTAATGAGCGGTTTTCAACGCCCTTAGCGCCCTTGGGACCGCTCCCACGCTCTCTCCACCTAATTCTAACTCCCCCAACCCCCCAGGTACTACGCGGACCGCGGCACGTGCGTGAAGTGCTACATATCGTGTCGCACGTGCATCGGGCCGCGACGCGACCAGTGCGCCGCCTGCCCCGCCGGCTGGCGCCTGGCCGCTGGGGAGTGTAGGCCGGAGTGCCCGCAAGGTTGGTGTCTTGTTTTTGCTTTTTGCGTTTAAGTGGGCACTTTTTATGTTATACGGCGGATGAATAGGCAAGCGGAATACCCGATGGTCATTGCTGCCTAATTTTGAAACACTAGAGTCGATATTTAACATTAATATTATATTTTAGCAAAGAGATTTACGCAAGATATCGACGTGTTTTAGGCCTCTCCCAAACTGGTGCAATAATGCGTCCCGCGATAAAGCGTTCCTGTTTTGCGATATCTATTCAGAGTACATTTTGTATCAGGACGCACGCGATCTTACACACCGCTGCGATAATAAAGCAGAAATAGAAGTAGAACGCTTGCGTTCCTGCGTCCTGCGTCCTTGCGATAAATGTTTTTATAGTAGATTTTGTATTGTGTATACAAACTTGAAACTGTTAACAAAGGGCGATAATATCTATATTTCATTGCTGTCAAACTGTATTGAAATAAATATAAAAAAAAAAACCTAGAAATGAGGAACGAAAATAAATATCTATTTTAAATATATAAAAAAAAAAAAAAATAACAGCGCAGCAGTGCGCGAGAGAGCACACTTGTGCTAGCGGTGCTGTTTTGGGGGAAGCCTTACCCAACACTATTTGTACTAGGTTGTGCACGGGCAGACCAACGTTCTGTGAGTTTCCTAAAACTCTACTATCGCTGCGAAGTGGAATTTTTCTTGTACTCGATGTATAGGAAAACCTACGGCGTTCTCACAGTCTAGTATGTCCATCCCAGGCTTCTACCAAACGGGCGACGGCTGCCGCCACTGCCACCACTACTGCCGCGAGTGCGACGGCTCCGGCCCGCTGCAGTGCACCGCCTGCCCGCCCGGGTTCATGCTCGACGGCGGGCTCTGCATGGAGTGCCTCGGCTCGCAGTACTACGACGCGAGCAGTGGAAGCTGTACAGCGTGCCATGGGACGTGTAGGAGCTGCTCGGGCCCCGGGCAGTTCAGTTGCAGTGGATGCTCGAGGCCGCTTAGGCTGGATCGGTGAGGGTTTTTTTTATTTTTTTATTGTACTAGATTTTGCTTCATCTCCTAAAAGTTCGCTTTTGCCCGCGACTTCGTCCGCAAAAAATAGTAATAACCGTTTTACGTTCCGGACTCGTTCTCGCAGGAACCACATTGAACTTTGAGATAAATTATAGCCTATGTGTTTTTCTAGGTTATAAGGTAGACTATTGCCACGCATCAAATATTGCATCGATTGTATCAAATTTCATCAAAATCTGTTAAGTAAGTTTTGCGTGATTGAGTAACAAATAAATCCTTACACAAACTTCACACTTCTATTCGCTTATAATTAGTAGAATTAGTAGGAAGTAGGATTGTATTGAGATAGCGTAATGATAGTCTGCAAAAACTTGTCACAGTTGGTTACTAATGGTAAGGGGTCGAAACTACGAACTCCGACTAGATGGACCGATCAGTTGAAGGTTGCGCTATCCAATAGATTCCGCGACGCGGTGATATGATGGCGATGGGTAAGAGGACAATTCCTGCTCTCTAAAATGTGTTCATTAGACCACGATCCTCATCATCATCATATCATTCGAAAGACGCCCACTGCTGGGCATAGACCTGCTCCAGAGATTCCTGAGATCTCCACAAAGGCCTTCCACATCCAGCTGTTACCTGCGATTTTTACCAGGTCAGCGGTCCAACTTGTGGGAGGCCCACGCTGCGTCTTCCGGTACGTGGTCGCCAGTCGATAACTTTACTGCTCCATCTGCCATCTGTTCTTCGAGCTATGTGAACTGCCCACTGCTACTTTAACCTTCAATCTTTCGGGCTTGCCATCCACGCTCCTCAGTCATGAGGAATTGAGAAAGACAGTATTGCATTGTACTGTGCTTTCCATCACTGCACTGTATCGTATTGTACCCGAAACTCATTCTTTACATTATGTTTGTGTGTTAAAAACTCTGTTATTCCCAGGTTGAACAACCAATGCGTGCCGTGCTGCGGCGAGGCGGCGCCTTCTGCGGCGCCCAACGCCACCGCGCCCGACTGCTGCCACTGCAACCCTGATTCAGGTAATTAGATTTCTTCAAGGTATTCTATTAGGTTTCTAACAGTTATCTAGGTCAAACCTTCGATAGAGTTTTCCTTAGATCGCTCGTATTAATAGGTGAGTTGATTAAATGTCTTCTTCTTTTTAAATTTATTAAGGTTATGAATTTGTACAAATGTGTCAAAGTACTCCATTTTGTCATATTTTTAGTTTGGTTTAAAAATTATAAATATTACGATTTCTTTTGTTTTCTTGTGCCTGGTTGTGCCTGGATCTTCCATACTAAGGGTGTGGAATGAGCTCCTTGGAGAGGTGCTCCCTGGAGAGGTTTTCCCTGGAGACTACAACATGGAGGTGTGAAAAGGTTTTACGAGGTTGGCAGCGGTATACCGCAGCATATAGACTTTTGCAAAACCCCTAGTATTAGACGGCTTACCACTAAGCAGGCCGTAACCTTGTTTGCCACCTTAGTAATATAAAAAAAATGGCTCTGTATATAAATTCCTAAGCTCATATCCCTCTTTCCCCACCCAGGCGAATGCATAAACTCGTCGGTGGCGGGCAAGCGCCGCATCGCCGAGTGGAGCGCCCCCCCGGCGGTGGGCGGGCCCGCGGCGGCTGAGGGTGGGCCGGCCACCCTGCTGCTAGCCTGCATGGCTGCCATTGCCGCCGTCATGGCGGCTACGCTTGTGGTTGTGCAGGTTTGTAATGATCTTCTTCGTCGAGTCAACTGTCCAAAGTCCTAGATCTGGCTTGCCCAGTACTCGGCCACGGCAACGGCATTATTAGTCGCCAGCAACAGTTCCTCCCTAGTGCAGGCAGCAGGATAAAGAGGACAAGAGAGCAGATGTTCCATGGTTTGGGATGGAGCTCCACAGTCGCATCGCTGCTGTAATAGTAATATAGGTAATCAGCGTGGACTACACTTTATGTCGCGGTCGGTGCCATATTGAATAATGATGTCACATAGCCAAACTTCGACTCTAGTCACTTTTCTTTCTACATTCTTCTTCTTGGCGGGTTAAGTTTGCGAGGACCAGTACTCCGCCACAGACACAGCGTTATCCGTGGCCGCGTACAAATCCTCGCGTGTGTGTTTTCCACATTGAAGTCACCAAAAAGAAAAGTGACTAATGTGGCTGGCTAGCGAAACTGCCAAGCGGAAGGGAGGCACCCCGTTTTTTTACTTTTAGAACCCACACAAGAGGATATTCATATTCATATTTCTTTATTAGTATTGTTCATACATTGTCCAAAATTCAGTATCTAGGTATACATTATGTCCTAACTAACAATGCATATATATTGAGTATTTCCATCAATAATTTATAGTATCACAGTCAATAGAATTAATAACAGAAATGAAATTGTGACCTTTAGATATTATTTGAGTATCAATAGTTATATTAACATGTCACGTTATAAAATTTATAAAATGTCAATTTAAAAATTATATTATTATCTATTAAAATTAGAATAAATCTAAAATATTTTAGTTCACTCGTCAAGGAACTCACCTACAGAATAATATGCTTTTTGGATAAGCATAGCTTTTAATTGTTTTATAAAACAGTACTCCGTCTTTGCTAGGTACTCCTTAGGCAATTTATTGTAAATTCTCGGAGCCATCACGCGCAGAGATTGGCTAGATTTTTGTAGCCGATGCACTGGCAACGGGAGGTCAAGACTTCTCCTCGCCGAATATCTTATCACTTGATAAGTAAGTACTATCGCAAAGATATGTCAAAGTATTATCACTAAAATCTTTTTTTGTACTAGGTTGTGCACGGCAGACCAACATTTTCTGAGTCTAAACCTCTACTATTGCTACAAAGTGGAATTTTTGGTTGTACTCGATGATAAAGGATAACATACGGCGCCCTCACAGTCCTCTTAGTCACAAATGAAATCTAAATTAAAATCTGAATCTAAATCAGCTCAGGATTCCCGAGTAGCAGTCAGGTGGCAGTCGCTCTACTGTAATTACCTGATCAGCCAAACCCTGGATCATGGTCAACGCGGACCTTGGGCTCTCGCACGCGAAAGCTCAACCGGGATATTGACTCCAAGATGATAATTAGGATGATCCTCAAGTGGATAGGCAAAGGATTATTCCTTACCATACAGCCTTGTCATGTCTTGGTGGTTTTCAAGTATTTTCTTTCTTTATCCCCAAGGCAGGTTTGTAGCGCTTATTTGACTAATTATCTTATTTATATAGTCATCATCATCATCCCGTTAGTGGCCAGTATGGCTGCTACCACCGCAGTTGTGGTGGCGACCCTTGTTTTTACAGAACTAGCTTTGTTCTTTATTTTACACACATCATCATCACAGCCCGTAACAGTCCACTGCAGGACTAAGGGCCTCTCCCATGAAAGGGGGGGCTATTGCCATAATCTCCACGCTTGGCAGGCGGGTTGGAGATCGCAGTGTTTAAATAGAATAATGGAAAATGCTGCTGCCCATTTTCCAGACTACGGAGACTCTTAATCTTTTGCCTCGATAACATTAGTCGCCTTGTACGACACCCACGAGTGTAAGGGGTTGGTGCTATTCTACTCTGCCGGACACCACACGGCCAATTTTACACACATACATGATATAAATGTCGACGACCTGAGTGATTCATCAGAATCAGTTAAAGCACCCATAACACAAGCTTTGCTTACTTTGGGATTAGATGGTGCTGTGTGAAATGTCCAAACAAAAAAAACAAGGCGCGCACAGCATTTATTGAGTTTTCTATCTGTAAACCTAAGAGTCAAAAGAACGAACATATCCTAAATAGAGGCATTTGAAACGTTTATGAACCTTGTTATGAATGCTTTGAATACCACTCGATCAACAGGCCGGTATAAGCCGTATCACTACTTGTATATATGGGTCGAAAAACAGATGGCCGATGGGGCAGTAAAGTTCCGGAAGACGTAGCGTGGGTAGACCTTCCACAAGGTGGACTGACGACCTGGTAAGGATCGCAGGTACCAGCTGGATGCGGAAAGCACAGGACCGGCCTTTGTGGAGACCTCTGGGGGAGGCCCATGCCCAGCAGTGAGCGTCTTCTGGCTGATATGATGATGATGATGACTACTTGTATGCCTGTATAAAACAAAGTTCCACACCGTGTCTGTATGTGTGCCTGTTCGCGATGCACTCAAAAACTACTGAACGGATTTTCATGTAGTTTTCACCAACAGTTAGAGAATCTCTTCCGGAAGGTTCGTGTGAACTCGTATAATACACATGGGACCATTCAAGAGGTATATTAGAGGTCGCTTCAGAGGCGGGACGCATTGTTACTCCCCTGGTGTAGCTGATGTCCATAGGCGGCGGTGACCACTTTCCATCAGGTGGCCCGCTCGCCTGTTAGTCTGCCGTATTAAAAAAAAGCCGGGAAACCCGTGCGAAGCCGAGCCGGGTCACTTGTACATTATAAAGAAACAAAAGCGCGACCAAACAAGCAAAACGCAAAATATGACCACAATAAATGCACACAAACTCATTATTTCAGTATTTCGTCGTACCATAGAGCCTAAACGTACCAAACCGCCATTAGTCCAACCAAACAGTGCAATCAGACGCGACCGCAGAACTGTCGAATACAACGAAGCTCCATCATGCATTACGCGGGCAGCCAAACGGGAAATATTGGTGTGTCTAGCTAATTAGCTGTGTGTGGCGGGCTCGGAATGATGTGGGCGTCGGCCTGTACAGATCTAGCCTAGACACGTGGCCCGAGGTCCCGGTTCGAACCCCAGTGCTGCCATGGACCAATGACTCTTTTCTGAGTTATGTACTTTAGTTGACACTAACCGATGCTCTGACGGTGAGGGAAAACATCGTGATGAAATCTGCACATTCAGGCGACTGAATGTGTAACGATGATCCAAACTGGTCAGGTTCCCCTGTTAACAGGGTCACGGAGTTCAGATTGCAGTCGCTCCACTGTATATACCAAATCTATAATCTGTTAAATCCTGGATCATGGTCAAGGCGGACTGGGACATTAACGCCAATATTACCATGACCAGGTAGGATAGGGAAATGAGTCTTGTAACAAATGAGGTTAGGTGAGATGGTAGACACTATACAGTATGGGGTCATCCGTGTGTCTGTCTGTACGAACTGATGGACCGAAGTCGATGTGTATTTTTATTTGAAAGCTTTTCGAATCGTTCTTTAATTTTTTACCATTAAAATAGGTCCAGCAGGTTTGGAAGTCATCATCATCGTCTTAGCGTCTGCGCGGACTTCTGCCAGGGTCCGCTTGCCTACTCATTCTCCTCCACTTCGCTCTCGCATCCGAATCAGTGATGTCTATCCATCGCTTCTTAGGCCGTCTTCGAGACCTCTTTCGAACTCTGGGTCAGCCTGAAAATCAGCCTGTGATTGGCTGCTGCCTTTCATAGCATTACGCTGAGGCTGGTCTAGTTTGCTCTGACGTCACATCGCCATACTTAGCCTTTTTGTAAATTCAATTTTAAATTCTTTTCGATGTGTATTTGGGCCAAATAAAGTTTTGTGTGTCTATGTCCTACGTCTTTCTTATGTCCTAACTCATAATCTAACCAATGTTTTCTTCCATTAGATGCGGCGGCGGCGGAATCGAGCGCACACAGCCAAAGCTCGCGGCGTATACGCGCCATTAGCCTGCGCGGACGACGGCGACGTCGCCGTCCTGCTCCCTCGCACCGCGTTCCCGACGCGCGAGAAAGAGACCCCAACGGACTACGAGAACGAACCGCTCCTAGAACATTCCACATAGCACCCGCTGTGATCTTAGGCGTATAAGTGACACGTGACAAGTGACAACGGAACAAAGTGATGCGGCTAGAGTAAGTTTAAATAGTGATTTCGAATTTCAAATACCTATAGTGTCACAACTTCCTGTTAAACCCCACTCATTGCTCGGAGGACCATTTTCGCTTGCCGTGCGTAGGGGCCGATTCGATTGGCCAGCTGGGCCCATAACCTCAAATATTTTTATTTTACTATTTCTATTCTATTCTTTTCGCGATCTTTAACGTGGAAACGCAATAATCTGTGGCATCGATATGTTTGTGATTGGAAAACAGATAACACAGTTCATCTCATGCACAGATTTTGACATAATATACATTGTGTAATTAGTCAGCGATGTCATGTCATTTATAAAAAAAATCGCTCCAAATCTTTTTACGAGAGGTACTTTCAATTTTTATCATTTTTCTACAGCAACTAGTATTTTTTATCACAACTTATCATAATAGTACAGTGTTTTTACTCACTTCGTATTATTATATTTAGTATAGTAGATAGTTTATAGCTTGGCTATTAGCAAATATTATTTAACTGAACGCCACGTTATCCTTTTTTTTATGTTAAATAGACAAGTATTTGACTTACTTCTAACTTCTAACGTAAAAGGAATCCTATTTCTAAAGGTTTGGTCGTGCTTCAGGTACAGAAGACAGAATGTCGACCTACTTAAAAACCAGTATAAGATGAAATAGCGTCTCTATAGACGCGCATAGCAATGATAGCTCTTGTTATACTGGTTTTTAGTAGGCCGTAATGCTGTCTTTTCTACAGTAGGTGCCCAGTCGATTTGGCCCGTACGCAGTGATCGTATATTTTGATTTTTGTCCTTAGAATGAATACGTAAGTACTCGTAGTTAGTCCGACGTCTAGTCGACGTCACTCCGCAGGGAATTTTTTAGATAAAATGCTAACTGATTTAGATAAATTGCCCGGATTATTGTGATAACGCTCCATTCTTTATCGTACTTCCTATGCCCACTGTTTTAGTTGGTTATCTTGTTTATTCATGGATTACATGTGTAGATTGGAGAACAGATCATTTTATCACCAAGTAGTTGGTTTATCAACTATGGTATCACTAGTAGTTGTTTTATCAACTGGTTGATTGTGTTTAATTTGTTGGATTAAGTCGATTACAAATTGCCAATACAAATCTTATTGTAAAGAGTTAAAGGTAGATGATAAATATTAATTTTATCTATGGTTATGTGTTTTTTTATTTACATGTAGATTATTATGCAAATCCAGAATTTTATCCAACATACTGTTACCTAGTGGTGTATGTATGTACGTATGTATTATACTATGTTATATTATAGCTAGATTTAAATTGTAAGTTTGAACAAACGTTCGACGTTGTGTCTGCCGGCAGAGTTGATGATACAGTGTTTCTGAATGTGCACCTAACGGTGTTGGTGTTAAAGTTGATTTTCAATTGAACAATAAAACATCCATTTCTCAAAAACTTGCTAATCTTAAATACGACCTTATTGGCCACGCATACGACTTAAAATAGCATGGAATGCTGTTTGTCAACTCTATTACGACTGCAGTGACATGATTATTTGTCACACGTTATTGTGATATAAATGGTAGTTCTAAATGCAATACCGGTCGGAAACGAACACCTTGAGCTATAGAAAGAGACTACTAATGAAGGGGAGGCCTCTCTTTCACTCCCATGATATTTCATTTGAGACTTTTCTATGCCACTAAGGTGGCAAACAAGCTTGATCACAAATGAACTAATGGCTTGACTATCCCTCCCTTCTAACCACTATTTTATGTATGTAGTTAGTTTCTCAATGCGTTTGATTTTAATGGCGAGTCTTGGTGAAAACGCGGAAGACGCATTTCAAAGAAATATTTCGTCCTCAAAAATCTAAAATCAAGCTTATTTCGCTTCACCTTTTTTTAAGAAAATTCAAGATTTCTAATATCTAATCTAACCAAGTCTTCATCCATTAGCTCAATGTGTATTTCTGACGTGTTAGGAGGCTCGATATTTCTGCTACTTATTATAATAATAATAATAAATTTTTTTTTAATCTTAGCTAAAACTGGGAAATCGTAGTCTAGGGACTGCGCTTTTTTTCGGTTGTTTGGCATTTAGTACCTGTAACTTTCCAAGGAGTAATGTTGTTAGGTTCTTTCCGCATTTGGTTGAACAGCTTAGGGCGCTGTGACGGTATTTTTTTTCCGCCATCCATGCTGATGACAAAGGATATGCAGCCGAAGATGGAGTCTTTGCCTATTTAACTCCTATGACTTACTTCCTAAATACTATTTATTAGACTCTCTAATTCTCTATGTATTAATTGAAAAGAAAAATTATCAGGGGGCCATGAAATAAAGACCTTTGTAATTTGTCACAATATTTGCGGGTACAAGTAAAAATGTCGGTGTAAGGCATGTTTACGATATTTCTGAGTATATTACATGCAAAATTGAATACCCAGTAAGTAAGTACGTATATCTCGAAGCCATCTAATTATGCTAACGCACTCACGGGAAATCTCAAAATATCGCTACGTCGAGACATTTTCTTTCTTGCGACGTTGAATATTCATGAAAGTAATCGTTTGAACAGTTAATTGTTATCTCTGATGTTTGGATTAAGGTTGAAAATGCTTTTTAAAGGTTACTGTTCTATTTGAACCGTGACCTATTTAGGTTTTAATACTTTCGTGCCAAATTTTGGGCGTCTAAAATATAATGTTTCTTGCCATCAACTTGCTAAGAAGACTTTCGTGGTTATTTACCAAACTTTCATCGAACTTGTTATCGGGTTCGTTACGAAAGTTAGTATTGTTAGTATGTAATATCGAGGTAAAAACAATACTAACCGTGATAACAAACACGATAACATGTGCCATGACATATTTTCTGCTTTTATAATATGTTGATCATTGTTATATGAACTCTGTCAGATCTAGAGCGAATAGGCATGCTCCATCTTCCGCCGCATCGTCACTTAGCATCAGATGAAATGCCGCCATCCTAACAGTTGAATAGGTATTTGAGAAACAATAAAAAATTAATTTTCAAAATTAGGAGCAATTTACAATTTATTTCGTTGTAGCGTGAAGTTTCTATATTAAATTGCTGTTTCTACAAAACTAGCCATAATTATGTTGGTGACCTAAAACGACGGTTCGCTAAAGTATATACTCGAGTATTGTACAGTCGGGTATACTAATTAACTGACCCCTACGATAGAAAACCTATTTTACCATTGGTACGGCTGTAAAGCCGAGTCCACCTAGATGGTAACCATCGCCCCTAATTTACTTCTGCCGCCAAGTATTGACAAGTTGTTGTGTTCCTGCGGGGATAGCCAAGATGCCAGTCGCATCGTAGCGATTCTACTGCAATTGACGATCGGCATTTATCGGCTACGTTCGGCCCGCTTCGTAGCGTTTTCAGTACTGCGCCGATCTACGAACGTAGTCTAAATTCTGATCTAAAGTCGCTTGACTAGTTTAAGTAAACACCAGCGACTTGTCAGCATATGATTATAATGAAAACGCACCTGCGATTCTGCATTTTTGTTACCTGAAACCTAAATGTATGAATCGTAAATGCTGGCGATATAGACGATCAGATGGACTAATAAAAATTAAATAAGTAGGTATATAAATATACCTAATTAAAAAAGCCATATAAAATAAGTAAATAAATAGTGTCTGGCCGAAGCCTCGGCTCCGGCCGCCTTCGGCCAAATAAACTTCTTCGAAAAGGTAATTTATTATTTTTGACAAATAAATTATAAGTAATTTTTTTTATTATTTGTTGATCAACTTCTAAAGATAATTTAAATAACCTTTTATATTACGCAGTCAATATATAAACCTTCAACTTTAAAGTTTAAAAATAATGTATATTATTAATTAAAGCTTATAGTTATTTTGAATAAAATTTCGGTCACAAATTGATCTTCGCTTGGACACTATAAATTAAATTAAAAAATACAAAAGTGGGGTCAGATCCTTATTACAGACTGTACGCCATTAGACGGGCTTAGCTGTCGGTTATGGCGTTTCCGAAACGTGCCACACAGTATTGGCAACCGTTAGTTGGCAGAATCGATATCGCGTGCCCCGCATCGAGTTTACGCTGCGAGCGATCTAAGTTGAAACCTCAGCTGACAGCCAGCCAATTGCAAGATTAAAGACAGTTGTTGAAAGGTGTACTTTGGAGCCGTCAATTAAGTGTTTAATCTTGGTCGTTATGACACAAGCAATTTCGGTGGTTATTAACAATTGAATATGAAAAAAAAAAGTATTTTTTATACCTCTAAGGCGACAAATTATGGCAAGCAGATAAATAGGTTTTTTAGTGCTTTATTGACGGGCTGGCTTAATTTGGCTCATTTTATCTTCAAAATTCGTCTGAATTCAGTCGAATAGCCCGAATATGAAAAGTTGTGCACGGAAACTTGGAAAAATTCAGCTTAAGCGCTGAATGTGCTTTCTTCAGCGGGATTTTGTATGAAATTTGGACAAGACGGGTCGGGTCAGCTAGGACGTTATAATATAAATGTTTCATTCTTACCATTGTGAAACTTTAGCGAGTTGTTGAGCTCGCGCCGGGGAGGATTTCTCTTCTGAATGAAAAAGGGGGTTGGTACTGAACAATGTTGCATCCTTCCCCTCCCAAATAAAGAATGAGACCGAGAGAAAATACCTCATAACCAAAATCTAAATTTTATTATTATAATAGGTAGCAGAAAATCAGCCAAAACGAGTAAACATGAATTTTAAGGCCATAGTAATGTCACAACATGATTTTCTCGTAGGTATTAGATATACCTTTTGCCTATAGGCAAAATTGATTTATGACTTTCGGAATTATGACTCGAATTTAGGGCTCTCTTTGAATTAACGTAACAAGTTATAGGTTTTGTTTCTTCATATATGTCATGTAATCATAGTTTTAGTTATTAGGTCCAAGTTACCATTGTAAATTGTACAATTATTATTCCGATCATGTTTGACAATAGCATAACTAGGCAAAATATACATAATATTTTTAGTTAAATTTGAAACGCTACTCGTCATAATTTAATGCGTAATTTTTAAGTAGAAAGCTTTTAGTTTTCAATGTAATTATTATATTTAGATAATGAAAGGGATATACAGTCGTTTTTATGTACCTAATGCATATTGGAGGTGATGCGAAATTTGGGGTTTTAATAGCAAGATATGTTTACAAAACACTATTTTAAATTTTAGAAGTTAAAACCCTCAAATATTTAGGAAATTCAAAAACAAATTGGCTATTGTGCCATTCTGTAAAGCCTGACCACGAATAAATAGAAAATAATTCATACACAATTCATTGTCTCATATGCCTAGTAATATGCCTGATGACCCTATATAAGTATTTCATACTTCCGCGGAAAGATTTTGTTCCATCATTTTCTAGTAGGCGTCGTTTCGCTATCACGAAACCCACCAGAAAGTTAATTTTTTTTTAATTTACTCTATTTACGTAAATCATAACCAATCATCAGTCGAAAAAGACGCGAACGCGATCAGGCTTAGATCCCATTGGTCAGGCTTCACAATCTTGATAGACCAATAATCAATGTTTTATTTTAAAAGTTAGGTTATTATTAGTCACGCCTTGGCTCTGATTTGCTTCATGCCTATAATAATGTCAAAGAAAAATGTTACCATTTCTCATCACAAATAATGTAAATATGGTTTAGCTAGATATATTGAATTTTCACAAAATGCCTACATATTGTAAAGAAGTTGAAAACATTGTAAATAATGAGGTCACAATGTTTCTGTCTCAAATTAACGAAATGAAAAGAAAAGTGTACTTTTTCCTAATATTTGTTTTTTGTTTGTTTAAAATGATTACTAATAGTTGCAATTATGTTATTTTTATTATTATGTAGATAGTTAGTTTAGGAAATACCTTCTTGACATCTGATTTGAAAAATAAATTTTTGGTGTAATTAGATTTTCAAAATTGTAATTATGAATAAACATCAACTGGAGACCTACGATTGTTGTTAAATTAAAATTTATAAATGGTTTCAATTTATGGATTGTGGATCTGTTTCTATGCAGTTTTTTAGTTTGTTTTAGTGGGAAACTTTTTAATTAAGAATATATTTTTGTATGAAATGTTCTTATGTGCAATTAAATATTTGTAATAAAAAGGAAGTCTGTGTCAGTTTTGCATTTTTATTTTGATGTTTTATTTTAATTTTGCGGCTGTGTGACTATACTAGTGGGCAAGTATTTAGCGGTCCTTGGGCGCGCCTGCCTAATGCGCTTATTACATTTGGCTAAAATCAGTCATCTAAATTCAGAAGCAAAAAGCGTGACAGTAAGATCAAATTGGAACGTATTGCTCATAGAAAAGTTAAAAGTAGAAATATGTACTTCTGTACATATTTCTACCTCTTATAATTATTATGTTATGCGTCATTCCGCTTTTAACCACCGACGACAAAAAGTGGTGTCATAAGTTTGACTTGTGTATCTATGGCTCTGTGGCGGTGTGTATCTGTCTGTAGCATTTTGAAACTCAGTTTAATCTAGATGGTTTTTAGCTTTGTTTTACCGAGACATTAAAGTCGGTTAAGTAGTTTAGAAAACATTTGAATAAATGTAAAATTGGTCGTGGGTTATTCGACGATTTGTCGGTCAGATTATCAAAATACGTGATACAAAAAAGGAGCATTTTTTGAGCAATATATTCCATTTTGATCTAGCTCTCATGCTTTTTGCTTGTGAATTTAGACGACTGTCTTTAGCCAAGTCTAATAAGCCTTTAAGCTCGACCCCTAAAAATATGCTATCGCAGACTTGCCATCTCTCTCGCTCGCGAGAGACGCCGCTTGATTTCTTTGACAACCTGTATTAGGTACGATGATTGATCACGACGATGAGTAAGGGCGGCTTGCACCAAATTCTTAAACGTATTTAAGTTAATACTTAGAGAAAAAAGTTCATACAAAAAAACGTTAAACGTTATTCTTTGCGTTGAGGATTTGGTGCAAGCCGGGGTAAGTATAATTCTTTTATACCACAAAGGTGGCAAAGAAGCTTACGGCCTGCCAGCCTGATGGTAAGCAGTCACCGCAGCATATGGACGTAATTCATCATCATCATCATCATATCAGCCAGAAGACGCCCACTGCTGGGCATAGGCCTCCCCCAGAGATCTCCACAAAGGTCGGTCCTGTGCTTAATATTAAAGTGCGTAATTATTAAAGACAAATTTATTCTATTCTTTTACATAATAAAATAGGTATTCTATCTCAAGCGGATGCTTTTATTGACTTGCACAAAATTCTTAAACACATGTAAGCATTAGTCAAAATTTTTGTTAAACACATTTACGAATAACGTTTAACGTCATTTTGTATGAAATTTTGTTGTTTATAATAATAATAATATTATTATCTTGTTAATATTATCTTGTTTGGGTCACGATGTATCGATAACCAATGTCTTATAATAGGGCTTGTCAGGTCCCGCGTAACTAAACCAGCTTCTCCTTAAACCTCGCCCCGAGTGCACCCCTTTCTCTTTCTTGCCGGTCGCGGAGTGTGAAGTAAAGAGATCTCTTAACTCAATAACTACCAAGGCGATTGGGGATGATGGGCTTCATATCCAAATGTTTTCCTTACTACTGGATGAGCTTGTTCCTGTAATTACACACATGCTTAATTTCTCTCTCAAAACGAGTTCCTTTCCGTCGAAATGGAAAAAAGCTCTTGCCCTTCCTTTACCTTTAGGCACGTCTTCTATGCGCGGTCGCCTGAATCTCGCCAGTTTGGCGCCTGTTAGCTACGACGGTGCACCGATACAAATTACCGATAATGCCAAAAATCTGGGGGTCCTCATCGATTCTCACCTGTCTTGGGCGGGTCAAATTGGGCAGGTTAGTAAACGGATACATTACACGTTTCAATCACTCAAGCGGCTTCAAAAGTTTCTGCCTTTTGAGACTAAGGTAATCTTGGCACAATCGCTGCTTCTCCCTCTGCTTGATTATGCAGATGTCTGCTATCTTGACGCCACGGAGGAGCTGTTAAACAAATTGGAGAGGCTGCAGAATGTGTGCATCCGGTTCATCTTTGGTCTGCGAAAATTTGATCACGTTTCTGAGTTTAGAACTCAACTTAAGTGGTTGCCAATACGTCGACGCAGGGATGGTGCATATTCTCAGCACATTGTATAATATACTACAAAATCCTTTGGCTCCGCAGTACCTCCGTGAGCGCTTTGAGTATCTGGTGCCCAAGGATAAGCCTACTCGTTCCATCAGATCCTTTCTCCTAAAGATCCCGTCCCACACCTCAAGTCGCTACGGTGGCTCCTTCACTGTACACTCTGCGCGTTTATGGAACTCCATACCTCCTAACATCCGTGCTAGTCCTTCTCTGACTACATTTAAAAGGAAATTAAAAGAGCATTATCTCTCTCTTTCTAATATACAGTTATAGTACGTATATATTTATTGTATTCATTATTATTTATAGTATTTGTGTATTATTAATTATAGTATTTAGTTTACTTGTGTGCACTTCCTATGCCTAAATGCTGACTTACGGTTTCTTTAACTCCAAGGTTTGCTGGTAGAAAACTCAACTGTTGAGTTAAGCTCGCCTTTGTACTTAAGTTACCTTCTGTTAATTTGTATTTATTATTTTGTGTACAATAAAGAATAAAGATAAAGATAATAAAATATTATTATTACTATGGCGTATTCGATCCCAAAAGGAAACTATACGTGTCCTAATAATGGCAAAAAAGTCGTGCATCGCCGCCTCGGCGAACATGCCAGATGCGCTGCAGTATCTCGGCAACTTCATAAGAATGCGGTATGCATCATTATACTGCACTCTTATTTTACTGAAGGACACCCTCTTATACCTGTACCAGAGTTGGCACGTATAAAAACACTGTCAGAATGCCCTGAAAAGAGTGCCCTTCACCTCCTTACTGCTTTTTGCAAACCTACCTGCAAGCATATTGCACCGAACCGACAATGCCCGTCTTTCTCGCTCTACGTCAAGGTCATCTTTGCCATCCTCCGTAAGTATGTGGCCTAGATATTTGAATTTCGCAACAACCCGATAGGCTTTACATTAGGCTTAAATAACCTAAGTAAGTACCTACCTCTTAATGGGTACATCTCCCCAGCGCGGTTTCGGGTGTCCAGCGTATTTCAGATACCCCGGTTGCCCCGCCGCTGTATTCTAAATGTAAATTCAGCAATACTATGCAAATAACCACCGTAACGTAAGCCCCAATAACCGATGGTAACTCATTTAGAATAACCGCACGTATCCATTTATAATTACAATTTACAAAGTCACCTTGTGGCCATACTTTTTAACGTTCGCCTCAATTCGATCGTATTTCCTTATTGATTTTCGGCATGAAAAATTAGATATTTTAATGCATAATGCTGATTTTCCTCATGTTTGAACCGTACACTTTCGAAGTTGCCAAGTCATTTAAAAATATTAAAGTATTCATGTCGAAAATCGCAATTGAAAACCGTTCGACTCGAAACGAGCGATTCAAAGATAGAGAGCCTCTGGTACTTGACGGTACAGGATTCTGGAACCATGCTTTCGAGGTTTCTTCCAGGAAACATTTTTTCGGCCCACTGAGCCCAGTTGTAGCGTGCTTACGAAACCAATAATAAAAGTTAAGCAACGTACTCCGATGCCGGCTGGATGGGTGACCGTTTCGTACTTGGAGGCCGATTGACTTTAGCACTAGATTGTGTAGGTATCAGAGTTCTGTCTGAGTTTTCTGTAGTCAGTTTAATTTATCGTCTGTGAAGAAAAGGAACTATTTCAGATAAGATCAGTCAGAAACAATTTTGATAGTCAAGTACTGTAGGTAGCTCTCAAACAGACAAACAATTTTCTTTATTTCACAAGTCTTCTTGTGATAGGGAGCTAAGTCACTCAAGGGCCATAGCCCTAAAAATACAAACATACATGATTTGGCAAGCGCTATTTGTAGGTAGGCCTGAGGGGCTTTTTGCAACTTACTGACCCAGTTACTGGTTCTTAAACTAGGTCTGCCGTGGGAATATTAGGCAACTTACAACAAGTTTCTCTTACAGGCAAATATTTTAATTAAACAACTTCCATACTCCCACCGCCATTTCAACATCACTAAAAGCTAAGTAATTGTGTAAGTATATGTAGGTTCTTAACTTTTCCCGAGCTCCCGAATTTCCATCTAGGTGCCGTGAACAGCAGAAGACTACAAGCAAAAGTTGTAAGTTTGTTTGTTTACTTTTCTAACGAAGCTAATACATAGATAGGGGGAAGGCGGGGTGCAAAATGGCGGGGGTAAGTTGTTTCGATGCATAAAGCTTTGCGCAAAGAAAATATTGCAAGAAGTTTGAAGGGTGTCGCAAAACGGCAAACCATAGCGCAAAAATGAACTTTGTGGTTCTAAGTTCCACCGGGAACAAATTCCCCAAGTTATTAATTTTAGTAGCTAACATTTTTTTCTTATATAATATTGATGGAAAACTAAAAAAAAGAACATTGCTAACTTTGGTTCAACTCTGGCAGCTTATATGTCCTTATCAAAGATGATCAGAAGCGTAAAACATGAACTCATTATGTACATATTTACATTTGACGTTATTTCGTTACCGCTGTCCATTTCTTTTTATTTAATAAGATATGGTTCTTAATTCTAGTATAGGTTCAATGGGTCACTACAATATAAAATTAGAGATACCTATAGGTCTTATCAAATTTTCCCGCAAAATTATAAGGAGTTGGCGAAATAACTTGCGTAACCTTGCGTCTTCCGATGACCGCTCCGAAACGGCTGTCTATGCGCTTAAAGAAGTTCCTCAGAACATTTCCAGTTGTACATTTGTGTCTAACTGAAAACTACAGTCATGTTATGTATGTATGTATGTATGTATCTCTTTATTGCATCAATTTATAACATGGTCGTTGTCTTCTTGCGTTGCGTTGAAATTTTATGCGTTGCGTCACCGCATCATATTGCGATGCGGTCTCCCGTTTTACGATAAATAAAAATAAATAATCATGTTGTCTAGCGCAACGCTCTAGGGTCCGCCTTGACTATGATCCAGGATTTGGCAGATCAGATAATTACAGTGGAGCGACTGCCATCTGACCTCCGTGACCCTGCTACCGCGAACGCCGTTTTTACGATGCGACGCCGTAACGCTGTGTTGTAGCCTCGCTGTAATGGTACGAGTAGATACGTCTTGTATCTAGGGCGCACGGCTACTAGGCTGTTTCCCACCAACCTCCACCACCACCTCGACACGCCCATACATAACACATGAGCGACTGACTCGACTTATTACTTAGAGTCTTTGGATAAACTAGCTTTCTGCTATGTTAGTGAAATAATTTCCAGAATTAGTCGATATAGTTCAGAGATCCTCTAATAAACGTTTAACTAGCTAAACTAGCTTTTGTTTGGTTCACGTAAAATAGCTTGCCTACAAGTAGGTACCTAGTCGACATTTCGATTCGATACAATGAATGGCCGGAGGTCTTACAGTCGAACAAACATAATATAAAAATAATAATAATCATCTTCTTAGCGTCAATGTCTCGGTTGTGCTTGCGCGCACGAGGGCCCGGGGTCCTTGACTATGATCTAGGATGTGGCAGATCAGATAATTACAGTGGAGTGACTGTCACCTGACCTCCGTGACCCTGCTACCAGGAGAACCTGACCAGATTGGAGCATGGTTACAAATTCATGCGCCTAAATGTGCAGGTTTCGACGATGATTCACCGTAAGAGCATCGGTTAGTATTCAATTAATGTACATAACTCAGAAAATAATCATTGGTACATGGCCGCAGCGGGATTCGAAGCCAGTACCTATCGCTTACGAGTCGGATACCGTAACCACTCGGCAACCGACGCTCCTACAAGTAGGTACCTAGTCGATATTTCGATTTTATACAATGATTATCTGGCCAGAGGTCTTACAGTCGATCAAATATTATTTGTTTATTCCCTACCAATTCTCTCCGCTCCCTTTTTAACATACCATTTTGATGTACGGACTCATTATCATATAGACAGGTCCTGAAAAAAAAACGCTAACCGAATTTAGGTGCCTTTTTTGTCCCAAGACCACTACTGTCCCGGGACAAATGAAGGCCTTCGGGGTTCCGTGTCCAGCGGGTCGGTCAAAGCATTCATTTGGGTTCCGTACACCCCCGGAATGGACTTTGAATAATTTGACTTGATTATATTGTTTGTGGGAAGACGGTCAAGTTTGTTTAGCGGACCTTTTGTACAATTTGGTTCGTTTTGCCGTATTCTGTGTTACAATGCATGTGATTAAATTGTTTTGAGGGGTTTTTATGCTCTCATTTGTGCAGAGTTAAAATATATAGTACATAAGGATAGTAATTTTATATTTAAGTTCATGATGTATATTTAAATAACACAACTGTACTTACTAGTATTCACAGGAATTGAACGTGAACGTCAAAGCAGAGTAAATGTCTCTTTGCGAAATTAAATAATAATAAAAATAGTTTCGTGGCTCCAGCTCACATATTATGCATGTCTACGCTTTTTTTCAATAGTGGTGCGAAAGTGCGAGTGTAGGCGTGTTGGGCGTGTGCTCTGAATAAAGCCTGTGTAAATTTATTATTGCTTCAAAATTTTTCAAGAAGCTTGACACGACGCCACACTGTGGTCACCGTAGCAACGCACAGGGCTGCTCGGCAACGGCCGCTGTTTATTGCGCGCGCAGCCCTTGATGAGGGAAAAACCAAACCAAGGAAGAGTGCTGTCAACGCGTCTGCTGCTGTGTCAAACGATGCTGTCAGCTTTTTATATTATTATTTTTACAAGTTCTTATGATTTTTAGCTTAGTGTAAGTTTATAACTTAGGTATATTTATTTATAGATTTTCTTAAATATTTAAATTTTTACCTTAATGCATGTCGCAAGCCGGACCATCTACAAGTGTAGCTCCCATTCTGTGCAGCCAGTTGAGCAATACAGGTGCCTCTGTGGATTCTGTGCAGTGCAATAAGTGTTCCCGGTACTTTAAGGGTGTGCGGGGGCTCCGTATACACGATGGTAGAGCACATAAGACCGGTTCGCAGGGCCCCCAACAAGTACCACAACCTTCCACTTCAACATCTTCTAACACCCCTCCGGACGGCTGCGCGATTTGGAAGAGGCTAGGCGTCCTAAAAA
Source organism: Blastobasis adustella (assembly GCA_907269095.1). Lineage (NCBI taxonomy): Eukaryota > Metazoa > Arthropoda > Insecta > Lepidoptera > Blastobasidae > Blastobasis > Blastobasis adustella. The sequence goes on along the minus strand of OU026128.1, from coordinate 16,650,194 downwards.
GTTCCAACACTCTAATTAAGAGGATACCACGCGGTGCTCGCACTTCGGTAGCGTCTAGCCTCTCCCAAGTAATCCGCAAGGTCGTATCGGAGAATACCCTACCGGAATGGGAACATTTATTGACATTCGCCCACAGGATCCTCAGCGTAAAAAAAAAGATTCCAAACGCTCTTCGCTTACAAGTAAAATAAAATCAAATTGCACAAACTTTAATTTACAGTCGCAGCCCCCTTTAACTGTTATAATCAATAGAAGGCAGCCTAATGCTAATCATATTTTTCAGAAGGTAGAAGAGAAGGCTGCCTATGGTGATTTGAGAGGGGCTGCCCAACTCCTCTTTTCAAATGATGTCATTGCTCCTGACTGCCCAGAGACCCGTCTGGCTCTGGAGGACAAACACCCTGCCCCTTTACCAACACTTCGCCTCCCTGACGCGCCAGAAGTATCGGACCAGCATGTAGTGACCAGCAACGATGCGGTTTCTGCTGCTGTGATGTCCTTCAGGAGTGGTTCGGCGGGTGGGCTTGATGGCCTCACCCCGCAACACTTAAAAGACTTAATTAGCGGTACAATCAATGACGCTGGCAGATCACTCCTGGAGGACATGACTAAGTTGGTCAATATGATGCTCACAGGTTCTGTATGTTCAAGTGTATTGGATGTCCTGTACGGCGCCAACCTTTGCGCACTCAAGAAAAAGGACGGCGGCATAAGACCTATCGCCGTGGGGTGTACTTGGCGCCGTATTGCTTCAAAAATCTGCTGCCGATACGCGGTTCCTAAACTTACGGACTATTTCAGTCCAGTGCAATTAGGTTTCGGCAGCAGAGGCGGCTGCGAAGCTGCTGTCCACGGAACCCGCACATTCCTGGAACACAGTGGAGGCGAAGTGTTGCTAAAGGTAGACGTTAAAAACGCTTTTAACTCTGTGGACAGGGGCGCCTTGCTGACGGAAGTGAAAAAAGTAACCCCTTTTATTTATAATTATCTTTGGCAATGCTACAGCACTCCTTCCAAATTATTATTCAAAACTTTTGCGATAAATTCTGCAGTAGGTTGTCAGCAAGGCGATCCTCTTGGGCCCGCCATTTTCAGTCTCGCTATCCATCCTTCAATTTCAGCACTTACTTCAAAACTAAACCTTTGGTATCTGGACGACGGCACTCTCGGAGGGGATGTAAATACAGTTTTTAACGATCTCCGTTCCCTTATTGCGGAGTTCAGTACCATCGGTTTAGAACTAAATTTTAGTAAATGTGAGCTGTATATCTCAGACTTCAAATCGGAAGATGAAAGAAATGATATAATCGCGCAGTTTAACTCTTTGGCACCAAACATTAAAATTCAAAACAAGAATTCTCTTTCCCTTTTAGGTGCCCCAATACTTCCTGAATCGATTTCACCCCTTATTGATTCCCTAACTTATAAGTTCAACAGCTTACATGACCGGCTTTTAAAAATCCATCCGCATATCGCCATCACCATAATCCGCTTTTGTTTATTCGCTCCAAACGCCATGTATATACTCCGCTGTAGTCCCATGTGGAAATATCCCCATCTTCTTTCTTCCCTTGACGCCTCCATACAAACCGCCCTATCATCCATCCTCAACTGTCATTTTGATGCCCGTTCCTGGACCCAGGCTTCCCTGCCTATCCGGTTTGGAGGTCTGGGTATCCGCAAAATTTCTGATTTATCGCTACCAGCTTTCCTGTCTTCCATACATAGCACGCACACCTTGACAACGAAAATTGTCTCTCCGTCTCTGTGCGGCGTCGAGGTGTCGTGCCTGTCGGAGGCCAGGAATGCATGGTCTATCATCTGCCCCAACGCCGATATTCCCGCCAACCCTAACTCCCAAAGGCTTTGGGACGAGCCACTCTGCAGATTGGCCTTCTCCACACTCTTAGAAACCTCGACCAATACTGCAGATCGAGCTCGTCTTCTCGCCGTTTCGGAGAGGGAGGCGGGATATTGGCTTCATGCGATCCCATCACCCAATACGGGTACTCTGCTCACCGGAGCTACACTGTCACTGTCAGTGTGCTTGCGACTGGGCCTGAAGGTAAATGAACTGCATCGTTGCCACTGCGGAAGTATTGTAGATATCCTTGGACACCATGGCCTCTCGTGCCAGCGAAGTGCCGGTCGTATGTCGCGCCACGCCAATCTCAACGATGTCATCCGCCGTGCCCTTGCCACCATCAACGTGCCAGCTGTATTAGAACCCAATGGGCTGGCTCGGGTCATGCCGTCGGGTCTCTTGCCATCATTGGCAAGAGACCCGACGGCATGACGCTCGTTGCTTGGTCACAAGGCCGGCCTCTGGTGTGGGATGCGACCTGTGTAGATACCTTGGCCCCATCCCACATTAGAGCTACCTCGGCCAACGCCGGCGCGGCTGCTTCTTCAGCGGAGGACCTCAAGCGGCGCAAATATAGATCCCTAGGTGAGGGTTATTTATTTGCGCCGTTCGGGGTGGAAACGTTGGGAACTTGGGGCCCTAGCGCCAAAAAGATGTTCCATGAGATGTCTACCCGGCTAATTGAATCTACCGGAGACCCACGTGCTGGCGCTTACCTCGGTCAGCGTATAAGTCTGACAATTCAGAGAGGTAACGCTGCCAGCCTTATGGGGACACTTCCGCAAGGCAGCGATTTAGAGACTGTTTTTTATTTGTAATTTTTTTATTTTTTTTATTTGTGTAAAATATCTAATTAGTTTTAAGTTGTGAATACTAGTAAGTACAGTTGTGTTATTTAAATGTACATAAGGTAAATAATCATAAACAATAAGAAGCTTATGAGAGTTAGATAACTGATAAACTATTTATGGCGGTGGTAAGAATATAAGGTAGCCGCTAATGTTGGCAAGCGAAGATGGAGAAGGTGGAAAAGGTTAATTACCCACCTGGCCGGGTGTTGTGACCAGGGAACCAAGGGTTTGACAGTTGATCGTCGGAAGTTGTATATATGCCGCGGAGTTGGCATATTTCGTTAGCGCGATGTAGGAAAGTCAGCGCCATCTATGTCCGGATGCTTGCCAACCTCGTGTTCGTGTACTCGTAATGTGTGTATTTATTTAAATAGGTAAGGTACACCTGCAGAACCCATATAGTTACATCATAAACAGTTTACATAAAATAGGTTATTCTAATATGAGTCCCATACAACATTCTCATACAGTGTCATTTAAAACAGTATCGTTGAGTCTTCCCTATTGGAGCGGTAGAGCGATAGATGTCGCCACATGTACATTGTTTTAAATACTTACATATTATACATAGTACACCCAGACCCGTAACAGAAGTTAAAATTCATCATTTCAATTTCAGCTCTGCTGGGAATCGAACCCGGGACCTCTGCGTGGCAGACCGTCATGTTAACTAACTGATCCACTCAGCTCGTCGGTCTTACTGTACAGATATATTTTTGTAGTTATGCAGTGGCTTATGTAATACAGTCGTTTAAGGATTGTTGGTACCTACTTGCACTTCGAATGATTGTAGGAATATATCATAGGATCATTTAAAGCATGAGTGTCGGTGGCCAAGCGGTTGCAGTATCCGACTCGTAAGCCAGAGGTCCCGGGTTCGAATCCCGTTCCGGCCATGTACCAATGACTGTTTTCTGAGTTATGTACATTAGTTTAATACTAACCGATGCTCTTACGGTGAGGGAAAACATCGTGATGAAACCTGCACATTCAGGCGACTGGATATGTAACCATGATCCAATCTGGTCAGGTACCCCTGGTAGCAGGGTTATGGAGGTCAGATGGCAGTCGCTCTACTGTAATTACCTGATCTGCCAAATCCTGGATTATGGTCAAGGCGGACCCCGGGCCCTTGTTCTCGAGAGCACAACCGGGACATTAACGCCAAGATGTTTTTTTTTTATCATAGGATCCTTTAAAAAAAAAATTTACCGATACCCGAGATATTTGGTGTACAGAATCACTGTATACTTTTAAGAAAAAAGTAAAACAATATTACTTGTGGTCTTTAGTGGGGTGATTATGGGTGCTGGGGTACTAGCTTTCTAATTGTTTTTGTGTTGTCTTTGTAAACTTTTTTGTAGATTTTATGTGCACTACCTATCAATAGATAAAATACTTTTTTCTTTCCATACCAAGGTTGTCTGAAAGAGATCACTCTAGTGATAAGACCGCCCTTTGTACTGCTTACTATTATATATTTTATCCCATGTGTGAAGCCTGTAGTGTACAAATAAAGAGTTTTTGTACTGTTTTGTTTTGTATTTTACCCGGTACTCAGTTCCCCTGGTAACATGGTCACCGAGGTCAGATGGCAGTCGCTCTACTGTAATTATCTGATTTGACAAATTCTGGATTATGGTCAAGGCGGACCTGGGTCACGCGCGAGAGCACAACCAGGACGTTAACGGCAAGATAATAATTTTTTTTTTATGTGCATGTGCGTATTTCTGTCATACGTACATAACGTACATAACTCAGAAAAGAGTCGTTGGTACATGGCCGCAGTGGGATCCAAACCCGATACCTCTCGCTTACGAGTCGGATACCTTAACCACTCGGCCGCCGACGCTGCTCCAGCTGCGTCAAGTGCATATTTTTCTCATATTACTACAATATTGTAGTGTTTTGGATTGAATTTGAACATTATAGTATCTAAATCATACCCATTTTAAAGTACACTACTCTACCTACAGCTACTCCGAAACTACCCACACTAAAAGCAAATTTCCAACCACAAAACATTTTCACCAAAGTGTTACGTTATCTGCACTGCATACATCCCACCTTATAACACCCTTTTAGGCGACAGTGTCGGATTCCCTGAACGCAACAATTTTACAGCTGTCTATCCTTTTTGCCACCTGATACTGGATGTATGGATGGGAGTAAATTCAATAATCCAGCTCCCCCGGTGCACAGTCAAACGTCGTGGCCCCCGGCATATAATTCAATACACGACGGTTGCGTTGGCCTGAAGCGCAAACTATGTACTCTACGGAATGGGATAAAACAATAGAATATTAAAATTTACGAGGGAGAGTTAATGCGTTATTCATGTGTTTGTTTTTAACTTATCAGGCTCGGTGGTGTTTTGTTTTTGATGACGCGGAGGGTGTTATGCTCTTCTATTTACGATGTTAAGATATTCTTCTATTCAATTCGGATTATACACTAGCGAATGCTTTTTTTTACTCTCTGGTGTAAATCTATCGCTACACAATAATATTGGTATTGGTGGCACTTACAGGAACTAAGAAATCAAATGCTAGACTTCCTTTGGATATACTGATACATGGACTGCGTTGCGTGCAGATGAAATACGATATCAATTATGCATTCCCGAGATAAAAGTGCAGTAACAGCAAAAATTATATTTGCGTTTAAAGTTTCCAATTAATTTAAACACAAAAATAAACACATATTTTAAAACTGTAAATGATAACTGAAAGGTTACAGATTAAACTACATGGTAAAGGCTTGTAATTTAAAAAATTTAATAAGTAAAATAATTATGGCTACTTATTTATTTTACCCCCTATTCTAGGCCGCGGAGTCAATTTTTTTTTCTTTTTTATTTGGCCCTACATACTGGCCAAGAAACCGTTGTCCGCTCTATGGTGCCGTGGTGCCAAGCATTCATTTTATATTGTATGACGTTCATAAGTGTTTGTGAAAACCTAAACTGTATAAACATGTTTGTTTTGATTTGATTTGATATTACTGCAACCAGTTTTTTTTGCTCAAACGTTTTAGAAACCACTTTGCCTGCAATAAAACTTGCTTTTACTGCTATTTAATCAGCTTTATCAAAAACATTAAATTTTACATTCTCATGAGAGTCCTAAAAAAATAAGAATTGGTTTGTCAGATAGATACGTATTATGAAATGTAGATTCACGAAATGTATTTAACTCAAAATCGTTTAAATGCCCATATTCATATAACTGCATTTTATGCTCAGGACAGCAGAATTATTGTGCTGTGCGTGTGTTTACATAATTATGCTGTAAAGAATATTTTAAAATGAAGGTCATAAACTAAATAACGGTAACGAAAACCCCTCCACCGACTTTCCACAAACCGTTATTTCCATGCTATTTATTGTCAATCCACGTCACTACTTAAAAATTAAGCCCAAAGTTCCGTGCTTCATATCGTGAAACAGGATCTCGGTAACAAACAGACGATAAGCAATCACTTGTCACCTTTGCACGTTATAATTCTTTCGTGGTTTCCTTTAGGAGTTGGAGTTCGTGAAGGTCTTTCGGTTTTTTATAGTGATGGGGTTTTTTATACCATGAAGGTGGCAAACAAGCTTACGGCCTGCCTGTAGGTAAGCGGCCACCGTCGTCCATGATATCTGCGATCTAAGAGGAGCGACTGCGATGCCAGCCTTCTAGGTACATGTCTTTTAAAGAACTGGGAGACTGGGGAGCGGGTGGGGGAAGAAAAGTGAGAGGTCACTCACTATCACAATCTCAATAATAAAGAGAAAACTTGGGGATACGATCATATAATGTTGGGAAAGTTTGCTGTTCACTATGTTAGCGTTTGTATTGTTTCACCTCCTTGTCCTTGACTCCATATCTTGCCTCTACTATGTAAAATGGACGCGTCGAAAGATAGCTATTTGACCACTAACACAATAACCAAACCGTCGAAATAGTCCGATGACCACCGACCATGTATACCTACATATTATTATGCAATATTTCCTAATTTACTGAACCGATTTTAATGAAATAAATCTAAAAACCATCTCGATTAAACTGGCTTTTAAATAAAGCAAACCGTTTGGGAGCAATACCACAAACAGATACACACATACTCAGAGCTACAGAGACACAATATACCGAAACACGTTAAACTTATAGCACCCTGTTTTTTCGTCGGAGGCTTATAATATAATATATATGTATCTATATGTATTTTGTTAGGTATATGGTATATATGTAGAAATTTATCGATAATTATTTATTATTATTGTGCACGTCTTAAACTGCTTTCAGTCATCACATTCTCTTTGCTGTAGGCCTGCTGGAAGAAATTTCTTTTTAGAAATAAGTAGTGCCTTTTGTGTCATGTATATATTTGCCATGTCTCTGTTACCGTTTTTGTGTGCCATAAACTATTAAATAAAATAAAAAAATAAAAAAATCCCTATTATAAGCCTGTTCTAATATTAAAATTGGTTCAGTATTTGGAAAAATATTACATATAAGCATAGGGAGTAGATTGGACCAATTGGATATCGACAGCACAGAGCTGGCGTATACGGAGTACTTTGGAAGAGGTTCCCATGTCTAGCAGTGGGTGTCTTTCGGCTGATACGACACTATTTGTTGGCTGTAAACAAATCAGAACTAAGAATTTCGAACTAGGCATATAATTTTACTCTACAATTAACTTAATTATGACGAAATTGATGGAAATTGCTGATATTTCCACCAACCGCCTCATCAAGGAATAAAAATAAAACGAATAGTAAGCTCAAAAGTCGAGCTCCTCGAAGCCTTACAAAACTTACCGTAATTCCGTTAAAAAGCCATTAGAGGCATCTGGATTGTATTCCCTGCGTTTTCCCAACGAAGTTAGCACCAGTTAACGATGCCTACGAGAGTTTCCATAGAGTTTCCCTCCGGAGAGCGATTAGGCATAGCTGTGGCTTATGAAATGGAGGGCTAAGTGTTGGAGGTTAACCTCTCTTATCCCTGTGTTGAAAGAACGTTACGTCTTCTATGGAATTGAATGATTTGATGAGATGTGCCGGGGAGAAGTGCTGAATATCTGTGGAAAATTGTTTTTTTTTGTTCCCACCGCGATGGGAAAAGGACAAATGGGGTAATATGGACATTGTCGAAATAAATGCTTTTTTTTTTAATATACTCGTATATTGTAAGGAATACCTCTTCCATGGCTACCACCTACCCTACACGCCATATAAATAGCGAGCAGATAGACGACAAGCTCTTTTGCTACTTGGCTCTCGGAACGGACGGACGTGCTTCAGAATCGCTGTTGGTTGTTATTAAGGTCACGTGAGCTATTTTCCTGGGTATTGTCATTGCTATTTTCCACCTGTTTTATGTTTAACTGATCTGGGCAAGTTTGTAATCGCTATGTGTTAAAATCTAGTGCAAATAATGGTTCATTGTGAATATTTTCTAAGAGTTTTGTAAGTTGATAATTTTGTTGATGAAGTTGATAATAAGAAGGTTTTTCTGTTAAGTCTTCTTTTTTTAATTAATTTTAGCCGTAGTTCCTAAAAATATTATTTTTGTAAAGGGCACCCTCCAGGCTAACGAGGGAGGGAAAAGGAGAACTCTCATGAGTACCAGCGGCTTTCAGACTGGTTACGCTGTACTCGCTACGCAAGGAACCTAAGAGCCTACCAGCTAATCTCCGCCTTAGGACTTGTCAATAGCCGGTGTTAACGACGGCTCATTATAGGTGCCTACGTCTTAGCTTTAAGTTATTGGTAGACGAATATGTTAAAATTTTTGGTATTTTCGGTGGTAGTTCCACTTTGTGCGGCAGGCATATCTACTGTGAGACGCACTACCTTGTTATATAAATTCTATCTTTAAATCGTTTATTGTGCTTAACTGTCTGTTTGCCAGCTAATAAACCCTAGCCACCTTAAGAGTGTCGTATTGATTGGTTAGAAATCACTGCAACCGCAACAGCCGGAAGGCTTTTCAGGCTTCATCGGTTGCGACACCCCATGGCAATGGGGCCACTATTGAAATAGGGCCAGTCAAGTTTGTATGTGTAACTTAGTCCAATACCGCGATTTAATTACCCGGCAGCGCCATCTATTGTCTGCGTTATGTAGTTTCATACAAGTTAAGTGCTCCACGACGAAGTTGCCCGTAGAAATAATATTTAAAATAGTTCAGTCCTTTGCTAAGTTATACGTAGACCCAGTCGTAGCAGGTCTACGATGGGTCTACGGCTACACTTCAGCATTAAGGTGAGTGTCCCCTGAGCGCTCCATACAAATGTAGTTTAATTAAAATAAAAAAATAATCATCTTGGCGTTAATGTCCCGGTTGTGCTCTCGAGAACGAGGGCCCGGGGTCCGCCTTGACCATGATCCAGGATTTGGCAGGTCAGGTAATTACAGTGGAGCGACTGCCATCTGACCTCCATGACCCTGCTACCAGGGGAACCTGACCAGATTGGACCATGGTTACACATCCAGTCGCCTGAATGTGCAGGTTTCATCACGATGTTTTCCCTCACCGTAAGCGCATCGGTTAGTATTCAACTAATGTACATAACTCAGAAAACAGTCATTGGTACATGGCCGGAACGGGATTGGAACCTGGGACCTCTGGCTTACGAGTATAATTGTGTATATGCACACATATACATACATACATGGATGACGAGGATGATGACGTGTATGTATGTATATGTAAACTTAACGTTGTTAATTTTAGTATTTTAGTTTTTATTTTTTTGTGTTTTAGTTTTAAGTCTGGCCATGACAGAATACCAGCGGGTGTGGGTTCTGGGTTCACCCAAACGCTGAGTCATGGGCCTTTTTGTCTATTAGAAGCTTTTATTTTAAAAACATTGATACAAATCTGTTAATTTATGGACAAATAAATATTTCTATTTCTATTTCTATTATGCTCTATGCTCATCTCAGTCCCGTCTCATGTGAATTTAATATTAGTAAGTACAGTCGTAAAGAAAATAAAAACATTAGAAGCACCAGTTTTTGTATTATTGTAAGAATAGTCGTGCAGGGAACAAAACACCTAAAGGGAACAAAAGCTTCACAATTTTTTATGCTGTTCACACTCGTTGGCGAAAATAGGGAAAACATCGTGATGAAACCTGCAAATTCAGGCAACTGAATTTGTAACCATGATCCAATCTGGTCAGGTTCCCCTGGTAGCAGGGTCACGGAGGTCAGATGGCAGTCGCTCCACTGTAATTGCCTGACCTGCCAAATCCTGGATCATGGTCAAGGCGGACCCCGGGCCCTCGTGCGCGAGAGCATAACCGGGACATTAACGCCAAGATGATTATTTATTATTTATTACACTCGCTGGCGAATAAGTGCCACACGATGGCCGCTAACGATTCACTTAACGAAAAACTGAACAATGGTACACACAACAGCAACAGAATCCACTCAATTTAATTCACCAAAGTTTAATTCGGGATCCGCGGCAAATTAAATTCGCACAATTCGTGAGGCGTTTCTGATTCTGTGTAATTATCTCTACAAGCAGTTGACAAGTAATTAAGTATTTCTCAGTTTATTGCGTCGCTGGAACGGGGCGGTGTGGCGGCGCCATTATTCTTCCCGCATACCGGAGTGGCCGCGCGACTTGTTAAGGAGTTTCTGTCTGGCTCGATTACCTTGGTGTTGTAAATTGCGTGTTGTTACGTTTTTTAGTTGTTTCTCCTGAGAAATTGTGCTGTTTAGTACTATGATGCGAGAACTAGCTTTTGCCTGCGACTTCGTTTGCGTAAAATGCGGTCAATCAAAAATAGGGACCCTGGTGTTGCTGATGTCCATTTGCGGCGGTGACCACTTTCCATCAGGTGGCCCGCTTGCCTGTTTAATTGACCAATAATATAAAAAAATTACTTGGTTTAAACTAAACTCGTGTTCTTTACACATTTTATTATTAAATTAAAAAAAAAAAAAAAAAAAAAATCACGGCAACGAGATATACGTTTGAAAATATCACGAAGAACGTCGGTATGGAGTAATGTTTAATCTCGTACGCAACGTTAATGTAATGAAACATCATTCTTCAAGTAACACATTATATTTACATTTATTCGTCTAACGGGGGTTTTTGTCGAGCAACGTCATTATGGAGCAAATATCTCTCTCGCTGAATAGAAGAACAAATGTAATTGTGTTACCAACCAGCGGTTCCCAAACTGTGGTGCGAGACGATCGGAATAGAAAAAGGAAATAAAAAGCCAAGGAAAGGAATTGGAAGCTTAATCGGTTTATTTTGACTCAAGGAACAACTGTACCAAGTTTCATGTTTCGGTCAAAAAGTAAAGGTTCGGCCATTTTTTGTCTTTCAGAACTTATACTAGATGGTGTCCGGAGTGGCAAGAATAAAAGGAGACGTATGAAAAGAGTTGTGGATATATGCGAGGCCAGGGAGTTGTGTCAGGACAGAGCAAAGTGGCTGTCCATAGTCACTGCCTACCGTGGGGCCATCTGTGGGACAGAGGCACAAAGTTTATATATGTATATGTATGTACAAATAATCAAACAGAGTTAATGTATATTCGACACACACGCAGGGATCTTTTATGAGAAGTTTACTTAGTTTAGAAGTCGTGGTTTCTAAAAGATTGGGAACCCTTGGTATATACAATGGTACCTAAAGATTTTGACATTGATTGTACCTATGTAATTCTATAGCAGCCTCGTTCAAAAATAGCCTTTGGACTTATTAGCCTATTCGTTTTCTTGTCACGTTTACGTGGATAGGTAATTAGTTTAAATTATTGCCAAGTGGCTTTCCCTGCCAGATTTATATTTCCAGGAAACGCTTATTTTCGACCAAGAGGCAGGTATGCTCAATATAGACAATGGAAAATAAGAAGCAGTTTTTCTCGGAAAATAAGCAATTAATTTTAAGGTACGTGGATAAAATATTGATTCGATTGCGCCATGGTGTTTACTTCACAATTGATATGGAGAGTTATTTTTGCTATTTTTCCTGTTTTGACACAGGAGATCGAGGGTAAACTATACCTACCTAAAATACTGTTCCGGAAATTTTAATGTGATAAACAGATATCACAGTATAGCCTGGTCGGCAGGTACTTTCGACCTAGACATATTTCCGATGTTAAAGAAAATTTGAAAGTTTGTTAAAAAAATACATGTATGTTTTTTCAAACAATTTCCTAAGAAAAGGATATTTTAATTACAGCCACAATCGAGACTGTTTTGCTCGTAAACGGTTGGGAATTTAATAAAGTGAATAAAGCAAAAGTTGTAGAGAATTTTATGCAGATTTGTGTTTTTGGCCCCCCTCAAGGTAGCACAGGCTCCTCGAGGTCGAAAACTTAAATTACACACCCCACACTATTACAGAACACTATTGTGTATAGGCAATGGTGACCACTTTCCATCAGGTGGTCCGCTTGCCTGTTTGCCTACGGTATGAAAAAAATAAAAAATAACAATCTCCCAAAATTACATTAAACTCGGAATTGTGTCCAGGGAAGTAAGTTTTACCTGACGACAGGGGTAGTAATCGTATACAAAACAACGTTTTAAATCTTGCTATTTCTTGAACACAATTTTTTTTTTGTTTTTTGGTCTACGGTATGACATAAAAGAAAAATTATATATTTTTTTCGGTAGTCCATTGGTAATTTGGTACTTCTCTAGATGTGACTAATAAAAAAATAAAATAAAATTTTGGTCTTACCTTTTTTCGTCGACCTTGACGAAAAACACAAGGCTCCTGCTAAAAATTAATCAGCAATATCCCAAAAACGTACAACATCCAACCCACACAATGTTGCTCGTGCAAAATGTTAAACAAGAATATTTTTTCCACTGCATTCTGGCCCCGTGTACCGAGGTGATTCCTGGAAGACTTTGTTGTATTTTACAGCTCCTACGTGAGCGCCGGTTTTTATTCCTCTTACTTTTCTCTTTGATGTCACGGGAACAGTACAAAAAAGCTGATGAAAAAAGCAATATCGTTGGAAACAAGTATCGACATTGTGTCATACATATTAAGGCTCGCTCCAGTTACGTGTAACCTTTTGTATAGGTAGGATTTCAAGGAGTTTTATTCGTCATTCATAAGGATTGCTCATAAATATTTGTTACGTTGCTCTTGGCTTCGTAATTAGAAATAAGAAAGGCGTAGTGGAGCGCCTTAGCGATCAATTTTGAGATGGTAGTTTTTGTTGGTAGACTTCTATGCCCAACTGCGGAGTGGATGGACCAAATATAAGACACGGGGTCCGTTCACTCTGCTGGCTGTCATACAGCGCCATCTAGCCCCAAAGTAAGCGAAGCTTATGTTTTGGGTTTTAGATAACTGATAAACTACTCTTTTATATACATACTTAATATACATACTACACTCAAAGTCAAGTCAACTCACTCAATCAGACCCGTAACAGAAATAAAAATTCATTAAATATAAATAATTATCTTGGCGTTAATGGGTCCGCCTTGACCATGATCCAGAATTTAGCGATCAGATAATTACAGTGGAGCGACTACCAGATTGGACCAGACCAGATTGGATCATGGTTACAAAATCAGTTGCCTGAATTTGCAGGTTTCATCACGATGTTTTCCCTAACCGTAAGAGCGTCGGTTAGAATTCAACTAATGTACATAACACAGAAAAGAGTCATTGGTACATAGCCGCAGCGGGAAACGAACCTTTCCCTTCCGAGTCAGATACACGACCGGTCGGCCACTAAAGCTCCGTTTTTTTTTACCATAGACTATATACCTACATCATTATATTGTGTCGTATAATGCAAAGACGTAGAATAACGGCCAACTATGCATAAAGTTACTTGTAGTTTATGAGAAACCACGTTGAGAAACCGATGGAGACCTGGATAGGTACTTCAGTCTCTCTAGATCTGTCACATTATCGTTATGTGGATGTCGAACTATTCCGCAAAGCATATACGCGATTACCCTACCTACTTATCAACTCGTAACTGAACAAACCTAGGACCACTGAACAGGGCCATAAGGAAGATGTATTTCCCCCAAAGAGAATTTAGACGTTGGGAGACGTTTTCAAGTCACTGGACTGGAAAAGACACGCCATCAACGTCAAGGGCGAGTATCTTATCTTACCTTCGATTGGCCGACGACATTCCATTCAGGGCAGAATCCCTGGAGAACAAGAAGTACTTTAAAAAACTGTCGCAATATAAAAATATGACTAAACTAGAAAATGACCTCCCTCGAAATTGACCTATTCATAAAATTACATGAAACGAACATGACGTTCTTAAAAATTGACTTTTTAAGAAAATGACCTGCCTCGCCGAAAGGGAACAAAGTCCTTAGCAAAGTCTTTCAAAAGATGGACATTAAAATGAACATCGATTCCGCAAAGGATCAAAGTGACCGACATAACTCTTGAGAGTTGTATAACTGAGGTATGAGCGCCATATAGGGGAGAGGGGGTATAATGGGGACCTTAAAGAAAACGTACAATAAAAGTGAAAAGATAACTAGGTTACTAGCGAGGACCTGTAATTGGCTTATTGATTCTAAGATAATATTTGTTATGTTTTCTATAGCTGTTGGTACTCCGATAAATAAATAAATAAATAAATAAATAAATAAAATTATAATAAACACTTTGTTTACTTAATAAATTATCATTTGTCATATAATTTAATTTAGTAAATAATCAAATAAGATATTTGATTTTAAATACCTAAGTGGGGTTTATATCAGTGCAATGAAGGCAAGGTATCCTCGTATATATTTTCTTCGTCAAAGTAAGCTCTTTACGTCATTGTTTTTAATCTTTCTTCAAAGGGGAACATTTGGACACTTCTTCGTCCGTTTAAGTTGTTCTCGTTCATCAACTTCTTTTGTAGGGGGTCGGGATACCCCATCGTACCCCGTAGCCAACACCCCGTTATGCCCGCTTGTCTAAATTTGTTTTAAATTCAAAGAATCAATAGTAATAATAAATAATACGTTTATTTTCTCTTCACATAGGCTCTTATAAAATAAACAAAAATAACTTTTATAATAAAATTTTAAACATTAAATATAACCTGCGTGAGAGACCGGTGTCTGCACTAGGTTATAAATACCTGTTTTATAGATCACCAGGCGTTATTGTTATGTTTTGCACCAATTCACTCTAAGTAATGTCGTTAGAGTTCAGTTATACAACTTTCGTCCTGGTTATAAAAGCCCGGATAATAGCACTCGATTAATAATTTGATATCAACGTTTACGAAGCGTGAAGTGAAGCCTAAATTAAATTCCGGCAACGACATGATCATTAATTTAATATGGCGTGAGCATCTTGCGCAGACTTTTCTCGGGTGTTAGGTAGGTGTGTACCTATAGCAAGATTTCCATAGGCGGTCTGTCTGTTTTAATATTATAAAAATTACAATCAATCCTAGTAATATTTATTAATACCAGTGTTTCGCGTGACGTCTTATCTTTACCCTTACCTTACCCTGCCCTACCTCTACCCCTACCCTACACTTACCCTTCACCTACCCTACCTAAAGTACGTTTCAATAGAAAAAGAAAAAAGCAGAGCACGACAACGTAACGTCAGGTGTTATCTAAATTTATTTAGATTTCAATGGATAATATTAGGTCCTATATAATAATTCTATCAGATAATTTTGGCGTTACAGGATAATATTACGCCAAAATTGGCGTTTTGAATAAGGAAAATTACGGAAACTCAAATGTTCATTCCAGCAATTTTTTCTTGGAAATGGCAAATCCGATTACAATGAAACTTTGAAGATATAATCAGACAACATTAAGCTAACTAGTGCATAGCATTTTATCGTGATAACTATAATCTTTATAAAATTACACCAGGTTAAAAAGGCAACTGAAAAGGGGTATTACAAACACTTACAAAAATTTAAGAAAAAAAATATTATTTAATATTAGAGGCTTAAGATTCTCTATTTTCGAAATCAAGTATTCATTTCGATATGTTATGTACAATTTAAAATATGTCATCAAATATATACGAAAAAAAACGAAAATTTTTAAGTAAGGACCTACCTAATTGGCGTTGTTGTGCGTACTTTTGCGTTTTCCTATTTAAACGCACTTTAGTAGCTTTCAAATCGATATAAATTAGTTATGAAATCAAACAGCATTTCTTCACTAATATAACCTCCAGACAACGTCTTATAAATTAATAGAACAGATAGGTAAACGTTCTGACCTCTAGACCCATCAAGAATCCTAGATTATTAGCTAAAGTACTGATTTTGAGAGTCCTTAGCCAAGAACTAACTTGGTTGAGTAGCCAATAAGTAAACAAAGTTAATATTGGTTTTCATAAATTGAACTGTACAAAGATTTTGACATAATTGAAATATATTTTATCTACAGTCATAGCCCAATGACATACGAGAACTATGTATTACATGAGACGGAAATTTTTTATATTTATCTCCTTGACGTGTTAGTAAAAAAGAAAAAGGAAAAATCATTATCAGGTACAGGGAATAGGGATAGTCAGGATAGTCAGCTTCCTGTCACTGTAATGATCTTGCAGCGGCGTTCCCGAGCCGACGAAATTGGAGCCTTCAACAATTGAGCTTACATCTTTCTCTTGCACCGGAAACGCATTCGTGACCCCTGGTGTTGCGGATGTCCATGGGCAGTATATTGCTAACGCTTTATTATAAAATTGCGCCGCAATCTAAAATGCATGCACTCGCAGCATATTAGGTTTTACTCCATAGCATTCACGGGTGACCCATTTCACGCGCCGCTTCGCAAAAAACGTAGGCTATGCAGGTGTCGATTTCATGGAAACGAATGATTTTTAAACGTCCTGGCTGGGGCCCTATTTTCAATCGCTCACAGCCACGCGAGCGCTCGTCTTGTAAGGCCTGTCTCTTCTGTCTTTAGCAACTTACCACGAGTGTAAAAGAGATAGATAGCGCATGCGAGCGCTCGAGTTGCTAGAGATAAAAAAGATAAGCATTAGAAGGCGAGCGCGAACTGTTTTCAGCTTCGATTTTCGGCATGAAAACTGCAATGCTGATGCGTGACACTGTTTTCCCCATTTTTGTACCGTCCGCTTTCGTAGTTGACAATGTAATTTTTAAAATATAGACTTTTTATGCCTTTATTAATCATAATTGAAACCCGTTCGACTCGAGGCGAGCAGTTCAAAAATAGAGGCTCAGGTTGGTGTTGCTAATTGTAATTAAGTTTTAAAAATACAGAAGACAGCTAAAGAATTAAATTAAAGTCAACGTAACGCATTTTTAGAATAAAGCATTTAAAAAAACATCACGAACTAGGTACACTAACGAAATCCTCATCTTCATGATCTATTGTGTCGACTACAATTTTATACACAAATAAGTACAAAAACAGTATTATGTATAATGTATTGTAAAGATGATCAAATATTAATTATTTATTAAGGTACACATAAAATATTTACAGTTATAATAGATACACCAATCCCTACAACTAAAAACCAAAAATATACAAATAGGTATAATGTATTAGTTTGTAACTTAACTAACACCAAATAATTTTTTGTGACCAGGCGCTATATTTAAAATATAATACATTTTACATTTGCATGCGGCGCTTGATATAAATTCATACAATTTTAAAGAGTAACCGTAGCTTTTTTAATATCAAACCAAATTCTATCAAGCAAGTACGTCCGCATCCAAAATGCATCGCTCCGCGTCCCAAACTGCGTGAACACAAAAATCAACCTTATTCTATGCGTGACACATTCCACTTTGATCTATTGGCGCAAAATTCCGATTTAAATTCCGAACCTACACCGGATTAACGTAGTTAAATTAATTTTGCAGCCGTGCCACTCTATTTGGTATTACAAAATGCATAGTGGCTGGGTCATTAATCGGGCCGTGTGGTGTCCGGCAGAGTAGAATAGCACCAACCCAACACTCGTGGGTGCCGTACAAGGCGACTAAGGTTTTCGAGGCAAAAGATCTAGTCTCCGTAGGCTGAAAAATAAGCAGCAAAATGGGCATGATTTCCATTGTTATATTTATAACTTTGCGATCTCCAACCCGCCGGCCAGACATGGAGATTATGGCAATAACCTAACCTTTCGTGGAGAGGCCCTAAGTTCTGCAGTGGACTGTTACTGTTGGGACCATTTTACAAATCCTTCCTACTAAAATGCGAAAGTTTGTAATGTATGGATATTTTTTACTACTTCACGCAAAAACTACTCATCGGATTTTGACGAAATTTGGCAGTATTGTAACTTAAATCGCAGAATAACACATCGGCTATAATTTATCCCGAAATTCGATGTGGTTCCAGCGGGAACGCCGAACGAATGTAAACTTTTTTTTATTGCATTGGGAGTAACACGGACGGACAAATTGTAATATTACCTAATTTTTCACGGACGAAGCCTATTAGCCTACTAAAAGAGCGGTGCCGAATGAAGAAAAAGAAAAAAAGAGCGATAACTTCAATGAGATAGTATGCAAGTAAAACGAATACGATCTCTCACGAGCACTTGCGCTCTGCAAAGTTAGAGCCCGTTTATACATAGCCGCTTACAAACCGGACAGTAAACGCGTACCTACGCGTTGTGCCCGTATAGTCACCGCGTAGCAACCGGACAGAAAACGTGTAGTTTGGCGCAGATACGACGCGGTGACGACGCAGGTGCGACACGATTACTGTGCTGGTGTGACAATACCTACTGTGCGGTGACTATGCGACCGCTACGCGTTTGTTTGGAAATAATAAAATTATCTCTCATAGAGATAAGTTCGACATTGCATTCATTTTTGTTTGATGTATCTAATTAAGTATGTATACAATAAAGAATATAATAATAAAACAAGCTTTCTGTCATTAGGATAGAAACCAAAATTGCATAAACACTTAGGACAAATCGTGTACAACTGTTTGGGTACTTACACAAGCATACTATAGATCGTTTTGCTCACATCTTTCAATTATTGTTAACTTCTAGTTCAGTAGTCCAATTTGACAACGTTAAAGTTATCTTGACCCAAAAACACGAGAGCGAAATTTGAGTTTAAAATAATGCTATAAGCACCGGTAATTGGGGCGACAGGGGCAAAAGGGACACCATGTCAATATCCCGTAAGTGTTCTCACCATTTCGAATTCTTAATACGCACAGGGGAAAAGCCCCCTTTTTTATGGGGCACGTAGCTCTAACCTCCAGGTCTCTAAAGTGTCCACAGATAACGGGAGGCCCCAAAAGTGGCGCTGCGCTAATTTGAATTAAATTTCAGGGATTAGTCCCGGGAAGGTAGATTACGCCTGCCCGTAACACTGTAGTCGCTTGTAATCCCTCTGATATTTCCCCTCAACGCTCGCTGAGCAGAATAAGGTTCAGTATTTATTGCTCAGAGTATCTTAAATAAGACGCTTGGGTATTTATTTTCGGGGCTGTTTTGCATTTCGGGAGCAGCGAGAGAGTTTTATTAAGGGCACCGTTTCGTCGAACCTTTTTTTCGATGTCTAAAGATTTAATGTAAAGACTAAATTATTGCTTATTTGCAATATGCCGTTTAAGTAAATAACTCCAACGAGTAAAATGAATAAAATGTATCGATGAAACTGTTTATTCGACGAAGTCAACAATAAAACCCGTATCGTATATTTTAATTGATATTCTACCAATATATGAATATAAATAAAGTTACGTACGAGCTCGCTACAAACGAAAATAATTGTATCGGTCGGCTTGTCAAAGGAATAAATGGAGAATTTACCAATAATATACATGCAAATTTAGAATAATAGTGTCCCACTTCCATTTATCCATAACGCCATTTTATATCCCATTATAATCCCGATACTCGATCAACAACACCCAAACTGAAAATAATGTTAAACCCGGCTAACAGCCTACTTGCTCCGACATCCCCTCATTCCTTCATTTATAAAACCGACTTTGTTTTTGACACCCAATATCATTCTTGTAACGGTCGAATGGGGATATGTTGAATTATATTTCGGGATTTTCGGGGCAGGCTTACCCGTGCTGCCCCGACATATGTGCCTGTCTGCTTGAGGATGATGGATGCACGCTTGCCGGACGTCGAACGCACCAAATAAGCTCCAGAGTTCGATACTTCAGAAATAGTTTGCGTCGGGAATTTATTGTAGTTGAACAGTTTAATAGGTAAGGCTTAGCCAGGTTGGGAAAAGGGGAGACTAGGGATAGATGGCATTATACTACCTCCAGCTTACTTTGTGCCATACTATAGGTGTGTTAATATTTAAAATGTGAAACTAACTATGTCTGTCTGTCTTTTACGTTTACGCGCCTAAAATATTGAACAGATAGAAAAAGTAACACTAAGTCCGCCATTTTGGGTTTTTAAAGTATTAGTACCCAGTTACACTCCCGCCACCAAGACGAATCTAACGGTGTGTAAATTATCTAAATCGGAGAGCACAAAGAAACAGACATACATACGCACATAACCTTCCTTTGGCTTAGTCGGGGCATAAAGCGAAGCATTGTAAGCTTGAATGGATAGATGTTTGTTATGGCGGCCACTCACGGTCATGCCGACTGATATATGGCATGACAAGGGGCACGAAAATAGGTTTGTCATGCCAACTGACCGCGTGCGGTGATAAATTTTGACGTCACACCAAATGGGTGGGATCGAGGCTAACATAGTAGGGATCAAGCTAAATACAACCGAGGGCCCCACTGGTTGAATGATGCGATTTATCGCACTGTCAATCAAAATGGTCGAGGTATTCAAGACTCGGGAACGTATTCGTTTTTTTTAAGTTTTGTTTTTATGTTATATGGCAGACAATCAGGCAAGCGGGCCACCTGATGGAAAGTGGTCACCGCCGCCTATGGACATCAGCAACACTAGGGGAGTTACCAATGCGTTGCCCGCCACTGAAGCGACCTCTAATATACCTCTTGAACGATCCCATATCATAGTCCAAAGGAAACACTGTAGCTAGGAGTTTCTTGTATAAAATAATTTATTTAATACAAAAATACAATCATCTTAAAACTAAGGCGATTGCGTCCGAGCAGAAGTGTATGCTTTGGGACAATGGCGGTGCCCAACGGGTCCCACCACAGAGCAAAAAAATAAAATTTGCCAGTCTAAATTGCCATAATCGTGAGGGTAGCTAACTTTCCAATCTTTTTGGCTCCCACAGTTACAACGGGTTTTCTAGGCGTTTTCTAGGAAATAGCTGAAAGAGCTTTCAGCACGCTCTGACCTGAATGACGGAAGGTTGTGGTAATATAACTAGGTATATAACATTGGACCTTGTTTATAAATTCGTGAGGTATACATTGAACATGCAAAGCATTGCCACTAGTTATTTTTATCTAGTATTGTCATGCCGCTTGTCAGTCGGCATGATGGTGAGTAGCCGCCATCTTGATTAGTCTATCACCGAAAAATTACTAAACGGATTTTGATGAAATTTTGCAGTACTACCGCTTACATCCCATAATAAAATTTATCGAAAAAGACCTCAATATAGGTAGGATAGAGGCATTCAAAAAATGCCTCTATCTTGGATATTTTCAAAGTTAAACGTCATCTTGCAAAACTCTCATGTCCAGGAACGGCCTGGTCGGCGTGGGCTGGGTGTGCTGCGGCCATTTGGCGGCCAACGTGTCCCTGTCTGTATCTTTCCTACTTTCCTACCCCACTTTTTTCCATTGAAAGAGATATTTAATGTCCTAATCAATAGAGAAATTTTGAATCTGAGTTTGAACAGCATATTATTATATATTGCGATCCCAAATAAACGTAGACGCACAACAAAACCTCAATACTAGCTAAACGGTTAAGATTTAGGTATTACGATAGCTATTCATGGGAACACACGCAAGGCAAGGGCCCTCGTACGTGGCCTGAATCCGTTCGCCAACTATATTAGACAAGTAAATAATTTTATCGACAGTAAGGGATTTTCGTGGAAGGGGGCGGAGGGTGAAAAAAATCGGACAATGGCACAAATTTGGCGATGTTGTGGTGTTTTTTAACGCCGACGAAAAGATAGAGGTATTAAAGTTTGACGTGTGCATCTGTAAATTTCTGGTTCGGTATATGGGTGTGTCTGGCTGGCATCGTAGCTCTCAGGTGAACTGATTTCGATGCTGTTTTCTTAATTCGAAATCTAGTTTAATTGAGATAGTTCTTATTTTTGTTACACAAAATCGATTCAGTAGCGCGTAACCGAAACTATCTGAAACTAACGGATAATCCGAAATAATTTCACGTCCATAACCGTATCCGAAACCCGTATAATACTATTGCTATCCGATATGATTTATCTGGTATCCAAATCCGAAATTTCATATCCATAACGTTAGCAACACTATTGGATAACACTATAATAGTTTATGCTTAACGCCATAGATGACGCTGGCACGGCGAACCCTTTAGTTCAGCCAATACGTGTGTGTTTGTGTTTTTATAAGAAAAAATGCATTCGAACGTTAGCCTCGCGAGAGCGACGGATGTGATTCGAGAAAGGCCAAATATTAATTAATAGTTCTGTTGTTAGTGTATAGCACTTTGCCAAAATTGCCATTATATTGTATAAGGATCTGTGTTTTAGACAATATAACAAATATGAAATGGTTTGTATGTATTTGATTCTAACAATAACTTCCTTAATGAGAAGTAAGGAAAGACACGGTGGTACTTTGTTAGAGTAGAAACCATAGAAAACTGTCCCTTGCTTGTTGACATTGCTCAATGCAACAAAATCATTTCCAGAAGTGAAATCCGCACAACTGTTGGTTTCGACTATCACAGCCGAAAAGCATACGTTGTCAGAGCTTAGGAAATAAGAATTCGTGGGATGGGACTCTGCGCGAAACTCGAAAATCGCCCTGACGTGACGTGAATGCTACTGGGCCTACTACGTCTAACGTACAGACAGACTGACTTATATTCCTTGAATTATTGTCTGTTATGACAGCCTTGAGAGGTAGAATATAATAAGTTACGTTTCGATTTTTTAACTAAAATGAAAAATCCTGGATCATGGCCAAGGCCTAGAGCGCAACCCGATCTTTTGGTCATCAAAGGTCAAAGTTAAACATAATAATTTTGGTGTCTACACTCCGGGTATGACCAAAATAATTGTTCATTGTTCATTTATTGCATAAATTAAAAATTTACATGTCCGCTTTTTAAATTCAAATTGTTACAAATTATTATTACATAGTGTTATTTTAACATATTACTTAAATTATATAGGTATTAAATTCATTGATATTCATTATCGTAATTATAATGTTCATTGTGTGGGTTAATATTTACCGTTTCAAAAGGCACCGAACCAATACACCAGCCGCTCCACGCGTCCTTTAATATTGTGCGTAAAGCCCTATTGGATTAATAGCAACCATATTCAATTTATAATTATAGACGACACACACGGGCCAGCACAAAGCCATCATTCGTCAACAGCGCAATGTGCCGCGTCAAAATTAATTAAACAATTACGTACGACCAAAATTAATCAAACGGCATATAATATCACTATAATAATTTAGCGTGAATTTTCATTAACTAAATATTAGCCTATATTAGGTAGCACTCACTTCGCTGGGGGCAAATGTATAATTTGCCGCCATCATAACAGCGTTCCATAGACGTACGCGATTTCTGCGCGCGTTGTCCCAAATGCTATGCAATTTTGGGCTCTATGCTAATGACAGAAGGCTTGTTTTAGGGAATTCGCCGACGTCGGCGCCTCAACCGCGTCGCATAGCTGCCTTACATTAGTCAAATTACAAAGGCGGAACATTGATACGGGCGCAGGGCCGGATCTAGGGCCTTACTGGGCTCTGAGGCCCCAATGTCGTATATGCCGTAGAAAGTTATAGAGTCGTGTGGTATCAAGCAGAGTAGAATATAGTCCCATACCTAAAATACCATTCCCGTACATTGAAGAGAGTCGTAAAATGAAACTAAGTTTAAAAGTGTAGTTCGCGACAAGTCGACATGGCGATTGGGGCATAAGTGGAGGAATGGACGAGATGGGGGACGCCCCACATCTACTGCGCCATTTAGTTCTACTGTGTACCAATATCGATTTCGATCTGCTAACGCTATTTGTAAAAAAAAGTTAAAAATGAAAATTTTCATATCGACCTGTCACGAACTGATACCAAAAAATGGGTAGCATTTTCTGAATATTTTCAATTTCAATACTGCGATCTCCAGCGGCAGAAGCCTAACGGCGGAGCGGCTGGCCCTTAGGCAGCTTTTATAATGATTATCTAATATTAGTAAAACCTGTATTCATAAGTATTACTTGCCTATTGTTAGGGCTCGTTTACATACGTCGTCGCTTACAAACCGTACAGAAAACGCGTACGCGTGGTGCGTGTGTTAGATATAAGGTATTTTAGTATATTTTAATTGTTATTTAAAGTTACATATATATTGAAAACTATCGTGATTATTAATAATTAACATTTCAAAAGATTTAAAAAAACATTTTACCAACTTCAGAACGAAATGTCTGGATTTCTGAACGATTGTGACTTTTGATCAGATTAAATACTGTTTATGAGAAACTTCCTTAATTAATTATGTAATAATCACGATAGTTTACAATATATATGTAACTTTAAATAACAATTCAAATATACTAAAATAACTTATAACTAACAAAATTATTTTGAAATGTTAATTATTAATAATCACGATAGTTTTCAATATATATTTAACTTTAAATAACAATTAAAATATACTAAAATACCTTATATCTAACACGTGCGTATAAACAGTACACAAAAGTGTAGTCTATTGGAGCGCAGACAACGCGGTGACTACGCGGGTGCGGCACGACGAATGTGAGAATAATAAATAAGCTTAATATCATTAGTATACAAAACCAATTTGAGACAAATCGTGCAGAGGTCGTGTATATGAGATAAATAAATATAAATAATATATTCGTGGACAAATTCACACAGCGCCATCTAGCCCCAAACTGAGCAAAGCTTGTACTATGGGTGCTAGATAACTGATATACTACTTAAATAATTTTAAATATGTACTTATTATACATAGAACACCCAGACCCGTAGCAGAAATTAAAATTATCATTTCAATTTCTGCCCGGCCGGAAATCGAACCCGGGACCTCTTGCGTGGCAGACCGGCATGTTGACCATTGAACCACTCAGGTCGTCACTCCGTCAATATGGCTCTATGATGGATCCATTTCGCACATTTTTACGGACGTATAGTCCCACTCGGCATTCAAATATTATCAATTGGGACCCTATGCGTTCGCGTGCGCAGTGAGACCTCATCATCATTCCTAACATTTTTGAATACGGATCCTCTAACATCAAAGTCCACCTCTGTTCACCTGCCTAATAAAATTATGCTGCCATACAATACGCAGAAGTGGTATGGACCTTGAACCTACCGCTTTAAATTAGACTCCAGGAATGAGGTCAATAAACTTTCAATTAATCATTTTTATCATCATCATCATCTTGGCGATAATGTCCTGCTTGTGCTCTCGTGCGCGAGGGTCCGTTGTCCGCCTTGACCATGATCCAGGATTTGGCAGAAGAGGCAATTACGGTGGAGCGACTACCAACTGACATTCGCGACCCTGTTAACAAGAAAGCCTGACCAGATTGTATCATGGTTACACATTCAGTCGCCTTAATGTTCAGGTTTCATCAAGACGTTTCCCTTACTGTTAGAGCATCGGTTACTGTTCAACTAACGTACATAACTCAGAAAAGAGTTATAGGTACAAGGCGGCACTGGAGTTCGAACCCGGTACCTCTCGCTTACGAGTCGGACCTCTTAACCACTAGGCCACCGAGGCTCTAAACGCGTTCGAATGAATATATCCTTTTTATTAGCGTATAACGAAATTGACAGATATCATCTCCTTAAACAAATATTATATTTCTCTATTTTTTTTTTTTTGCAATGCCGCAGCAGCGCCTTCTACAGTGGAGGATAAGACGCATTTACAAGCTTTTAAATATGATTCGCTGTTTCTTTGTCACAAAATGTACCGTACATTTTAAAGGCTATAAGATGTTGTGACGTCACAGCCCGCTAGCGCCCTCACTGTCTAATTAAGAATTTGTACGTTTCAATTTGCAAATTTTTAAATTTCTTTTCGTTTGTTACCCGTTACGTAACAAATTTAAAATGCTTCAATTGAGGCAGTAAAACGAAATCAAGTCTAAACACCTAATATAGGATAATGGAGTCTTTGTTACAAAAATAAAGACATCCCTGATTGTAAGAAGTTATTTTGGTCGTTTACGACACAGGGCTTTTCATTCGCGCGTGTCGACACCGTAAAACCTTTTCGCACCCGTAAGAGTTTATGTAAAAGCTGTGAATGTGAGGAATAAAGAGAAAAAGGTAAGAAAAAAACAAAAATAGTCAAAAAAATTGGGTGATTATGACACTATTTATCATCAGGTAGGGTTACCACTAGATATTTTGTGACCTTACTATAATAAATTTAATAAGTGTAACAAAGGATAAAGTGAAAACAGACAGAATCAACGGAGAATTGCTTTATTGAATTCCCATACTTAGTCTTATAAATTTAAATAAAATTAATTTTAGAATTTTTTTTTGTGGCCGTATTTAGTCTCTTTTATTTTTAATTTAGTAACGATTAAAGTATGGTTACAATAAATTTAAAAATATTTGCACGTAACATTAACTTTTTTTTATTAAAAAACTATTGAGACTTTGAAAAGGAAAACTGGCAGTGATTTTGAATTGTAATAAAAAAATAACACAAGCGATTCTGATTTTTTTTTTTAATTTTCTACTTAATACCTTTCGAGCAGTATTCTACATGCTATAAAACCTTTTAGCAGCTATACACGCATAATAATTATAAGGTGGTAATGTACTTATAAAAACACTAGTCCTTCTGTCGAGATGTTATAATTACGGCGTAACGTAATTTTCGCGAAGCGTAATTTGATATAACGAATACGACGTCATGTTTCCACACATGGGTTTACTTACCCTGAAATAATAATTGGACAGTATAATTATAGGGTGGTGAATGTAAAATGAAAAGGGTACAAAAAAACTGGCCCACATCTCTACAATTAATTGAAAAAGCCGTGTAGCTAGAAACCAGCCAAACTATACTACAGTTGTTAAAGTGTACCTATTACTTTAGTCTAAATTGACAACAACACCTCCATTTACATTTCTATAGGCCATTTTGAAACGCATTCGTTATTGACAGTCAGCAAAACATTTCGGATACCGCGATCGAACCAATCACCAATCTCTTAATACATCACTTCGGCAAAATGTTTTTCATTTCTTAAGACACGTAGTCAATTTTCCCGCACCGGAAGGCCTGGGGGGAGGGGTATATTACCGCAAGCGTGGGGGGGGGGCTCGTATAATCATCCATCATATTCAGTATGACACACACATGTGTTCTCTGAATTGAACAGTTTCTCGCCATCTGTTTTTTCGTGGTGCAAGTTGGGTGATGGCGCGGCGTGTATCGTGGTCTACGTTTTTTTTATTGCATATCCTTATGCAATAAGTACAGGGATAGACGGTTTTCCTATTTAAAAGTGGCAACCGTTATCCAGAACATCTGCAACCTTCAATAAATCCAAGGTAAAATAATATAATCAAAACCGTGGTGACAAACCCGGAATGGAGTATCACATAGTTGTACTGGAATATGATTTTCAGTAAGCTCTACATTTTATCCGAATCCGAGGAAATGCTGTACGAATTCGCTATCAAGGGCCCCCTTTTTGAACTGCTCTTCGAGTCGTAGGTATTAAATTTTTATTTTCGGGATGAAGAATTCAGTAATTTTTAATTATATGTAAATTAAAATTATATTAATTGGTTCGAAGTAGGGAAAATCAACACCATGCATCAAAATAAATAACTTTCACGCCGACAATCAAAATTGAAAAGTGTTCGACTAGACTCCACGCGAGCCCACGACTTTAAATGCTCGTTTTTCTCTAGCAACTTAGGTAGGTAAGCGTACTCGAACGCTCGCGAGAATGCGAGCGCTCGAGTACGCTTCAAAAATAGGGCCCCTGGATCGGAAACATCGCTGACCCATCCGCCTGTAACTTACACCAAATATATCGACGTGGTTTGTTTGCCGGTAATCTTTCATACGCAGAGACGGGATTGGAATTTTAAAACGTGGATCTCTTATATTGGCTTTGATATTTCTCATCTGATGTCGGTTATCTGACAGTGTTATACTTTTTTTGTACAGGTGGCTGTGCTATTCGGAAAATTAATGTTTACATTATACTCGAAATTTTTTTCTACGCAGTGACAAACGAGGAGACAGCCCACCTGATGTTAAGCGGTAACTGTCGCCCATAACATCTGCGATTCATGCATTTAGGTTTCAATCAACAAAAATGCAGAACCGCAGATGCGTTCTTGCTGTGAGGACTAAGATGAAATGCCTCCTGCATGTAATTGCGCTGGCTACCTCGTTCAAACCGGAACACAACATTGCAAGCATTGTTGCTTGGCGGCAGATGTAGATATGGCGGTGGTACTCACCCAGGCGGATTCCTCAAGCTTGATAGAGTCCTACCACCTGATAAACATTATAAAACGGTTATTTAATAGCACACGATGGACGGCGCTCGAATGGCGTACTAGAATATCTAAGTCGCGCGCGGTGAGCAATTCTTTTCGTGCAAAGCGATTTTTCTTTGAAAATGATAGCAGCCGTCAGAAGCTCTCTCCTAATTGAAAATCGGCTGCATGCGATGCGCCAAATCCGTTCAAATATGTATGGAGCTCGAAGAAGTGTCCTATTTGAAGTAACATTTATCGGTCCAGTGATGATAACCTCCAACTAAGGTTGAATAGCCGATGACAAGGTGCCTACATTGGTGAAAATGACCACAGTTTTCAAAGAGGTAGGTACTTTTTATGAACAGATGACGTTGGAGTTATACGCTGAGGTGCTACCAAATACAAAGTCTATGAATTATCATCCAAATTACTTCTTACTTACTTAATCTACTTCCTTGAAACCTTTACAATTCAACCTTTATCGATAAAAATCTATCTATACTAATTTTATAAAGTGGTAAGATTTGATTGTTTGTCGGTTTGTTTGTAACGCATAATATTAATAACAACTTAATCTATTTTAAAAATGCTTTCAATACTAGAAAGCTACACTATTAGCCAGTACCATAGACTATATTTTATCTTTAAAAAAAACTTGGTTCCCTAGGAAAATGCAGGTGTAGGGTAGTTGTAGGGTAGGTGTAGGGTAGGGATAGGGTACGGTAGGGGTAGACGCCACGCGGACGAAATCGCACCGGGCCCACTCGTACTTAAAAACACACTGCACGTGATAAACATAAACCTTTTCAAATTGTAACAATTACATAAGCACACATTTATTTCACCTCCAGTTTTCGTCTCCACAAAATCGCTTACAAAAATATTACCGCATTTTTGCAAAGAGCGGTGTCCCCACAGAAGTGGAAAAACAAAAGCATAGTTTTAAAGGCGAAATACAACCACTTATCAACACTGTCCAGTAAGCAGGGGTTGGGGGGCACTTACCCCCTCCTGCGAGGGTGGGGGCCCCCACATGTGCCTGTAAATGTGTGAAATAAATCTCTTCCCGTAGGGACTCATCCAGCCAGTGACAGAATCTAGCGCGACCACTCACGGAGACTTAAAACCGGGGAGTTTTGACTCGGATTGAACCGTTTTTCAATTTTTCAGCTGGAAATACCTACCTAGGCGTTGGTTTGTAGCCGGTTTTACTGGATTTGGTCTTGTTTTTCTTTCAATGCTTATGGTATTATAAATTAAATCACCTTTTGTATACTAGTTCCAGGTAAGATACTTGAAGATGAGTAGTAAGGACCCGTCAACCGAGAAAAAACCGGACCGAAGAAACTTATATTTATATGTTTGTAACGTTTGTCCACTTGACATCTAGCGTCCGAGATCGGTCATCCGTTCTTTTGACGGGCTCCGGGAATTATGCTTGATTACATGAACCACTAAACCGGAGTCTGGATCCGCAGTACTCTCGCAAAGTTCAAAATGATGTTTACTTTAATTGCCCATGACTTTTTTCTCACAGCGAAACGAGAGTTGTCGCCATAGTATAAGTTATAGAAAATGAAAAATCCTGTCTAACGACATATCGCTCAACGTTATTGGTCATATAGGCTGGGTCGTCCGGACCTCCTTTGTATAATAAAGTGGAATTAGTGTACAAAAGGTGATTTAATTCATAATAAAGGAGTTCCATCTGGAAGTCACAACACAAAGTGTTAAATACTAATGGTATTAAACGCATTCTTCGAATACTTAATTTTATTCGCTAAATAGCTTATAGTTTTAAAGAAGTCCGAAAAACGCGTTGCCTGCGATTGGGTTCCCTGATCATTATAATCTAGACGCCTTCAAGGCTAGAGAGAATAGGCGGTTCCTAGACAGGCATACTCCATTATCGGCCGCTTTTTCACTTACCACCAGGTGACTTGGTGGTCACATGACTGTCTAATCAAATAAAAAAAATTATATGGAGTTTTTCAAGAGCGCGGTGAAAAGGTTTTACGGAGTCGAAGCGCGTGGGTGATGCCCCTGGTCTTGCAAACGTCCATAGGCTGCGGTGACTGCTTACCATCAGGCAGGCCGTAAGCTTTTGCCACCTTAGTGGTATAAACAAATGCAGCACAGAAAGTAATCAACACAATAATTTCGAGAAACAATTCGACACTCCAATCGATGGAGGCCACGCTTCGTTACAATACTGAATTACATGGATGTGGCTTTACTCACAGCGGAAACAAGAGATTTATTGCCGCCAAACTTTAAGGGTGTTTGTTCGTTTCGATCTGGAGTTTCGAAAATTGGGGCAACAGACAAATTCAATTGTGAAAGTTTCACCCGCGATCGTCGAAAAGCGCACCGTGTTGGATGTAGCGATATCGCAAGTCTCTCTCTCACACCAGTATTTAAACCTATGAGGTCTCATAGCGGGCACGAACGCACAGAGTTCTAACTGTCCGCCATCTCACCTGTTCGTAAGTGACCAAGCGGCCGAAAATAGAGCATGCCCGTCTTGGACATGTGTGTTAAGTTAATGAATGAATGAATGTTTAATGTGTTTAATGGGCGGTTGTCATTTTATGATCCTCATATATACATACGGGGTGGGGTAGGCAGAGACACAGAGACTATGGACCGCCCCTTTGATCCTCGCTTGGTTTATATAGAGGAGCAGCGTTCTTTCGATGTTCTATCGTGCATTTTAGAGCATTACGAATTCCGTAATCGATGTCATTAATATAGTGTACGGTAAAAGCATTTGACTTTATCTACCAGTGAATAAACAATGAAATACAGATACAAAGATAAACACTAAAACGTTAAAACTCCGAAAATAATCCACAATACGGGTATTTTTTGTTAAAATTGTGTGGGATTTGTTTATGTTGTAGTTTTAAATAGGTTGTTTTATGTTTAGGCGTTAAAAGTACTGACCGTATGTTATATTTTCGTAAGAGCGTAAGCGATGAAAGATTTAACAAATATTTTGTGGCTGCACGAAACTTTGGGCCAGTTATTGTTGAGATTTATATTATATTAGGTGTATAAAGCAAAGAGCTTGCATTAAAAACTTTAATAAATTAAGTTTGCATTCGGGTATCGTACAAGGCGAATTTAATTTCTGAGAAGATGCAAATAAACTTTATTTATTAAGAGATTGACCACCTAAGGCTTGATGTCCACTCGCGCGGTGCAGTGCACTGCGCGGCGCGCCGCGCGGTGCCACGCCACGGTGACAACCAAAGAAACACCACAGTTTCTTCCGTTTGTAAGTACCTACAAACCCACAAGCGCCAGCGCGTCGCGCATCGGCAGAAAACAAACATGGTGCTATAATAGGTACACAATACTTGAGTTTCGGTATGTGAATACTAGTGGGTAGAATTGTGTTTGTTATTAGGTACGTAAGTGTAATGTTGTAAATTTTTGTGCACCGCCTGAAATTTTTTTTTTTATTTATACCAGTTTTCGGGGTAGACTGGTAGATAAAGCTACGAAGCTTTAAGTCCACCTTTGTACTATTTTGTGCATAAAGTATTAAATAAATAAATTGATAGTAGATAGTAGTGTTTTCTGTGCAACACTGCAATCTACTACCCACTCGTTTCAGATTCTTGCAAAGCCCTCCACGAATGTGGAGGAGAATGATTCCAGCAGTGGACTTTTACGGAATACTGTGACACATCGTGACTCGTTGCATTTGTGTATGTTTGTGTGTGCTTTTGATTCCTTGGCAAATCTACACCAAAGAAGGTTACATATTTATAGGCTAAACGTCAAACTATACTTTGTATCCTTATCCTAGATTCTTGGGTGAGGGCTAGGATATGGTATTGTAAAAATCCATAAATAGTTGTATTACTGAAGCAAAGGCGAAGTAACGCACAATATTTTATACTTCATTTTTTATTGGCAATATGCATTATTTAGGTACAATACAGTGCTAAGAGCTACGGACTAGTAATTTTATATGACCTCTTTAGACGATGTACAAATAACACTGTAAATGAATATGAATTTGATAAAATTATGACGAATAAGAATTGCTGACGTCAAAGGGCACGCTTAGTGCGCTTTACAATATGGCTGATCCAAGGAGGTTGTATAATGACATTTGATTGTACTAATATAAGAGGAGCACAGGTAAATTATTGAAATCTTGTTGCATTTGACGAGCTTCCAGTGCGGCGAGAACGTGTATCCGATACGCAGCGCCATTGTTATAATATCTAACTATTCTAGGCATTAAAGAAAAACAAATTTACTTGAAATATAGTTAACAAAATTATCAAATGCATGAAAGAAGAAAGCCTTGAGGCTAAACTTGAAAGATCTTGACTTGGCTTAGCGGGAATCGAGGGAACAATACCTTTGGGTTTTGTTCCTCTGTCTATGGGCATCCCTTGGGGTATTGTTTCATTGTCATCCATAGCAAAGTCACGTAGCACATCATATTCACACTGATAAATAAATTTCCATAAATTCACTTCATTCATAGACGAAGCTATATTTGTCTTTACAAACTTTGTATAGTTGTGGACTAGTATTGCCATAGGTATTTTGGTCGGTTCTTTGGGTTGTTCTCTGCCCATATCATTGACATTAACAGGTACACTTCCGTTTATACATGTTTTTCTAAAAACATGTTCATATTCTATATAATCCTTTCCACAATCGAGGGGATGAATGCCAACAACATTAGACATGAAGCAAGCAGGATTGTAGGGGGGATCAGCTGGTGGCACCATGTATACAATGACAGTAATTACAGTTGCCGGCAGACCTGCCAATCCAGCCTTACCTGGTCCGCCATCAGATCCAGACAAGCCCTTTTTGTTGATATATCTTACTCCAGATATATCAGACAAATCTATAAAATCTACATTTCCGGCTTTCCCACCGAATCCACCCGCACCTCCAGCACTGCTGTCTTCCCCGTCAGTACAATCTTTTCCCTTTGCTATAACGACGTTAAGGTTTTTTCTAGGTATATTGTTATGTATGAACCGAGTTATAGTGACATTATAGCCTTTAGTAGTCCAAACAGATATGTTGCCCTTTTTTAATTCATCAATGGTATCTCTATCTATCGTTGGGGCTGGTTGACTTGATAATCCATGTCTGCCACTCCGTCCGACCTGTCCAGCACCCCCATTACTGCCACATGCAGATATAGTCAGATTTCCACCGTTAATAAATGTATCCCCTATTCCAAAGAAACTTCCTGCAGTATTACCACTTCGACCAGGTTTGCCCATCCCGTTGGCATTTTGGGTTCCGGAATTTATGTCTTCAGGTAACTCCTTGCCATTTAGATTAATAATTTGCTTACCTACGACTTCCCACACCGGTGAAATTATAGTAACTTGTACGCCCTGGTCCGAGACCATGGCAATTGAGTCGTCAATAAATATCTTGTCCAATACCATCATTGTTATAGATTTCAAGCTAGAAAACTTGGTCGAAGGTATCTGTTTCAGACTGCTTGTCTTGATGAACCTACTAGATATCACCAAAGAGGTCTTTTCAATGTATTTCAGAATGTCGGGGTCATCTTCAGTCATTATCTTAACTATTTTCAGTACAGTTTCTATTTTAAAAACATCAAGAGTTATATTTATGATTGCGTCATAATTTTCTTGAAAACCGCCTCGCAAACATTTAGTAAGGTACTCGTGAAATGTTGAATCAGATACTTTCCTTTTATCCCAATCTTTAATAATGACGTTCTCATCGATATTGCATTTCTTGTTATCTCTTTGTACGTCATATTCAGATAATCTATTATAAAGTAAAGTAACGAATTCGTACCATGCACTCAAGCTATTCAAATACGTTAATATATCATCAACTTCATTAAAAAATAATACTGAAAGCTTCTTAGATTCAAATATAGAGGTCATTATTTCTACTGGGGCATCTATTTTAATCAATTTAATTACTTTCATGACTGCTCTATTTAATGTTAAATTTGTCTCTTTCAAATGTGTTAATTTTTCAATACACTCTTCAATCTTTTTGCCAATTAAACGAATGTCACGATCCCTAACACTAATTTCTTTTTGTTTGAAGTAATCCTGGTATTTACCCTTCATGGTGGATATAACTTTTAGTGCTATCTCATTATATCTGGCAGCATCTAAATCACTTCCTGCAGGTTCTTCCTTTAGTTCATGAAAATGTAATGTTGTCTGAAAATAGAAAACATGTATCTTATCATGTATTACTAACAATATATGGGCTTTGTATACGTAGAATATAACTTGTAAACTTATTGCCTGAAATAAACGTTATATTGTATTAGTATTATTAAATCTGTCGCGGATAGATGTGCCTGGGCCCTACACTCTTATTTCCCACTAGATCTTCTTTTTATTCTTCTTGGCCATGTTTTGGGTTTTACATGCGCCGACTACCATCCGACCCGCACAAGCCGTTAGGCAAAAGCCTCGTCCAACTGTCAGCAGGGAGACACATACATGTTACAAAAATCTGTTAATTATAGGCAAATAAAGATTTATATTTCTCTGTTTACTTGTTTTTATTATTTCTGATTATTTCGGATTAGATAAATATCTAGGATTTATGAAAGGTTGTTTATTTCGGCAGTTGTTCAATAATTGCTTCAACAAGAGACTTGGGGTAACTTTTTATGTGTAAATATTATTTTATAATTTAGATTTTTTTGCCTAATTAGTAGTAGTATTGGCAAGGTGGAAAAGGGTAATTACCCACCTGGTCGGGTATTGTGACCAGGGGACCAAGGGTCCGACAGTTGATCGTCGTAAGCTGTATATATGTCGCGGAAGTTGGCACACTTCTCTAGCGCGATGTAGGACGGTCAGCGCCATCTATGTGCGGATGCTTACCATCCTTGTGTTCGTTGTATTCGTAATGTGAGTATTGTTGAGTTTTCCTATTGGAGCGATAGATGTCGCTACAGTATTATTTAATATGTATTATTTATTACAGCTGCCATGTAAATATTTATTTTGAATAAATTATATAAAACTAACCATGATGTCATATATGTATGTCTATATGTATACTCTGACGTCAATACATTTAACTATAAGAGAACATTAATTCAATTACCTGAATCATTGTCTCTGCGGTCCTCAGACCAGCAACCAGCCAAAAGCACTAGAACTATAGGTACACCACGTGGACCACATTCTGAGCCTAGATCAGAGTTACGAAAACCTGTTTTATAGACAGATTTCTTCAATTACCAAACATGATTTGAACGCTATCAAGTTGCGACTGAACTTATTGTATAGGAAAACGATGAGTTATTTAAAGATAACTCGATCAGTTGAGGTGTCGTAATTTCTATTTACGGTATGCCTACAAAGCAACTTGAGATTACTTCGGTAGTGTAAGCATTGTCAGCTTGTGTATCGCTTATCTCTGCATTTGTATACCTTGACGAATAAACAGGAGTGTTATATATTTGACATGACGTGTGTCTTAGTTTGACTTTTAGTAGCGAGGGTAGGTACTTACATATCCTTTTGAAAGAGCTATGCTCGGAGCAGTGGCGTGCCTAGGGTTTCAGAGTAGGGCAAGCCGAGAGATGCAGTTTTTGTAGTTTTTACGGTTATTGAAGATAAATCCATCTTTTTGCCACATTACTGATCAAACCTCACTTATCACTCTTCAGTTTCATACCAGCAATATAACTTATTAGAGTTAGAACAACCAACAATCCAATGAGTTTGGTACACCGATCTATGAAATTGTCTTATAAACGATTTACTAATCTGAGAAATAAGTACTTAAATCGGGCGTAGGTTTTGGCGAGGAGATAAACTGTTTAAACACTTTACCTTTTTTTCCTCGCTAATCAAAACTTGTGCACATTTTAAATCACCACAAGGGACTATACTTCTATTGTCGATCAATTAAATTCAATCACTTTTACTACAAAACACAATACAAACACAACAAAAAACTCATTACTTATCCGCTAAAACAAAACAATAGTGAAGTTAGATCGTTTTCCAGCATTCAACAAACGTACCTACTGCGCATGCGCGAAAATTCACATTTTCACAGATCCGTGTACAACTTCATACGCATGCGGGGCTTAAAGTCTCGTACAATTTACTAAATAAACAAACGTATAGTTATATCTCATTATAGGATAGTTTTCATAGATAAGAAAGAGACATACCGGCCGGCATCGAAGCCCGCTAACAAGCCAGCGCGTGCGAGCGAGATGACTGGCCGAATCTCAATTTCAGCTCGGTCTCAACTTGCGTGTGCGTTCGGTTCGTGGTTCGCGAGCTAGTCGCACGATAGCGCTGCTTCGCGGCGCGGCGGTGTGCACGTAGTTTGAAATGTAATAGGAGTCCGAACTTTTAATAGTTCGCGCTCGCATTATCTTTGATTTTTTTTGTATAATTATTTTTATAAGGCAAGCCCGGCTTTTGGGCTTGTATGACAGTAACGCCACTGGCTCGGAGTCTCTTTGCGCGATCGAATCAGAAATGAGGAGATCCGCAAGCGAACCAAGGTCACCGACATAGCTCTAAGGATTGCCAGACTGAAGTGGCAGTGGGCAGGGCACATAGTTCAAGGACCGATGGCCGATGGGGCATTAAAGTTCTCGAGTGGCGACCACGTGCCGGAAGACGCAGCGTGGGTAGGCCTCCCACAAGGTGGACCGACGACCTGGTAAGGATCGCAGGTACCAGCTGGATGCGGAAAGCACAGGACCGGCCTTTGTGGAGATCTCTGGGGGAGGCCTATGCCCAGCAGTGGGCGTCTTCTGGCTAATATGATGATGATGATGATGACATATCCTCTTGTGTGGGTTCTAGAAGTAAAAAAATCGGGATGCCTTGGCAGTTTCATTTGGCAGCCACATTCAAGTCACTATAAAGAAAATATTTTTGTGATAGGGTGTGCACGGACAGACAAACGTTTTAGGGGTCTCCTAAACCTTTACTATCACTACTAAGTAGAATTTTTCTTGTACTTGATGACGTAGAATAGCCTACAGCGCCGTCACAGTCTTTATATGACGACATATTAAATTGAATATGGCGCCCTTTAGACAACATATAAAGTCATGCGGTCTTATTCATAAAACTACTTTATAGTGGGTTTAAAATGTTCATTACACACATTAGGCCTTTAAAACGTATTTTAAAATTCCTTATTCATAAACGCTCCATAATCCTGTATTAGCTAAAAGTCTGATAACATACAGATTGACATCATCATGTCGTTGCTCTGATGTATTTATAGCCAAAAACATAAAATCACTTGTAGCCAAGTCTCAAAAAAAGCTATGCTGAAATTTGCTAGCAAAACGGAGTCAATATCCCGGTTGTGCTAACGTGCGCGAGGGTCCGGGACCCTTTCGACCATGATCCAGGATTTCGCAGATCAGGCAATAACAGTAAAGCGACTGACATATGACCTCCATGACTGTGTTTACAGGAGAGCTGACCAGCTTGGATCACGGTACGCTATAAAATGCGTACAAGGTACAAAACGTAAAGAGACAGATGTTGACATTAATTCAGACAATTTGCGTTTTATGTATTAGGAAAATCAACAGCATATTACATAACAACCATAGCTACATTAAGGCAATTATAGGTTTCCACATATAAAGTCAGACTAAATAAGTTTGTTACGAGCAAAACACGTAATCAACACGAAAACTTAACCTAAGTCGATGCAGTTAGCAGTTTTGTTGAGAGTGGTCGTTTAACATTTTATACATAATTGCTTCAATTTGGATTTTATAAATTGTGAAATTAAATTGGGCTAACGTCAACAGTGGTTTGGAATTATGTGTTTTACGAGTGTGGTGTGTAAGCCACACAGTGGCCGTGTGGTGTCCGGCTGAGTGGAATGCAATGCCAACCGTATCCACTGACTCTCGATGGTGTTTTTTTTAAATGTAATACGGCAGACAAACCGGCAAGCGGGTCACTTGATGGAAAGTGGTCACCGCCGCAGCAACACCAGGGGCGATACCTATGCGTTGCCCGCCTCTAAGGAGACCTCCTCTTGGCCGTGTGGTGTCCGGCAGAGTAAAATAGCACCAACCCCTTACGCTCGTGGGTGTCCTACAAGGCGACTAATTTTTTCAAAGCAAACGATCTATAGTGTCCGTAGGCTGGATAAAATTGTTATATTCATAACACTGTGATCTCCAACCCTCCTTCCAAGCGTGGAGATTATGGCAATAACCTCCCCTTTCTTGAGGCCCTCTTGCAGTGACTGTTGAAGGTACCTGGATGCGGAGCTACTCCTTCAATCATTTGGCAAGCCCTTTAGACGCTCAATAGAAAACAAAGTTACTTAAATTTGTTCTTATTCCTTTGTACGATACTCTTAAAAGAAAATAATGAAATACACCACTCAAAACTTCGATTAGAACCCATTATAATCTCTTCACGGGAACGAAAACAAAATTTTATTTTTTTCGGGTTTTATTAAAGAAATAAGAAGCGAAGTATATTCTAATGGCCATTTGATAGTAATTATCATTAACGCTCAAACTCCCAATCCGGTTTTAATCCCCTCAATCCGGAATTTGTCGGCATATTTTTGCATTTTTACAGCTTTTGTTCTTGTCAGCGAGTGCCCGATTAAGTGCCATTGAAGTCTCCTTTGAGCGCGATCTCTTTTCGCACTAATTACAAAAATGTGCCAGTGTCAATTTGGAAGACAAATCTCCTTTTATATCGGCACCTTTGCGATGAGACTCAGCTTGTGCTGCGTCTTCATTTCTAAAGATTTTTGTAAATGAGGTGCATTGGCTTTTCTGAAAACGGTCTTACGTAATTTTAATTTCTGCGTAATAATAATTTACTGTACTCACCTTAGGTTAATGAACCGAATAAAGTGCTGTCTATGTCTATGCTATGTCTAAATGCAAATAAATAAAAAGTGATTTGAAACATTTGGCGTTCGGCATTGTGGCGATTACAGATGTTCGAGACGTCATCGAACCGTTTGAGTAAGCCTTCATAGACAAAATTTACATGCATAGGTATCAGCTAGGAACCAGTGTTTTCAATTCTGCTATCTTCAACTCTTGTATATGTATTTGATGTTGGCTGTAATAACAGTACGACTACTTCGGCCAGCATCTTCTCGAGTACCGCGCTGTGGTAACCGTATCTACTAAATAAATCGTGACGGGGCCCAAACTGTTCAACCAGTCGCGGAAAACGTTTGTTAACCTCTCTTCGCCAATGGTATTAAAAGGCACATCTAAAGAGTGGCGAGCTCCTCTAAGGCGGCCCAAAAAAACACTGATACCTAAATGGGATAGGTTCCAAAAACACCTAATAATCACTGTTAACAAGAAACATTAACCGTAATTAGGACAGCAGATAAAAGATAACACAACCCAGCCGCAGTTAAAGATTGAGTGGGCGCAGTAAATTTGGACCGCTTTGAAGGTAACGGTCCACCCCAGTACTGTACGACCAACTTATTTCTTCAGTTTTTAGCGTCGCTAGAGGTGAAGAAATGAGCGTGTCAAACTGTCATTTAAGTACAATAATGCTGTAGTTCCGATTTTGTCTACTGACCAGATAAGTTGGTGTCGCTGTAAATGGATGTCACCGCGGCAATATTTCGCATAATAAATGTAAAACAGCCAGTAATAAATGTAACGTCGTCGCCAGTAAATGTAACAATGAGATAATGTGTTGTAACAGCGGCGCGGTGTTTTCGATTGCGGCCGTATTAAACAGTTCCCAGTGAAATATCTGACGCGTTTCCGTTTCCGGTGCCGCATTATCATTAGGGTTGGGCTTTGAGACCGGTTTGACTTTTGAAACCGGTTTCTATAAACACATATTTATTACCAACAAATGTTTATGAATTGTTGGAAGTTCAGCGGTGGACTATTACGGGCTTCGTGGGTCGACTTGCCTTCCGGATGATAGCTGGGAACTAGCGCCACACCACGCGCGCCCACCCAACCCAAAAGCTTTGCGGTGAGGCTTGATCCAGGTCGCGATCGCCTTATTTGACACCGCACCGAATTGATATCATAGCCAGTCGTCAGCCCGACGGGCGTCCGCAGGGTTACACCCTGTAGAATCGACCTCGCCGACGGCAGAAGCCAAGCCGCCGCTGGCGGTTGGACGTCCGTAGACTCGCGAACTCGTCGGCGGCGTGAAATTATTAGATCACCGGCTCGACGGTTGTCCCAGGGCTTAACCTTGCCGGTAAATAGAAAACCTGCTGCTACAGGCAGCTGGGAGCCCACCGAACTCGCAATGTTCACGTTGCGTATTACCTGTCCAGTCGTTCGTTACGCGGTGACTAGGCGGACACGACGCGTACGCGGTTTCTAAACGGGGACGTATAAACCATAACTCACCTTGCACGATACCCGTAACTCGAAGATGTTAGTGCTATATTCTCTTCTGTTGGCCACTAACCGGCTCAAACCGGTTCATTAGCCGGAACCAAACCTGGTACACCACTAAACTTATGTCCAAAATTACAATCAGCCGCTTTTGTTCCGGCGCGGGGCGTCGTGGCGAGCAATCAGCGAAGTTTCGAATTCGGAACATGTAGATTCGGCAGTTGCCAGCTATGTAGGCCACTCGGATGCGGGACCTAGTAATATATCACTTTGTATCAGAATGGGTTGCTTGCCTTCTTAATTGGTGTTACTTGTTTATTTTATATATATTTTTTAGGTACGGTGAACGGATTTATCGGTGTTCTACACAGGTAAATGTCTACTGCTGTAGCATCTATGTAGTCAGCACTTACAAATGTGGAATTAAAGCTTAATAATTTCCAGTAGGTGAATTCTGTCGAATCTGAGAGGGAAACAAATACGCCATCAGGTCATCTGAAGGGTACGCGACACCGCCGCCCCAGGACACCTGCAACATAATTATCTATTGGTGGCCCTGTTCGCCGGGTATGGTAGTCGATATTAAGGAAACGTGTGGTTCAGCGTCATTCGTCCTTGTTGGATGTCAGGACAGTCACCGTTTTCTTCCGGTTAGAATTTTTTTTATTTCAGACAGGCAAGCGGCCCACGTTGCTATGGGACACGTTAGTCTGACACCAAAAAGATCCTTTCCCTGCCAAAGCCAAGGTTCCCTAAATCCCCCCCTCCATGGAGCAACTGGAGACGGAGACCTTACTCACTGGCAGTTACTATCTAAAAAAAATAAGTATATTTGTTTAACTGCAGTATTCTGTACGATGGAGGTACATCCCCAGTCGGGCCGCACCAATGCAAACAGCCTGGTACATCACGAACAGCCTGCATCAGATTAAAATTTCTATCTGTCTATCCACAGAGAATATTCCTACTAAACCTTTAAAACATCCAAATAAACCGGTGCAAACAGCAGCTATTTATTCACACCACCGAAATCAGATCCAACTAAGTCGAAACACAATCCACGAGTGTCTGTATGTCAAAAAAGCTAAATGAAACTCGCTAGCGTATTCGGAACACACTACGGGCTTGTTGGCTTGACATCATATCAAATTTTGGCTGCATTTACGAGCGCATTAATATAAAGTTTACACCGTACAGATATTAATCTAGTTAGTTATAATCCTCGACTTCGTTCGCGTGGTTCAGTTTTTTCCGTGTCCCGACTCCGATCTTAGAAAGTCACGTCTCTGCAGGTAACTGCGAAGAGAAGCTGGTACAAAGCCGTTGGTTGGTAATAAATAGTTGCATACCGGGCATCTATAGTACCCCCAGCTGCGTTTAGGTACTTATTAGACTGAGCCGACCATTCATGGCGTATATCGTTCCTCCGAATTCATCGAATTCGGCTAAGTTTATATTAAAGCAATATCACCGTAATGTGTTAGAGACCGCAGTGCTTTGTTCTGTAGTCAGTATAAGAATATTTGAACCCCGGATTCAGTAGATTTTAACTAGTGGACCAGAACGCAAGTGTTTTCACAGGTGATTGTTTAGAGATTTTTAATGCGAATAAATAGTTTGTGAACGATCAGTTGAGTTTAAATGGTGTTTGGACCCAGTTTGATTACTAAAATCTACTTTTACTGAGATAAAGATTCAGATCCCTTTAGTCCCTGTGACTGGTATTATCTCAATTGTAGCGGTATGCCTTTTAAAAACACGGATTGACACTCACAGATTTCGCCTTTATCGTCAAAAGAACATAGATACCTACAGTTTAATAATTTCGCCAAATTCTACCAATAGGTTTTTATCAAGAAGTGTTAGGAAGAAAAACCAGTTCTTACCAATGAGGCCGTATTTGAAAGCTAACTCGAGATTGATAACTTTATCTGCTTGATTTATCACCACTATATATCATTAACTGACAAACAGGCGAACAATTTGAAACGTTGTCATTCAGCTGATGTTTGTTTTAATAAATAAATTCGTTAACATCCCGCACTGTGGCGGATTACATACGTTAAAATTATTTGTTGATATGATACACGGACGACGAGGTAATTTATGGATAGTCACGTTTGTTTTAAAGTTTAATTATTTTACGTTGCCAGTTTCGGTTTGCTGTTTGAGAGTTGATTACGATGCCACTAATTAAAACAACTGAGCTGACACCTATGTCATTTATTAATTAACTATAAGTTTAGGTTTATTTCGCGGGTTATCGTTGTTTCCGATATTGGTGGATGAGTGGTTGAGGTATCCGACTCGCATGTGAGAGGTACCGGGTTCGAATCCCACTGCGGTCATGTATGACTCTTTTCTGAGTTATGTACACTGTGCAGTGTGAGTGTGCCCTTACGGTGAGTGAAAACATCGTGATGAAACCTGCACATTCAGGCGACTGAATGTGTAACCATGATCCAAACTGGCCAGGTTCCCCTTGTAACTCGGTTACGGAGGTCAGATGGCAGTCGCTCCACAGTAATTACCTGATCTGCCAAATCCTGGATAGTGTTCAGGGCGTACCTCGGGCCCTCGTGCGCGAGAGCACAACCAGGACATTAACATGAAGATAATTTTATTTATTTATAATTATATGGCCGTGTGGTGTCCGGCAGAGTAGAATAGCACCAACCCCTTACATTCATGGGTGTCGTACAAGGCGACTAATGTTTTCGAGGCAAAAGATCAAGAGTCTCCGTAGTCTGGAAAATGGGCAGCAGCATTTTCTATTATTATATTTAAACACTGCGATCTCCAACCCGCCTGCCAAGCGTGGAGATTATGGCAATAACCTCCCCTTTCGTGGGAGAGGTCCTAAGTCCTGCAGTGGACTGTTACGGGCTGTGATGATGATGATGATAATTATAATAGACAGTTTGCGATATTGGCTGTTGAAGTGCTGTGATATATATAATTTTCAAGAATATGAGAGTTTGAGTTAATATCACGCCGACATCCACAAATTCAGCACTAAACAGTCTTTTCATATTAAAATGTTGAACTTATAAATATGTAATGCAATACCGCTGTACAGATACCGGTGCTGAGTAATTCATTGCAGACATTCGTAATATAAAAATTTCGCCAGCAATAAAATAAAAGGTGAATATGATATACGGCTCTTCGCATTGTAATAATAAAGGCGAGAAACGAGCACTTGATCGCAATTTATGGCAGTGTTATATGCCATATGAGGTATTTAGAAATGGCAATTCACTGTCATTTATGGTACCTACGTTTCGTTCATTTATTGCACATCACAAAATGATAGTGAATTTTGTTAAGCATCATCTTCTAAATTACATTTCTGACTCATATTTATTGGTTTTTTAGATTAAAACACTACACACTAGTTCCACTGAATAGGGCAAAAATTCCCAGAAGATGATGCCAGAAACCGGTCGTAATTAATTAAAAGTTTA
Organism: Blastobasis adustella; assembly: GCA_907269095.1. NCBI lineage: Eukaryota > Metazoa > Arthropoda > Insecta > Lepidoptera > Blastobasidae > Blastobasis > Blastobasis adustella. The sequence goes on along the minus strand of OU026128.1, from coordinate 16,606,042 downwards.
TAAATATACTACATTCAGTGGAACTAGTGTAAAAGTATTTTAATCTATACACAGTATAAAACAAAGTCGCTTCCCACCGTCTGCCCTATGTATCTATGAACGCGTAGATCTTTTAAACTACGCAACGGATTTTAATGTGGATATATACAATAGATAGAGTGATTCAAGAGAAAAGTTTATAAGCAAGAATAAAAGGGTATATACATATAGTAGGTGTACGCGAACGAAGTCGCGCTGGGTCCACTAGTCTATAATATAATGGAATTCCATCAAGAATGCATAGCTTAAAGTTATCAACATCCTCATCATCATATCAGCCAGAAGACGCCCACTGCTGGGCATGGGCCTCCCCCATAGATATCCACAAAGGCCGGTCCTGTGCTTTCCGCATCCAGCTGGTACCTGCGATCCTTACCAGGTCATCAGTCCACCTTGTGGAAGGCCTACACCCACGCTGCGTCTTCCGACTAGACATAACTTAAAGTATCAACGATTTATTAAATTTAAGTAAAAATTGCGACTTAATAAACTAGTTTTCAAGCTTGATTCTTATGACAAATACAAAATTGCATATTTTTTTAATATTTTCCATTTTAGATTAAGTCTCGACGCTCCAGTCCGTTCATGAGCGACGTCCCGGACAAACGTTTTTCCGAAATAAAACGTTTAAAAGGTCCTATTTTAGCCGAAAAAAGGAGTGACGGTAATTACTCAAGGAAGGAACTCTTGTAGATAAGTCATCGCACGTCTTCCTTATCTTTTTGACAAATTGCTTCCCCCCGCTCCCCTGTCCCCTCAGGTATCTTAATGAGGGGTACCTCCCGAACTTTCCAAGATAGTGGGTTCATGAAGCTGTTTATTACTCATCTGTCGTGCTGGCTTGGAGATTAATTGTTTGACACCCACTGTTGTGGAGGAAGTAGGCATTTAGTAAGTTTAGGTGGACATATGGTCTTGAAAATGTTGAAGGGAGCGGCGTTTGCCGTGGAAACTTTGGGGTTGTGGGGACATGAAGCTAACAAGCTATTAGTTGTATTCGTTCCACCGGTGAGCGCAGGTCTGGCTTACTCCTTGGCCATCGTATAGGGATAGCGTATAGAGAATGCACCATCCCTCACAGTGACAGCGATCAAGGAGACATTTGTACTTATAGATGTTTAGATTAGAGCTTTAGGTTAATTTCATTTTAGTTAGATAGGTTTCATCTTTATTATATTTATAATATTTGCATGTAGTTGCTAAGTGCTAGTATTGTCTTGGAGCGAGTCGATGTATGCAGTCAGCCCTCGAGAAAGGGCTTTGTTTGGTTGTGGTCTATGTCATCATCATCATCTTGGCGTTAATGTCCCGGTTGTGCTCTCGCGCACGTGGGCCCAAGGTCCGCCTTAACCATGATCCAGGATTTGACAGGTCAGGGAATTACAGTGGAGCGACTGCCATCTGACCTCCATGACCCTGCTACCAGGGGAACCTGACCAGATTTGATCATGGTTACACATTCAGTCGCCTGAATGTGCAGGTTTCATCACGATGTTTCCCTCACCGTAAGAGCATCGGTTAGTATTCAACGAATGTACATAACTCAAAAACAGTCATTGGTACATGGCCGGAGCGAGATTCGAACCCGGGACCTCTGGCTTACGAGTCGGATACTGTAACCGCTCGGCCACCGAAGCTCTTGGTTGTGGTCTATGTGTTTACGGTTAATGTCTATGATGTAAATGCCGATGACATAGGTATTTATCCGAGCTACTCTTTAGGCCCGAAGTTCGTATCAACGGAGCCGTTCGAAAACAATGACAAATCCAAATGAATATGGTTACGGTCGTAATTAGCCCTACGGGAACGAGGTGTCACGAAAAGTCACGCAAAAACTACTGATGGGTTTTAGATGAAATTTTTGCAACCACTACCTATTCTGAATAACATACAAGCTATTTACCTCGAAGTTTAACGTGCAGTAGGTACTAGGCATAAACGCTGGCATTTATACGTTTCTTTACATCTAAAAGTACACAGAAGAACCTCGTCCTTTTCCATTGAAAAAACACCCGTAATATTCCGCCAGTCCTTCGATTTCCATCCAATTGTCACTTCATTTCGACACTATTATATTAGCGGATCTGAGCCAAGGTATCTATGGGATGATTTGCATTGCATCTTGCCCGCGGGACACCCGCCACCACCGCTGAATGTAGCCAGTAACGAACTAGGAAATTTATTCATAGCTTCCTTGGCTCGTGAAAATGTGACGCCCCTGTACAAACGTGATTTCGTTTTGATTTTAAACTCATCTGCGCTGGCGGCGGGTCTCATCGGCCTTTCATTGAGATGAGTATGGTGCCAAAGGCCGCAATCTGAGTGTCTCCGATTGCCATTTGTGGAGCAGAACAGAAACAACCTATGGAGCAAAGCTAGCAGGGGGTTGCAGACACCGACATATGCTATTTTCAACCCCTAACTAAAAACGTGAGCACCCGGGATTATAGAGAGATGAAGAGGTTGGCAGACAGGAGAGAAGAGTGGCGATTGCTCCACCGACAAGAGTCATACTCTTAAATACACATGTAACAAATGTACAATGTGTAATGTTTGTAAGTTACAAATGTAACTTACTCAATGAGTTTTGTATTATGAGTACTGTGATGTCAAAATAAATAATGTCTATGTCCATGTCTATGTCTAAATATATGATGATGATGAACGAAAAAAGAGAGGTGTTATAAGGTTGACGTGTGTTTCTGATGTGTATTTGTGGCTTTGTGTCTCTGTCTGTGGCATCGTAGCTCTCGAACGAATGGACCGGTTTGAATGCGGTTTTTTTTATTTGACATCCAGTTTAATCGAGATGGTTCTTATCTTTGTTTCATTAAAATCGGTCTAGTTGTTTAGAAAAAGAAAGCACAGACATTCTAATGGCCAATATCTACTCTGTGTATGAAAATCATGACTCTAGTGTTAAAACCCAGCCCCTGTACAAACCACAGACATAATAGATATATAGAGAAAAAAAAATATATACTGAATCATATATATATATATATATATATATATATATATATAATTCAGTATATAATTTTTTTTCTCTATTGTACAAACGTGATTTCGTTTTGATTATAAACTCATTTGCGCTGGCGATGGATCTCATCGGCCTGTCATTGATGAGTGATGCCAAAAGCCGCAATCTGAGTGTCTCCGATTGCCATTGGCAGAGCGAAATAGCGCCAACCTATGGATCAAAGCTAGCATAGGGCAGGGGGCCGCATTCATCGACATATTCTATTGTTAACCCCGACCACAGATAATATATTATTATCTATGGCATGCGTTTTGAATATTCTCATAAATAAATATTTTATTTAATTTTAACAATTTCTGTTTAAAACTAGTGGCAGTTATCTTCTTTTAGGCTAGGCCGGTATTAGAAGACACCGCCTTCTAGGTTAAGCTCAAATATAGCATGTAGCATACTTTTACAATATTCTACTCTATACATCTGAACCACTAACGGTAAATATTTTTCCGGCGTAATTCCGTTGAAAACGATCCTTTAGTTCTTTTAGGGATCATACTGTACAGTGTGATTAATATCAACAGCCGGCCTGTCCCTCTGTGTGTATGTCCCATACGACCGAATATAAAACGAATGCTAGGATGCGCGCCCGAATGAAGCCTTTTATCAAAAGAGTCGGATTTCACGAACCATATTGCTTTGAGCAAACCCATTTTGAGTTCAAAAGAAACATATACGACCTATGTCATTTCCATACCTATGTGTGTGGTCTAATCACTCTGATGACATGAAAGGTCTGCTGATATTTTCCAACGTGATCCACTTTTTGATGAAACTAGCCGCTGTGGTTTGGTTAAATATACCTGGGGTTAGCGTTGGTTTAAAATCAGCGTAACCCCTCCTAGAAATAAATTGTTCAATGTTGTTGGAAAGGGAATAAAGTAGAAAACATTTTAAAATTCAAATAATATCAAAATCGCTTGTGGTTTTTTTAAATATAATTCAAATCACTTTGTCAGTTTCCCTTTTAAAAGTCACAGTAGTTTTTTGACTTAAAAAAGTTAACATTGTTACTAAATTCAAAATAAAATTAGAGGCGTACTTAAACATTTTTTAAATTTTAATTTATACGGCTAAGTATAGAAATTCATTAAAGCAATTTTCATTTATTAAATAAAAATAACCAGCAGTTTAAACAATATTCATTGGTGCCTAAGGGACAGCTAATAGCCCTTCTTTTAAACAATTTCATTTGTTTAGCAATGCACCTAATATCCTGTATGTGGCAGTAGCTACAATTTTTTTTTTCTAAAGGTAATAAAGCCCTTAAGAGTGCGACTGTACGTAGTTGAACATTTTCGAAAATCTCCAATAATTTGGGCCCATTCACAACCAGTATTAAATTTCACAACCCCCATAACAACCACCATCCCCAATAAATACAATACAATACCATACAATACCATACAAGCCATAAGCCAATGAAAAACACCAATAACGATACACTATCCTCAATAAACTCAGCATCAATTTTTCAATGGCTCGTTGAAAATTGAGTATGAAAATTTCATTTAATACATTTTCAATGGAACCGAGTTGGAGGCCGAATAATAAAATGATACCATTGCCTATATTGGGTCGAGAGTAAACTTTAGCCAGTACTGAAACTTGGTAGGTAGCCAATACAATCTCATTGGAACTTCCCCGGGAAAACCGTGGGAACGCCAGGGCCGTCTGAAGGGGTTCTAAAGTGGAGTGATACGTCAAGTTGACGTCGCGACCTCTGTTCCGAGTTTTCCCATTTTCCTACCACCTCCGGATTCAAAGTAGCATGTCAGACGGACTCGGATTACATTGTCTAGCACTTTTGGAAGTGAAGTGTTGTTTTATGCGAATGTGTGTTGGCATAGCAATGTTGCAGGTTGCAGGTTTAAATGTGAAGGTATTGCAAAAACAAGGATATAGATTTGATGTTGTATTACGGGGCAGTTAAATAATAATGCAAAGTCAGTTTCATACTTAGCTCGATAGCTATTTCTTCGAAGGGCGGGGACGGAAGGAAGTAAGTTCGGATCCTAGTACAGGCTAGAGATAGAAGATGTGTGAGCGTTGCCGTTAGGAGATTGGTTTTTGTAGAGGAATTTGTTTGTTTTGATATTCCAACAGATGTAGGTACTCGTAACTTAAATGGGTCGCTATGCTATGTTTCGGAGTTATAAGTCATAATCGCAGCAGTACGTAAATAGGAAGATAGGTTTTGAATATAATTAGATTAGTCTAATAATAATGTTTAATAATACTATAATTTAATTAAATATGTATTACAGTGCAGACTTATGGTTACAAGATTGTGCAGGATGATTAACGAGGAATTAAGGTCTACGCTTAGTGAAGCTGGTGAAAGTCAGTTAGATCTTTCCCTTTCCTTCCACAATGGTTCTTAAAATATTATAAAATACTTCCATATAATTTTACGTATATTTATTTACTTATATATTTATTAATTAACTTTTGGTTGCACCGGTCCACAGACGCTCTTAATACGACCCTGTCTCACCGACGACGTTTAAAATAAAACAATTTGAGTCCAAACCGAGTGATTGATCATTGGGAAAGTTTCGCGACCGCAACGCCCCGGTCCACAAAACGGGATTACGGCTCAACTTTCACAACATATACTATGTCATGTGCTTACGTGTGTTTTTCTTTTATTATTACCTATTAGTTTTATATGGTTTAATCGGAATGCTCTTCGCTTATAGAAGAAAGGTACGTTGTCAACGGCTTGTTGGCAGCTGCCGTCGCAAGGTGGGAAGGCGATGGCAGACGTCGACGCGTCGACTGCACGCAGACAGCATAGCGATCGCAGATATCGAAGCGTACGGTACGGCGATAGCAGATGCCTATGCGTCGACTTCACCCGAACGGCACGACTGTGGCAGACGTCGACGCGTCGACTGCGGTAGGAGACAGATTAGGTTTGTTAAGTCTCTTGAAATATGTAATAACAAACATACTTCGCATTCTACGTACACAGCGTACGTTGACCGACCGCGATAAGCTGCAAAAACCAGTAAAATAAATCAGTACAAAAACAGTATAAAAACAACCCACGGAATTTAATTATAAACTTCTCGGTATACATCCACCATCAATCAAGCGAAATCTGAAACTCGCTGCAATATAGGCCTTACCCGCAAAAATGCTGCCAAATTACGCGGATCGAGAAACAGCTTGCAGTCATGGCGGCGTTTAAAAGTTGGACATTCTCAGTACAGTTAACGGTTATGCCCTGGCTTAACTATGGTAATTATGCACACAGTTTGGCTCGGCTTAGTTGGAACGGCCAATGACTCAGTAACACTATAAGGCTGAATTATTTCAGGCCTATCTTCGAATGCACGGTAATTCGTGCGAGGCCCAAAGAGAATTGTTGCTTTGCTGCGTTCTCTTTGTAACATAATGCCGGCCACTTACCTTGTTAAGCGGTATGACAAGTGATATGATGAAATAGGTCTGTCAAGTCAAACTGGCCGCGTTTTTGTCATGCCTTGAGAGTGTCAAGTGGTGAGTGGCATAGAAATTGAAGGTCCTTATATCTTAAGTTTACTATTATATTATGCAGCAGCAGGCAGACGCACACATTTCGATCAATAACTAAAGAAATGAGAATGTTGTGATGGATGAGTGGAGTGATACTTAGATATTTTTATTCAGTTCCAATACTATTAACATCCGTCTACTTGTACCTACTTGTATGTAACCTATTAAGGTAAATAAATTTATTCTTGCTATTCTATTGTTCTTCCTTTACTTAATAATAATTTTACAAATTATACACACAATATTATTCGCTATTGCAACTAGTATGAATGGCGACTCTAGCATTCAGCCTTTGGCACAGACATGAGTTGGCTATTAAGGCCTCGGAATAGTTGTGGTATAGTAGTACCCCGGATGTAGTGTAGTGTCCGTTCCTGTGTCTATTATAATCTGCTAAATCTGGCCTTAGAATATCTAGCCTAGAATATCTGGCCTAGAATGTTCTTAGAATTGTTTAATAGAATCAGATTGCTAATCGCGTGACAATCCAAGTAAGAGATATATTTAATGTTGCATTCTATTTCCTTTAACTCGGGAGTAGGATATTATTCCGGTCTTATGGCGACAAAGGGCACCTCCAAGGGTTTTAAGTGCACTTGTTATGTGTTATTGGCTACAAAATTTTAGAAATTTATAACCTACTTGCTGGGCATGTGCTCGATTGGCATTCTGCCTTATCCATTTAATTTTTGCAGCTTTTTGAGGAGAGAAATCCGGAACCAATGTTTCTACACCTTATAGATGCGGCTTTCAGGACAGTATTAGCTTGTCCTCGGGTACTTCATGTATAAAAAGATCGACAAAGTGAAATAACCGGGTGATTCTGCAGAACCGTAGCAAGTGGAACAATGTAGTCTCTGCCTCCCCTACGGGAGAAAGGCCTGACGGCTTGTATGTATATACCTGAGTGCCAAAATTGTGCCTCATTAGGTTGCCGCTGTAGATCTTGGCTAAGCAGGAGTTGCAGCAGGGGAATGAGTGGTGGACCAATATTACATTGTGCCGTAAGTTTAGTTGAGTTTTTATTAAGAGCGTTGGCCTAGTGGTAAAGGCCTCGAGATATACCGGCTTCGAATCCCACTGCGAGTATGTACCAATGACTCTTTTCTGAGTAATGTAGTAGTTGAAGACGAACCGATGTTCGTACGGTGAGGAAAAACATCGTTATACAACCTACACTCTGGCCAGGTTCCTCTTGTACGGGTCACGGAGGCCAGATGACAGTCAACATCATCATCATCATCATATCTGGAGGAATACGCCTACTGCATGGCAGTCGCTCCACTGTTCTGCTAAATCGTGGTCAAGGCGGACCCCGGGCCCTCTTGCACAAGAGCACAACCGGGACATTACCGCCATGATGATTTACTTTGTGCCGAAAGAGAAAGTTTCGACAGTTAGTTGGTTCTAAAATTAACGTCACCCACTCCACCGATCAATGAGCGTGCTCACGCGAAACGTACTTAAATCACCTCTATTGTCGCATTCACCCAATTTATTGTCAAGATCAACACGGAAAAGCTTTTAGGATATGCAAATGACAACATTAATTATTGCTTCGATTAAAATAACTTTGCGGTACATTGCAATACGGGCCTCTGATGTTTGGATGTAAATGTATTTTGTAGCTGGTGCACAGTGACACGCTGTGACATTTCAATTGTCTGACTTATTCGACTTGGTGACGGCGTCGGTATAAGGGTATAAATGGCCATAGTAATTGACAAAATGATACCGGAAGTTGCAGCGTGGGTAGGAGTCCCACTAGGTGGACCGACGATCTGGTAAAGATCGTAGGTACCAGCTGGATGTGGAAGACACAAGACCGGCCTTTGTGGAGATCTCTGGGTTAGGCCTATGCCCAGCAGAGGGCGTCTTCCGGCTGATATGACGATGGTGAAATGACAAAATGACATTTTAAATTGGCGCCACTTGTTCCAGTTTTGGCCGAGTAACACGTTTGAAAACAAACGGTGCCACAATTACTAGAAGAACTTACTAGAAGTTTATATTACAGTACGGTTGATAAAATATTGAGGAACGATCAGAAAGGCAGTATTTTAAACGGGCAGCCGCTTCTACGTGAAATAAGCCAGCTAGATTTTGTTCTAATAGCTAAGTTCCTATTCCGTGACTCATTTGGCGGTGATTCATACAAATCCACGCAAAACCGTGAATAATAAAAATAAGATTTTAAATTCGTATTATAGCAATGGTATGCAGTGGCCTTATCATTGATTGATACGACCCAAGTCCTGTCAATGTTAGTTTGCGGTATTTTTATCATTCGTATAGGAGCGTCTCTTTTGTTTTACTAATATTTGTTTAAGTATTTATGAATTATTATCATGATATTGTTATTTATTATTCACATCTTTGACGATATCCTTGTGAGTTGCTTATGTTGTGACATGATATATTTATGATAAATAAAGAAATCTAATCTACTATACCTTTCCTCTCTCTTTTGTACCTAAATGAACCACCGACAATTAAAAAAAACATTGTCGCGTTAATGTCGCGTTTGTGCTCTCGCGGACGAGGACTCCGGGTCCGCATTAACCATGATCCAGGTTTTTGCAGATCACATAATTACAGTGAAGCACCTGCCATTTGACCTCCGTGACCCTGCCAGGAGAACCTGACCAGATTGAAGCATGGTTACACATTGCGTTTTCCCTCACTGTAAGAGCCATCGACAATACCACAGACTAATTCGTCAACCTGTCAGAGTAAAGACGATGTCGATCTAGCGCATTCATAGCCAATTAGGCCACAGGTAGTGATTCATTTGTAATTTACCTGCCGTTACCTAGCCTTGGCGTGAGAGGCATTGCAGATAAGTTTGCAGAGGCTTGACTGCGTTTGATCATGTTCTGCTTACGGGATACGTGGGAAACGGTTGCTTAAACCTATCGGTATTCTTACCAGGAAATACATCGCCGTGTCAGAGGGCCCACGGCTTACGACGTGAGGACACCGAAGGCCGTAGAAATTAAAGAGCAGGAGAACTGATAGAAAAGAGATAGAAATGATAATCTATTAGAAGCTGTTGCATTTATAGTATAATAAAATAGTGAAGTATAGCAATAGGGGAGACAACGACGCTGCGATTGTCAATTTATTTTATCAACAGGGAGCTGTCGTGTTTTTGTTTAACCGCCTTTGTTCTAAGTCGGGTAATCCGGGCCTGTGGACCAAGAACAGGGCACCACTTAAGCTTGACCCGGCGGGGTGCCTTAGGACCCGGTTATGAAAAATGTGGTTGCGAATGTGGGGCTACGAAGTTGGCGGTCAGGTTAAAAAAAAGCTATGACAGTAATAAAAGCTTTTGCTAGACTTTAAAATATTCATACTTGAATTTTTAAGTGCCGTATTAAAAGTCTTTACCATTGTATCTTATAAAAAAATGATAAAATTTTAATAAAATCTGCAAAGTACAAATAACATAGGAAATAATTATAATGAAAATTAAATAGGAAAAAATGGCGAGATATTGTTACATTAACTACGGGAAGGGGTCAATATTATTTTATTTTAACTTTGAGATCGTGTTGCTCACAGCGTGGGCGGCTTCGATTGAGTCCGTGCCAACACCTTTTGGAGAAACTTAACAACTCCAGCTACTGAGAATAACAGCGACGTTGCTTTTATAGTTTCTAAACTATGGGTAATCTTAAACACATTGGGGTCATTATGACCCATCACTGTCGTCGAGTTAAAGACGTTATAATAAAAAATTCAGAACCGCATGGGAGTAAGATGCCTCATGCCTGTAATTGCGCTGGTTACTTTATCCTTCAAAACGTAACACTACTTAACATCAGGTGAGATGGCAGTCAAATACTTGCCTATTTCATATAAAAAAAAGACAGATTTCTCTACTACCGGTACAGTCGCATTGATAAGTGCATGACCACTTTTAATAAAATATCTTTTATTAAGTAAAAAAATCATCGTGACTTTTAAAAGGCAAACTGACAAATTGATTTTGAATTGTAATAAAAAAGTAACTACAAGTGATTTCGAAAGTATGTTTATTTTACAATGTTTTTACTTTATTCATTTTGGAACAGTATACCACATGGTATAAAACCTTTTAACAGCTCCACACGATCAACTCGTCCATGGTCTTACAACTATCAATTTCTGTTTAGTTCTCAAATAAAACCACTTGCAAAAATAACCTGAAAGAGATTTCCCGCTAGTTCCATGGCCCACTTGTAATAGAGAACCCTTAAGGCACTAGCGGGATACCCGCTGTTTAATGTACGACGTTCCGGATAATAATTTCGGGGCAACGCCGCGCGCCCATACAAATTGAACCCGTTACGGACTAAAAATATTATGTATTTATTGTTGCCCATCGAATGTGTTAAAGAATCAGTCTAAACTAGTAACTCGCCCCGGCTTCGCATGGGTGGTAACCTTAACTAATTATACACATAAACCTTCCTTATGAATCAATTTGTCGACAGTTAAAAACCGCATGAAAATCGATCAGTAGTTTTTGAGATTATCGCGAACAGACAGACAGGTAGACAGACGCGGCGGTTTTATAATATGTAGAGATAGGGATTACATCGCAATCTTATTTAGCCAATGTCAAGTGAAATGCGAGTTATTCTAATATATTTAGTCATCACGATCCGAGCGGTCAATCCAGAATTGGCTTTACTCTTTCTTTTCCACTTCACCCGGTCTTGGGCATCCTCGCGTCCTAAGCCTTTGGCTGTCAGTCGATTCAGTTTGTATTTTTTTTTGGAAATTATGGCCAGGTCTTGTTTCCCGCTACTGACGTTACCCAAGTGTAAAATATTTGTCCCAAACCTGGAGGAGCCTTAGTCCCGAACCACGAAGCCCTTTCACACCCGAATATCGGTGATCAGTCTGTGACCGCTACGTTGGTGCGAAAACTGCACTCCAATATTGGGCGACACGGGAATTCCATTACAGGGACCTTTTCGTTGCAATTGTCCCCCTAATGGGCCTACGGTCCAATGTCCCCTTTTAGATGCAGGTATTGTTAGGTGTTTTGTACGTGATGACCAAGCGGTATGTTGCGGTACGGTATTTAAGTTAATACACACTTTGTAGAACATTTTCAGTGGTAATTGGCTTACAAATTTGAAGAAAATTATTGACCCACGGGATGGATTCATATTTGTTCTTTTGGTTTGTTGGATTGACAAGTAAATTTCCTGTGTGATTAGTTGTTTGTTTACGTTGATGGCAAATTAGTATGAGACAAAGTCTGCGTCACAAATTTCAATGTTTTTCAAACATCGTAGTATTTAGCATCGCAGTTTTTTGGTAGACCAAAGGCAAGATGGTCAGACGACATCACCAAGGCGGTAGATGTGGAAGAGGGAGACTTCCTGTCGATCAGGATGGAAGAGCCTGGGGGAGGGATATGTCCAAAGTTGGAGGGCGAAAATTGAAGAATAAGAGAAAAGTAATATTTAGTGTTTGTAGGTAATTCAATTTATCTAAATAAGTATCACTCAATTTATTATTCGTAATTTAACTTAACTCTCTGTGGTGTGTTTATTGTAATAAAGGTATTGCTGCCTCTATGTCCAATTTCTTTGTGTCTTGTCTATATTTATTAATCAAATTGTCAATGTGTCAATTATTATTTTAAAATCAAATATTTTGACAAAATATATTTGTCTTGTAATGTCTTTGTTTTAAATCAATCATCTCTTATGACATGTTGGTGTCATTTTGTTAGTCTTTGACAAAATCGCTACATAGCGGAAGCCACAATCTTTTTTTTTTTTTTTGTAGGAGGGGAAATCTTCTGAAGATATAAAAAGAAGAAGAAGAAATCAATCAGCTCCCTCTTTCGACTCTGGTGGGTTTAAAACCAGCTCATGCTGTGCCCATACCAATTCAACAACTTTGCAATGTGTTGAAATATATGTATAAAATATGTACTACTAACTAAAAACTTACTTATTTTGTGTGGAATGAATGGTTTGTAGTTGTATTTGAAGTAAAAAGTTTAGATTTCTCTGCTGTCTCTAACGAATTGGCATTTTTTACCTAGTTTATTGCGTAAATTAAAAGAAAAATTCGCATTTATGACAATTACAGACACGATTGTAGACATATTCAACATTATCAGCCTGTTACTTATATAGTTTATTCAGAAGCCACTGGGTTCGCCTTCTACGACACCCGTGGTACCCAAAACATCCTCTCACAAATTTAATTTACATTTCACGTCTAAACCTTCCAAAATTTTCCCCAACTTATAATTTAGAGCTCTGTAAATAAGTTAAGTCCTAATCCTTGATCTCACCCGCCGTTTAGAGGATAAGAATTTAAATGTTGGTACAAAATTTTGCACCAATTCTAATTTCGTATTTCAGTACGGAGGAACAGTGGGAGAGCCTTGTGGATTCATTAATATAAACTTGTGCTGCGAATGTGTAGGGTTGCCAATTTGTTGCGATAGTATTTTTGTTGCTAATTTTGATACATCATCATCATATCAGCCGAAAGCCCACTGCTGGGCATAGGCCTCCCCCAGAGATCTCCACAAAGGCCGATCCTGTGAATTCCGCATCCAGCTGGTACTTACGATCTTTACCAAGTCGTCGGTCCACCTTGTGGGAGGTCTACCCACGCTGCGTCTAATTTTGATACAGCTTTAATCGAATTAAGGATGACTTATACTACACTGAACCGGGTCCGAGTCGAGTCTCGGCCGGAGCACGGTAAACAATATCCCACATATTTCGTATTGACACGCTTATGCTATCCCGAAGGGTGACCGATCATTGTTCGGCCTTATGGCGCTTTAGTTCAACCTTTATAATGCGTACGGCTAGGGAATGAGACGCGTTGCCTGCGAGTGTGTTCCTTCATCATTATAATCTAGACGCATCTAATAAAAAAATCTCTAAATTCCGTAATTCTAAAGAAAATTCATTTAATTGTGTTTTTGGTTATATGAATACTAGATAAAGCTTCCAAAAAACACATGAGAAGAACTGCATGTTTCAAGTGTGTTCAACATAGAGCTATTATAGCTCAGAATCAGTGTAAAAATAAATAAAAAATTAAAACATCCTTTTTAAAAGGTATTTTTTTTAATTAGCCTGTTATTGTATTTATTTTTGACCACCGATTAAAAAAACGTGTATCTGTGGCTTTGTGTACCTGTTTGTACCATCGTAGCTCCCGAACGGATGGACTGTTGTGGATGCGGTTTCTTCCAATTGAAAGCCAGGTTAATATTATTCTAGTTAGTTTAGTTCTTAGTTTTGTTTTATTATAATTGGTTTGTAGTATATTTGAGTTTAAGTAATATTTGTCGGGGGTTATCCGACATTTTCTGTCGGTAAGGTTATAAAAGTGTATCGGAGCCATCTATCTCTAAACGAAATAACTATAATATAAGCTGTAAAATAAGATAATAAATATTTTTAAATCTTAAATCTATGTGAAGCTACGGGCGCGTGACAGCCCTAGCAATCATCCCAGGGCGGGAATGTGTCGCGACATTTTGTCGGGAAGCTTTTTAGTGCCTCCGTAATTTTCAACTTTGCGAAATAAGGTGTCAGTAACTTCGTCAGAACAAATATGTGAGCCAACTAATCATGCGGGGCACCGTCTTGGAGTTTTCCGAAAGGTTATATTGTTTTCTGTATTGTAAATGTGACTTTTGTGCTTATTAGATTTGGCTAAATTCAGTGAGAGCAAATCAAGCTCCATTTTTGTATCACTTATATTGCGCGTCGTTACGCTTTTCAAAATACATGATAAAAAATAGGACCTTACTTTATAAGCAATACATTCCACGTTGATTTGCACTCACCCTTTTTGCTTCTGAATTTAGATGCCTGAATTTAGACAAATGTAATAAGGGCATTACACTGATTACACTTAATTAAGTGGTGGATGACTTTTTATATGAATTTTAAATGTTTAGTCCTCATGTACCAACAATACAAAGAGTTCCTGTGCATTTGTCAAAAGGTTTTTATAAATCAAATAAATTATGATTTTGGCGTTAATATCCCAGTTGTGCTCTCGCACACAAAAGCCCGGGTCCTCCTTGACCATGATCCACAATTATAGTGATTATAGTGGAGCAACTGCTATTTGACCTCCGTGACCCTGCTACCAAGGGAACTCGTCTGAGTGTGCAGGTTTCATCACGCACGCTGTTTTTCCTCGTCGTAAGAGCATCGGTTACTATTCAAATAAAATTTTAAAAAATGTCCCAAATATTTAATAAATTTTAATTTCTATAGCAATGACACAAACGTTATTTTATATTATATTTGTACATAACCTAAAAAAAAAAAATTGAATAAAGAGGTAATCACTATCTTATTTGCTACCAAACCACAAAATCCTCATTATTGAGTGTTTGTGAAGTTAAAGGCTAATTTGTAAGGGCCTAACACGCTATTTTGTAAGACTATTTATAGAAAGACGTTTCCTAGACAGTGTACTTGTAACATCAGAAATGTGTGAGCGTCAACGGAAAAACATGGAGCATTCAAATAATTGTACCGGCGCCTGTATTATTTCATCAACCAAATTTTCCCACAAGATTATTACAACACCCAAAACAATCCGAGTACACAATAATTACACGCTGGAAAATTTCCTAGCAAACGAGCCTGGGGGCGTGTGAATTTAAAATACGACGCGACACGGAACCCGATTGGTGCTATTAATTCATTTTTATCGGCCACAATCATTGTAATTACGAGGCGATAACCGCGAAAGTGATAATGGCAGTGTGTTGGGGATGTTTACAATGTGTGGGTATCATGGTTTAGAGTGTCGGTGGAGTAATGGCTCGGGTCGGTTTCGTGGGCGAGGCACCGAGTTCCCTAGTGCCGCCAATAGTAGCAATCACTTTCTCTGAGTTATGGAGGTAAATAATGCTCTTACGGTGAAGAAAAACATTTTAATTAGACTAGCCAGGCATTTGACCGCCATCTCACCTGGTGGTAAGTGACGATGCGGCGCAAGATGGCGAATGCCTGTCTGTTCCATTCCTTAGCTGTACGCATTAAAAAGGTTGAACCAAAGCAACTCGTGCGGATAGCAGGAAGATCCACGACGTAAGTATGAAACGTTTGATCGGATCGCGTTTCCTGATGGCAGAAAGGGGCGACGACGACGGTATAGTGAGAATACCTCCACTTCGCCCGGTCTTCGGCATCCTCGAGTCGTAAACCGTTGGCTCTCGCATCCGACTCAGCTACGTCAATCCGTCGCTTCTTGGGTATTCCGCGAGACCTCTTTCCTGATACCGGCAGATTTAGGCACGTAATTTCTCCCATGTACCGTAAAAACATATTAAAATAAACCTACCAGCTGGCTACCAGCGCTTATCGGTAATGGACCACTCAGATAACCTATTTATAAAGGAAGTGGGTAGAAGCAGTGGCTGTCTGGCTGGCTGGCTGAGTAGCTTGCAAAATATCGAGCACATCAGACGAAGATATTTTACTGCAAGAATATGTGTTTCTCAAAATGCGTGAACAAATTAAAATGTCAATATCCATTTTTATTGCCATTACTGTGTTGTGTTATGTTCGGCGCTCTGGTAGTCTGCTTTTTACGTGAATACGCTCATACATAAGATATCTCAATAATAATTCATTCCTACAGATACGAATTCGAAATTAAAATGTCACAATAAAAATCTAAAATAAGCAAGTCGGTCAATGTAAATCACTAAATAACATAAAATGACAGTATAGATATTTGAAATGACTGATGTCCTTTTACAGCGGCCTGTACTTTTACAGTATAGAATTACATGTGTCTTTATTTATTAGGCCAAATTGAAGATAACGACATAATTGTATCTGGGGCTAATTAATAACGATACTGTCAATGTAAACTACAGCGAAATAATTATAGGAATAATTTGGACGCCATCATTCAATTTGGGTAGTTTCCGCGTTCTAGTCAGTAGAATTTAATTAGTAGATATTAATTAAATTAATTAGTTTTTGAAAATATTATTATGGGTATTCGTACGTTTTAGTTTGTAAAGTAATAATAATATATTAATTTAAGAGTTAGCACTAATAAAGTGTATATTTGGTGCATTAACTTTGTGCTAATACTTAATGCTAGTAGATAGATTTATTTATTTATTTATTTATTTATGTTTACAGGAATTGTAACATTACAGTGAACCATTTCGTTACAATTAATTAATAAGCATGGGTATTTATGCAGGTAGATAGATATATAAACACTTTATTGCTCATACTAAACATAATACAGAGTAGATACAGTTAAAATCAGTGAGAAAATGGCACTATCTGTGTGACTCGTGATCAATCACTCACACATGCATGGAATTTTACCGTGATGACACTGAAATGTAAAATAAAAGGTCATAATGGACTATTGCATTTGGTGGAATATGATTCTTAAGGTCATGCACTTATGAACTCTGATAGAAACTCACGAATATTGTGACTAACTCATAAATCTCTTTCTCGATAAAAGGAGTGCCTAGATATAGATACAGACGACGGGAAGCAACTTTGTTTGAAGATAGATAGAATATACTATGTAAAGAAGGTAGATACAGTCTGTAGAAAAAAAATTGGACATATCATAAAAAATAGGAATAATATGCTTGGACAAATTCGCATAGCGCCATCTAGCCCCAAAGTAAACAAAGCTTGTGTTATGGGTGTTAGGATAAACTACTTTTATAGTTTTTATTAAATACATACTTATTATACATACTACACCCAGACTCGTAACAAAAATTAAAATACATCATTTAAATTTCTGCTCGGCCGGAAATCGCACCCGCGACTTCCGCGTGGCAGACCGGCATGTTAACCAACTGAACCACTCAGGTCGTCTGTCATGTAGACTGTATAGTGACAGGCGCTCCATTCAAATTTAGAGAAAGAGATTTGTGACTTCCAAATAATTCACACGAAAACCTCACTATTACATACACATATTTATTTATATATTAAATATTGAAGCTTGGTATTGAAGTAGGTGCGTAAGTCACAGGGTAATTGTAAGAAAATATTATTTCTTAAAAGCATGTTTACGGTTAGTCGTCGCAACGCATTTATGCTCTGAAATGATCTTTTAGAGCCAAGACAGTCCCCGGATTTTACGAGGTTATGAAAATTTTACTGTACGACCATTTGACTCACCCTGTTGGGTCATTCTGCACTAGAGTGTGGAGCATGGAGGAATGAAGTATGACATTTCTCGGGATGTATCTGCTGAGAATTCGTTGAGTTTTATGAATTTTATTTTTACAGTAGACGCCTTCTATTTCTGTTACGTGTCTGGGTGTAGTATGTAAAATAAGTATGTATTTAAAATATACAGGGTGTTACGTAATACATGTACATATATAAGTAGTTGATCAGTACCAAGATTTGAATATTGGAAGGACGTGAAGGAGAAGGTGAGCACCGGGGATTATAAAGAGATGAAGAGGTTGGCAGACAGGAGAGAAGAGTGGTGATTGCTCCACCGACAAGAGTCATACTCCTTAATATATGATGATGAGTTGATCTGAGGGATTAGTGTGAGTTTCGCTTCGATTTTACTTTACCATCGCGTTTGCGTTTCCGTCGAAATTAGTATGAAGAAAAAAACTTCATTTACGTGCCACTAGACGGCGCTATACATTTCTTCATACTAATTTTCACGTAAACGCAAACGCGACAGTAAAGTAAAATCGAAGCGAAACTCACTAAGCCATCAGTTTTCTGGCACCCATAACACAAGCTTTGCTTACTTTGGGGCTAGATGGCGTTGTGTGAATTTGTCCAAGCAACAAGCACACCTACCAATAAGTAAATATCAATGACATTAATATGGTATTCAACTTAAATTATTTGATAAATTCTTTAGAAATCCGTCCTTGCAGTTAAAGATAACTGCGCCCTGTGCCGTTGGGTAAACATTTTTATTTTCAGTTATTGTAAAAGAAATGTAACCGAGTTGATTGGTATTTATTCACTACATATTCCTCGAATAAAATGTTAATTATCCATTGCATTATAATGGAGCGTCGGTAGCCCGGCGGTTAAGTATCCAACTCGTAAGCAAGAGGTACCGGGTTCGAATCCCGCTGCGGCCATGTACCAATGACTCTTTTTTGAGTTTACATTAGTTAAATACTAACCGATGCTCTTACGGTGAGGGAAAACATCGTGATGAAAGCTGCAAATTCAGGCAACTGAACTTGTGCCATGATCCAATCTGGTCAGGTTCCCGTGGTAGCAGTGTCACGGAGGTCAGATAGTAGTCGCTTCACTGTAAATACCTGATCGCCAAATTTTGGATCATGGTCAAGGCGGACCCCAGGCCCTCGTTCTCGAGAACATAACCGGGACATTAACGCCAAGATGATGATGATGATGCAGATTATAATTTAATTCAAGGTATAATTAACCATCCATTGCATTTCATAATAAAATAAGAATGTTATATAGTATGTGCACATCCGCTCCCCTTAGGTTTTAGATATCCTGGAGCCCTGACGACGTTGCCGCTCTCCATCAGGTGGACCATCAGTCCGTGTGCCTCCCCAGGCAATAAAAAAATCGTATAGAACCTGTAACAAAAGAAGGTATGAGGTCGATGACTTACCCGAGATAATGGGTGCGTATTTACGGCATTCATTATTCAGACACTTTGATCGCTACAAACAGAATATTGTAAATATTATTTTGAAATCGCGAATCATGTTTTAAGTAGGTAGATAGGACGTAGCTTTGATTAGTCAGGCTCGTAATCCGTTACCGTCGTATGAAATGCTATGTAAGGTATATTTTTTCCGTCGATTTAGGTATGTCTAGTTTTACATATAATTGATTTCATGGGTTCAGTTGCTAACAAAGTTCCATTGTAATACACCGAAACTATTAAATCATTCATACGTAACCGCAAAAGTAACAATTTCAATCTTTGTAATCAGATAATTGTTACCAACAGACTTACGTAATAAGCATACAGAGGGCTTAGTGTGAGTTTCGTTTCGATTTTACTTTACTATCGCGTTTGCGTTTTCGTCGAAATTTGTAAAAAGAAAAAAACTTCATTTACGTACCACTAGACGGCGCTATACATTTCTTCATACTAATTTTCACGTAAACGCAAACGCGACAGTAAAGTGAAATCGAAGCGAAACTAACACTAAGCCCTCCGGTGACCTGCTTGCTCGTTTGTCAAAAAAAGAAAAACACAATAGCACTAATCGTTTTCATCTATTTCAGGACAGTAATCCTCGTAAACACACAAACCGAACACAGTTATTGAAAAATAAACAATGGGAATAGCAGGCTACAATAACTGACTGAGTTTACTGTACCGAGCATTATCGTACGATATTAAAGGAGCGTTTGCTGTTAATTTCGCACGAATGTGTCGCTACAGATCGTACGACAAACGTGCCACTCGAGATATTGGATGGCTTTACGAGTCACGATTTTGGAACGATTAGTGTCGTTGGTCGTTGTAGTGACATATAAAATGTGGAGCCTCATTCTATATGGCGAGTAGGTCCCTGTCGTACTGTGCGGGTCAGGTGGTGGTCACGGTATAGAAATAGCCAAAAATAAGATAGGGCGTCGCCGCATATGCCGTAGACAGGACAAATTGTAGAAGGGAGAGTAGGAAGTTCCGCCAGGGTAATGGTCCTCTACCCTGATGTTGAGCCTTCTGATGATAGAAATTCTTCAGATTTTTTGACGATTACTTTCCTCAAGATAAACACATTCGTAACAAACTCACAAAATTTCACAAAAATCCTAGGCAAGAGAAAATAGAACAAATTAAAGAAGCCTGATCAGATAAAAAGAGAATATGAGTAGTTTTTTTATTTATTGCTTAGGGAGACATATTCGTTCGAGTTGTCGCCCCTGAAGATCCCAGCCAATACTCTTTGAGATGGTAAGGGGTACGTTCTTGATCTGTTGTACAACGACAACCGAAGTTTCAAGAAAGAAGTTCCGCGGAAATCAGCCGAACTACAAACATCAGCTAAGTACATAGCTAGGCTAGAGACACCCCTTGAAACGCAGATCGGTATTCACAGCGCTTCTCTTCATGATTCTTATTTCGTGAAAGATGTACTAGGAAAGCAGCAGTTCGAGAGGAGTGACGCCGGATAGTGAAGCGTGCTGCCAATCCTCAACCGACGACTACGACCAGTCTGTCAAGAGTGTAGCGACTTTGAAGAACAAGAGTAGACTCCAACGATTGTCGTATCGTGTGTGTGAAGGGACCCATTGACTGCGAGCCAATCGAGCGCATGCCCAGAGTGTATGTCACCACTAATGGCGTATTAGATATGATGATAACGGCTCGTTGTGATTTATTTTAACGGACGAATTTTCACATGGAATATTATATGAGGGTGTAGTGCTCTGACTGAGCTTTAGTTGGAATTGTGGGGAGAGTTTTGAGTGTTTCGGAGTATATTGCAGGTTCCCTGTCGTATGCGCAGTACGCAGAAACTGCAGGCATGATCCAAACACCTATAACCTCATATAGTTTGATTTTTGTCCAGGAACCACTCTGCGACATTTTGAATCGCAGATTGGTAGGTACGTTGATCGTTATTATCACAAGTCGTCTGTAGTTTAGGAAAATCATTTCATAAAGCGCCGTTTACTCACCCTCCATCCACAGCTAATGGCATAGTTCGGTATTCAGTTTGATAACCGCGCCCGACCTAAATAAAATAATAAAAGTGTTGTATAATTATGGCCAGTTATTTTATGATACAGCTGAAATAAAATACTATGGGAAATGCTGTATCATAAAATACTTAGGTATTTAAAATTTTATAAATTGGTGTGATAAAAGTTGATCCTTAAACGACTGTTTTCGACTATGTAATTGGAGCATTAAGCTATGAATGCTGATAAAAATATATTGTTTTACATTTGCACGTAATCTAAAGCAATTGTACCTGATTTTCTGTTTTAATATTGGCACGAACCTATTTACAAGTTTATGCGTTAATAAGTTTCATCCATGGGTAAGTTATTTTCCTTATTTTCCTACTATTTAATTATTATCTAACAGGACCTTAGGAGAACTGGATATCTCTCTTTTATTATAGATCTCGTACCTATTTGCGACTTTATATGCATAATGGATTTACTTTTGAGGTACCAACAACATAGGTCAGACCAAAACGCTACCACTATTCTTCTAATTCAAGACACGCTTAGCGTAGAAATGGAACCAAACAAAATCCAACGCCATCAACATGTACGAAAGAGTTTCTGCGCGAATCGAGGGAACTCCTCCGAGGCCTCGACTCGAACAGGAGTTGGCGAGGGGGACTCCCTACCCTATCTGGCAATGGATGACTGCAATTTATATATTAAAGTGGCGATCGATCGTTTGATTCCCGCACCGAGCGGCGACAATTGCAGAAGCCAACAAATGCAAGCGAATACGAGGCGAGGGCATTGTTATATTGCTGCCTTGGGGATATGAGGGGGTGGTGTGCGCGGGAAGAGCGAGCGATGGAATGACAGATATCGTTATCGACGACATTAGTCGTTGTATTCAGCAAGTCGTCTCGCTGTTTACTCATAAGTGTCTTCTATTCTCGATCCCTAGTCGAGTCTTCTAGGCCTAATGCTTCAAATTATCGATTTTGACTAATGTAATGAAGAATGAGTCGGATTCTTGAGTCAACCTCGCATAACTCCAAATTCGAATCGCTTTATTTACGTAGGTTTTAAATAGATATAAGAAGAAATTAAATTTAAAATTGTTACTTATTTAATGTAGGTATTACGAGTATTGTGATGTCAAAATAAATGATGTCTACGTCAATGAAGGAGAGATACCGAGTTCGATTCCCAGTGCCAAGATATCTATACCAAAGACTTTTTCTGAGTAATGTACATAAGTTGTACACTAAAATATGCTCTTACATTGAGAGAAAACATCGTGAGGAAACCTACACATTATACTAAATGTGTAACCTTGATCCAATCTGGGCAGGCTCCCCTGTTACTAGGAGGTCAGATGCCAGCCCTACAGTATTTACCTGATTTGTCAAATCCTGTATCATGATCAAGGCGGACCCCGGGACCTCGCGCGATAGCACAACCAGGATATTGACGCCAAGAGAAGTTCGAGTTTGACTTCACCGCTCTCAGCTTAGCCCACTGGCTCATATGTAGCTAGCTGATACCTAACAAGCATTACGAACGCAATAAGCAACCCAATAGGTGGCACTGGCTCTGGGCTTTAAGCGAACAAACTGGGAAGTATGGCGATTGAAATTGAGCTGACGTTTACAACGTTCATTCTCCCATATTAACGCTGCTCCTATATTGAACGATCCGTTGATGGTGAAAGATGTGAGCCAATCAGAGTATCAGATTTAGAAATAATTAGAATAGAATAGAATAACTTTATTGTTGAACTGTGTAGGTACAATCAGGTATTGCAAATGATATTTGTGAGTTTCAACAGTTTGCCCATTTCGGACAAACAATATTCAGAGCAGCAATAATTAAATAGTAAAATTCACATCCATTTAAAACAATAAATTAAAATATGCAATGTCAATAATAGCTAGATACGTAATAAATGAAAAATGTCAAATTCAAATTAAATTGTCAATTAAATAATAATATGAATTAAAGATATAATTCTGTTTATGTGATGTCAGTAAAACAATTATTTTTGGTGGTGATAGTGCGTTGTATAGGTATTGGAGCAGGGCTTAAGTATGTTATCAGTACGTCTTGAAAATGTATGTATTAATTTAGCTATTAGAAGTATGTTTTGGATAATATCGTGACTCTTAAAATTATATTTTCTTGATGACACCCAATATTTAATTACAGGATTTGACATTATCTAAAAATATTTCGTTTAACTTCGAAGTTGCTTGTGATGGAAAATCCTTTACCTACATAACCTACATTAATTGAACCCAGTCGTCTACTTACTAGTATTGTCTGCCATGCTGCCACAGGATTATACCATATACTTTCAACGGCGTCCATTTTACCTATTTATCAGCCCTTCAAACGTGATACAGCTGGCTAGCATAATCAGAAACAAATGTCTGGCCATGCTACACCCACCAAGCCTGGGAAGGAAAGGTCAGCCCAAAAAACTATGGCTTGACGTCGTTATGGATGACATTGCATGACATACGTACCACCAAACTCACCGCCAAGGACCGAACGCGATCTCGTGAGACACACTCACGAATCTTGATTAATCTTTACGATATCGAGATTTCACCTCGTAGATAAGCTGCATGAGTGCCGCCTTCGATGGTATGGCCACGTCTTGCGCAGACTGGCATAATATGTGGGGAACAAATGCTGGCCATACCATCCCCGCCAAGCACGTAAAGGAGAGGTCATCCCAAGAAGCAATGGCTTGACGTCGTCAAGAATGACATGCGTGTCAACAAGCTCACCACCAAGGATGCCGATGACTGGGCCAGGAAGAGTAGAAAGGCGGACCCCGGGCCCTCACGTACCGCGCGGGATCATAACCGGGATATGACGCCGAGATCCTGATGATGATGATGATGAGATGATATCGAGATTTCAACTGATTTTAGACCACCTGGTTGGTTAAAATGATAATTTTTAATGAAAACTACGTACTTGGGGTAAAAAAAATGAACGTTCATTTCAAATCACTTCACTATGAACTATGATACGTATTATTTTGAAAATAACTTCGAAGGAAGCATAACACACTGAGTGTGTTGTCGGCCACGCGGCACCCAATTTCCGTTGCCATACAACCCGCGGCTGAGAAAGCCCGCTCGGCCACCACGCTGGGACTACAGTAATTATGCTCCTCTAAGCGAATGTCAGGTATTGTCCCCTTTCTCCACCATCTCTAGTGGTGTCCACGCGAAATTTAAAAGAACTTTTCTCGGTCGTAGGATCCGGTAGTGGAATGAGCCACAGTGTTTCCTTTGGCCCATCATTACATGGGATCCTTCAAGAGGAATATTAGAGGTTTCCTCAAAAGCGGGCAACGCATTAGTAGCATCCCTGGTGTTGCTGATGTCCATAGGCGGCGGTGACCACTTTCCATCAGGTGGCCATGCTTGTTTGTCTGCCGTGTTATATAAAAAAAACATACTCGTAAAGCGTAATTTCTTTTTTTCAATCAGTCTTGAAATCTCGTTTAAAATCTCGACCACCTCGTTCGAGATTATGAACGATATTTTAAGGACAAGAGTGTGTGTCCACGAGATTGAATCTCAAAAAATATATCGAGATTGAATTCCCTAACCCCGAGCTAACATGATCATTATGATACAAACCGTGACCGATGGTCGGATTAATGTGTTAGGGAACTTTTAAGTTGACGTCTAAATACTTTAAAATATTAATAACAAGAAAAGCATTTCACCACTTCAAACTCGAGTCACTCTTAACTTTACGACACCGATTTTGTGCCGCCTAAATACTTAAGTATCAACAAACACTCCTTGTTCCTTCATAATTAAAACTTCACTGAACGGTTCCCAGTCAAGCCCGCACGGACGGGCCTCAAACCCCCGTATGCGCATAAACTCATTCCAGGTACTAAGTACTTGCAAACCAACACGGAAATTAACCGGCTTTATCCTAACTCGAACCGTCAGCCCGAAACTTAATTCTACGAAATAATTCAAACAAGTATCCGGCGAACATGGGGCGAGTTTTGCGCGAATACTGTAAGGAATTCGAGCCAGTAGTTTTGTACGTAATTACTTACAAAACTACTAGTACATGTAAATACATGTTATAGAGAAGTTATGATTAGCAGCCGGTTTGTAAGAAAAAAATAAAGAACATTTATTGACGCAAAACAACATTGAAAAAGATACAAGAAAAAGAAGACATAAAAATAATACATATTTAACACTTTGTGTTGTCACTTCATTATGGAACTCCATTATTGTGATTCAGGCCAGAAGATGAGTAATTCGAAACCGGTAGCAATTTAATAAAAAATTATATAATAAAGTGGAACTAGTGTAAAAAAGTGATTTAATTCAAAAAGAATACAGTTATCAAAACATTAAATACACGGGAAGACTACACAGTAACGATGTATAAACCTACATATGTAATTGATAATGTGTTGTGGTAGTGTGTTTGTGTAAGGTACATTGTAGGTGTATATTCATTTATTTAACAGAGATTATAAAATACAATTACTTATAATTTAAAAAAAAATTATTTAACAAAAACAAACCTACATTATATTTAAACTAGAGATAAAAAATTTGTTCCAGGTCCCCGGAATTTGGAAAGGTGCCCAGGAGGCTGGCCGCGTTGCCCCGCTGAATAGCGAGGCTTCTGGTGATTGTAGGTTCATTCAATTCGAAGCGTCAGTGACCGAGTGGCCGATTCTAATCTAATTCTTTTATTCACGTACACCTACTAAAGTAGGTGTACGTAGTAGGTAGAGGTAAACCTCTACCTACCCTTTTTTTCTTGCCTATAAACCTCTTGAATCACTCTATCTATTGTTGAAAACCGCATTAAAATCCGTAGCGTAGTTTAAAAGATCTAAGCATGCAAGCAAATATATATACCGAGGTAGAGACGGCGGGACGCGAGTTTGTTTTCTAAAAAAATCGAAAATGCTAGTCTTTTATAATTTGTATTTCGGTGTCCGATTTAATAAGTAGGTACTTGTATAAATATTTACCTAAAATTCTTATAATAGCCTATAAAATAAAGAGGTTATTTGAGACGGTTTAGTAAGTTCTTCTCTACGCTGTAGTGTTAAAAATCCGTTTTCGCAGAATCAATAGAGTTTACGGCGAAAGGATTACGTATTGTTCATAGCCACCTAGTCAGATGTGCGTCGCTATGGTTTAATGTAGTTAGTAATTATCTGCCTAGTTCATTTTGACTTTTAACATTATTGTACTTAATATCCTATCTACGGAATAACAACCATGGTTTTGAAAATCAGATATTCGAACCAAACATTGAATAAATAAAAAAAATACTACTTATACTAATATTTCTATAAAATAAAGTCGCTTTTCGAATGCGCGGGGAAGAAACCTTAGATGTATTTTGTACTACGTAGTGATTAGTGTCTGTGTAGCTGCCTCTACATTGGCACTGTCGTAGTATCGTGTGTAGCCTTAAGGGGTAACGTTTTTGACACATATTGTATGTAACCTTATTTAATAATTCTTTCAAGGGATTGACGTTTTTATTGTATGTTTCTACAATTGACCGTTAGTTAATGTATCCAAATGAGCGTGAAATGTATTTCTACAAACTAATTATACAAAACACAGCAACGAAA
The DNA here is from genome assembly GCA_907269095.1 of Blastobasis adustella. Lineage (NCBI taxonomy): Eukaryota > Metazoa > Arthropoda > Insecta > Lepidoptera > Blastobasidae > Blastobasis > Blastobasis adustella. The sequence continues at coordinate 16,579,116 of OU026128.1, read as the reverse complement.
TAGAAAAATAATGTAATCACAGAACAACGCCATCTACCGGCGATTTGTAGTTTATTCAATATAACTGCATTAACCTATAGAAACACACTTTGCGCACAATTGAATCCATTTACTAACAGTCCAAACCACAATTCAATTACTAAACACCAGCAATGAAAAAATAAATTTAGTACGAAAATCGAACTCTCAAATTTTAGCATGAAAATTGAGCAAGCTGTACGTGCACCAGTTACCTGTATACACTTATGTAGCGCCCTCCAGTCCATAGATTCCATTTCATATGTGTTTGCCCATCGCTCGACGTAAGTCAAGAACGGTGTTTACTTGATCCAGTAGCAGCTTGTTTGCCATGTTAGTCTATAGCTCACATAAGTTGTTGTACAATGTACAGTAACCGTATGAGCTGTGAGCTTAGCTGTTTCTTGTTTATAACCGTCTTAGTACCTAAAGTTTCAATAGAAAAGCACAAAAATTGAGCACGACAATAATTAGTACGAAATCGAAGTAAATTGTCTTAGGGATTTGAGAAAATATGTCGTCGTAGTAAGTTTAAATGGAGCGTCGGTGGCCGGCTCATAAGCGAGAGGAACCGGGTTCGAATCTCACCGCGGCTATGTACCAGTTACTCTTTTCTGAGTTATGTATCTCTTCATCATCATTACAGCCCATAACAGTCCACTGCAGGACTTAGGGCCTCTCCCACGAAAGGGGAGGTTATTGCCATAATCTCCACGCTTGGCAGGCGGGTTAGAGATCGCAGTGCTATAAATATAACAATGGAAATCGCTGCTGCCCATTTTCCGGCCTACGGAGACTGTTGTTCTTTAGCCTCGGAGACATTAGTCGCCTTGTACGACACACCCACGAGTGTAAGGGGTTGGTGCTATTCTACTCTGCTGGACACCACACGGCTACGGCTCTTGCTGTAATGGAAACGATAATGATGAAACCTGCACATTCAGGCGACTAAATGTGTAACCATGATCTAATCTAGTCAGGTTTCCCTGGTAGCGAGGTCACAAAGGTCAGATGGCAGTCGCTCTACTATAATTATCTGATCGGCCAAATCCTGGATCATGGTCAACTCAGATCAGAGCACACCGGGATATTAACGACAAGATAATTATTATTTATTATTAAGTGAGTATGTTTCTATAAACTTCCTTAGCCAAGACGACCCTACCGCCGCAGTACAAAATCTCGTACCTACCTACAACATCTATTTCAGTAAACATATGCACCCTCGCGTATTAAAATTGGCACTTGAGTGGTTGCAATGACGTAATTATAGGCCAACGAGCCATATAATCGGCACCAGTCTGCGGGCGGCATGCAAATTGCTGGCTTCCATACATTCCTGGTTATACCATACATACATACACACGCCCGCATCCCAAAGTGGTAGGTAGAGACTATCGAGTATTGATGATCTGAATGGTTCAGTTGGTTAACATGCAGGTTTGCCACGCAGACGTCCCGGGTTCGATACCCTAGTTTATCAGTTATCTAAAATCCATAATTGTGTGAATTTGTCCAAGCATATTTATTTATTTATTCGTGGTTACAAATGGGGTGAAAGTGCATTTTTATTTATAAACACACCTCATAAGATGCTATTTAGTAATCTATAAATATATTAGTATTACTACTTTATTTTTGTCGACACGGCTCACAAACACGTAAATTTGTATGTAGTGAATATTATAAATATTATTTATGATTTGTTGATGCCCCAGCAGCTTGAAGCTGATGCGTGCTAGTAATTGTGTCAGTAATCGATCGCAGCCATAGATTGCAGCAGTTGCAGTTGCAAAGAGTGTCTTCTTAAGGACCGCATAATATTAGGCTTCATATTATATACCTACGTGGTCAAGCTGAACCTCATAATAGCCATGTAAGATCTTGTAGGTTTCTATAAAGTCTCCTCGCTGTCTACGCTCCTGCCGTGTCGTCAATCCCAGGGCTTTCAAGCGTTATTCGTATTATATCTACGAAAAAAAACCCTATATTTAATAATGATTCTATCAATGGCTGTAAAATAATAAAAACTGCCGTGTGATGTCCATCAGTATAGACTGTAGAATAATAATTGCGCTATCCCCCTCGACTATTGTGCCGCGAATGTGCCGTTGCTGGAACGGTGCGCCGGCGCAGTGTAGTTCTTCGTTTGAAAAATCTCCAACCAATTTTACACCTACGGATACTCAAATAATTTCTAAACTACTGAACTGATTTTAATGAAAAGCTAACAACCATCTGGATTAAACTGGTTTTCAAAAAAAATAACCGCATAGAAATCGGTTTATCCGTTCGGGAGCTACAATGTCACTGACAAGACACACAGTTAGACAGAGCCACAGATACATGCGTCAAACTTTTAACACCCTTCTTTTTTGTCGGCAGCATCGTTTTCTATAGCGTGTTTCAAACTTCGATCTCAAACACACTCCCAAAGAGCGTTGTACACGGTACAATAACTTTTTATAAAAAAAACACTAACACTCTTTCATTATTTGACATGATAGCTTTTAATTTTTTTAATTATTTTATACATACCTTGACATCTAGATTTGTGTTTGTTTTTAATATTGTTATTATTTTAATAATTATTTATTCTAAGTGTATTAAGTGTATGACATGAAGGTTTATATTATTATTTTAACTGTATTAGGCATTTGACATTGTGTTTATATTATATTCAATTATGATTTACCTAATTAATTACAGTTTGACATTGTTTTAAAATCATAATTAAATGTTTATATTAAATTTGTACGCCGAATTTCAGGTCACAGTTGGGCACATATATATCTAATGTAACATCTTTTTTACCTGTGTTACCACAAATAAAATAAATTTTAATTGTACTATGTACATTAAGTAGGTGAACACTAACCGTGCTCTTACGGAAAGAGAAAACATTGTCGTGAGGAAAGCTGCACATTTAGGACAATGAATGTGTAACCATGATCCAATCTTGGTCAGGTTCCCCTGTTCCCAGTATTCGGCGACGCATACAGCGTTTAAACAGGCCTCGAACAAGTCCTCCATTGTATAAGTTTTAGGGCACGCCGAGCATGAAACGAGGTGATCCATGGTTTGTGGAGATATGCCACAGTTGCACTGAGAACTGTCATTTGTATATCCCCACCTAAAGATATTTTCTCTTTACATCGGCCCATCTGGGTTCGCAGCCTACTTAGCGCCTTCCAGGTTGGCCATGGAAGTTTGTTTCCGGTTGGGAGCTTTTCAGTAGGAGGGATAAAGGCCCGATGGGAAAATTAATTGATCCACAGGTTTCTTGGCTGGGGGGGCGTCACATTCGCAGGCAGTGGTGGTCGCCAAGAAACTGGATCGGGTTTTCAATCTCTTGACAGTAGGTTACTGACCATAGAGAGTGTGGCGTGAGTTCATTTCCTGTTTGCGTTTCTCAACTGCACTGAATATCTCTCTGTTTACTGAAATAGTTATTGTAGATAGGTACGTGGTTTTATGACAAGATGATTGATTATAATATTTTATTAATCCGTATGATAGGATCTGAATGTAGTGATAAGTCTCCGGTACTTTACCATAACCGGTATTATCCGGTACGGACAAAGGTTGTTCACCGATTTATCTAGCTCCGGTGAAAAACACTAGATAAGCATTACTCACCACCGAAATCTTGTAGTATACCTAGATATAAGCTGGTAATTTGTCGCTTGAATAAAAATAAATATCTTGGCGTTAATGTCCCAGTTGTACTCTCACGTACGAGCGCCTGGGGTACGCTTTGACCATGATGCAGATCAGGCAATTACAGTGGAGCGACTGCCATCTGACCTCCGTGCCCCTGCTGGAAAGTGAACCTGACCAGATTGGATCATGGTTAGATACTCAGTCGCCTGAATGTGCAGGTTTCATAACGATAACTTCAAGCTTTCCCTCACCGTAAGAGCATCGGTTGGTACATGGCGGCAGTGGGATTTGAACCCACTACCTCTCGCTTGCGAGTCGAATACCTTTACCACTAGGCCACCGACGTTTGTCACTTGATCATTTTATGGTAAATGTCACCACTACTAGCTGAGTAGGTACCCCAATCCTTTATAATAATAGCAACGAGCTTTTCACTCAGTTTGTAACACAGTATTAGGTATACAATGTCAGACGGGGCGTGCGTGTGGGTGCATATATCAACTCGAACCAATTTACATATCTCCCCTTCAGTGCCCATAGTGGTTATTTGCCTAGTTGACTTCTAATAACTTGATTTTGACTCCCTTCCCCTTATAGTTAGCATAGTAAAAGTGGATGTTTTGACGTAGGTAGGCAGCCAAAAGCATTTAGAATAACAAGTATCTCATTAAAAAGGTTCAAGAAACATCTACAAGGAATCCCTAGGTACATAAAGGTACCTATTAATTTTTAAAATTTTTAGCCTTTGGAACTTTGAATTATCCCATTCAATACCTGTCCCTTTCATGACACATGTCCCCTATGTCGTGGACGTCCACGATAATATTGTCACGTTACAAATTTTAAAAGCGCGCAATAGGTAGCTACTCTATATACTTATGTACAGCCCGGATAGCGTAACACTAATAATTATAAGTATTATTTATTTCAACATGCAAAATATATAAAAATTTACAAATCCATAAGATAATTAAGCATGAAATACATGTCATGTTAAATTAAAGTCAATAATAAATACTAATACAACCGTCAACAGAATGCAATAATGCTTCGTCAATGAGGGTAGTAAATATCTTAACGTCAAAGAAATGGGACAAGAAAAGCCAGCAACACAACCAAAACAATCCTAAGTATTAAAAGTATTTAATCACTCACAAGGAGTTTAAGTATTATAAGTAAGAGGATAATAAGTATTTAATCACTAGTGGCCACTAGTGATTAAATACTTATTACTTGGTTAGAAATAGTCCCCCATTTTATTTTGTGATTGTAGAGAATGTACAGATGGTAATTTATACTTAATATAGGGCACTTCACGTGACATACTTGCGAGGAAAAAACAATAATAAGTAGGTACTTATATATATTTACAGGACAGATCAAAGACAAAGATGGTGCTATGCGAACACGCCTCCTAGTTGCGGTGATTATTATCTTCTGTAAAAACACTGCTTTAAAAACTAAGGGCGGCTTGCACACAATTCTTAAACGCATTTAAGCTGATATTTAAGCAAGAAACCTCATACAAAAAAACGTTAAACGTCATTCTAATAATAGATCGGTAAATAAGTATAAAAAATATTATGACTATTTTTGTGGAGAGCAGTTATACTCTCCCGGACTCCCCTACTCCGCCTTAAGTACAAAATAATTGGAGATTGTTTGAGCTACGGCACAGAATACGCCTACTTACCCAAATAACGTAGGTAGGTAACTAAATAATGGCAGATACCTACATTTATTTGAACAAAATTCGACGGTAGGCTGGCAACACGGCAATTATTTTTGGTCCCAACATCTTTCGGAAGGCGTATCTTGGTACCCTCATAATGAGTAGCAATGGGCGGATAATGAGTGAGTGGCCAAGGGTATTATTTGTACATACCTAGTGTTTGTGTGTAGGTTGTACAGAATATCTGTGTCACCGTTATTGTAGCTAATCCCTCATTATACAGAATTCTTGGGAAATGTACAAGTACTTATATTGGCTAAAATTGATAGGAAATGTGTGAAATATATTTTTGTTGTACTATAGGTACTTTATAGGTAGGTACACTACTCTATTATAGTAGTACAAAATTCTATTAAAGGTACACTTTAAACAGAAATCGGAAATGTGTTACCTAATTTCACTGTGTTATTGGGAAATTGATGTAAAAATTGAATCTATCAACCCGATTCTACCGGAATCCTATTATTGTATCGTTCGTATCGCAAAGAGACAGGTAGCGCATGCGAGCGCTCGCCTTCCAATGCTCGTATTTTCTATCTCTAGCAACCTACCACGAGTGTGAAAGAGATAGGTAGTGTACGCGAGTGCTCGCGTTGGTGCGAGCGGTTTTAAAAATAGGGCTCCTAGTCTTGTGGCTATGACTCTTCATTCGGAGATGAAATTCAAGATGAAAAGTGTAGGTAAACAAATTGCCCCAATAAAATATAAACCTAAGGGGTGGATTATTTAAAATAGTGTTATTTGAAATATTCTTACGATTTTATTTCAATTTTAATTTGATAATATTTATTAATATTCCAATTATTTTAAACAATCCACCCCTTGGGTTTATATTTATGTTAGAGGCTATTTGTTTACACTTTTGGTAAATTTCATCTCCGAGTTTAGAGTGTTCCCACCGGAGCGAAGGCGCGGTGGGAGAGCAGCATCCGCCCGCTGTAACAATGCGCAGGCGAGCATGGCTGCCGGCACATTGTTAGGCAAGGGCGGAAGGGCTGTCCTTCCCGCAGCGCCGGAGCAGTGGCATGTTATTAATAACATCACAAGTTCACAACAGAGGTATATTAGAGCTCTCTTTAGAGGTGGGCGACGCATTTGTAGCGCTACTGGGTGTTGCTGATATCCATAGGCGGCGGTGACCACTTTCCATCAGGTGGCCCGCTTGTCTATTTGTCTGCCCTAAAAAAAACCTTACCCAAAAACATACATTTCCTGCTACTATTTAGGAATTTAGTATGTAGTGGGTGCATTTACTCGACAAATCATTTCAAACATTTCCTAAACTGTCTCGCCAATGCACCTAGGACCTACATTTCCTAGGAAATGTATACAATTCTTAGGTTCACACGTTTCGGCGGTTAATAATGCACATCGGGTAGTTTCGGCTTCGTATCTATTTAATCAGACGCGTGCGAGAGAACGGCTATGTGCGCACCCCGTCCCTACGGGGTGTCGCATCCGATGAATCCTGAAAGGCCTTCCCGGCTACAGGTGCTCCCAGGGGGTGTTTAGCACGCATGCGCCTAGGTCTTTTTTTTGGCAAGTCGTGCATAACCAGTCCGGCCGGCCGGCTGGTACTCATGAGAGTTCACCTCCTCCCTCCCAACCGCTATACCGGAGGGTGCCCATTTCCTTTGCGATGGGAGCAAAAAAAAAAAAAAAAAAAAGATTACGTCTATGTACCTATAACCTCACCGACAGAAAAAGTCGGAAAACTCCCGATCAAGTTTACTTAAACTAAAGTATTTTCGAAACTACTCAACTGGTTTTAATAAAACAAAGCTAAGAATCATCTCGATTAAACTAGCTTTCAAATACAGAAAACCGCATCCAAATCGGTCCATTCCTTCGGGAGCTACGATGTTACAGACAAATACACAGAGCCACAGACACACATAAAACTTATAAGACCCCTCTTTTTCGTCGGGGGTTAAAAATACGTAAGTTAAGCTTGTTCACCTCAGTATCACGAAGTCGGTCACCTACACCCAATTACGGCTAACAAGTAGCAGCAAAGTAGGCACACACTTACACAATTATTTAATTCCGGGAGGGACACCGTAACGAAATTATACTGTTGCTTAACGAAACCACGTAGGTATGCGTCCCTCGTTTAGCTGTCACGTCACAGTAAGGGCCTAAGGGCTGAGGGCGGGGTAAGATATGTAATCGTGTATGTAGCTGTACTGTACCCTTATTTATTTCCTGTGCATAAAATATATATGAGTAGGTGCCACAAATCACACACACTGAGAGCTGAACTTATGCGCTTATTATTATGGCGTCTAAATTCAAAAGCAAAAAGCGTGAAAGCAAATCAAAGTGGAATGTATTACACATAGGTCTATTTTTGTATCACGTCTTCTGAAAAGCCAATGATTTTTTAGCCGTTTAAATAAGCAATATAGGTATTCCACTTTGATTTGCTCTCAAGCTTTTCTACTGACAAAAACTATAAGTATCTAGATCAAAACATTCACTTTTATAGGTACCTAAACCAGCATATCCAATACGCCTCACACAGAGATCAAAATTATTGGTCGGACTCTTGACCATGACCTTGAATTAGAGCATAACAATATTGCTCTGCAATGATTACAACCAGTGTAGTATATTATATTTAAATGTATGACAATGTTAATTATAATTACAAAAACCTTTATTAACTTGGTTCAGAAATCATAAGTTTTGTATTTGTAATATTAATATATTTTTTTTAACTCTAAGCCATGATGTTACTCGAAAAGACAATTTGCAGCAAACTTTTATTTGATTACCGTCTACTTAATAATCGTCCGACTGTACCTAGATATAATAACAGAGGTACACGAAGGTACCTACCACACCAGTACGGCAAGACCCGAAGACTTACTTTGCGCTTTGTTCCTGGCCTTTGGCAGATCAAAAGCACTTCATATCGTTTGAAGAAGTACATAATCCTTAGATTGGTAAATTGCTTTTGAAAATTAAGAGCGAGAGCCTTTGTTTTCAGTATTTACTTTGGAAGTGTATGTTTAGCAGAGCGTCGTTATTCGAAAATTAATTACTTACGTCTTACTCTTTGCAGTGAACTGGGATTACCTTCTGACGTGTATCCATGCTGCTTACTGTATCGTAAAGAGAAAACATGGCGTCTACGCCTGAACGTGGCATCACGCCAAATACTCACTTTAAATCCTTATTTAAGCCCGCTATTAAGATGTTCGTTTTGAAAAATATAAAATGTCTAGTTTATTCAGCCAGTAGACTCTGTTTAGAACGTCAAGCGACTTGGGAAATTAGAAGGTTGATTGAAATCAACAAGTATTGATTTTGAATAATGACGTCCATCTTTTAGCTACCATCTTGTTGTATATAGACGGCCGTCTTTTTTATTTAATCAGTTTTGCTTACTTGTTGATTTCGATCAATCTCATAATTTCCCAAGTTACTTGACTTTTTAGGTAGTCAATATTAGTAGGTAGGTAGATACAATACCGATACCCGGCCATACTAGTTTGTCTTCAAAACTTTAGGCTAAACTCCAAAAAGGTTGTTTCAGAGGAATGGGTATTCAAACTTTTTCATAGAACATATATGAAATCAAAATGCTGAAAATATGGATTAATTTAGATATTTATTTATATTTAGCTTATAAGGTAATTTTACATTTTACACATGATTTGTCTTAAATCTTAACTAATCTTATTATAAGTAGACATAAGAAAAACATTGGAATAAAGACAAAGTAATAACAAAAACAAAATCAATAAATTAAATACAGTACACAACAAAATGAGAATTCACAGCCATTTTAAAAAATGACACCGAAATGTGAAAAATGAGACGAATAATGGACAAAAAAGAAATTAAAACGAACAATTATCTAACTAATAATACTTCTTATAAATGCCAAGGCACTTAAGGTAAACAAATATTTATCTAATTTGGACCCTTTATCCTAAAATAATTCGAATGCATAGAAATGAGATTAGTTTACAATAAAAATGTATTTTATCAAATGTCTTAACTTCATAATCAACAAACAATCAAAGAATAACTTCAAAATTTTGAATCATCAATACCCGAGGTGGATCAAATATTTTATCAAATTTAAACAAAACATTTAAATCTGATAAGTATAATTTATTAACCTGTAAATATTTAATCTGTTCAATTAATTAATTATTGTCGGTGGGGACGTGATTTTAGCTTTAATGTTACGAATATTAATATCAAGAAATGTATCTCGTACCATTACCACGAACACAATCTGGACGGCCAGTGGCCACGTCTAGTCAAACTTAACTTGCTTGAATGTTATACTGCTTTGTCAGCACCACATGGTACAAATTATTATTATTAATATTTAGCAATTGATTGATGAATGTATCCAGCTCTTCTCTACTCATTATCAATCTGTATTTAAATGTTTAATTTCGTAAATCATTAGATTGGTTACTCAGTGTGGCCAAGGCCAATGATGACAACTCAACTCTACCTCTTGCTAGCTAGCATCGCAAATCATTAAAATGTACTAGGGCCCTTGATATGAGAACGATTTTCCAGATATTCTTATTCATAGCTCAAAATAAGTAAGTAAGACACAATGCAAAAGTGATGAAACCACAATTCGAATTCGCTCACATTATCAATTGGATTAATTTGTTATGACCTGGTTTTTATGATAATTTAGGAAAATCGATATTAATACCCTGTTGTTTCCTTACTTCTTGCCATGTGTGAGTTATATTACCTCTTGTTTTGTTTGGTTGCGAACCATATAAAATTCTGAAGAATAAAAGAACAAATTGGAAGACAAAATTCGTACGAAGCTCGTTCCATGTGGAAGTTCTAGATTCATTGCAAGAGAGATTCTTTGTCTCGGATGTTCTGTGCTGCTAGGAAAGTATTGTGCATCAGCATAGCAACCGTCATGGGACCCACACCGCCAGGAACTGGTGTGATCGCTCCGGCGATTTTGCTCACTTCTACGACAAAAAAGAAATACTATTGTAACAATTGTTCAGATGTACGTGATTAGATATAACAAAACTGGAGCTGATTATTGTGTCTTATCAGTTATAATGACAGATCTTGCCTTGCTAGTAGGTCAAGAAATAACAAATGCTTACAATGGGAGTCCCTTGAAAGTCAGTCAAGCGAGAATTGGACTCACTTCATAATGGGTTCCAAGCCAATGAAAAATTATCAATTAAAATATACAATTAAATGTACTTAGTGTAAATGTTACATGTGATATTATTTACCACTTTCCACCAGGTTGGTTGTTAGTTGTTTACTACTATGGTTGTAGGTACCTATTTAATACAGTTGAAATCCTATAAAAATAATCAACACTTTTGTAAAATTGAAGAATCCACTTACCATCATAGTCAACATCTCCAACAAGTTTTGTCTTTCCATCCTCAGTTGGTACCCTGGTAATGCCAACATCAATGATCGTAGCACCTGGTTTGACCATGTTGGCCTTTATCAGGTTTGGAACACCTATCAGGAAAAAATTAAAAAAATATTTATTATTCGAGGAATAAAGATAATAAGAGAGTTGGGACATATCAGTCTGGGACATAATATATATACAGATTATGAAACATAATTAAGAAAATTAATGTAATTCATATAGGTACGTAATAATCTAGTAATAATAATGTAATAATAAATAACCAATATGAAATTAAAAACGTACCTGTAGCACTGATGATAATGTCAGCATTTCGGCAGAACATCTCCAGTTTCTCTGCCGGTGTGTATCGATGGCATATAGTGACCGTCGCATCCATGCCTAAACCGCTGTCATGCTTCATGTCACTGTGCAGCATCATGGCTATTGGCATACCAACATTCTTTGATCTACCAACAACTACTGCATTCCTTCCAAAAGTTTCGATTTTGAACCTAAAAAAAGAATTAATGTTATAATGTGGCCATTGTGTTCAATTTATTTGGGTTAACATGTACTTTATCAACATTGAAGCAGATTATTTAATTATTTGGTTATATTTTAACTGCCTAAATACATATTTAATTTATTTCTAAACTTAATATGAAACTGCATGAAACACCTATGAAAAATATTAGTCTTTTAACCTATAAAAAATTTAATGTTTGAAGTAAAACACCAACAATAATTGTAAAAATCAAAATACAATCCATGTAATAAGGAATGGTACAACTTACCTTTTCAACATCTCCACTACAGCAAGAGCAGTAGCTGGCACTAAAGTTGGCATGTCCAAGCACAGCTGACCGACGTTGATGATGTGGAAACCATCAACGTCTTTTTCTGGGGCCACTGCATTGCAGACTTTCCTCTCGTCAATCTCTCCAGGCAACGGCAGTTGGACTAGGATCCCGTCTACTTCACTGTCTTTGTTCAAGTCTTGTATCACACTAAGCAGTTCTTCTTCAGTAAGTGTTGCGTCATATTTAATAGTCTGAGCCAAAATTCCACAGTCAATCGCAGCCTGAATCTTGTTCTTGACGTATGTGTCGCTAGCGGGGTCTTCTCCGACTATAATGCAACGCAGCGATGGTGCTCGATGCCCCAGATTCACCCAGTTGCTAATCTTCAATTTCAATTCATCTCTAATATCTTTGGCTAGTGCCTTCCCATCTAGAATCTGGGCCATGATCCTGTTAAATAAATATTTTACATTAGCACAAAGGTTATAAATAAAAATAAATCCATGTGATAGCTGTAAAAGCAAATTAGGTATTAATCGCAAATCTATGATAAAAATACCAGTAACTACATATATGTAAGTACATAACTATTAATTAACTAAAAAGTATATACAATAGAAACACACTCCAGAAAAACACAACGTAAATAAAGAACAGGTGCCCATTAAAAATTAGTGAGCCACAAGTATTAAAAGCACACATAATTAAGAGATTGCTGCTACTATTAATTATTACCTGGCCGAGCCCAAAGAATCAATGTACGTGTGGCTTCTCATTGTGGATGTCAGAACTGAACTGACAATCCGCAGGCAAATGGTTTGCCTCATCGCCTACTGTTGACGTACACAGGTCATTAGGTTACGTTGGCCTAACACGTATAAATCGATAACATGTTTACTGTACTGATGCTAAAAAAATCCTCCAACAAAACGTTAAACATCCAACTGAGATATATCTGGTTAAAACTGCATGACTTTGGTTAGAATTGAGTAAAATGGAACATTTTTTGCTTACAGGTCGAAGAGTTCATTGAGATAACTAAATATCTAGTTAAGTATAAACGTGAACTGCTTAAATCTAGTTTTTTTAGTGATAGTGGTTGGGAATTGCAGTAAACAACTCCAGTTTACACTGGTTTGAAGAAATTGTACTTACAAAGTCAGATAAGTAGTCTAAATTTAAAAGGTAGCTATCGCACAGTTTTCCTGAAATTGAAGAAAACCAGTACCTTGCAATGACAAATGCCTAATGGCCGGACAATAGCCTGTTAATTACCTGTTGTTGATAAACGTAGCGACACACTGGTTGTAATTTCCTTACTTTTCCGCAAACAATGGGAACAAAACAACCACACTGTTCCACTTTGTGTATCACATAAATATCTTATATTCAAATCTATACTAGCTAGCTCAGTAGTTGCCAAGTAGACGTGGCAGGATGTGGTATTTTATAGGGCATTTCGTCATAAAATAGGTAGTTCAATTACTTACTTGATTTATGTATAAGAAACTGTACGTTAATAAAACAGTCGAGAAATAAACTACACTATATTCTTCACTTTCACGAAGGACCTAATGGTGCGCTGTATTTCTAAACAATTTTTTGCCTTAAATACTATAATATAGTATTTTTAACACATTTATTTTATGGTGTTTACAGTTTACAACACGTTTCGCGTGTTTACTTTGAGGTTAGCTGTCACTGTCACAATTTTCAAAGTGACATGGTTTCCGAACGTGAAGTCGTTCAAAATCAAAATCTAATAGAGACTTTTCCCGTACATTATCATAAAATATTTTGTAATCTGAGTGGGTCTGCTCTTGGTCATAGCATTGCTAAACTGCAAAATACTTTATTTTACTTTCCAATTCATCGAAGACTTGGGGACAGCGTCGCTTTGGTACAGTTCACAGCGCAATCTTACGCTAGAGCTTCCTTCACCATTGCTTATCGCATCACCAGACTGACTACGCCATGACGTCAGGTTCAAAGCTTCTCTTCCGGTATCGACGTCTAGTCTCCGGATCGGAGGGAGTACTGTAGCGACATCTATCGCTCCAATAGTCACATTACGATTACACGAACACAAGTTGGCAAAGCATCACACATGGATGTCGCTGATCGAGCCTCTTCCATACAAGTTCATTTTTGTTACAATAGTTAGGCAGGGGAAATTCGTCATGGACATCTTGGAGGGGGGACCCAGGTTGTGCCGGATTATTTCCTACCGGCTAAAACTCCTACTTTCCCTCGAAAGCCTCTAGTGAACCGGTCTTTCGGTGTTGAAATGAGTTCGCGAAATTTGGAAGTGGGTTAAGGTGAGGGTACCTACATTAGGCGTACATCAGGTACATCAGGCGTGCCATTGGATACAGCACTCGGTGCCCACAGGTTTCTTAAAACTATCATGGATTACTATACCCATAGTTAAATAGAGGAAGAGGTAATCCGATATGTTGTGGAGAGCAGCGGCGCAATTCGGAGCTCTGTCAGCTTTGGTACCCAGGCCATCTCCAGTCTCGCTGTTCCCATGCGACTGTGAATATGTCGGTGAATGGAGGACACCAACGGGTGCACCTTGGTCCTGTCTCTAATAGCCATACCAGGCGATATGGAGTCGGAGATGATCATAACCTCCTTTAGTCTTTCCTGCACCCACTCGCAAGCCTTGAGGATCTTCGGTTGTGTCTTCACGATGTCCACCGCCATAGCTGAGAAACGCTGCGCCCACTGATCCGTCCTCTTCCATCCGCACGGCCATTGGTCCGCACTGCTGATCAGCGTCAGCGTAACGTTAGTAAGATTTGATAGTGACACAATCTAAGCTGCCTACTATGAAGACCCACTCTAGCAGCTAAGTTGGTACATTTACGGGGAGAGTTCTTTAAACTGTGCCTATTTACATACGAAAATTAAGTACCTACTTACAGTAGGTACCGTCAGCTGCAGAGCGTAATGACCGCCCTAGCATATATTCAATGTATCCGTTCATTCTGCAGCTGATTATACCTACTGTACCTCTCTAAAAGTAAAATCTCTAGGGTGACTAGATACTACATGTAGGTACCTATATGGTAGACCGGGGCAATAGTAACAGGGGTCAATAGTAACATTTCGGGTAGTGGAAGGTGCCTGGGGAGTGATTCTAGTCTAGCGCAAGGCTGGTCCCGTCCTGCTCACCCGTCGGTGACGCACTCGCTGTGAAACTAACATGTCAACAGAGGATTTTTTGTTTTTGCCTGCCCATCATCATTTTTGCTGGATTTATTTAAAAACTTCATAAATTCTAGACGCAGCATGGGGAAGCGTCGCACAAGGTGGACCGATGACCTGGTAAAGACCGCAGGTACCAGTTGGATGAGGAAAGCACACGACTGGATTCTCCGGACTACTGTACCTAGTTCTGCAAAATATCGTTATCTATAAGGAACATACTGAAATACTCAAATGTTTATTGCTTCATAAAAGTAATTTTTACAATTATGACCCTGACGGGCACTACAATATTAAAAACTTAAAAATACCAGGTTTAATATTATTTTCTAATTTTAACAACAATGTCGTTATTGGTAGATATATTATCTACCTACTATGGCTACTTATTAACAAGCCAAAATTATTAAGTTTAATAATAAACAATAAAGTAAAAGTTGTTTTGCTTTATGTATCTACATGTTGCAAAGTTTACATAGGCAGACAAAAACACGTATCTATAATACTTATTATATATACTATTTTTGCTGACGGTCCATGTTATAATCCATAACCTATTTCATTATTTATTATATTTACCTTCATTAGCAAAAAGCACGCAAATTGCAAAATAATAAGTGTTTTCCCAAATAAACAGTACTTATTCCAACAACAACGTTTGCGTAGGTAGGTACGAGTTACGCACGTCGTTATCGATATTTCGAAGTTTCTAATTGGTTGAAATAACCACCACCCACAGCTTTAGCTGATTGTAGATAAAATATTTTTGCCAAAGGTTCTCGACTGATGCAATTTGCTTGTTACTTAATTAAAAAAAAAAACATATTGGCGGCAATATACCAAGGCGGTTGCGCTCTCGCGCATGAGTATCCGGGGTCTGCTTTGACCAGGAGTTGGCAGATTGTGTAATTACAGGAGACCGACTGCAACCTAGCCTTTGTGACAGTGACAGGTTTCCTCGCGATGTTTTCCTCATCGTAAGAGCGTCTGTTGTTCAGAAAAAGTCAAGGGTACATGGTGCCAATAGGGATCGAACTTGGTACCTCTTGCTTACGAGTTACGCTAGCCACCGACGCTCCATCGAGAGCAATCGCTCACCAGAGAAATCCTTCCTCGAGAGAAAGGTATCCCTTGGATTAGTCATCTTAATGTTCCGGTTATGCTCTCGCGCACGAGGGTCCGGGGTCCGCCTTGGCCATGATCCAGGGTTTGGCAGATCCTTACAGTGGAGCGACTGTCATCTGGCCTCCGTGACCCTGTTAACAGAGGAACCTGACCTGATGGGATCATGGTTACACATTCAGTCGTCTGAATGTGCAGGTTTCATCACGATGTTTTCCCTCACTGTAAGAGCATCGGTTAGTATTCAACTAATGTACATTGCTCAGAAAAGAGTCATTGGTACATAGCAGCAGTACCTATGATTCGAACCCGGTACCACTCGCATTGCGAATCGGATAACGTTACCTTACCACTAGGCCACCGAGGGCGATTCCATGGAGAATCTGCGCTTAAGTGGTCTTAATTATCAATGGAGTTCTAGGTATGTGGCTCAAGTATAGGTATTCGTGAAAATTATTAATTTGCGTAGATAACTACTTTTTTATTATGTCCACTGTCTCAGCTGAACGTGACCCTCCTTCAGATTGAAGTTTCAGAACTTTCCCGTCGTTGTAGGATTCACGTTTATTTAACAGAGCCTATTTGATGTAAGTGGTAGGTACCTAACACTTTCTGTTTATGCATTTGGGGAAAAAGCTTTATAGGTAGGTCTCATATTAACATACCCAATATTATAAGTACGAAAGTTTGTAAGGATTGATGTATGTCTGGATGTTTGTTACTGCTTCACGCAAAAACTACTTATTGAACGGATTTTGTGATTTCCATACTCACTCCTGTTTGTTACTTATTTTGATGATATTTGGCAGTAATACACCTAGTGCAGTGTTGAGCAGAGTATAATAATACCAAACCCATACACTCCTGGGTGTCGTATAAAGCGACTAATGATTTCGAGACAAAACATCTAGAGTTGTAAAATGGAAATTTATAACACTGCGAACTCCAACCCACCTGCCAAGCGTGGAGATTACAGCAATGACCTCCCCTCTCGTGGGAAAGGCCCTAAGTCCTGCAGTGGACAGCTATGGGCGGTGATGATTATACCTAGTTTAATTGCACATAGAAACAAGTCTGTAACGTTAACACCGAATTTTACGCGGAATAAAATAAAACATCGCAGGTGCCTCACTGCAAGAACTTAGCTGGTATATCTCATACCTACCTATGCTCTGGCTATATTAGCATTCAAACTAACACAATAAAGCAAGCATTGCTGCTTGTATTCATCCAGGCGGACTCCTCACCGGAGTGTCGGTGGCCGAGTGGTTAAGGTAAGCGACTCGTAAGCGAGAGGTACCGGCTTCGAATCCCGCTGCGGCCTTGTCAGAATGACTCTTTTCTGAGTTATGTACATTAGTTGAATGCTAACCGATGCTCTTACGGTGAGAGGAAAAATCATGATGAAACCCGCACATTTAGGCGACTGAATTTGTGACCATGATCCAATCTGGTCAGGTTGCTTTGATAGCAGGGGCAAGGAGGTCAGATGACAGTCGCTCCACTCCAATTATCTGATCTGCCAAACCCTGGCGGTCAAAGTGGAGCCCGGGCGCTCGTGAGCGAGAGCATTAACGCTAAGATTTTTTTTTTATCCAGGCAGACTCCTCTTTCTTGAGAGTCCCACCTCCAGTATCTAGGGAGCGGTTGCTAGATAAAAAAAAAGCCGCGTACACTGAGCTCAAAACAGCTCTATCTTTTCTTAGTAACTTATCTATTAACCCTCCATTGATGTGACGTGTTATCTCCTCGTACGAAGGCGCGGTCGTGACGTCTGCGTTCGATAACCCTCGCGTCTGGTCAAGTCTGTTTGCAATAAAAACATGATGTTGCCTTAATGGGATGTTTGTTGCCAACAGACACTGCTGGGGGTCTAAGGCGGGCTATACACGAGTTATACCAGTACATTATTTATTTAGATTGTCCCTGGTGTTGTTGATGTCCATATGCGGCGATGACCACTTTCCATTAGGTGGCCCGCTTGCCTGTTTGTCTACTGTATAACATAAAAAAACCGACGAAAAAAGATTATAAGTTGTGCGTGTGTATCTGTCGTAGTATCGTAGCTCCTGGCTAGTTTTTTTTTTATTCGAAGCCAGTATAATCGAGATTGTTGTTAGCTTTTGTTGACGACCTGAGTGGTTCAGTGGTCAACATGCCAGCCAGCCACGCAAGAGGTCCCGGTTTCTATTCCCGGCCGGGCAGAAATATAAATGATGAATTTTAATTTCTGTTACGGGTCTGGGTGTTCTACGTATAATAAGTATGTATTTAATAAAAAAGTATATAAGTAGTATATCAGTTAGCTAGCACCCATAGTACAAGCTTTGCTTAGTTTGGGGCTAGATGGCGCTGTGTGAATTTGTTTACGATTATTTATTTATTTATTCATTGAAATCGGTTCGGTAGTTTAGAAAATATTTGAGTATAAGTGTACTGGGTCGGGGATTCCCACATTTGTCTGTCGTTTAGGTCATTGCTGTTTGTTATCTGTGTTATCTTATCTCTACGCCTGCACTACAGGGATATTTCGAATAATTAAATGAATGAATAAAATAAATGAAAAATTATTTATTGCATATACATAAAATAAAACAAAAAGAGAGGAAAAAAGAAAAGCAACCGGCGGCCTTATCGCTAATTGCATAGTTTGGTGAGGCTATCACTTCTACGCCACCGCACCCTCAGACGTTGGGCTAGATTTCATTCGTGACATAATATTTACATGCCTGGTATCCATCTAAAAACGGTCATCGCGAGCCTTTAAAGTGCGCTGTTGCAGCAACTCGCGTTCACGTCTTCAATAATATCATACGATGAAATGCAACTATTACATATACTGTTGCAATGCAACTGTTGCATACAACTGCGCATTCGCGGCGTGTTCGTGAGATTTGGATGCTCCATAAGATATTAATCGCCTTTTACGACAACCAGTCTAAGGGATTGATGCAATTCTACTCTGCTGGACACCACACGGCCAGGATTCATTTAACTTACATACTTACTTCGCTGGCTCAGCGACCCGAAGTGAATCTTGGCTTCCGACACAAAGATTAATATATTATGTATAGCTTAGGTCAAATCAGGGTAGTCAGTCACCCTCCCAGAAATATTATTTATTTATTTATTTATTTAGGTTATAGACGAGCAACATTATTGCTGATGTGTCTATATCACACAGTGTAGAAAGTCATTTTCAATCAAGTAGAGACAGTTTGTTCGACTTCAACCACTCGTCCAGTCTGTTCTTAAAGGCATTCACTGACACGGCTGTCACAATGTTTTGTGGTAACTTGTTCCAGTTTGATACTACCCTGTTAGAGAAGAAGTGATGTGCAGTATTGGTGTTGGATGGTGCGCGCTCCAATTGCATTTCTTGACCTCTGTGCGACTTGCAGCCCTTTTTTGTAACAAACATTTCGTGAATGTACGAGAATGAGATGAAAAGGCTGGTTGAATTACCGTGAGGAGCTAGGTAGATATCAGGAACATTAGTGTGTTTTATCTTTAGTTAGGGTTAGAGTAAGGTTCTTTGTAATTATAATAATTGTTAACATTTTTATTTAAATAAACTCACATTAGTGTTAGCCAAACGATAAATTCCACCCCTACCTAAAATAGGCGCAGTTTCGTCGAGTTCCGTAGAATGAGGGAAAAATTATAACTAGTATTTTTTTATTAACAGATAAACAGGTAAGCGGGCCACCTGATGGAAACTGGTCATCGCCGCATATGGACATCCGCAACACCAGGGGTAATCTAAATAAATAATGTAGTGCTATAACTTGTGTACAGACCGACGTAGACCCCCATCAGTGTCTGTTGGCAACAACCATCCCATTAACGCAATATCAATTATTCGAAATATTCCCATAGTGCAGGCCGTAGAGATAACACAGATAACAAACAGCAATCTAAATGTGTTATTGGACCAAATAAAGATACGTCTATGTCAATAACCTAAACGATAGAAAAATGTGGGAATCCCCCGACCAAGTAAATAAAATAAATAAATAAATAATTTATTATCACCTGGACGCCACAACACAACATTTAAACAAATAATTTCATACATATTTCAACACACACAATCATACAACATAAAATCAAACAATAAAAAATTAAATTGATAATTCCTACAACTAAACAACTTGGCATTGCCGTGCTGTGGCCCTCCCGGTCGATAAAAGGACCTCACTCAGCATGAGCCGAGGCCAAAGCCACGGCGCTGGTCTTCCGCGGGTCCCGCGGAGTGAGGTCAAATACAAGTACACTTATAGTCAAATATTTTCTAAACTACTGAACCGATTTAAATGAAACAAAGCTAAGAACCAGCTCGATTAAACTGGCTTTCGAATAAAGAAAACTAGCCAGAAGCTACGATACTACATATAGATGCACAGATATACTGATACACACGGCAAACTTATACAGCAGACAAACAGGCAAGCGACATCAGCAACACCAATGCGTTGCCGCCTCTGAAGATATCTCTAAAAATTATATTCCTAGCCCGTACATTGTGTAAAGACCCACTTATTTCGTTGACGCATTTAAGAGCAAAACTATTAAGTGATAAACTTAATCACGTTGTAGTAACGTGAAGACCACGCGGTCTCCTTGTGACACACCCACCTATCAGTCTGGCGATAGCAGCCACAAGAGTTCAACTACTAGGATCTATACTTACTTAGTATCGTTACGATAACGTTTACGCGCAACGTATTTCGATAGTGGGTGATAATGTGTGTTAAAATTAGCATGTTTTGTGAAATAGCAAACGATGTTGCGCTATAGTTGTAAAGGGATTTGAAACTACGCAGCTCAGATCTAATAAGAAATAAAGATGTGGCATCAGGCCGGCGTCTCACAAGGACCGACGACCTGGTAAAGATCGCAGGTACCAGCTGGATGCGGAAGGCCTTTGTGGAGATCTCTGGGGGGAGGCCTATGCCCAGCAGTGGGCGTGTTTTAGCTGATATGATGATGATAATGATGATGAGGCCGGACTTGTAAATATGTGTGCCATGGCGTAGTTCGGGGGCCAATAGCAACCAATAGTTTGGTTGTCAATGTGTGCGCGTACGTGTGACGTTGTTTTGCGTACGTCAGTATGTTGTATTCGCAGGTCTGTCTTTATTTCTTATTTGGTCTGAGCTGCTCAGTGACATACGAGCAGACAAGCGATAGCCCACCTGAGGGTTAGCGGTAACTGTCGCCCATAACAAGTACTAACAGCGGGGCTATTGGCTATCTCATTAGATAACTAAATTTGACATAAAATATCTTACACTACTCTAATTCGCAGAAATGCAGAACCGCAGGTGCGTTGCATGTCATTGGCAAGTAAGATCAAATGCCTTACGCCTGTAACTGGGCCACCTTACCTACCTTATCATTTGAACGGAACACAACAATGCAATTGCATTGTTTATTTGACGATAGAAATGGCGGTGGCACCCACTCGGGTGGATTCATCACTCCTCATAATTAACAGAGTCCTACCACCTCATCAAACCTAGTTCATCATCATCATCGTTAATGTCCCGGTTGTGCTCTCGCGCACGAGGGCCCGGGGTCCGCCTTGACCATGATCCAGAATTAGGCAGATCTGATAATTAGAGTGGAGTGACTGTCATCTGACCTTCATGAATGCCATCAGAGGAACCTGACTAGATTGGATCATGGTTACACATTCAGTCGCCTGAATGTGCAGGTTTCATCACGATGTTTTCTCTCACTGTCAGAGCATCAGGTAGCATTACATACATAACTCAGAAAAGTACCTCTCGCTTACGAGTCGGATACCTTCACCACTCGTCCACCGACGCTCCTGATCAAACCTTGTTAAATAATAATAATATACCAATCGGTTCTCAAGACTGATAATTAACCCCAGACAAATATCTAAACCAATCATGGGATGGAGAGCTACGTTTAAAATTGCTTTACATTCTTCATCATCACAGCCATTCCGTCCACTGCTGAACTAAGAGCCTCTCCCATGAAAGGGAAAGTTATTGTCATAATCTCCACGCTTGGCAAGCGGGTTGGAGATCGCATTTTTATAAATATAACAATGGTAAACGCTGCTGCCTATTTTCCAGCCTACGGAGCATTACGGAGCCTACATTTTTCTTCCGGAAACATTAGTCGCCTCGTACGACACCCACGAGTATAACGGGTTGGTGCTTTTCCACTCTGCCGGACACCACACGGCTTGTTGTATATTTGAAGATCTCCGTACGGAACTAATCGCACCGATCTGGTTTCCAGAGTCGCAAAACTTAAGTGGTAATGGGAGGGCCGCGTAGCTTGTATAATCAGACAGCCGATGGTGCACTGGAAAGGTTCGAGTGGCGACCACATACCGGCAAACGCAGCGGTCATAGGGAGCCAATCGATGCAACGGGCACAGAGTCAGTCGATGTCGAAGCCGTGGACGCTTATGTTCACGTGGCACGTGTACAGAAAGAAAAAAAAGGATACCAACAGACAACAAAGCAACCCAAAAAAACTCAAACACGCAATGCCGCACCTAAGCTGCGGCAAACGACGCCCCAAATACGCACCCTAGTGCCATTTTAGGACCGGCCAGGATGAAGCCTGGCCGAGAAGAAACCTGGGCACGGGGTTAGCCCCCACCAGCTTACCGCAGAGCGGGATCGGAAGACCTGCGACGACGATGCTTACAAATAAATAACATGTATTTCAAGTTTCACAGACTCATACTCTCATTACATTTAATTAATAATTATAGTTTATAACAATAAATACATTCAACTTCAGCATTACAATGTCACTTGAAAATCAATTCTTGTCATAATAATTAAATAAGAATGAAATAAACATATAAATGACATTTAAACTTATAAAAATGACAGCCAAAGGCACAATGTATTTCATGTTTTGACAAAGGCGTCATATCAAAATATGGAGATCAAATTATTATAAGTAGCAGGTACATAATTAATATGTTCAGCAGTGGACGTCCTGCGGCTGCAATGAGATGATGAAACACATATTATTCTGTAGCTAATATTAAGTAAGTATATCCATTCCACAGAGGTTATCCATCCTTAATTATAAATAAAACAATATCGTATAAATACGTTTGTCCGATAACCTGTCGATGGCGCAATTTTATTAGCAATTAGTTACTATCTTGTAACAAGGAACAGTGTCCATTTTTAGATAAAACTTATTTAATTATAATTGAATCATTACAACAGATAGTAACAGCCCGATAATGTCATTTAAAAGATAAAAAAAGTTGAAAAGAACATTCATTAGACAAGAATGCGCGATACGACCTAGATAGGTACCTCGTTATAAGGATAACAAAAAATACAATAAACAAATCTAAATAGAAGATAGGTTCAAAGTACCTTAATTGGCTTAGGTCGAACAGGGCGACTCCTAGGAGTACGGTTGCCAAAAAATTCTATAAGAATATAGGGTCTCAAATAATAGTATCTAGGTATATAAAAACATAGTATCCTTTATTTATTATTTAAATTTATTTTTAAGCTTTTTCTTTACAGTTCGAAGGGGTTGGTGATATTCTACCGGACACCCATATGGTAAAATGGTTTAAAAAAATTAAATGACGTAGGTAAAAGTAAAAAATCTTTGTGTTTCTGGAAAAAGTGTATTTTTGACCAAATGGATCTCATTATACCCGAAGAAAGTGTTGCCGCTGCTTTGCTAAAATATAGTCGATTTGGCTCTATATATTTTTCCAACAATACCTACATAGTATCTTGACCCAAAATATAGTATTTTGGCCACCCTACCTAGTTGCATTTCCCGTTGTTATTTTTAACACAGCGATCGCCAAACAGCTCCATTTATCATGGGGATTACGCCAAATCCCTCCCCTTACGCGGAAGAGGCTCAAATCCAGCATTGGACTGTTATAGTTTGTTTAGGAATGAAGATTGTGGTGTCTGACAGAGTTTTTTCTCTTCCAACTCATTGATGTGACTCAAATACCTATAATGTTTTAAATGATCGCGTTAATTATCACCACTTTAAAGGTATGTTACCCAGTCGTCCTGTGATCATGATATCTGCGATTGCGTCGAAATATCGGGCTACTCGTCAGCAAAGGTACACGGTAGGAAACCCGAAACATACCTTTCAAATGTGTGACTCAAATAATGCCACATACCACAAGTTTCTGTGTTCTATGCCAAACACCATGGGTAGTTGGCATAATTGGAAACTCTAGCTACAAAATTTATATAACATATAAAATATACTTATTTCAGCTCGAAAAGTACTACGATCTCCCAGGAAATTAAATCAAACATTATTTGAAAGAACGTTGAAAGTTTTAATATCTCGTTGAAAGACTGGCGTTTTTAATAATAGACAAGGAAATTTTTCATGCCCATAATCTACTTGTTTTTTTCTACGGTAGATGAAACGAAGTGCAAGATTTATAGCAATTTATAGTATAGTATACTTATAGTGATATTATACAATACAATACAATAACATTTATTTCTCTCTCTACTCTACTACTCTTTCTGTTACTTTGAATATTATGGCTCCCGCTTGATTTACAGCCATATAATTAATTATATGTAATTACTTACTAGCTGTTGCCCGCGACTTCGCGTGGACAACTGAACATAAACATAGTTATTCATTCAAAACCACTTTTATTATTTACTGGCTGCCCCGCCGCGATTTCGTTCGCGTGTTGTCCTACCCTATAAACCTTCCTCTTGAATCACTTTTTCTATCTAGTTTTCACACGAATTCCAGGAATGGAAGTAAGTACTAATAGTGTAAATGTCAAAGTGTGCATGTATGCGTCAAAATGTCAGGATGTGCCCCACTACATCATATTTTATGCATCGAGAAAACTAGCTGCGTGAGCCAGCTCGTAGGTTGAAATTGACATCTGCGCCTGCGATCTTTCGACGTGTCGCCCTGTGGTGAGGCTTAGGTAGGTATTGCAACGGTAAACAAGGATGATTCCTTGGAGCATCCGCCGTTAGTTGATCCTAAATGTTTACTTAAGTTCGTTTAATACTCAAGTTACGATCCACGATTAATGAAGTTTTTCATTGCGATATCGTCTTGCTAGGCAGCTATTTTGTTTGGGTATTTCTTGGGTAAGATTGGCAGATCAGATAATTATTTACATTTTAGGGACTGCCATCTGACCTCCGTGACCCTGCTACCAGGGATACTTGACCAGATTGGATCATGAATACACATTCAGTTGCCTGAATGTGCAGGTTTTATTACGATGTTTACCCTCACTGTAAGAGCATCGGTTAGCATCGGTCAATTAATGTACAAAACTCAGAAAAGAATAATAAGGCATAAGGCCGCAGTGAGATTCCAACTCGATACCTCTCGATTACGATACAGATACTTTCACCACTGGGCCACTGACGCACTTCATCACCTTTCTAATGATATGCTAATGCTCTAAAACATTCAAGTCACTGCTTAAAAACACGGATTCTCAAGTTTGTAGTGCATTTAAGCTCTTGCATTGTACCTGCCAGTTCTGCACATAATTATACCTAATTCTGAACGAAACATAACTTTCATTCGCTAAGAAAACTACTAAAAAGTTGTTGGAGGTGGCTCTGCAGTACTTTACACCGGTAGCTAGGAACTAACGTTTTCATAATGAGGCGCTCCACTCGGCTCTGTAATATTTGCATAGACAAATTTACGTGTGCTCCGAAGTGGGGTTGTGAAAATGTAAATAGATGCGGTTCACTGCCAAAATTTTTAGTTTTAGTACCTTCATCGTTTTTACTAATTTACCATCATGCTGGTTCAACTATGAATACATATTCTAAGCCAAGTTACACAAAAGGATGAGTCCGGAGAGCCGAATTTGTCAAATTAATCAATGTTTACATGAACGTCAACTCTCGTACGTTTCTATAATTGATTCCGCTTAATTATATTACACATTACACCTACAGCACCCAAGTCAATGAATTTTTTTTTGTTCACCTCTAAAGGAATTTTGATTGAAAAACACTTTAGTTTTTAACCGCACAGACCTCCAGCTGGGTAGCTTATTCTTCTACTAATTTTGCTCCGACCTCCGACTACTCCTTACTTATGGGGACACTTGTATTGTAGGCATCCTTGTGATTTTCGCCCATAAGCAGTTCGAAGCTGTGTGCACTTGTGACTGTAAGACCCCAGTGGAACATAAATGTGAATTGAGTTCTTTTATTTATAAAGGACGGTCCATCGTTCATATAAACAAGAAAAAGGAAAGGTCCCAGGATTGAGCCTTGCGGAACCCCTGTTTGAACTGCCTATTCTTCTACTAGTACCTACCGGTTTACAAGCGTGATACCACGACCTTTGCGTGTACGCCGTAAGCGGATAGCTGTTCAATGATTCGTGGTGTTAAATCATTCAAACGTCGAAGCGAAGCACCTTTCCAGCTGCTCCTAAATAAATCACTAGTTGAACTTTACGGCGTATTAATATATACTAGTTCGAAGCGATTTCGGAGAAATGTTGATTTGGATAACACAGACATGTTCTGTTAACCTGTCCTATCTTATCCTACTAATATTAAATGGACTTCACCTCAATTAAATATAAATACTATAACGGTTAGTAACCTCGGTGGCTGAGCGGTTAAGGTCTCCGACTTGTACGCGAGAGGTACCGGGTGTTAACCGCACTACGGCCATGTACCAATGACTCTTTTCTGAGCTATGTACATTAGTTGAATGTTAATCGATGCTCTTACGGTGAGGGAAACCATCGTGATGAAACCTGCACATTTAGGCGACTGAACGTGTAACCATGATACAATCTGGTCAGGCTCCCCTAGTAGCAGGGTCACGAAGATCAGATGGCAGTCGCTCCACTGTAATTATTTTATCTGTCAAATTCTGGAGACATTAATTTTTAAAAATTGATTATTAAATCGGTCAGTAACCTGGTATCAATATAGATAGGTACAACGGCATAATCTTGACACATTTATCAATAACCTACTCGTTTGGGTAGGTAGATGTTTAATTACCTAAATAAAAATGTTTCTCGTCTTTTATAAAACCGCAACATTTGATACGCATAAACTTAGTATTCTGATACAAAGCGTTTTACAAATTAAATGTCAATAACTCCTTTGAGAACTTTTAATGAATACAGGAAAAAATTTAAAACAAACTCGCCTTCATAAAGGAAAGTCTCTGAGAGCGGACCAAATAAAAAACTCCAAGAAATAGCCTACGATGGATAGAAATGAATAAATTTCATAAAATCGAACTTCTTTTATGTCATTTCTGTTTTTCTTAGAAATTACTTTCTCATAAAAGGAATTTCGTCCGTCTTTATAATTTTGTGTTCAGTTATTTTTTGCAAAGTAGTAGCTTGTCTTTAATTAACAGTAGTACTTTGAATGGAACCGGGTATTTTATCGGGAATTCAAAGGAAAGTAGGCGGAGGATTGATTAGATATTTTATGATATTTTTGCTCGATTGCACTAAACATTTCTCCAACTCCTAAATTGATATGTAAATCATAATCTTAACGTCCCGGTTGTGTTCTACGCACGCCGGGGTGGCGTAGGCTTTGACCATGATCCAGGATATGGCAGATCAGACAATTACAGTGGAGCGACTGCCAATTGACATCCATGACCCTGTTAGCAGGGGAACCTGACAATGTTGGATCATGGTTACACAATCAGTCGCGTGAAATTGGCGCCTTAAGGTATTCCTAAGCTCTCAGGAGTCTCACTATGGGTGTCATAAAGATAAGAGTGACTTAGCGAGTTTATTTTTTACTTAAGATTTGTATTAGTTCAGTGCTTTTCTTGTTATGACCCGGTTGTGCTCTCGCACACGAGGGCCCGGGGTCCGCCTTGACCATAACCCAGGATTTAACAGATCAGGTAATTAGGGGTGCGGGCGTGAGTATATATGTCACCGTAATATTAGACATTAAAGTCTTAAGCATTAGGTTGAAATTCGGTTAGGTCAGGTATGTGTTTGAGTGCCAAGGAAAGACTTCGGAAGGCACACTATAGCATTTCTCACCTCGTACGACATCCATGATTGGAGGTTGGTGCTATTGTTCTAAAATTTTTTGACGAATTGAATGGTTCAGTTGGTTAACATCCGGCCTAACACGCAGAGGTCGATGGTTCGATTCCCGGCCGAGCAGAAAATGAAATTATAAATTTTAATTTCTGTTACGAGTCCGGGTGTTAAGTGTGTATTTAAATTATCAGTTATCTATAGCACCCATAACACAAGCTTTGCTTACTTTGTGGCTAGATGGCGCTGTGAATTGTCTAAGTGTATTTATCCAAGCATATTAATTCTACAAAACCGGACACTACAACCATTTTATACAGCCACTAGCCCAGCTAGGTAATAGAAAGAGCATTGACCAAACCCTGTATAGTGCCAGTACATGTTTCCCTTGCGGCAGCTTCAAGTGATATATACGAGCGTTTATTGCGCCTGGGCGGATGACATTAAAAACCGCTTAGCGTGCTGGCCGCACACAAATATCGCCGGCAATTTGCCGCCAAAAAAAAAGTAAACCAAACCGTTGTGGAATTAGTGGCGCCAAATTTGTAGGCACGGCTTCGCCAAGCACTTGTTATTAGAGGTAGATAATAGTTCCCGCGCTTTTGGGGCGGGCGCAAAAGTGTTTCCCGCGTTTTTGGTAATTTTGCACAAAATGGCGGTTTGCGGTTTGACATTTTTTTTCTTTTTTCTCCTTTTTGTTGTGTGTTTTAATTCGGCTTCCTGACACCGCCGTGTTGGTGCAGTGTACTGGTTCTAGTTTGGTTTTATCTCGGCTTTATTTTTGCTATAAAAATAGATAGTGATGTGATAAAATTAATTATTGTGCGTTTATGATACTTAGGTACCTAGATATGAAGAAGATAAAATTAGATAAAAATAGCTAAATATTAAGAACAGTTTGTTAAATTTATGGATGTGCGAACGTTATAAGAGCAGTCGCTTAGACCTCATAAAATTAGAAATATTTCATTTTTTGTTTGTTTAAAATATTGGACTGTGGTTTTGAAGATAAGGAATCCAAGCAAGGTGGCCAGGGTAGGAGAAACGAGACAGTCAACCCATGGGGCGCGTCGCGTGAACATCATTTTATCCATTTCCGTAACTAAGAAACCCCATGTTTTGTAAATTTCCACGGGAAAATTCATTACAACTCGCGTGTGATTTGTTAAATTAATTTGTGCTTTATTACTTCCTGTTATTTTCAGCTTGTGACGTTTATTTCGTTCTCTATCTGTGTCTTTATCTCCGTAGTGTCAGTGATTTTGGTTTGTTTTGGTTCTATATTTGTTTCTAAGTTTCGAAAGCTAACAGTAAGTTACATTCTCATTACTTTTGTGGTAATTAGAGTATTGAGTAGGGCTCTTAGAGATTTCAATGTAAGTGTGAAAGGTGATTAAAACACAAATTTAAAAGAAAAAGATTACCAAATTATATATCATCAGTACTCACCCTCACTGAACAAAAAACTTAGAAACTAACCTGGGACACAGGTTCGGATGTGACTTCGAATACACTTAACAAAAACACGAAGAATTTGTCTTCGATGGCCTAGGCGCTCTAACTAAGTCTACGTCTAGGTTTGCCGCCGAATTCTGGTACGATTTAGACCCATGTTCCGTTTAAGTATCTTTGTGCTTTTAAAGCTTTAGTGACATTTGCCTACGGACATGAATCTCGAGTTTGGATCGAAACCTGGTCTGAGTCGTTAGCGTCCCTCACAGTAGGCACACAACAAACGCGCGCGAATAAAATAAAATAAAATAAAAATTGTCTCTCCATGACTTGTGAGTTGATAGGTAGGACCATAGTAAGGCTTGACGAGACGATCGGAATATGTGTGATGGTTTGTGATGGATTAAAAATAAGTTATTGGGTCGATCGATGTCAATGGTTTCGCTGGAACGGCACGTAGGCTGGAAATGTAGTCCAGCCACGATGCTGTAGGCCTGAGATGTTAGGTTGGATGGGAGTCTCAGTTTTATCCTGTCGATTAGGTAGGTTTCCGAGACCTAAAGGTCCTAATTCCATATTATTTAGGTAACTTTAGGGTTTCGCAAAAATATGGTTAGAGTGGCCACAGAAGAAAGAAGAATCCTGTTTGCCGTTTCGAGAGCTGTCAAAGCTAAGTCGCATGTTAACTTTATACCTTGTTTGATTTCTTGCGAAATTTATAAACTGTATGACTATTTCGATTTGCGTGGATTACATTTTAATCAACTTATTTACGCGGATTTATGTTTCATTTATGCGGATTTTGATATTTGATTTTACTTTGATTTATGTGAACTGAATCTTATTCAATTGTGAATATTTCTGAATATTCATGCGGTTGATTTAAAGAGTATTGCTATAAACTTACATATTTCTTGTGACTTTTTCAAAATTTATACACAACGTAATGGGTCCGAAAATTTAAATCGATAACTAGACGATCACTCGCTTACGGCCAAATCACAATATGTGAAATGATGTTTATTATGTCTACTCTTCATAGGTGTATGTGTGTATTTATACAGATAAATACGTATTAGGGTGACTGAAAAGTTACAGTACCTAATAGATCCTCCCTTTTTTGGTCATTTGACAACATCGCCTGAGCAACACCAAGAAAGTAAGTAGCATCTTTTAATCTATTCTGGAATCAGAATAGACTAACCAGCAAATAATAAGGTTAAAAAATATATTTTTTTATTATGTGCTCCTTCACCGACGGAGAGTGGAGACACATTTGTAAACATTATAAATTATCCCGTGCCCCTTTTTTTGAAATTGGGAGAAATCGACAAACATATATGTATACATATTTATTTATTTATTTATTTTATATATACAAAACAAGATACTTATGAGTCTAACATAAACCTGCTTAATTTTTTTGAAGTCGGTTAAAATATATTTAGAAGTTTAGTAATGTTTATAAACGATGATAATACTATTTGTAACAGCGCTACCACACCGGTGTTTACAAATGTTATAAAAAATTTCTTTTATTTCGTTTGTTCAAAAAAGGTTTGTTTTGTATCTGAGATACGAAACCAACACTACTTAGGCAACTTTTTCTGCCGTTGAGTGTTTGTATGGGAAGTCCCATTCAGATAATGCTTTATTTGTAACAATATATGCCTACCTACTTACGTGGGTTAGGCTATCATGACGTATTTCTAAGACGCAGATTAAAACAGTCGATAGCGAATTTATCTATACATTAGCGGACCTGCGCGACTTCGATTTCGTACACCTACTTTACCTTTTTTTCTTGCTTAGAAACCGTCTTCTTGAATTATTCTATCTATTGTTGAAAACCGCATTAAAATACGTTTCGTGGTATAAAAGATCTAAGCGTACATAGATACATACAAAGGGACAGACGGCAGGAGACAACTTTATTTTATACTATATATATTATAAAACAAATAGTCGCTTCTCGTGTCGTCACAAGAGGAAAATTATACAAATTCTATAAATAAGCCTTCCTCATGAGCCATTCTATGCAAAGTTAAAACCTGCATGGATTCTGGATGGATAGATCAGTATTTTTTGAGGTTACCGCCGCGTTCAGGCAGACTGTGTCTGGGGAGAATGTTGAAACTTTCGAACTGTTCATTTTGGATGGATGGGGACATAGTTGAAACTGTTAAACTTTTTGGGTGGACTTTCCAAAAAATAATTTAGCTATAGTTCTATTTGGATTTTGGAGGAGCTCAAACTTGGTAGGTTCCTGTTTTGAAAATAATTCTATTTTTAAAATTTGAAACAAATGGCTTTTTGTAATGATGTGGTATTTTTTTGGAATTAACTCGTAAAGGATAAGATTAAGTAAGGGTAAGATTTAATACTCTACTCGATAGGATTTAGAGAATAAATATGTTTTCCCATACAAAAAATAATGACGTCATCACTCTTCTCCTAAGGAAAAATTTTTTAGTTGAAAAGTGCGTTTCAGTAAAAAAAGGCAAAACAATTTGTGATGGAGGCGTCAGTTGTTTGTCTTCAATATAGTTTCCTTATTGGCGTCATGTACGAGTATGTTCCTTTTCATGCTACATTCAGTATTTACGTTGTCGAAGTCATCGAAGTTGTCCATCATCGGCCGCATCGTCACTTACCACCAGGTGAGATGGCGGTCAAATGCCTGGCTAGTCCAACTATAAAAAAAGTCAATTGTTTTGTCTTTTTCTAATAAACTATTAAATAAAATTAATAAGCGTGTTTTACATGGGGCAGCAACGTAAAGTCTTTATTTGCTAAGAACATGGTACATATTGGTTTTATAAACAATATTATTTACGTTACAGTTTAACACATTCAGCCAGTAATAAAAGGCATATGTATATGGTCACTTATTCCAGCTTACAATCTATAAAAGTCTTAGGAGTAAATACATGCTCCGTTAGCAATTTCAAGAGCTCCTTTTTGAATTTATGAAGGCCTCTATTTTATTCTTTGTGGAATCTTATTTAATTATATATCGCCATCGGTTCGCATTGTATTAGAATGTCTTACGCACGAAGTGCGCCTAAGTCAGTTAAATCATATTCTAAAAACTGTGTGAAAGAATACTATCTTTACCAATATGCCTAGATGGAATTCAGTATTTTCAATGCCTTTATGTTATATTGTAAATGGTATATGTTTATTTTATTTATATAGTATATGAATATAGTAAGTATAGATTTGTATGCATTTATATTATTATATTAGACGGGACTCATACGCGACGTACCTTTTCGATTTGTGTTCCCGACATTTCGGGTCTTTTAGAGAAAAGTAGTGCCTGTTGTGTCGTAACTAATCTGTACTTTCTGTTAATTTATCATGTGTACAATATATTATTAAATAAATAAATAGACATAATGTTGAGTTAAGCGTAACCTTGTACACGCGTCCATAATTCGTGTGTATTACGGACAAATATCTCGCTGCCAAAAAAAAAAAGAAAAACAAAGAGCGCTTAATGGATTAATTTGAAAACACTTCACTCCTCTGTCCCCTTTTCGCATTAAATCACTAAAATGTTTACTTCGACACGGAGCACCGAGGGGTAAACAGAAAATATTGCCAAAGGTTTTGGGCAAATTAAAAAGTTTTAATTGAATAACAGCCTCGTGGATGAAGTCTGCTTTCTGTAGCTTTCGTGAGCGCATCGTGTGCTTGGAGGTGTTCCTGGGGAATCGCTTCTTCATTATTTGGGTTGAAAGATAAATGTAACAGGTTCTACACTCAATCATCGTATCTGGGTGAAAATCCAAATTTTGTACATATCTGTAGTGAGGCAACCTGATATTTTTGCAAGGAATTTTTAATACCTATTAAAGGACTTATAAGTATTTCTAGAAAACATTATTGTTTAGGTGGATTATGTGAATGAAAGACCTTAGATTGTCAACATATTTAAATAATCGAAATATTCATAGCTAACCCCTCACTGATCTCAAAGAAGGAATGCTGTCCTCCAAGACGCGCACATTACAAATAGTGAAATAAATGCATGCTTATTAGTTTTGTAAGTCCCTCACTGAATTATACTACTAAAGGGTCACATAATAACGTAATATTTTAGTTTACTTACCGTTCCACTTTGTAACCATTTTGTAAGAGTTCCTCTTTGTAAAGCATTTCCTTTTTGTTTCCTTTATAAAAACATTTTTACGCAGCTGTCAACCGCAGCTTCTGCCTGGGTCCGATTTTCTACTCTTTCTTCTCAACTTGCCCGATCCGCAACATCTTCGCGCCTAAGCCGTTGGTTCTCAAGTTCGACTTAGCAATGTCAACATTTTTTTTATATTATACAGGGCAGGCATTTGGCCGCCATCTCACCTGTTGGTAAGTGACGATGCGGCCGATGATGGAGCATGCCTGTCTTGGAACAGCCTATTCACTTTAGCCTTGAAGGCATCCAGCTTATATAATATAAGGGTAGATATATGGTAGGTGTAGAGTAGGTATAGGGTAGGGACAGGGGTAGTTATAGGGGTATGGTAGGGTAGGTTAGTGATAGGACGCCACGATACCACAATCTAAACATTGTAAAACACTTTAGCCTAGAACTATACGAATAATCAGGGCACAATTTTTAGCTGTAGACATCCAACATCATTCGGAACATTGTAACAAGTACTTACCTGTATGGGGGCCGTAAAGGCGGCTACCATGAAATTTTATATTCCGTAACTAACCCCAGTTTTTTCCAAGTAATAACCGTTCATCATTTTCGCCCCTTATTCGAGTCGGCGGTAGTCGAGCAAGACACGCAATACCTGTGGTGTGATTGTGACACGCCTCTCTTTATAGTTTCGTATTGGCATCGCAATCGTAACAGTCCACAGATGGACATGAGTCTTTCCGGATCAGTGGAGAAAGAAATATCGAAATAATTATTATTCTTAACAAAATTGCGATTAGTGACGAACAAGAATTTTTTTATTCAAATGTCGCAAGTACCAAAATTTTTGTAGGTAATTGATTTTTATTCGTTGTTATATGTATAAGACTTTTTATAATGAGGGGAAGCAAACGAGCAAGTGAGCGACCTGATGGTAAGTGTTCACCGTCCGCACATGGATATCCGCAATTCCAGTGAGGTAGCGAATGCGTTGCTGGCCAAAAGGAAGAATCATTTTTGCTTTTTTATTATTTTTATTATTTCCAACATACCATACATATTACATTTCCAAAGTCTCTGTTAAACTGCGCAGCAGTTTTACAACAATTTTGAGATAAGTGTGTTGAAATATCGCTGCCAATTCTGCCATAATTTTTGTCGCTTTCAACATTCATTTCTATCGATAAGTTTTCTGTGGTACTATTATCTCGAAGTCGAAGTCGAACTAGTTAGCGATTGTATACGTTTAACACTGGATTCCACGTACTGGACAGTCTAAAACAATCTTCACGATTACAATTTTCGTATTTCGCGATTTCTATTGCCTACCGCAAAAACAATGCTAACCGTGATAATAAAGCTGTTACTCTTGCAATTAGTTTCAGTTTATTGCAATTAATTTAAGTTTTGTCAGCAACTGAACCCATGAAATCGATGATACGGAACCGCAAAAGTATCATGTTCATTCAAAAAAGAGAATTGTTAGCAACAGCGCTACCTAATTATCATACCGATAACATGTGCGATGAAATTAGCATGAGTATTAACTGAAAGCGAGAGAGATAAAGAATAATCCTACTTGGTATTGTATTAGTGTTGTCCTTGCGTGACGGTAGATTGCGCATTAGGTACACATGTTTTGATGGCTACAAGACGGGTAACAAGTTTCTTCCAATGTTCCTTCTCAAGCTTACGCTAAGGATTTTACCTCATCTTGCGTCTTCTAGGGATTGTATTTACGGATTTGCTATTTTGCCATCGTACTCAATGATTTTCATTCATTCAGAACGAATGGAAATGTTGCTATTTTGCCATCGTAGGTACACCTCATTCGTTTCCATTTAAGGTCCACGGTACTAACTGAAGCGGCTGTCTGACAAATCAAATCAAATCAAATCAAATAGTTTATTTGCAAGAATACAGTAGTTGATAATACAGTTCTTAACATTAATACAGTGGTAGGTATTAAACTTGCATGCAAGTGTGCAAACATTGTGAGTCTAAATCATTTGTCGTTCATACTTTAAATTCTCATCATATTTGATTCTTGGTCCAAGGTCATTGCTCCAGTCAAAAAAGTTTCTATTTTGCCATCGGTCACTCACTCACACAAACTTAAATCTATGGAATACTATAACCCGGCGGCTAAAAACGAATACACTATACGCTAAAAAACTGTGTCCGTTTTGCGTATCCTAGCTTCAGCTGGCCTCATTTATCTTTAATAAACACTAATATGAACGAAATATTGAATTACAAGGCTTAAAACATTTTAAAGCGTTCATTCATCTATTCCATTCCTTTCATTCTGAACGAATGAATGAGGTGTACGATGTCAAAATAGCGATCGTCTTGTATTTATGGAAAAAATCTCCAACAATTATAATATTTCAGTCCGCGTATAATTAATTCGGTTATGCCCAATTGCGGGATGGGTTAGGAAAATTGAAATAATGTTAAAATCCTAGAAAAGCTCCATACTGTAGAGGCTATTTTCTACATTTTGGTAACTTATTTTGGCCGGGAATCGAATCCTGGACCTTACACTAATTATTGTTAAGTCATTCAAAATTATCAATAAAATTAGGAAAATTTCTTTGGCTTAATAGCCATTATATTCCATCAACATCATAAAATATAAACAAACAAATGAAATGTGTTTCCAGGTTTATAATGTTTAGTGTCTTACAGATTAGGTAAATACACAGCATACATGCTACATACTTACTAACATATTTTATTTTATTTATTTGGTGAACATCACAATTTAACATAATTTACATACAATACTACCTAAAAAGAAATGTGCCGATATAAGGCACTGAATGTGTAACCATGATTCAATATGCTCAGGTTCCCCTGTTAACAGAATCACGGAGGTCAGATAGCAGTCGCTCCACGATAATTACCTGATCTGCCAAATCCTGGATCAAGGGTAAGGCCGGGCCACAACCGAGATTCCACATGAACTCCGAGATGATTATTATTATTTT
The DNA here is from genome assembly GCA_907269095.1 of Blastobasis adustella. Classification (NCBI taxonomy): domain Eukaryota; kingdom Metazoa; phylum Arthropoda; class Insecta; order Lepidoptera; family Blastobasidae; genus Blastobasis; species Blastobasis adustella. The sequence goes on along the minus strand of OU026128.1, from coordinate 16,542,533 downwards.
CTAATATACATTAAAAAGTGCTAACTCTTAAAATAAATAGACTAGGTACTGTACAAACTGAAATGTACAAATAAATTTTCAAGGACTATTAGTTTCAATATTATTAATTTCTTCCGCATTAGCAAACACTCTATTATTTACTTCTTCCGGCTGCGGAAGTCCAAAGGCCATGTGTGATGAGCCTTCATCTCGTGAAGCTGTGACGTGTTTCAGTACTTTGTTCGTTTTATCCCCCGTTATATTTTTTATGTAAATATTTGGTAAAATTACCTTCTGACCCTTTCTTGCACCATGTTCGTAACAGCAGAAGGAATAAAACGTACATGCGACAACGAATATTAAAATCAAAACCACTAGTACCAAAATCTTGATCCAAAACGTTTCTTCCGAATCACCGGTACTGGGAGAATCGGTTGGCTGTTTCGTGGTTGTTGTTGTGCTTTCTGTTGTTGAGGATGTAGATCCAGGAGACGATATGGTGATTGGTAATGACGTGGAATTGTTTATCGGATCTTCTGTTGTTGTTGATGTAGTCCACCATGTTGTTGTGATTGCATCAGTTGGGCTTGTTGATATAGTGACTGGTGAATTGCATGACGTAGAATTGCATAATATTGGTCCTTCTGTTGTTGTAGTCCATGTTGTGTCATACGACGCGTCAGTATCACTAGTTGGTGAAAATTCATCAGTTGGAGTTGTAGGTGACGATGTAGAATTGATAATTGGATGCTTTGTTGTAGTAGTCAGTGTTGTTTCCTTTGGAGTTTCATCAGTCCAAGTTGTTTCTTCTGTTGTTGTTTTAACCGGTACGTCAGTTTCCGTAAACTCAGTTGGACTTGTGGTTGGTGACGTCGTAGAGTAGATTGGATAGTTTGTTGTAGTAGTCAGTGTGGATTCAGTTGGTTCTTGTGTTGTTGATTCAGTTTCTTGAGATTCGGTTGATCTTTCAGTTGATGTATTAGGATCAGTTACAATAGCATTTGTAGTTGTAGATTCAGTAAAAGGATATGTTCCTTCAGTTGTAACGGTAACATCCGTAGTGGTAGATACAGTAAAAGGGTGCGTTTCTTCAGCTGTTACGGTAGCATCGTTAGTGGTAGATTCAGTAAAAGGGTGTGTTTCTTCAGATGTTACGGTGGCGTCTGTAGTAGTTGATTTAGTAAAAGGGTGTGTTTCTTCAGCTGTTACGGAAGCATCTGCAGTGGTAGATACAGTAAAAGGGTGTGTTTCTTCAGCTGTTACGGTAGCATCGTTAGTGGTAGATTCAGTAAAAGGGTGTGTTTCTTCAGATGTTACGGTGGCGTCTGTAGTAGTAGATTTAGTAAAAGGGTGTGTTTCTTCAGCTGTTACGGAAGCATCTGCAGTGGTAGATTTAGTAAAAGGGTGTGTTTCTTCAGCCGTTACGGTAGCATCGTTAGTGGTAGATTCAGTAAAAGGCTGTGTTTCTTCAGCTGTTACGGTAGCATCTGTAGCGGTAGATTCAGTAAAAGGGTGTGTTTCTTCAGCTGTTACGGTAGCATCGTTAGTGGTAGATTCAGTAAAAGGCTGTGTTTCTTCAGCTGTTACGGTAGCATCTGTAGCGGTAGATTCAGTAAAAGGGTGTGTTTCTTCAGCCGTTACGGTAGCATCGTTAGTGGTAGATTCAGTAAAAGGGTGTGTTTCTTCAGCCGTTACGGTAGCATCGTTAGTGGTAGATTCAGTAAAAGGGTGTGTTTCTTCAGCTGTTACGGTAGCATCTGTAGCGGTAGATTCAGTAAAAGGGTGTGTTTCTTCAGCTGTTACGGGAGTATCCGAAGTGGCAAATTCAGAAGGTGTTCCTTCACTTGTAACGGTAGTTGACGTTTCCAACCCGGGTTCATAAATTGAACAATCCTCTTCTTCATGAGAAGGAGGTATATATCGATATGAATCGATTAATACTATTGAGTTAGGAGCGGCAGATCCCATTAGGATTATCTGAAAAGTTTAAAAAATATTACTTGACACATATAAATTACAAATAATTAATTCGTTTGACTTTATTCTCTTTCTCTTTATTGATATGAATATATGTGTATGTATATGTATTTATATTTTAAATAGGCAGACAGCCTATTTTTATTTGAAATCTGTAACTATCAAAATGGACAACCATTTTACTTTAACAATGTATTATCAAGGATAGAAGTTGTTTGGATTGTTCTGCATCATCCGAGGGTATATCAGGGTCCGCTTTCCTACTTTATCTTCTACATTTGCCTGATCTTCATCATCCTCATTTTGTAAGCCGTTGGCCCTCGCATCCGACTTGGCGATATCAATCAATCGCTACTTAGCGCTTCTTGGGTCCCCTTTTCGATGTTACAAGCTGTTTTAGACGCACATTTCTATTTCCTATTTTACGCAATACAAACACACAATTTACAAACCGTCAGAGCGTCGGTGGCTGGGCGGTTGAGTATCCGACTCGTAAGCGAGAGATACTGGGTTCGAATCCCGCTGTGGCCATATACCAATGACTCTTTTCTGAGTTATGTACATTAGTTGAATTCTGACCAATGCTCTTAGGGCGAGGGAAAACATCGTGATGAAACCTTCAAATTCAGGCAACTGAATTTGTAACCATGATCCAATCTGGTCAGGTTCCTCTGGTAGCAGGGTCTTGGAGGTCAGTTGGTAGTCGCTCCACTGTAATTACTGATATGTGAGTAACCATGCCTGTACTTAGATTGGCTACATATAGTCAATGTCGACTATGGTGTTTAGTAGTAGAAGGTATAAGTAGTGTCTTTAGGAACAACTGATAATACGAGTATATGTATCACGTGTAAAACCACGATGTGAAATGGTGTCTCTAATAGGTAGAAAATCATTACCATAGTATAAAACACGTAATAAATGTTATTACTTACATAAGTATTGAGCATTTCCATACCAACTAAATGGATTCTCAAAGTTTGCCACCCACTTCTGAAGTCTGGATTACTCGGAGTATGAATGACGATGCCAGTAGATTGCGATGTAGAATTTGTTATTACGATGATGTTGTCTGATAGATCTGTTGGTAGCATAAAAACGTTAATTTCTACGATCCCACCAGTCGATGCAAGAAATGGTATTGTCGCTGCACAGCTTGTTGTAGTTCGTGGTGAGATAAATGTGTTACTATGTGGATGTGGACGAATTATTTCTTCAGAATCATACAACCCCAAGTCCCATGGTGCTAAATTATGACATACTTCATAATTTGGAACAATGTGCGCGTCAAAGCCTTCTTCGAAATCACTCGTAACACATTTTTCAGGGATATCAACATCTTCTTCATCATATATTATGCAATCATATTCAGATACATCCGGTGGAATATATCTGAACGAGTCAATAATTATACTGTTGTCTTCGTCTTGTTGAGCCAGGAAAGTAATCTAAAACAAAAACAAAACGATTGTTGAGATTTTTGCATGTACGCTACTTACTGTGACATCTATATAACGAAATTTCGACTTACATGCCCTGTAAACTTTGAATACGACATTATGACTCCTCTGTATATAAACCACCCATCATTCGTGTTTGGATGAAGTTCTGAGTGTACGTAGAGATTAGCGGCAACCGTTAATTTATTATCTTCTACGACTAAAATACTGAGAACGGAGGTATCGAAATATTTTTTAAATACAATCGTCTCGACAATTCCTGTTCCTTGCATTGTAAATGAAAACGAATTTGCGCAGCTTAGTGTGTTCGTTGGTGTTATGTATAAACTACTTTGCGAATTAGGCGCGTTGATAGAGGCATTTAAATATGATTCCTGTGTCCATGATGGAAACCCTGTACAGAAGCCATCAAAGTTGAAATGGCTTTTGAAATCGTCTTCAAAGTCGTAAGTTACACATTCCCCTGAGGGTTTAACAGTCGTCACTTCAATTTCAGGTTCTTCATCGTAAATTAAACATTCATCCTCACTTTTACTTGGAGGAATGTATTTAAATGAATCCAATAAGAGGATAGAGTTGGCGAAGTTCATTCCAGTGAACGTTATCTGAAAGTTTAGTTTAAGATTAGTGTTACGAATGCTTTGTACCAAAAAAATGATGTTACGCGAATATTATCTTGAAACTTCTAGAATACTTACGTAACCATTGTAAGTACCGTCGCCGATCAAATATCCTCTATATCTAAACCATCCACTTAAAGTATTGTTATGAATAGATTCGTATCTTGTTATAGTTCCAACCAATCGGTCATTTTCATTTTCATCTTCTATTTCCTCATACACCATCATTGTTAATGTATCAACTGACGTCGATGTTAAGTAAACTAGAGCTTCTACTATTCCTCCCGCTTCCATAGCAAAGGTGAATGAGGATACACAGCTGAATATGTTTTCGGGAGTAATGTATAAATTACTGTTATCATGAGGCCTGTGTATAGAAATATTATCATAGCTTCCCAATCTCCATGAGGCCATATTTCTACAAGACCCCGTGTGACTTGTGAATAGTGTATCAAATTCTTCTTCGAAATCATAAGTAACACATTCTTGTGGCAAAACTTGAAGTGAGTCTTCAGTGCTTGCTTCATTGTCGGAATCATTGTTATAAATTACACAATTCACTTCATTTGTGTTTGGAGCAATATATCGAAGAGAGTCTACAAGTAAAATCGAATCATCGGACACTAATCCCAGGAACTCGATCTACAAAAATAATATATTAATTAAATAATTGAAATTGGTTTGCTATAATACTTGCAATGCAGTTAATACGTGTAGAATACTTACATAAGCACTGAAATTTCCCCAACCGCCAACAACAATGTTCAGAGTGTTCCAGCCATCATTGAAGTTGTTTAACTTTTTACTAAAGGAACCGTATCCAATTATAGGATTAACGCCTCCCGATATTTTTTTCACAAGAACAATAACTTCGTCGGACAGTAGTGCAGCTTCGAAATACGTATTCACTTCCAAAATGCCACCGGCTTCCATAGGAATTATTGGAGAACTTAAACAACTGACACTGGTACCTGGTCTTATAAAAACATGGCTGTACGGATGTGGGCTTATCAAATTAATTTTAGAATACGATTTTAGACTCCAAGACTCCGATGTAACTTGACATAGGTCAGAGTCAGAGGACCAGTCATCAATGCCATTCTCAAAATTGTTAAAAAAACAACTATCACTCAAGGCAATTCGAAAAAAAGTAATTATTATCAAACATTTTTGTACTGACATTGTGATTCGAGACGTGATTGACTAAATTAAGTGCAGTGGTGAGCAGTCTATATAATATCGAGTTTATCTACCGGATAAGGGGTATGTAGATACCAAAGCCCAAAGATTGTTCGCAAAGGAGACTGGGTATTTATGTAGGGGAAGTGCGCCTAAGGCCAAATAACGACGTCGGTTAAGCATTTACGTTTAGCACCCTCAAATACATCCTTGGAGAGAACGGCCTCAAAATGTAATCCGCAATCCTGAACATAAAAACAGATATTTACTTAGCACATTTTGTATGGGAAATGCAGTTTGCTTATATGGGTTGAGCATCTTCAAGTATATTCTTATGCTGCATGACAACAAAATCAACCCCGGCAGTTTCGAGTAAAAAAGCAATCATTTGTCACATTTGTGTGGCAAGTACCGTATTCTTTGTACCAGCACCGACATGGTTACAGGAGTACAGGTAGAGCACCTTCACCTAAGAATGCAGCATAACAATATAGTAGATAATGCTCTACCAGTACTTCGTAAACAAGTCGCTACTGGTTACGTTACACGGCACGTTAGTACAAGCCTATAAGAGGTATACGAAAACAGCAAGTATGTGACAAATGAATGTTTTTTTCTCGAAACTGGTGGAACCGATTTTGAAGTCGTGGTATATGGATATAGTTGATGGTGCACAGCCTACACTCCGTAACCATGACGCTGCTGGTTTAAAAAATACGGCGCTTTCCATACAAATGTGACAAATAAAAGCTTTTTCTCGAAACTGCCGGGGCCGATTTTGATGCCCCCTTGTACAAATATGCAGCAAATAGCTCGAAGAACATAAGGCCGATGGGGCAGTAAAGTTCTCGAGTGGCGACCACGTGCCGGAAGACGCAGCGTGGGTAGGCCTTCCACAAGGTGGACTGACGACCTGGTAAGGATCGCAGGTACCAGCTGGATGCGAAAAGCACAGGACCGGCCTTTGTGGAGATCTCTGGGGGAGGCCTATGCCCAGCAGTGGGCGTCTTCTGGCTGATATGATGATGATGATGATGACAAATATGCAGCTGAAGCGCCCTAACCCATAGATCATCACCGTTATGCTGCTGGTTCATAGACCACTTTTGCTCAGTCTCCTTTGGTGTATTAATTAATTAAACTGATCCGCCCCTATGTAAAGATTATCCATAATGGTATGCAGAAGTGAAAATATAACACTATTATCATTAAAAAGATAAGATTGTCAAATAACCTAACCTAAGTGGATTAAGGATGTAAGTAATTTTTGATCATGTTAAATTATTCGGCGATTAGGGGACTCCCTGACTAAATGACAGTTTAACGATGACAGGTTTAGAAATAAAGAAAGTATATTTATTTGACGACACGATGTTACAAAAACGATGTTAAAAAAACATCATAATTATGTCTACACTTCTTACACATTTGATACAAAATGTTAGTCCAGATCTAGTCAGGCACACACTAAACTTATATGCATAGACATAGACATAGACATATCTTTATTTGGTCCAATAACACATTTAAAAAAAAACTTAAAGCTAACATAATAAGTACATAAAAAGTATATCATAAGGAAGAAGGGCGATGCATCGTGGGACCAAATTGGACCAGCCTCAGCGCTGCCGCATCGTTCGTCGAAAAGGAAGTGACTCGATAGTGCAAAAGGCTACGCATGCGCCGCCAGACGCGCCGATTATCAGTCACTGCCCTTCGGCTACGCTAATAAAAATAGCATATTATTATATTAAATTACTTGTAATGAAGACAATCTTTGCTTGTAATGAAGACAATGTCTTCCCCTTCGATCTGACGCTATCTAATATGACTAAAATATCGTCGGTAGGACCATGGGTGGTGGTGGTGGTGGGTCCTGGGGTATTTTCACTCCATCTGCTTTAGACATTTTTAAGATTAATAGTTTATTTTTATATTTTATTTTATTTATTTATTTGCATCAAGCTACATAGGCCCATAGATATAATACATTTAACATACAAAATTATAATTACGATAAACGATTAGTTTGACTTGGTTTCAATCAACGTCGTTACCATTTATCTGTAGTTAGGTACAGTGAAAGAACATTGACATTTATCATTATCTACAAAAGCTGCCATGGTGATAAATGTGATAAGTAAATTAAAATAGATATTTGCGTAAAAGGTGGAGTTCCTCAAGAAAGGGGTAAAAAGGTTTTTACGGGGTCGGCAACGCGTGGGTAATGCCCCTGGTATTGCAAACGTCCACAGCTTGTTGTCCGTCCGTCCATCTCTACGTCTGTTTGTTCGTCTGTTTATACAATTTCTCTTGCGAACGCGTGGAGGTACTAAGCTGAAATTAATATTAAATACTGAAGTCTGCAATCCCTTGTAGCAGTGAAAAAACCAAACTTCTAAGTCAATACAATCAAAAGTTATGGTCCTTTATTTCGTATATTTTGACGCTCGCAAGGGAATCAAAGCGTATAAGGTCTCTACTTCTCGTTGACCTAGAATCATGAAATTTCGGAAAAAGCAATGCCATGTAGCACAAGTAGAGGAAAATATCCGAAAATAGTAAATATGTAGTCTATCACAAAAAAATAGTCAACCAACTTATGAAGTGTACTTGGATTAGCTAATATTTCATACAAGTCGTATATGAGCTAGGTTCATTTGTTATTTTGTATTGTGTTTATAGCACCAAAAGATTTAAAATAACACATTAAAGTTAACATACAACAAATTAAAAAATATACAATCTAGCCAAATAAAAAAAATCCTTAATCTAACTAGCCTACAGATAAAAAAATTACACAGGTCCCCCGAATTTGGAAAGATGCCCAGAAGGGTGGCACCGTTGCCCCGCTGGATAGCGAGGCTAATTGCTGATATATATTCTGAAATATATTCTTTATTCAGGAATTATTTGTACAAAAACAGTGTTCCTGTGGGTTACCTTAGTGTAGATTGCTAAAAATATTTGCATAAATTTATTTTTTAACCCTGAGATCCAGACTTGGATGTCACTGTTCTGCCGCGGACGCTATTTAACATTTATTTATTTCTTTTCATTTATTCTTTCATATACACATAGGGGGTCCACTGAAAACCAGCGTCACAGCGCCTGTCGTGGCATGTGCTGAGTGTGGCCCCATTGCACTCTCCGCATGGCACAGGTAACGAGATTAGTCTTTCTTTTTTTCTCTGTTTCACTTTTTTTTCTCTGTGTATATTTAAGAATTTTGTGCCGTGTGTCTGAGTGGAATAAATGTATTTTACTTTACTGTTTTTAATGAGTATATTATAAACAACCACATGAAATTATAGAGCTATATCACAAATCAATTTTCAGATTCTATCACAGAATTTAATTATATAACGCGTTTACTGTTATATCCATCTTTTCTAACAATATCCAGTGAATCATGTACTAATTTAGCACAAATTGGGGACGCGATGTAGGTATTTTCTTGTTGGACGAATTTCGCAACTCATAAACTGCGAAGCATACATTGATTACTGGGGTCACTGAACTGTGGCAAAGATAAGGCGGCGTGAGTCACAGCGTTCGTACAAACGGTAATACCAGTAGCAGTTTGACTTAGTAAATATGTAGATAAGATTGTTTTTTATATCACTAAATTGGCAAACTAGCTTACGGCCTACCTGATGTAAAGCAGTCACCGTAGCATATGTGCGTTTCCAATACCAGGGGCATCACCCACGCGTTGCTGCCCCGTAAAAACCTTTTCACCCCTTTCTTGAGGAACTCCATGTTTACAGGGTAAACCTCTCTAGGTAGCTCATTCCACAACCTTAGTGTGCGTGGGAGAAAGTTCCTTTGGAACCGCACAGTTCGCGGCCAATTTGGCTCCATGGTGTGAGAATGAACTCCCTGTCGGTCGCGAGCGGGGGGATGAAGAATAGTTTTAGTTTATGGTCAAAAGGCTTACCTAATTAAAGTTTTAAACGGTTTTAGGATTTAGTTTTATTGGTATGCTGGCAGTTCCTTGCGGTTTTTATCCGCACGCAGCTCGGATCTCTGTAAACATTCAAATATCCAACGGATTCCCTATTATTTTTTTGGATGAAAAGTACTTTATGACACTCGGTAATAATGCAGCTTCCTATGTCACATACCTAAGTACTAATTATTTTTCTACAGCTTCTCTCTATATTGCTGTCCCTATAAGGTGCCTTGTACTGCTAACATCAATGTAATCCATTATGCAAAAAAATTAAGTACTGAACTTCTATTAGGGAAACAATTTTCAAAATCGGTTCAGTAGTTTCGGAGATTACCCCCAACAACCAAACTCACATACATACAAATTTTCCTCCTTATAGTTTTAATAGTAAAGATGTAGAGAGACATGTGAAATTGTAACGAAAACGTTCAGAGTAGGCTACAGTAGGGTAGGGTAGCGTAGAGTAGGACACCACGCCAGTGAATCCCGCATGGCCAGCTAGTTTCACATAATTCGTAAGCAATAATAATCAATAATAAAATCATAAGCAATCATCATAAATTTCGTCGCCTAAACCTCGCTATTCAGCGGGGCAAGCAGCAGCGGCCAGCCTTCTGGGGACCTTTCCAAATTCAGGGAACTTAAGTAATTTTTTTTATCTTTATTTAGGATTAAGGTTTTTTTTTGTTAGAGTTGGGGTTTTTTAAATATTAATAATCGTATTTTATTATCTTTGTCTTTGTATAAACTCCATAATAATGAGTAACATCAAATCCTTTGCAAGCAACATCAATCAGATGACCCAGCCTGTAAAACAAAATCTTATTTATATGACATAATAGTACTCGTATATCGTACACAGGGCAACGTGAGTTATGCTCTAAACGCTGTAGATATTGCAGCCTCGGGCGGTCGAAGCGACGTTGCTTACAGGTTTTGCATTGATCCGATGAAGCGCAAACGTTTTATGTAGAACAAAAGAGCTCTTGATATCAACTATAATGGTATAAAAATCATTTTGTCCCGGTTGTGCTCTCGCGCACGAGGGCCCGGAGTTCGCCTTGACCACGATCCAGGATTTAGCAGATCAGTTAATTAGAGAGGAGCGACTGCCATCTGACCTCTGTCCCTGTTGAGAGGGGAACCTGACCAGATTAGATCATGGTTACACATTCAGTTGCCTAAGCAGGTTTCGTTACGATATTTCCCCTCACCGTAAGAGCATCGGTTAGTGTTCAACTTATGTACATAACTCAGAAAGGAGTCATTGGTACTTGGCGGCAGTGGGATTCGAATCCTTGACCTCTCATTTTCGAGTCGGATTCTCTGACCATTAGACCGACGTTCTATAATAGTATATACCTAAAAATAGTTGTATAATTAGGAGTTTAAACCTATTTTGTCAGGTGCGGTCAGTGAACTAAGTTAGTGTCTAATGAAATTTATCTGTACTAAACACTATCAGTGTTATAAAAAGGAAAAGTTACTATGTTTGGATTTTGGTGCAAACCTCCGAAACCGCTAAACCAATTTCGAAATTATAGCTACTAATTAGAAATTATAGTGTATAGGGTAGGTAGAAATAGTTGAATGTATTCAGATATCCGAACTGCGCCCGGGTGAAAACCACGGGGACGACCAGTGGAGTAATGAAGGTTAAAAAATCTAGAGAGTTAGAAAATGGGAGTTTCAAACTAACAAATGTAAAAATTTTATTCGTTTCTGTTAATTAAGATGTGGAGGAGGATTTTGTCCAGCAGTGGACAGTGGTTAATTATGTGTAATATTGGATACAGAACTACGTCGTCTCCCTGAAGAGGAGGACAGTTACATACTAGTTGACATTTTCTATTAGTAGTGTCACCATCTCAAGTTCCATTCAGTTAGTTTTATCGTCTATTCTATACATAACAACGCGGTAGCTGAGCGTTTCCTAGTGGTAGTAGCCAGTAGCCAGAGGTCGGCGGTTCAAACCTCGCCCTGTACATTTTTAATTTTTTGCTTTTTCAGGGACGGCAACGAAAAAAAAAAATGTGACGGTGGTGATTTTTTTCTTTGCCTCCGTGTCTGCTATGCAAAAGACAATATCACAGCACATGGTACAGATGACACATTATGATGATGATGATAATGACATATTGTCACCTGTCACAAACGCTGTGCCAGCAGTAAACAAACCTCGTTCTACAATTAGTTTATTTGAAGAGCTTCCCTCTTCCCTCTTTATTTGAAGAGGGAAGTTACGCAAACAATAGTTGTATCGTTAATGATGACGTTTTAGACCACTAGGTACTCGTTAGTACCCTTAGAGTAACTATTCAATATCTGTAATTGGTCTAAACTCGGTTACGGGTGTACCAAAATAGCTCCCGACGGTATTCCGATATTGGTTGCCTGAAGCTTGTCGCCACGTTTCCTACAGTCCGAGGTATGAATTTCCAATTTGAAATATAGATAATAATATTTTATTGCATCATAGTATGGGACTCGAACTGAGACAACACCATTCGCTCGCAATGGGATTTATGAACGACATTTTTATAGGGACGAGTCACGGACCTGAAAAAAATACGGACGAATACTCTTAATAATCGTGAGTGAAGCATATAAATTGTCGCCCATTTGTGTGAGCGTGCTTTGACACTGTCACTAGCGTGACAGTGCGATACGAAATTAAACAAAACAGCAGTGGATTAGAAGACCTGGTGTATGTGTATAAGTATAGGTTATGTGTGTTATGTATTCCGTCTTGCATAGCATCGCTTAAACCTATGAATCATCATTAATATGGTTCGGGAAAGCTGATATATTATTTTTGTCACGAATCAAGTTTATCAGTTTTGTTATTGAACATATCCACAGCCACACATATCACTTATTACACACGTACAATCATACACACTTCACACCACCGATTGCACAGTTCTCTCATTTAACAAAACATATATTTCAAGTGCCTACAGTTTCATATTAACAATAAGTCACGTGTAGATACTATGTTTGAACCTTAATTTCTTGTTATGTCACGGTATAACTTAAAATGTAATTTGTCAAACTTTGTATTTGGCTGTTTAACATTGATGAACTAGCTGTAAAGTTAAATAAATAAATTGTCAAAAAACTGTCGTACATTGCATGCTTCACTTCTCTTTAACGTAGAATGGCGTCCGTATTTTTTTCAGGTCTGTGGGGACTAGTATGTTTGGGTACGCGCATAAAACTGTCCCCAAGCAAATGCTGCACCGAATTCGCATTCCGCTTGAAGCTCTCGACGTGGTGTGATTTACAAGAGTTTTATTCATCGAGATATTTCTGTAGAACATTTTGCTCGACGAAGTACGGGAACCGTTTCAGACGAAACTCAGAGTGTTATACTGTAATTGATTTGGCTTTAGAGATAACTGTGTTTATCCGCGTGCAATTGGAAGGGAATGCGGATTCCATAGTGAACCGAAATGAAGATTAGTTTACTTTGACAAGGTACGATTCCATTTTGAAAGCTTACACATGGATTTTTTAATATATTTTTTTTTATCATCCGAGCAGGCATTTGACTGCCATCTCGCCGCATCGTCACTTACCATCGTACGTGACGATGCGGCCGAAGATGGAGCATGCCTGTCTAGGAACAGCCTATTCACTCTAACCTTGAAGGTGTCCAAATTATAGTGATCAGGTAACACGCTCGCAGGCAATGTGGTCCATTCCTTACTGTTTTGTTTCTTCTTTAAAGAAATGTGAGCATTACATTTTTGAGATAAGCCGATGTAATTTCGATTAACTTCGACAAGGTGTTATAGCATCGGCGAATCGAGTATTTTAAATTTCGACGCAGAAGTCTGTGGAATTTTAGCTCTTAGAACGGGGGCCCAATATCGATGCAGTTGTTTTATTTGAAAGCCTGTTTGCTCCAGACAGCAGCAGTTCTTGTTTGAAGATATGTAAAACTTTATCGGGGGTTTTCCGATATTGTGTTATTTTTATATGTACTACTAAAAATTTAGGTTATCTAAGGTTATTGGCGTAAGGACTAGAATTGCGGCATCACCATTCATTGTGGGTCGTACGAGGGGAAAGCCATATAATTATATTTGCATTATAACCAAATAATCAATCAATCAAATATGTTTATTGTGACACAGGTTATACGTTAAATGCAGGTCTTATACACTAAACCAATTTCGAAATTATAGCTACACTATTCTCGTGTATAGGGTAGGCAGAAATAGTTGAATGTATTCAGACATCCGAACTGCGCCCGGGTGAAAACCACGGGGACGGCCAGTGGAGTAAAGAAGGTTAAAAAATCTAGAGAGTTAGAAAATGGGAGTTTCAAACTAACAAATGTAAAAATTTTATTCGTTTCTGTTAATGAAGATGTGGAGGAGGATCGAGTCCAGCAGTGGACAGTGGTTAATTATGTGTAATATTGGATACAGAACTACGTTGTCTCCCTGAAGAGGAGGACAGTTACATACTAGCTGACATTTTCTATTAGTAGTGTCACCATCTCAAGTTCCATTCAGTTAGTTTGATCGTCTATTTTATACATAACAACGCGGTAGCTGAGCGTTTCCTAGTGGTAGTAGCCAGTAGCCAGAGGTCGGCGGTTCAAACCTCGCCCTGTACATTTTTAATTTTTTGCTTTTTCAGGGACGGCATCGAAAAAAAAAAAATGTGACGTTGGTGATTTTTTTCTTTGCCTCCGTGTCTGCTATGCAAAAGACAATATCACAGCACATGGTACAGATGACACATTATGATGATGATGATAATGACATATTGTCACCTGTCACATACGCTGTGCCAGCAGTAAACAAACCTCGTTCTACAATTAGTTTATTTGAAGAGCTTCCCTCTTCCCTCTTTATTTGAAGAGGGAAATTACTCAAACAATAGTTGTATCGTTAATGATGACGCTTTAGACCACTAGGTACTTGTTAGTACCCTTAGAGCAACTATACAATATCACAAAATATTAACTTAAATCACTTAAAGGTAGAAACGTTAAGTGAAACTAAATTCCTAGGAGTGCACATCGACTCAAATCTAAATTGGAAAGAACACATAAGCAAAACAGTTAGTAAATTATCCAGTTATTCTTATGTCCTATCAATACTCTCTAGTATAGCTTCAGAACAAGTTGCGTTGAATGCATATTATGGTTATGTTTACTCTCTTTTAAGTTATGGCATTATTTTTTGGGGCAATTCTGTCAATGTAAAGTCTTTATTTTTAATGCAAAAGAAGTGTTTAAGAAGTATCTTCAAAATGGCTAGGACAGATTCTCTCCGCAATACTTTTATAGAAAAGAATATACTGACTGTAGCCTGCTTATATATCTTAGAAATTTGCGTTTTTATAAAGACGAATGAACACCATTTCATTAAAATGTCATCAGTTAAAAAAAATTTACGAAGCAAATATGAGCACAATCTTCAGATACCCCAAATTAATAAAACTACATTTTCAAAAAGTACATATGTCACAGGTATTAAGATCTATAATCATTTGCCCTATGAATTAAAAAAACTTGATCTTAACAAATTTAAAACGCATTTAAAAAAGTGGCTATTAAAAAAGTCTTGTTACGATCTCAAGGAATACTACAATGTCGACAGCGTTTATATTAAATATTAAGTTTTGTTATTTTTTTAAGTTCTTTTATTATATCGTAATCTAAATAGATACGATAATGTAATAGTAAATTCTGTTAATAATACGTTTATTTCTTCGTTTCGTTTTTCTGTGTTTTGTAATAATTATTTGAATATTGTACACCCGAAATGGGTAAACTGCTATGGCATGTATTTAACCAGTTTTTTAACAATAAATATTTACTTTACTTTACTTTACTTTACTTTACTGTAATTGGTCTAAACTCGGTTACGGGTGTACCAAAATAGTTCCCGACGGTATTCCGATATTGGTTGCCTGAAGCTTGTCGCCACGTTTCCTACAGTCCGAGGTATGAATTTCCAATTTGAAATATAGATAATAATATTTTATTGCATCATAGTATGGGGCTCGAACTGAGACAACACCATTCGCTCGCAATGGGATTTATGGACGACATTTTTATAGGGACGAGTCACGGACCTGAAAAAAATACGGACGGATACTCTTAAAAAACGTGAGTGAAGCATATAAATTGTCGCCCATTTGTGTGAGCGTGCTTTGACACTGTCACTAGCGTGACAGTGCGATACGAAATTAAACAAAACAGCAGTGGATTAGAAGACCTGGTGTATGTGTATAAGTATAGGTTATGTGTGTTATGTATTCCGTCTTGCATAGCATCGCTTAAACCTATGAATCATCATTAATATGGTTCGGGAAAGCTGATATATTATTTTTGTCACGAATCAAGTTTATCAGTTTAGTTATTTAACATATCCACAGCCACACATATCACTATTACACACGTACAATCATACACACTTCACACCACCGATTGCACAGTTCTCTCATTTAACAAAACATATATTTCAAGTGCCTACAGTTTCATATTAACAATAAGTCACGTGTAGATACTATGTTCGAACCTTAATTTCTTGTTATGTCACGGTATAACTTAAAATGTAATTTGTCAAACTTTGTATTTGGCTGTTTAACATTGATGAACTAGCTGTAAAGTTAAATAAATAAATTGTCAAAAAACTGTCGTACATTGCATGCTTCACTTCTCTTTAACGTAGAATGGCGTCCGTATTTTTTTCAGGTCTGTGGGGACTAGTATGTTTGGGTACGCGCATAAAACTGTCCCCAAGCAAATGCTGCACCGAATTCGCATTCCGCTTGAAGCTCTCGACGTGGTGTGATTTACAAGAGTTTTATTCATCGAGATATTTCTGTAGAACATTTTGCTCGACGAAGTACGGGAACCGTTTCAGACGAAACTCAGAGTGTTATACTGTAATTGATTTGGCTTTAGAGATAACTGTGTTTATCCGCGTGCAATTGGAAGGGAATGCGGATTCCATAGTGAACCGAAATAAAGATTAGTTTACTTTGACAAGGTACGATTCCATTTTGAAAGCTTACACATGGATTTTTTAATATATTTTTTTTTATCATCCGAGCAGGCATTTGACTGCCATCTCGCCGCATCGTCACTTACCATCGTAAGTGACGATGCGGCCGAAGATGGAGCATGCCTGTCTAGGAACAGCCTATTCACTCTAACCTTGAAGGTGTCCAAATTATAGTGATCAGGTAACACGCAGGCAATGTGGTCCATTCCTTACTGTTTTGTTTCTTCTTCAAAGAAATGTGAGCATTACATTTTTGAGATAAGCCGATGTAATTTCGATTAACTTCGACAAGGTGTTATCGCATCGGCGAATCGAGTTTTTCAAATTCCCACGCAAAACTCTCTGTGGAATTGTATCTCTTAGAACGGGGGCCCAACATCGATGCAGTTGTTTTATTTGAAAGCCAGTTTGAGTCAGATAGCAGCAGTTCTTGTTTGAAGATATGTAAAACATTATCGGGGGCTTTCCGATATTGTGTTATTTTTATATGTACTACTAAAAATGTAGGTTATCTAAGGTTATTGGCGTAAGGACTAGAATTGCGGCATCACCATTCATTGTGGGTCGTACGAGGGGAAAGCCATGTAATTATATTTGCATTATAATCAAACAATCAAATATGTTTTTGTCACACACAGGTTATACGTTAAATGCAGGTCTTATATAAATAGAAACTAGAGCGCTGTGGTCTACCTTTAGGCATACAATATAAAATTAGAGTAGGTACACTTAATATAGGGTTCTTCAAAAGGCTTGTCTGCAGGTACCTGAAAAGCCAGCACTTATCCGCTCCTTTAGATTGCAGATGTCCTGGACGACGCGGACGGTGGCCGCTTTTCATGAGGTGGACCGCCCCCCCGTGTGCTACAATAGGCAAAAAAAAATTTGCAACTAAGTAATATAGATAGCATGTAGATATCCTCGTCTTACATGTACAGATACGCACCATTAATTTTATTTGAATGAACATTAGTTTTTAACATGTTATGCGTCACCAAATACTGGGCGAATAAAGTGTAAGTAAGAGTTAAGTCCATCGAATCGATAAGAAGAAGAACATGTTATACCTATAATTGTTGATATTATTACAACTTGTTTGATATAATTGCAGTAATTGCCAAATAAAATCGATGTCTATGTCTACGCACTCACACTCGTGTCCTACGGGATAAGAAGAGACTATATCGAATGCCACAAGCTATGATCCCGATAGGTACATCTCTATTGCCTCTTCCACATTCGTACATCATTCATTCATTCATTTATTACGTGTGATCTGTTTCAGCCAAACATTTTGGTTTCGCTTAAAACTCGTTTGTCGAAACTAGTCTTCCGTGACAAACAGAATTTGCGGGTACCATTGTAAAGCTCGATGAAAGTACCGACATTTATAACGTTATTTACCAAGTTCCGCTTCGGGACAAAGCTAAACAAACTGTAACAACAGCCCAATGTAATCAGTTGATTAAAATTGACAACTCGCAACTCCTAAACGCGGCATTGACTTCGGGATCGCTCCTCAAATCTTTCTACGCCCAATTACTCTCAGCCGAAGAAAGTTTTCTTGAAAGGCTCGCTTAAAACGTTCCCGGAGGAAGGCTCTTTCCCAGTATCATTCCCCAATAAAACGGTTACCAAATTGAATGCGTAGAGTTTTCAACCGTGTAGTTTTCAAAAAGCCACTTCGGAAATTCACGACTTATCCACCCACAAAGCGGAGTTAAGTCGAGTTCGGAATTTACCAAGATTTTCTTTGGACTCCGTCGCGAAAGTTTGGTGTAAAATTTTAGCGGAGCGGGTGGTTCGCACTTTTAGAGGAATAATGCTCGCGTTCGTCGTTTCCACAGTTGCTTACTCTATTTTGCAAATTAGGGCACTTAAATAATACGCGCTAGTCGATTAACACCCGTCGGAAGTCGGTGGCCTATTGGTTAAGGTGTCCGAGTCGTAAGTAAGAGGTAGCGACTTCGAATCTCTGTGCCGCCATGTGCTCATGACACTTTTCTGAGTTATGTATATTAGTTGAACACAAACCGATGTTCTTAAGGTACATCGTGGTGAAACCTGCACATTCTGGCGACTGAATGTGTAACTATGATCCAATCTGATTAGGTTACCCTGTTAACTATCGCGCAAGGGCACAACCAGCACAATAGCACCACCGTGATGACGATTTTTTTATGCTACTCAGTGATAAACGAGCAGACAGCCCACCTGATGGTAAGTGGTAACTGTCGCCCATAATATCTACAATTCCTACATTTAGGTTGCAGGTAACAAAAATACAGAACCGCAGGTGCGTTGTCCGGCAGAAATTTTTATGATGAATTTTATTTTTTTGAGATGGATGGGTCTGGGTGTTATATGTTTAATAAGTATATACCTATTTAAAAATATATCCTTAAATAGTTTATCAGTTGTCTGGCATCCATAACACAAGCTTTGCTTACTTTGGGGCTAGATGGCGCTATGTAAATTGTCCAAGCATATTGATTAATTATTTGAAATGTTATGAAGATTTGGTAAAAAAACTAATAGACGCAACAGGCGAACGGAGAGCTGGCTCGTTCCTCGGACAGAGGAAAAGTTTTGCTATCCAAAGTAGCAACGTAGCTTTCTGGGCACCATTCTGGGGGGCATTGATGTAAATGACTTTTTTATTTTTTAAGGTTTATCCTTATGAGTTAGTTTATTTGTTATGGTTTTGTAAATATTTTGTTTGTACCAATAATTAAATATTTAGTACCTACTTATGTAATGATTTATTATTTAATTTACTTCTACGCCTACACTACTACCTACGCTCTATCACTTGCGTGTGCCCCCATTCTTGAGGAACACATATTGTACTCTTCAGAGAAAACATTTCCAGGAAAATTATTTCAGTTTAATTATTACATTCATGTGCTTATTAACATTGCACTGTTGTGCTGATAATCTTAATGTTAAAATACCGTACCACGTCAAACCGCAGGAAACAAAATTCAAAATTCAAAATTTCTTTATTGATTAGGACATTAATAGTAGTTTATGCAACTGTCATATAAAAGGGGGTATTAAAACATGAGTGTCTGTTTATCATACGAGGCGTAGCCGAGTATGATAATAGTTTGACACGAGTGTTTTAATACCTAATTATATGCAGTTGCATACACTACTTTATCTACACTCATATTTTCATGTTAAAATTTCATACCTATAATTTTTTCAATTTTGTTGGAAGTAACTGCGAGTCAGTTCTGTTATATCTACGCGTCGAGGATATAAAGCGGAGGGAAATTCACTTCACTACTTTCAATCTTATCTATTTATTTGCTTCAAACAAGAAAAAACATTCACAAACACAAATTACAACAATTCGAAAAAATATTCTGTTTAACGGGAAAATAATTCCAAATGTTCATACTGACAACCACAGACTATGAACTGATCACAAATATAAACAGGAAAATTTGAATTTTGAATTTGTTGAAGACATTTAGGTATTCAGCCTACATTTAGCCGTGTTCCGGCGCCCGACAAAAATTTTAAAAGGAAAAGTGTTGCATAATGATTAAAAAGTTATTTTACGATACAGCTGTAATGAAAATAGTATGGGAAATGCTGTATCGAAAAGTAATTTTTTAATATTTTATAGACTGGCGTGAAAAAAGTGTATCCTTAAACAACTGTTTTCGAATATATAATTGGAACATTACGCTATGAGTGTAGATAAATATATTTTTCAATCGTCAAATAGGAAGAGGGTAGGAAAGTAGGAAGGAAGCACACAGTGACACACTGGTAGCGCCATCCACGACCGGACCGTGCCCGACAATACCAGGCAGAGCCGGCCCGCGCTCAATATATTATATAGGTATGTCTATTATAATTAAGAAAAATCAACTAAAACTACAGCAAGAGTAAGCCAGTCCACCAACGCAGCACCCGTTCACGAGTATAACGCAGGGCCCAGCCATCGCCCAATTCAACTATATTTGAGGGAAAAGAGCGACCCGGCCCCCACGCCACCGCCAGGCAGACTTTTAAGTGAGCGTGCATTACAGATGCTGCCAGTGATAGGTAGCCGCTCCCACGCTACTCTATCCTGTCCCTACCTTACCCCTACCTTACCCCTAACTTACCCCTACCTTACCCCTACCATATTCTACCACTGCCTTAACTCTACCCTACCACTACCGTACCCCTACCCTATCACTATCTTACCCCT
This sequence comes from Blastobasis adustella, assembly GCA_907269095.1. NCBI lineage: Eukaryota > Metazoa > Arthropoda > Insecta > Lepidoptera > Blastobasidae > Blastobasis > Blastobasis adustella. The sequence goes on along the minus strand of OU026128.1, from coordinate 16,522,119 downwards.
ACCCTACCACTATCTTACCCCTACCCTACCGCTCCCTTACCCCTCCCCTACCCCTACTCTAACTATTACCCTACCCCTACCCAAGTTTAGTTATGAAAATTATTATTTTTAACTATTAGTCTGTTATTAGATAATCTTATAAGTGGTCTTGTTATATATGTTTTATTATTTTGTTTGGATATTGTTATTATAATGTTATACATATGTATTATATATATCTCTTGTTACATGTATTATGTATTATCTTTGTAGCCTGATATAAATAAATAAAGAAAACAATTATCACTAAATTGAAAATCTATCAGATAGGATTCGTTTTGAAAGAAAAACCCGAGCAATCAACTATAGTTATTTATGGGATACTCTATTTGTTAGTAATGTAACGTAGGATCAGGTGGTAGGCCTCTGTTAAGCATGAGGATTTTTTTTTTTTTTTTTTTATCCGCATCAAACAGGCATGCGGGCCACCTGATGGAAAGTGGTCACCGCCGCCTATGGACATCAGCATCACCAGGGGTGCTAAAAATGCGTTGCCCGCCTCTAAGGACACCTCTTATATACCTCTTGAACGATCCCATGTCATAGACCAAAGGAAACACCGTGGGTGGGAGGATTCTGCCTGGGTGAGTACCATAGCCTTATCTATTTGTACCACCAAGAAACAACGCTTGCATTGTTGTGTTCCGGTTTGAAGTATAAGGTAGCCAGCGCAATTACGGGCATGAGGCATTTCGTCTTAGTCCTCACAGTGGCAGACCTGCGGTTCTGCATTTTGTCTCTAACCTAAATGCATTAATCGTAGATGTTATGGGTGATAGTTACCGCTTACCATCAGGTGGGCTGTCTGCCCTTTTGTCACTCATGCATTGACAAAAGGGGTTGCCAGTTCCTGTTGAATGTCAACAACTCGACTCTCCGACATAATTTCTCAAAAAAAAATATGGAGACAATAAATACTTTGTAAAAAAATTCAATTAATACATTCGTTTAACAAAGTTAGATACAATGTCATATTCAACAGAATTAAATATCCATATTAATGTCAATTACAAAACAAATGCCAATGTCAATGTATACCTACGTCGCGTACAAACTTTACAGTAACTTATTTCCAACTTTCCTCCTGTCCGATTCCAAGTAGTGTTCTAAGTTGATCTAAGTTGCGTCACCTGGAATCCTGCGATACACGAGAAGGCTCTCACAGGTCCGGCGGACTCGCAACTTTAAGTTGACAATTAAAGGACAGCAATGCGGAGCTTTTCAAATGCTTTCTGGGAGCTTTGGCGGTTTGGATTATTATTGATGTTAGACTTCTTGATCCTAGTGTTAGACCGTCCGTCGATGTCAGATATCATCTTGGCCTCAATTTCCCGGTTATACTGTCGCCCACGAGGGTACGGGGTCCGCCTTGACCATGATCCAGGATTTGGCAGATCATTTAATTACAGTGGAGCGACTGCTATCTGACCTCCGTGACTGCAGAGTCAGGTCAGACTCCGTGGTAGCAGTACCAGGGGAATCTAACAAAAAAGAATCATGGTTACACATTCAATCGCCTGAATGTGCAGGTTTCATCACAATGTTTTCCCTCACTGTAATTGCATCGGTTAGCATTCAACTAATGTACATAACTCAGAAAAGTGTCATTGGTATGGCCGCAGTGGCCGCATGACAGATTTCGTTCGAAACTATCGTTTTAGATTGCGTAGCAAGTACAGCTATGTAGACTCTACCAACGCGGGAGACATCATGTGAATATAGCAATTATCTTTAATATAATCATTATTATAAAAAAATACGAGACGAGTGTACGACTTTCCGGCTGTGGCGGCCTTTTCACCCTTTGCACTCAGAAAGTTCCCAGGGGAAGAATCTAAGGTCTCCAAATTGACTCGATTGTATGAAAATTGCATATGTACCCTTTCTTTTGTAACACTTTTTACTCAACTATTTTTGTCTTTTCACGTTGAAACGTACTTTACACTTAACTTAACAAGCTAGCCTCGAGCTGCGACGATATTTCACCGACTAATTCCCACTCTTGCCCATTGATTTTATAAATTCCACCCTCTCACAGACGGGGTAATGAAAAACGTGCGTAGAAACTTCCCGCCCCGTTTGCCGGCTTGTTATTAATGGGGATGGATACCTTCGAATGGCACAGTGCGGGGTAGTTGCGGTGGGGCATGTTTGGACAACTCTAGCGTTGAGATATGTTCACAGGGTCACGGAGGTCAAATGGCAGTTATTATACTGTAATTACCCTGACACATCCTGGATAATGGTGAAGGTGGACCCTGGGCTCTCGCGCACGCGAGCACAACCGCCAAATTGACGCAAAGATGGTGATAATGACCTTGAGATATTTCATTATGAGGTGAGCCGACGATTACCAATACGTTGCCCGCATCTAATATCTCGTCATCTCTGTCGCACGTCTGTGAGTAAATATGAAGCCGAAACCAACCGATGTGCATTATATATGGCCGATACCTAGAGTTTAGGGGAAATACCTTACGGAATATCGTAACTAAAATATAAATTTTTTTTAAATATTGTTTTCCTTCCAGTTTTCAAGTGCCTCAAGAGAAACCAAAAAATGATCCATTTAGAACATTCGCTTTTGTACTATGGATTCAACTGGCCCGATACCTGTACAACAACTCTTACGAGCCGTCATGCCACTGCAACTTCGCCGCACTGTGGCTATAGCGGTGATAGATCACTTCGTTCCTCGGCGCATGCAAACAAAGGAAGTTCCAAAATGAAGGCCTCAATAATACTTAAAACATTCGCCGGGTGAACCGAGCACTCTTTAAGACGTTGATTAATAAAGTTTCGTTTTGATGGATCCACTCATTGATTGCAACAATAAAATGGAGTGTAGGTTTTATGTCTGTTTCTTATAGTACATTGCGAAAGTCAGGAAAGTCAAAGTCAAGCAAGTCAAAGTAAGGCTTTTTGAGAGGACCAAGGAGGTATTGGGTATGTCCAATTTCTTTGGATAGGACAGTTTTTGCGTGTGGCTAAATAACATTTTTATTCAACACTTTAGTGTTAGTGTAGATATTCTGTGACACTTGCTCGTAAAGTGGCCATAATTACATAGATTTTAGTGTTTTAATATAGACTGTAAAACTCATATTAATAATTGTATACCGCACTCGTCGTCGTCAGACTATTATTTAACAAACTAGTGTACCGGGCGCGACTACGTTCGCGTACAGCTAATTTAGCCCTACATACCCTTTTTTCTTGCTTATTAACCAGCCTCTTCAAAAACTATATCTATTTTTGAAAACCGCATTAAAATCAATTGCGTTGTTCAGAGATTGAAGCGTACATAGACATACATAGGTTTCCCTGGTGGCAGGGTCACGGACGTCAGATGGCAGTCGCTCCACTGCAATTACCTGATCTGACAAATCCTGGATCATGGTCAAGATGGAACTTGACTTGTTATCCTTCATATCAATCGTGCTAATATTATAAGTCATCATACTGATGATCATTACAAATTCAAAGGTTTATAAGTATGAACAGACGTTTGTTAGTTCTTGACGAAAAAAACTGAACGGATTTTGGATGAAAATTCCAAGAATTAACACGCACCGAATTAAGTCGCGCGCTAAATATAGTGGGTAATATTAAAGCTACGAAATTTGTATAGATATTTTTATACCATACAGTAGACAAACAGGCGCTTGGTAAAAGTGTCGGTGATAAAAGCTGTGTCATCAGCGTACAAGGCAACCAATTCCCTTGTCCACGGCCTCCATTTAGCTATTCAGTAAAATTGAGGTATTAACGCACACCACGACAGCAGCTAGGTAGGTCGCTGAATACGAAAACCTTTAATGCAAAATGAGGGTTACATTCGTCCCAGTGGTCCTGGCAAACATAATTTTTGGACCAGTTGCCTTTCGAGGTGGGTTTTACCCGTTTTGAGTTAATTAAATATTATTGTTTCAAGTTAGACTCCGTTGGGTTGCAGAAAATTAATGCTTGGCCGTGTTAGGCTGTTTGGGGTAATGTCGTTGGGGTGTGAAATGTTGGGGAATTGATGTGGAGAGAAAAATGATACTATGATTGATTTAGATTTTATTTGACGTGGGTTTTAATTAAGGTTAAAAAAAATGTCACACCCTAATTTTTTTAACGTACCTATTTGTTTATAAATGTTAATATATTTCATGATACACAAAAAATATTTTAGAGTCAAGCAAATCATATAATATACAAACAATTGACGACCTGAATGGTTCAGTGGTCAACATGCCGGTCTGCCACGCAAGAGGTCCCGGGTTCGATTCCCGGCCGGGCAGAAATTGAAATAATGAATTTTAATTTCTGTTACGGGTCTGGGTGTTCTATATATAATAAGTATGTATTTAAAAGTATTTAAGTAGTTTATCAGTTATCTAGCACCCATAGCACAAGCTTTGCTTAGTTTGGGGCTAGATGGCGCTGTGTGAATTTGTCCACGAATATTTATTTATTTATTTATTATTAAATAAAATAACCATCTAGGCGTTAATGTCCCGGTAGTGGTCTCACGCACGAGGGCCCGGGGTCCTCACGATGTTATCCTTCTCCGTAAGAGCGTCGATTAGTATTCAACTAATGTACATAACTTAGAAAAGAGTCTTTAGTACATGGCGGCAGTGGGATTCGAACCCAGTACCTCTTGCTTACGAGTGGGATACCTGAACCACTAGGCCACCGACGCTCTTTGTGAAGCAATGTTGAATATAAAACCAAAACATGCTTCGTCCGCCATCCCTTGGGCTATAATATAACTAGAACAGCAAATTGCAAACTTATTTTAATCTCAAGCTCGTCACTAACAAATTAAACGCTCACCCAAGTAAATATACAACAGAACTCTCGCTTAGGGTAGTGATGTGAAAGTATCAAAGGGTGTCACCCTTTTCTGTACCATGTCTGTACCCAACGGAAATTCTTATTAAGAAGAGGGTGAATGTAGACCTTCATAATAACATAATGTCGCGGTTATTATCACACATTTTAAAGGTTGTTTGTGAAGAACAAACATGGAATATGTTCTTTAAAATGTACCTCCATTTGGTATACCTTTTAGTTAGATGTAGGATAAGGTAGCCAGCGCAATTACAGGCACGAGTAAAATAGGTGTACGTAAGGCACGCGAATGCAGTCGCGCCGGTTCAAAACTGTTTTAATATTAAACCGCTATAGTATATAACCGCTATAATATAACTAGAAGAGCAAATTGCAAAATTATTTTAATCTCAAGTTCGTCACTAACAAATAAGACGCTCACCCAAGTAAATATACAACAGAACTCTCGCTTAGGCTAGTGATGTGAAAGGATCAAGGGGTGTCACCCTTAACTACAGATAAGGATGACAGTATCACACCTTGATACGTGCAAGAGCATGAGTGCATGATCATCTTAAGATTCATACTTATAAAATTTGAACGGTTTTATGGCATTCATGAATTAAATTGTATTCATTGTCTAAAAATACTCAGGGGGTTAAGAACGAGTCCTTTGGGTATAAGGGACAGCAGCTGATGCTCCCCTCTCTTAGCAAACTGATTTTGGCGAAAGATGCACCAAATACTGTGAATGTTGCTGTAGCGGCAAAATAAAACGTTATTGAAGTGGTAATGTACTTATCCTGTACTGTACACCATGTGCTTTCTTAACGGAAATTCGTATAAAGTAGAGAGTGAATTTAGATGCCTCCATATAGTATACATTTAAATATAAGTAGATGATTCAGATGTAGGATAAAGTAGGCAATTACAGGCATGAGCTATTCATCGTAGTTCTTTCAGTGTCACCGAACCTGCGGTCCTGCATTTTTGCACAATGCAACCTAAATGCATGAATTGTAAATGTTATGGTCGACTGTTACCGCTTACCATCAGGTGTTGTCTGATCTTTTGTCAATGCGCAGAATAATAAAAAAGTGTAAAAGTATTTCGATAGCCAAACTTCAGTCAAGATCAATACTTAAAAAAAATATCTAAATCTCAACGTATAATTTACGTAACAATTCTAAATTAAATTGTAGGTTTCAGCTGTTTGTTGTGACCTTCAATTTCCCTTATCAAATTGGTTTTTTTTTGGTACTTTTAAATAATATTCCACTTGATTCACAAATTCGTTTTCGCCGTTTCGTTTCTTTGTAAAATATAAGAGAAAATCGTCTTTGTTTAAAATAAAACACGTATTCACATATCACTTGTTGATCCAAATTAAAAGAACCGACTATAAATTGAAATAAACAAAAACACTATACACAGAATCATAATATTATCATTAATGTAACGAGGTTTAAATAATGTAGAGCCTACCTAGAGGAGCTCTTAACTTTTTAATTTTCCAAAAAACTTAATTTATCTTAATTCAATAAATAGATACATAATTTGAAATCGGATTTATTTTTATTGCCTAGGGCGGTACACGGACTGACCGTCCACCTGACGGAAAACGGCCACCGTCGTCTAGGACATCTGCAACATTCACAAAAACATTTTTTCACAAAGGTCGAAAGGTCGGTGTCGTTAACACGCTAGTGATGCCCCTGTTATTGCAAGCGTCCATAGACCACTGTTTATCATTAGGCGGGCAGTACGCTTGTTTGGCATATCAGTGCTTAAAAAACATGACTGCAACGCCTTCGCAACTCCCGGGGCGTTGCGGGTAATATTAACAAAAATACGTGTGGCACTCGGGGACTGCCGCGATAAAGCTATTGCATAGCATTTTTTATCAACTTATGCAATTATAATAAGTACCTTTATTCAAAAAATTTTAACAAAAAGAACGATATTAAGAGTTGATCATCGAATTTCGCGCGATGTACATTTATATAGAAATAATGTTACTTTAATACTAACTATTTTTGGATTACCTTATCAAACTCACTCGTGGACGCGGCCAAAAAGCACGCTGTCTGTCTGTCACGTCTAGTCGAACGCACACAAACACCGTAACGAAGTCTGCCGAACTGAAACGACGTTAGACGATGCACGGCTTTCAACGCCGCACCGCTGTGCCGGTCGGAGTGGAGGGTGTTAGGTTTTTTCGTAACGGAATTTCTTGATTCGGTCGCTGCGCTCAAAGCCCGCGATAAAAGCTATGCAATAGCTAAAAATAACTTAAATGAGGGTTTAAGTATTGATAAAGAAATAAATTACAATTTTGTCCATCACTGATCACTTTCCTTGAGGTGACCTGAACGCTCGTTTGTGTCCCACATCAAATAAAAAAAGTCTTCTAATATTCTGTATCTACAGGGTGTCACCCTGACTCACCCATCCCTACAGCCCAGTCATAGAATAAGCGCAGCGCAACGACTCCAGCCACTTCCTTGATTAGACTCCCAGACTCAAATTATGCGGATTACTGATAATGCGGGGAGGGATTGCCGCACTTATACTTCTCTGCTTTAGCTTGCCTTGTACACAGAGGGTGCTTTGGGGATGTGTTACATACGAGTTCTACTATAAATACTTGTACAGAACAAGGCGATAAAAAATTCACTTAGATAATGCAATAATGCATTAGTTTTTGGCTTCGTATTCGCTTTCATTGGCAATGGGAAGGGCACATAGCTCGCAGAATAGATGGTCGATAAGGCAGAAAAATTCTCGAGCGGCGTCCACGTACCGGTAGACGCAGCGTGGGTAGGCTTCCGACTAGGTGAACCGACGATATGGTAAGATTGCAGGTACCAGCTGAATGCGGAAGGCACAAGACCGGCCTTTGTGGAGATCTCTGGGGGAGGCCTATGCACAACAGTGGAAGTTTCCCGTCTGATCATTATGATGATGATGATGATGCCTTCACACGCGTGCGACACAGATTTATTTATTTTATTTATTTTTAGATGACGCACTACGAAGCCATGTGCATTATTTACGGTCGATATTACTGTAATACATATATATTAAGCTACAGGTGCCGGGTTTTGTACGGGTACGGGCCATGTACCAATGACCTTTTCCTGAGTTATTTACATTCGTTGAACACAAACCAATGCTCTTACGGTGAGGGAAAATATCGTGATGAAACCTGTACATTCAGGCGAATGAATGTGTAACTATGATCCAATCTGGTTCCCCTTGTAGCAGGGTCACGGAGGTAAGATGGCAGTCGCTCCACTGTAATTATCTGATCTGCCAAATCCTGTATCAAGTCAGCAGTCAAGTCAATAGTCTAGGGGGACCCCGGGCCCTCGTGCGCGAGAGTTCAACCGGGACGGTAATGGCAATATGATGTTTATTACTATACCTAATACTTCTATTAGTACTTACTGGACATGTGGGTTCAGGTAGGTACCCCCTTCCGTCGACGCGTGCAGTAAATTGCGTGCAATAATACCTATCGGCCCGTTCTCAGTGCACGTTAAACTACCAGATTATTCTGAGAGTAAACTATACATATAATAATAATAATGAAAATCGAAACACAGTTATAAATCAGAGTCGCTTCGAATCGAAATTCGAATTTTAATGCGGTTTTCAACAATAGTGAGAGTGATTCAAGAATAAGGTTTCTAAGCAACAAAAAAGGGTAGGTGACGGTAAAGTAGGTGTACGCGAACGAAGTCGCGCTTGGTCCACTAGTTAATAATAAAAATAGTAAATAAATCAAAGTCTAAAGACGTTACAAATGCCTTCTTATAGTGTTTCATATGTTATAGAAAGCCGTCGTGCTAATAAACACTTTTTTAATATTATGTTATTATATTTCTAGTTGGTGTACCACACTTGGCGAAAGTCCTTGTAAAAAGGACTATCAAATCTTTTTTTTAAATTTAGTAATAGTAAATTCCGGGTGTCCTGTCAGCCAAAATGCTTCATCTCGAGTTAGTTTTCAAGTACGGCCTCATTGTTGAGAAGGTACCATATTATAAGTACTCACCGGAGCTGGTGCTTGAAAACGACTGCGTTCAATTCTACTGGGTCCGGTCCATATTACGGACACGACTGTTCCTCCTAACAAGCCCGATATTGAGCTAATGGACCGGGTGAAGTCGTAAGTGTCCTTGGTCGTCACTATCCCTTTCAATGAAAACTCATTAACGCCGAATGAAACAAAAAGATTACGTATTTGAACCTGGCGCACGAAGTTAATGATATGTGGCGAGTGACATAGACTGAGATCGTACCAGATGTAGTTTTAGTCAATAGTCTCGTCCATTTGTAGAGGTTACGCTTCATGATGGACCAGTGATAGCTAGGCTCTAAGCAGTCTTGCTGGACAACCCGAGGATTGTCCACCGACTCTTTTCTCTCTCTCGCCGTGACCTTCGACCATTTGGTCTCCTCTGCCTTGGGGTATCCTCCTTACATGGGAAGGAAAATAACTTCATTTGTCAATAATAATAAAAAATTATTATTATCAATCTATACATAGTATAATACAAAGTCGCTTCCCGCCGTATGTATTTACGTACATATCTATGTACGCTTAGATCTTTTAAACTACGCAACAGATTTTTATTCGGTTTTCAACAATAGATAGAGTGTTTCACGCCATTTTTTCCTATTGTAGGTAGGTATATAACCTACTGCGACCGGTTTAAAAAGTTGCCGCTCACTTACTCATAGTAATTACCATGGGGGTGATTCCACGAAGTTTACGAGCGATCATAAAAGAGAAACAGCCTGTAAATTTTAACGTTTGGCGTATTTTTTTAAACCTAGCAACAACCAAGTGACTGCTACCTGATGCGAAGGGGCAACTATCGACCACAATATTTATTATTAAAAAATGTATGATACAGTAAGGCCCGGATTATAACAAGCATCGCTGACGCAGGTTGCGTCAGAAACACTACCCGCGTCGGCGCGCGCATTAGCAATACATACAATTTTGAGTTGACAGCATAACGCAACCTGCGTCGGCAACGCAGGGAGCGTCGGCGACGCTACTTGCGTTATTGACGCTCCTTGCGTCGGCGACGCTTGTTATAATCCGGGCCTAATAAGCCTACGTATTTTAACCTCAGCAGGAAGGCGGACCCTGAGCCCTCGCGTGCCGTGCGGGGGCGCAACCGGACATAACGCCGAGATGATGATGATGATGATGATTTTATACTTAAACGCATACTATGTGAAGATATTAGATAGTAATTACACGACTACGGCGAAACAAAACGGAGGGTTTCAATTATTTCACAATGAGACATTTATTTATTTGAGCCATTCTATAATACCTACTGATAATTAACTTGTTTTATTGAAAACGAAACAGGTGACAAGATTTAGTACTTTTTCTTACCTAATAATAATCATCTTGGCGTTAATGTCCCGGTTGTGCTCACGCGCATAAGGGCCTGGAGTCCGCTTTGACCATGATCCAGGATTTGGCAGATCAGATAATTACAGTAGAGTGCTTACGCTTACCTATTTTAGTACCATAGTTCAAACCTCTCCTTGTAAACTCAGCGCCCGTGCAAGCCTGTTTGTCTTATACACAAATTAGTTCGTGGACCTAATTACGCAAAATTGCCTTAAAAGCGTCCATTATTGCTAATTAAAACTAATTAATTTCCTTGAAATTTCGCTGACGCTTTGAGAATTGAACATTTAAAATATGATACTCTGTTAATTTTGTATCAGGTTGGAATTAAGTGTCAATTTGTCGAATTTATCGTAAGGTGGGTATCCTAAGTGACCTTTCTTGTACTAATTGCTGATTGGAACGTATAGTCTATCTTGTATTTACAGCTTGGGTGTCTGAAATCACAGGCAAAAGTGCAGTAAAATAATCGTCTTGGCAATATATGGGTTGTATTATCGCGCGCGAGGAGTCCGCTTTGACAATGATCCAGGATTGGCCATGTCGGTGGCCTAGTGGTTGAGGGGTCCGACTCGTAAGCGAGAGGTACCGAGTTCGAATCCCACTGCGGCGATATACCAAAGACTCTTCGTCTGAGTTACATAACTTTAGTTGAATGCTAACTGATATATAAATTGAATGCTAATTATATACTGGTATATATAATTGGTATATGATTATTGTATCTTTTATTTTAAATAGTATTAGTATTTACAGTATTCATTTAATTTAATTTATCAATATTTTTCTGTTAAGTAGCACCTACTTAATCACTCTCTGCATGGTCTGCTGATTGACTGTTAGACAAAGCCTCAATGGCTTTAAGTCCGCCAATTGCTGTAATTTGTGCAATAAAGTTTTAAATAAATAAAATAAAATAAAATGTTCTTAGAGTGAAGGAAAACATCGAAAAAATTTAGGCGACTGAATGTGTAACCATGAGCCAATCTGGTCAGGTTCCCCTAGGTCACGGAGGTTAGATGGCATTCGCTCCACTGTAATTACCTGATCAGCCAAATCCTGGATCATGGTCAAGTCGGACCCCGGGCTCTGGTGCGCGAGAGCACAACCGGGATATTAACGCCAAGACGATTATTTTTATGTCGAAGTTGTTCATAGCCGGCGGTAACCACTTACCATCAGGTTAAGTGACTACTCGTTTGCCTAAATCTATTATAAAAAGTAAAAATATTTATTCCCATGAAAATAAAGCTATTCCATTACTAATGAAAATAACGCAAATTTCAGAATTTCACGAATTAAAAATTACCCAAAAAAAACAAAGCGCCGAGTGGTGTTAAAAGCAACACCGCTTGTGACTTTCTCACTTTATTCAATTTCAAAAATATATTTTTGAGGTAAGCAAACATTTTACTTATTTACTGAATTTTTTTTCAACATTAAATATATTCTAATACCGATACTTCCACATCGATCCTCCATGTATTGTGCGCCTGATCTTTTTGAGGAGGTCGGTGCTTTTCGAGAACTTTTCCGCTGCATCGGTCGTCGGTTCTGTGAGCTATGTGGCCTGTACAGATTATGGCAATAACCTCCTCTGAGAAGCCCTAAGTTCAGCAGTGGACTGTTATGGGCTGTAAAAGCTTGAGCTTCCTCGACTTTATTGGAGAGTTTTGCCATTATCTCCACGCTTGTCAGGCAAGCTTGCAGACCGCAATATAGCCCGTACATCATTTACTTCTATCTTGTTCCATGTAGCCATAATGACCTAAAAGTGATTAAAAATAAACAAATAGTCACCTGCTACACCCAAAGCTATACAAATTTCTAATCGTATCTAATAGTAACCAGGTACCCCTACCATGAGTTATCTACATAGTAAGCCATCTGACATCCGTGACTCTGTTACTGAAATCTGACCAGATTGGATCATGGTAACACATTCAGTAGCTTGAGTGTGAGGATGAGAATATCGGTTAGTGTTCAACTAAAAAAAAACTACTAAATGTTTAGCAATGTACAAAAAATAAACTGAATGTTTAGCAATGTACAATAATGTAATGTGTCTTCTTAATTTGTTCGTATTATTACGAGACATTAATGTCAAACCGCACTTCGGCAAATTGTTACATGGCCAATTTCAGACTTATGGCAAGTTGCTAAATATTCAGTTTCCTCGACTATATATAACTCAGAAAAATTCATTGGTACATGGCGGTACTATTTTTTTTTATGATTGGACTAGCCAGGCAAATGCCTGCCTAGTAGTAGCGGTCAAATGACCGCCACCTCACCTGGTGGTAAGTGAAGATGCGGCCGATGATGGAGCATGCCTGCCTAGGAACAGCCTATTCACTCTAGCCTTGAAGGCGTCTAGATTATAATGATCAGTGAAAACACCCGCAGGCAATACGTTCCATTCCTTGGCCGTACGCATTATGAAGGTTGAACTAAAGCGGCTTGCGGATTGCTGGAAGATCCACAACAAAAGGATGAAGCGCTCGCCCGTACTGGGGATAGAACCGCGTACTCGATCACGTCACCATGCCACCGACTACGTACGAATTTCGAAACTACGACCCAATCCGATCTCATGGTAGGGCGCAGCAACACCAAACTGTAATTGTCCGGCCGCGGCCCATTAGCTATGCGGCCACCGCGACGGCGCGATCGTGCGTAAACCAACCTAGTTCCATTGAATTAATTAATAGATTAATACTGTGCATTATCACGATACATGACGATAGGGGCGGGTGGATAGGATTTGTTTTGGCCTTAGTCGCCGTCAAAGAGAAAAAAGAAAGATATTGATGATATCCTGAAATGCAGGTGATAATGAAAAATCACCTTTTGTACAATAGTTTCACTTTATTATGCAAATTTTATTAAACTGCCACCCGTTTCGAATTACTCATCTTCAGCCAAGGCCTTGTGTACAAACGATGATTTAATTTATCATATATTGGAGTTCCACCACGAAGTCACAACACAACACAAAGTGATAAATGAGATTGATAATAATCATAATAATAATCTTGGCGTTATTGTCCCGGTTGTGCTTTGGATGGCGAAGGCCTAGGATCCGTCATAACCATGATCTAAGATTTTGCAGATCCAGATGCCAGCTGACCTCTGTGACCTTGTTAACAGGGAAACCTGACCAATTTGGATCATGGTTACCATGAGGTTTCTTGCACCGTAAGAGCATCGGTTGGTGTTCAACTAAAGTACATAATTCAGAAAAGAGTCATTGGTACATGACCATTCGCACTGGGGTTCGTACTCAAAACAATTTTTTTTTGTTATAGGTCGTCGTTTTTGAGTTATAAGCGAAAAATTGGAAAGAGTCCAAAATTTCGAGGCTTTTGGCCTCCCTCAAGGTACCGGCTCCTCGAGATCGAAAACTTAAATTACACAACGCACACTATTCCGGAACAAACTCCCAAAATTTCATTAAAATCGGAATTATGTATATAGGGTCAGCTGGTTATTTGAATGGCTGTAGGTTGAAAAATCCGCGTGCAGTCAACCCATTGGCGGCTGCCGTTCGCCTTGCCGTCGCCAACTTTTACTGTCTCAAATTACAAATCTTTGATCAGTCTGCATACTACACTTGATCTTTCCGTTATGTTCCTAACCGCGTTCGATCTCCACCCGTTATCCTCGTAGAACTTATACGCCGGTCGTTGTTTAGTAAAAGCGTTCCCGTGTACCAGGATTAGTCACGGCCTGGTGAGCGCAGTTTTTGTTTCCCGCACAAGGTTCCGCTTTATTCCCGATCCGTCAATTCGGCGTTGGATCTTGTGTGTCTGTGTTTGTGGTTTTTCCTTTGATTATAAATGACTAGTGGACCCGGTGCAACTACACCTACTTTACGAATACCTACAGTTTTTTCTTGCTTATAAACCTTCCGTGAATCACTCTATCTATTGTTAAAAACCGCATTAAAATTCGTTGCGTAGTTCAAAAGATCTAAGCGTCCATAGGGACAGACGGCGGGAAGCGACTTTGTTTCATATTATGTATACTCGTAGATGGTGAATTCAATCTAATTAATATTGGATATTGTTCAGTATTGTCTTGTCTGTGTCTGGGACACCGACGTAGAGTAATCGGCTTGGCGGTCTTCTATCGAATTTATTTCGGTGAGTGCTCCACGTTCTATCGTGCCCTATTTTACCATCGAACAACGAGGGGGACAAAATATCGCCATCCGTAGATGGTAGACGTCCCACCATCTCGTACTCAGCTTCGTGCTCGTCTTGCATTTACTTATGCGGGTTGCAAAGGACTGGAACTCTCTGCCTGAGTCACTGTTCCCCAATAAGTACCTATAACCTTAGGGTCTTGAAGTCAAGAGTGAATAGGTCTCTGCTAGAAAAGCAATCTACATTTTCGACTTGATCGCCGCTTTCTGATTCGTGAATTGAGGTCAAATGCAAGCCCATTGATAATTTAAAAAAATTTAGAAACTTGGACTATTTAAGCGAAAAACATTAAGAGAATTGATGCATTCGAAATGCTCAAGTTGAAAGCTAAGAATTCCAATTCATATTCAAAAGGAGTCAAATAATTTTATTCAATTTGTGTTTACAAAACTCTTATGAACGTCATAGAAAAATGCGGCCGCATTGAGCACTGAGTAACGGGTTGTTTTGGAACGCCCCTAATTATTGGTCCTAGGATCGACTGACTGTCTGTCACTGTCACTTTGACAGTTTGTAATTGTAAAAGACTTTACACATTGTCATCTTCATTTGCGAAGTACAACTTAAAGTAGATAACCCATGAAATGACAACAAACACTCGACCGTCAAAATGCCACCCCTACATCAACTTTACGCGGAATAACCCACTAGGAGGGTTTTATGCAATGTGTCGCCAAGAAAAATATGTACCAGCCACAATACGAGACGTGGCCGTCCATAGAGCACATACCCAATAGAGGAGAATTGTAAAGTAGGTAGAAATGCATTCTTTCTTAGCTGATGTACGAGAGAAGAATACGTGTATTACAGTACAATAAGTAACTAAATCACACATTTTAAACTTTGGTTTAAGGGTTATACCGCGTTAACAAGTAGCCGGATATTTCGACGCAGTTGCCTGTATTTAGGTCACTCGATAATAATATGTGATAGAAACCGCGATAGTTTAAAACCGCAATCTAAATAGTTGTTGTGGTCTAAATCATTGCTATGTGAAGAGACTGATAAAAAATTAAACGATAAAGTTTCACAGTAATGTACATAAAACTTAAAATAGTAACAATAAATCATAAATCTTTATTACCAGACTTTTTATAAAATGCTAGAATTTATTTGACTCCTAAACTAGGTTTAATTATGTTAAAGTATTTTAGTATGTATTCTATATCGCGCACGTCGATCTCCTTTACTTATCACATCTCTCTTCTGTAGGCCTGCTGGAAGAAATTTCTTTTAGAAATAAGTAGTGTCTGTTGTGTCGTCTATACGAGTATGTATGATGTTTCTCTATGTTGTACTGTGTGCAATAAACTGTTAAATAAAAAAATAAAATAAATAGGTTCTAGAACACGTATCTCAGGCCCTTCTCAGTTTATGATTAAAAAAAAAAGTTCCGGAAGCAATTTTGTGAATTACAATTATCATTTATGATGATAATGATATGATTATATACCTACGTGATTTTGCAGTGAGAAAGGGATAGCACTAGTAATTCCACCTCTACGGGTCCGTGCTCGGCGTGGCCGCCACACAAACGTAGGATGTTTTCTCAAAGAACCCACGGCCATGGCACAATCAGCCGTATGCATTATGCATGAAACCATCCTCCGGGCGACAGATGCTCAAGTAAGTTCCAGCAGGACAGACAGACGAGCTTATTATTATATTTGTTTGTCACTGTTAAGCGTATTTGCGGGTGTGTGCTGCTGTTGATTCCTGCCCAAGGGGAGTAAGCCTCTATTTTCGTCTTGCGTCAAATATTTGCGGATTTCGGAGATGTAGAGTTGGGTGGAATTTTCATTAGTAAGCACTGTCATGGCTTAGGTGTTTCGAGGTACTTGTTAGACATGTATTTAATAACACTGTCACACATTTTATCGAGTTTGTTATTTTACCACGGTTAGTATCGTTTTAACTTCGATATTTCGACGTAGTTGCAATTAGAAGATTGGATGTATAACCGTCATCCAATCTGGTCAGGTTATCCTTATAGCAGGGTCATGGAGGTCAGATAGCAGTCGCTCAACTGTAATTATCTGATCTGCAACATCCTGGATCATGGTCAAGGCGGACCCCGAGCCTTCGTGCACGAGAGCACAACACAGACATTAACGCTAAGATGATTATTTTTTCGGCACGAGTAGACTGGTGCTGCTGTGTGAAGTCGCTTTTAAGTACAGACGTATCTGTCTACCCTCTTTCGGATTCGACGATTACCCTCACTTCGAATTTTCACGATACACGAAACTCACTATCATCACAGCCCATAACAGTCCACTGTAGAATTTAGGGCTTCTCCCATGAAAGGGGAGGTTATTGCCGTAATCTCCACGCTTCGCTGGCGGGTTGGAGATCGCAATGTTGTAAATATGAAAATGGAAAACGGTACTGCCCATTTTCCACCCTTGCTCACTATATACTTATTTAACTAACAATCTTTGAATTACCTGTCAGGCCTTTGAAGTTCGGGGGCCTTTAGGTACATAAAGGTCCCAAAAGGTCTGCATCAGTATATTTTATACTTATATCAAGCAGTGTTCAAGGACTTATATAACTTTTTTATTTGCAGGCAAGTAAATATTGAGAATTCTGTGTACAACTTCGGAGAATAATTCATAAAATCCAAAGCGTGACAGTGCTTATTGAAGTAAATCATTACTTTTTCGACGTAAAAGAAATAATTCTTGGGAGCAACTTAGTATATTTTTTTTCTGCGAATCATGCGATCTCCAATACCCACAAGAACTAAAGAAGACAAACATTTTAATCAAGTAAATAATTTAAAGAAAGCTCGTAAACTCACACAAGTTTTACCCAGCTACGTACTGAAAACCGTAGGTCGTGACTTTGAACTGAGTTGAACAGGGTACAATCACCTCTGTTATACCGACGGCTCAAGGTAAATAATGCAGAAATATGAGAAATACTGAAATAATAGAGTGTTTGACAATATTTTCTTTATTAGCATTTTTTTGTTTTATCTATACTTTGATGATAGAGCTACCAATAGGGTCCAAGATGTTTTATTACTTTACCTACTAACCAGTATAAAAGGAGCTAATACTGCTATGTGTGTCTATAGAGCCACCAGCTCATTTTGTACTGGTTTTGTTCAGATTGATATTCTGTTGACTGTACTACTTTTTCGGTGACAAACGAGCAGACAGCCCACCTGATGGTAAGCGATAACTGTCACTCATAATATATTTCATGCAACAAAAATGCAGAACAACAGGTGCGTTGTCACTGTGACTTAAGAATGCCTTTTTTTTTTTTTCGCGGGGAATGCATTACGCACGTTACCCTCCGTTGGGGGACGAAGGGCCTGTGTGGGGCTCCCAGTATTATGTTGGTGTACCCACTAAACCCCGCGGCGCTCCTACGTCGTCTGAATGGAGGTGTCATGAGAGCAGCCGAAGCCTTGTCATCCACGAGACCTCCGACGACTGCCCGCCTTACGCGGCAAGCCCGCCATTGCCCCCCTTGCGGGGGACGGATGGGAATAGCCGGAGGCGCCGGACTATTCCCATCTAGCGCAGGTGGAGGACTGTGCAATGCAGGCGAAGATGCCCTCGCACCTCCGGCCCGCTGGGCACCACCGGGAGCGAGAACAGAACGGTCGTACATCCGTCTTCTCACTCCTCTTCTGCGCCTGCGGAGCGGTGGAGTGAGAGGGTCATCGTCCCTCTCTCGCTCCGCTGCCTCTTTCTGTGAGATAATGTCCTCGCAGAAGGCGGCCACGGCTCCCCAGACCCTTTCACTTCCAAGCATGGCTTTGATTACGCTTGGAAGCGCAAGGTCCGGACCTACAACCGCATTCAGGACACGGCGCTGCTCCTCCCAGCCAGTGCAGGCCACGAGGGTATGTTGCGCTGTGTCCTCCGTCGCGTTACATTTGTAGCACGACGGGGCTTCCTCTCTCCCGATTCGGTGCAGGAACGATCCGAAACAACCGTGTCCGGATAACATCTGCACCAAACGGTAAGAAAGGGAACCATGCGAATGCTCGACCCAGTCCTCGATGACGGGACCGATGGCGTCGAGTGTTCGGCGCCCAGACTGTTCGCAAGCCATGTCCTCCTTCCAAAGACGGAACATGGTCACGCGAGCTTCACATCTTAGCTCCTGCGGGGCCGGGCGCTCACCTTGCGCCCTCTGCGCCGCCGTCCATTCGTAGACGACGGCTATAACCCTAGCCTCCAGCTCCCAGGGGGGAGTGCCTGCAATGGCGCACGCTGCAGCATGCCCCACCGTACGATAAGCCCTCGCCGCACGCTGTGCAATGGCTCGTTGAGGCCTGCGAAGAAGGGCCGCATTCTCCCCCTTATTTAAGAAATCTGCCCAGATGGGGGCGCCATACAGCGCCATGCTTTTTAAAATGCCAGCATATAAGTGTCGACACTTTGAGTTTGGTCCCCCCAGGTTAAGGAGGAGCCAGCTGAATGCATCAGCCGCCTTAAGGAGGCGCGGTGATAGACCGCTAAAGTGCCGGCCAAACTGCCACCGACCATCCAATATGTTTCATTTGAGCCTTAACTTCGACCCTGAAACCCCCTACCACGATATGGGTGACTTAAGAATGCCTCATTCAACTAATGTAACATAACTGAGAAAAGAGTCATTGGTACATGGCCGCAGTGGTATTCGAACCCTGTACCGAGAGGTAAGAGGTAACCCTGTAAGCGAGAACTTACGAGTCGGATTCCGTAACCACTCAGCCACCGACTCTCCATAATTGTGATTATTTAATCATTTGACAAATTCGATGACTCGTTTGTTTACCATTTGTGTAACTTTGTCTAAAAGGCAGTTTCACGCAGCAAAAACACCATATGCCACCATAAAACTGCAACTAAGGTACGCCGTTGTATTAAAATGCAAACACTTGAAGTAAGTAGGTAGTGTTGTAGTTGTAAGTAATATTGCATTATCTTATCTAACACACTCGTACCATATATTTAACTAGCTGTTCTCAGTGGCTTTCACCCGAGCGGAGTTCGGATCGCTGTAAACAATCTACTTTCCTATAGGAACCAATTATTTTTCCGAGATAAAAAGTAGGCTATGTTTATAGCCTATTACTGAAAGAATTATTAAAATCCGTTCAGTAGAGTTTTTTTATGTAATACTGTAGACAAACACGCTTACGGGCCACCTGATAAATAGAGGTCACCGCCTATGGATGAGGAACACCAGGGGCGCTACCAATGCGTTGCCCGCCTCTATAGAGACCTCTAATGTACCTCTTGAACGATCCCATGTCATGTCCAAAGGAAACACAGTTGCTGGGAGCTCATTCCGCATCCGAGTCGTACGAGCGAGGAACGTTCTTTCAAATCTTCGCGTGGACGCCACTAGAGAAGTTTGAACATTATAAACAAAAAAATACATGTGGCACTTGGGGACTGCCGCGGTAAAGCTATTGCATAGCATTTTTATCAACTTATGCAATTATACTGTTGTACATAGATGATAGATACCTATACACCTATAGACTTTCTCACAAACAGCTGCTTACGTATTCCTCCGATTTCGGAGCAGCTTTCGTTACGGAATTTCTTGATTCGGTCGCCGCGCTCAAAGCCCGCGATAAAAGCTATGCAATAGCTTAAAATACAAAATTGCACATATTTTCTCTTTATATTAGTATAGATGGATAATACGGGATTTCGTTCACTTTGCGGCTGAATGTACATCAATTTCAACGCAGCAAACACCCTTTGCCACCCCAAAACTGCAACTGAGGCATTACGCCGCTGCATTAGCTAAGAGCATTGGCATGTTCGATAATTCATCGTGACCGGTCTCTCGATGGCTGAGAATGAATCATTCTGTGGCTATAACTAAGTGAAGTGTTGGCTAGGAATCTTTACTCGCTTTAACTCTGTAGTAGGTATGTCTCCAGTTGAGATTTTATATTAACTTTAATTAAAAAAATTTTTACATCATCATCATCATCACAGCCCGTAACAGTCCACTGCAGGACTTAGGGCCTCTCCCACGAAAGGGGAGGTTATTGCCATAATCTCCACGCTTGGCAGGCGGGTTGGAGATCGCAGTGTTTAAATATAATAATTCAAAATGCTGCTGCCGATTTTCCAGACTACGGAGACTCTTGATCTTTTACCTCGAAAACATTAGTCGCCTTGTACGACACCCATGAATGTAAGGGGTTGGTGCTATTCTACTCTGCCGGACACCACACGGCCAATTTACATACTACAATATATTACAAATTTTTTTTAGTAACAACGCCCCTGCTACGCTGTAACAGTTACTGTGACGAAATGATTAAAAGGATTGGAAAGTTTGCTACCTTCACGGTTTAGCAGTTTTTCGTTTATGGTCTGTGGAGGTGATGAACATTCTCAATTAAGTAATTTGTATTATTAGTTATTCATATTATATTTTCTGAACATAGAACATCGATATTTTTAACTTCGACGGTCAGTATTACACTTGCTGGTTGAGTAACAATATTCCAATTCTTAAAAATTTGGTGGTATTTATTCAGGCGGATTCGCGGTTGGACAGAGTCCTACCATTGGAATTTATATCTACTTTACTGTCTCCGACTCTGTCATGTGCAGCCTTTTTCTATTTAATTTGTTGTGCGTAAAACAAGAACAAATTAAAATGGTAGCAAGTCTAGTAAAAAGGTATTTCCGAAATCAACGTCAGCCCATAATAGTTTAGGATATCTGTCTTCTTCTACATTATAGTAGACTAGTGCACCCGGCGCGATTTGGTTCGCGTACACCTACATTAACCATACCTACTCATACGAACTTTCCTCTTGAATAACTCTATCTATTGTTGTAAACTGCATTAAAATCCGTTGCGGAGTTTAAAAGATCTAAGCGTACATATATACATATAACCAGAAGGCGGGAAGCGACTTTGTTTTATTTGATGTATAGATGTGGTTAAAATCGTAGCTGACAATAAACAGTGTGGTGTCGGGCAGACATAGAGCCAACCTCCTTGTCTGTGAAGCGCGAACGCTCAATCCGAAACCATTGATGATGGTTTTCTATTACAATAGAGATGAGCAAGCACGTGCATGCACCTGATGGAAAATGATCCCTGCCGCCCATAGGCTTAGGCACCTAACGACGACATTATATTGGGGCGCACTGAAAACCACCGCCACTGCGTCAGCCGTGGCATTATTATATGCTGATCGCGGCCCATTGCACGTCTCCATGGCAATTTGTAATTTTGTTTAAATATATTTTTGATTTTCTCTTTTTGTGTTTTTTCTTGTAGGTAGGTTTTGTACTTTTTGTGCACTGGAAGTAACTGAAATAAACATATTTTACTTTACTTTACTTCTTACTTTACATTACGTACCAAAATCTTCACGTTTGGCAGACAGGTTTTACTTTACAAGATTACTATTTTACCTACAAATAGAACTCTTTATTTGGAGTTTGCAAAGTTGGAGATATCCTCACAGAAACAGCATAATCAGGTAGCTGCTTAAAAATATTATTCTAAGTCTCATAATTGGAATTGCTGGAGTGTGTTTGCGTACTTGTCCCAGTTCCAGAACTCCGACATTAAACCGTGTTGGGAAATTTGCATAGTACCTAAAGCTGATGTTATGATGATCAACACGGGATGGCTTTTATCTTACAGGTAAAAGCTTTGCGAAACTAGCATGTAGGTTTATTATTTTATTATTATTAAAGCACATCATTGCTTACATGGAATATCTTAACAGTATTCTTAACATTGGAAAGGATATTATTAAATGAGTCCATCATTTAAGGCGAGGCAAAGGTAGACCGTCGGTGGCCTAATGGCTAGCGGGTCCGATAAGTAAGCAAGAGGTACCGAGATGCATCCCCAGTGCCGTCAAGTATCAATGACTTTTTCTGAGTACAATTGGAATGAACAACAGTTGATCACTAACCGATTCTCTTACGGTGAGGAAAATTATGGTGATTTGCAAATTCAGGTGACTGAATCTGTAAACATGATCAGTAATCAGGTTTATTTGCTAACAGGGTCAAGGTGGTCAGATGGCAGTCGCTCTTAATTACTAAATTGCCTGGATCACGGTCAAGGCGGACCCGGGCCGTTGCGCGCGTGAGCACAATCGGGATATAGACGCCAAGTTGATAATTACAATTGTCGATTTTATCGAATCAATTGATTTTTAAACGACCGGATTGTCGTAGTTCAGAATTGCACAAACCCGTTCAATTACGAACAATTGTCTCACAAGACGACTAATTATTTAGAAATCGACCACATAAGGCCTTCATAGATCAGAAAATGGATAGCAGCATTTTCTGTTACATCTTAGTCAGTTCAATGGTAAAGGATGACAAGATCTTTAGGCGCATACAAACTACTCTTATTTTGCAGTACTCAATGCGTCAATATCACAATTTCTGTATGCCAACGCAAACTATCATACCTACCACAGTAATTCAACCGACATTCACCGCGAAGCCTTACAGAGAGCCCCTCCAAAGCAAATGTAAGTCTCATTTATTTTTCATTCAATTCATCGCTTCGGCTCGCACTCAAATGCAAGGGAACCAGGCGGATTCAGGAATCAGCTGTCGAACGTCTGCTAAGGAAATGACATTGGACGGGGCGTTTTTTAATAGGAACCTAGGTTGCATCGAGCCAGCTCAGCAGGCATTATGCACGGCTGCTCTCGGCCCGCCAGATGACGCCTTGTGCTCCTCGGGACATGGATTACGGCAGATGTTTCAGGTGTAGGGCGGTGATTTTGTTACCATAATAATATGGTTTGAATCTCCGAATATCGTGATCTCTGCCTTCCTCTCCAGGAAAAAGGCGCGACAGTATTATGTATTTATCAATCTCTAAGTTTTTGAAATAAGTAGATGCTAATTACGAACTAATAGTAAAGTTCGTGACATCGAAGATTAGCTGTAAGAATGCCTACAGGAAAGGGATGGAGAGGTCGGCTCAAATGTGACGGCTTGATGTCGTTATGGATAACCCAATGCGTGGCTATAAACTCATTACTAAGGATGACGAAGACCGAACAAGGAACTATTATATTGAGATAAATTATGGGCAATGATAATAGACTCTCAAACCTCATATCATAAACAGTGACAAACTAGAGATTTGAAAATTAATTTTGAAATCTGCGTTGAAGTTCTACTAATGCGAAAGCACAAAGTAACCACACCCCGGTATCTGATCCTTGACTCCGGGATTTTCTATTAAAATATAATGAAATTTTTTATCATGAAACTCCATAATTTGTCCCATATTACTTAAGGTGGTAATGCACTTATGCCCTTGAAATGTACTTTGTACAAAAAAAAAGTACTTGCAGCCGAATCAAGAATAGTAGCGGTGACCCCCGCTCTGGTTGGTTCCTAGCACAAGGGATAGCCATTGCCATACAGCGCGGTAATGCTGCTGGTGTAATGGGTACCTTTGCGTCTGGGACAATCAGGGGCGGGTTATTTGATTTAGTGTAATTATTTATGTTTATTATTAGGTTTCTTTACTTTCTGTATCATATTACTAAAAAAAATTAAATATGCTCTTCATGCACTTAACTTATTGTTAGAAGATGTTGTCTTTATCATCCTTGTCGTGGTTATCTATAATTAAGGCTACGATTTGAATTATAATGAGGTTTTAGCGACAAGAACTTTTGTTAGTGCAAGTCTTGTTGGTAGTCCTAAATATACAATTACTTGCATTATTCCATGATCTTACTCAGAGGTCCTGTGGATAGTCTGCGGAATGCAGTGGAATCAAACAATTGATATAAGAATATCTTCGTTCGCTCAGACACGTCCTTTGCAAACCTTACTCCTTTCAATATCACATTTGAATTGTTCTGCCGATCTGTTCTGTCGACCCGTTGAAAATGTAATTGTATGTGATCCCCATGAAGGGATCTGCTAAATATAGGTAGTAGAATGTTTAGAAAATAGGTATGTCTGGAAAGATTCAACTCAAATTTAAATTGATTGCTTTTAATGCAAATTGATCATTTATTTTACCTCCTACTGTTAAAAATGCCCACACTTCTCACATGTTAAGTATATGAATAGGAATAAATGTATTTGGGATAGTAAGAAACTGATGATATTTTTTTTGTTTGGAGTTAAACTGCATAAAGAAAGATAAACAGATATTACATAAATTATCATTATTTATTGAATATTCAACATTCTTTATTGGCTTTAAATTTTCTAAAAAAAAAACACTATTTCTAATGTTTAAATTACCTATACAAAATACATCATGAAAACTTATTAAAAATTATTAAAATAAAACTAACAATACAAGTCCTAAAAATCTCCTTAAAAAATAATCGTCTTGCGATTGTTATGCAAATCCAAATAATAACTAAAAACTAAACGTGACAAATTTTAGGAACTATGGTAATTCTAACATTTAATACATTAAACACTTATGCCATCAGCACGGCTAGCATAAGTATGCCCGCCCGCGTATGAGAGCGTTTTTTCTTAGTTGAAAGATATAGCAGTATATTTAATTCACGGCTTTTCTTGCTTATATCGCGTGAGAGCATACTTGTGCTAGCACTGCAGATGGGAAGCTTTGGGGCCGTACCACTAGCCAATCTCACAAGCACGTGATCCCTCAGGTCAGCCCTGGTGACAGGCGTGATAGTCGCATCATGTAATAAGCCAGACAAAACACAATTTTACCTTTACACTCCAAATGCATTTTACAAAATGGTCAAAGAAATTGGGTTGGCCGCACCATTGATCGTTAGTGTAACATCAAAGTGTTAAATAATATATGTGAAAGCTTATATGTTTGGATGTTTGTTGCGCAATCTCGCAAAAAATATTTAATTAATTTGGTTGAAATTTGGCTGACCTGCACAGTGAAATTCAATTTACTTCCCGCGGAAACAATATTTTGATTTGACATTAAAGGTAATCCATAACATGCACAGAATGTGCATATCCAAAATGCCTCATATATTTTAGAATTTTTTAAATGCACATTATCGGACGCTTCACTTGATGGAAAGCCGCCACCGTCAACCAGGATATCTGCAACCTAACGGGATCGGATGCGACCTTTGGGGTACCTGTAGATATACCTTTCGAAGAACCCCATGCAGTAGTGCATTATGAACCGGATGTAGGTCCGTATACTTCCTGCGAAGTGTAATGAAATCATCAATTTCAACAATAACATAGTAACATTATTAATTTGGTCACTTGTCATTTCATTTGATTCGTTGAACTAGCGAAAAACTGCGAATATTAATGTTATATTGAATAAACGAATTCAATTATCTCGATACGTTCCATGCCACGTCCCATTCAATATTTCTGGTCGATTACTGTCCGGCTGAGCGGCTATTCTCCCCCGGAGGCATTTCGAACGTCAAATAGACCCAAGAGCACTCCTACTATAAGTGTTATGGACAAAACTAGGCCAAATTCAGTCACGTTCGCCCAATAAACATCTCTTAACGGTTTTACGACTGTTTTAATGCCCCAGTCCGCGTTAAGTGTCCAGATATTTTGGGCCAAATTTCTGGTTAAGTCTAAGCGTCCTTGGTTGGCTTCTGTCGACTTGCTTTAATTGCTTTGTGGTCTGGCGCAGTTGTAAAAGTGGTAATGCTTATGCATTACATACGTTGGGTGGTGGCAGATGTTTGTATTCCGTTTTCGCTGAGGTCTCATTTGAGTTTTAATTGGAAATCGATATCGTTTTGGTATGTTAATTTTTGTGACTATAAATTGTTTGCTTTTTGTGTTTTAGTTAATTCGTTGAAATGACAATGTCTAGGAATTTGTTGACCCTCTCGACCTTGTGATAAGTAAGTGGACAGCTAATTAGTTGTACGACTGTAATATACCTTACCGACAGAAAAAGTCGACTAACCCTCGACATTTATTCAAATTTCAATTTTTTTTTTTCGATTTCGTAGTACCGATTTTAATAAAACAAAGCTAAAACCATTCCATTAAACTAGATTTCAAATTGGTTCATCCGTTCGGGAGCTACGATGCCACAGACATACATAGATACACAGATCCACAGATCGTATTGAGTTATATATTGATACATAACGTCACGCCGTTATATTGAGAGGGCCTATTGTCAAAAACAATTTCCAAGAAAATAAATACCTTAACCTGACAGCGCAAAATTCACCAGCAAATATCCTTCAAGTACAAAATAGGCCGATTTCAAAATTTTACATATCAATTGGCGTCACTAACTAACATGCAGATTTGGGTACACCACTCCACTGGGAATCCAATTACAACGCCATTGTTGACGATCCAAAATCAACGATATCGACATTGGGCGCTTTGTTCGTGAGGATTAGCTGATACAGGGGGAGCGGGTGCCATTCTCGGCAAACATTTAACCGGGATGTTTTTTCAACGTACAACAACGATATGTGTGTTGAATATATCGAATCTATTTTGTGCTGTATAACTCGACACATTTTTAGTTTCACACAAAGTTAGAGAGACATGGCAAGTAATGAAAGTGTTTTAGATTATATTAGATCATCATCTTCTTCTGTCAGAGTCCACATCGACTTACTCTGCTCAACTTCGCCCGGTCTTATACACTCTATGGTCGTAAGCCATTGGCTCTCGCATTCGATTTGGCGATATCAATCAATCGCTTATTGGGCTTTCAGCGCGACCTCTTTTCTGATAGCGGCAGCGGTTTAGGCAGTTTTCTCTGGGGGTTACGCAACACGTGGCCAAACCAACGAAGACGAGCCTCTTCAATCTCACCCGCGATATCCCTCACGCCAAGGCTGCCACGGATGTACTCGTTGCGTACTCGTACATACATATTAGATATTTGTGTTTAATTTTATTCTCAAATGTCAGACAGTTCAACCGACCTTGAATACGCCGTCATTATTTAAAACTGTCGTATTTTATGTTTCTTTGGAGTGTAATTTTATTGAGGAGTTAAGACTTCTGCTAATATATAGCAAAGGCGTGATTCCATTTTAATGATACAAAATACATACATAATAGGTATAAATTGCCATATAAGGTTAGCAATAATCGGATTTTGTAACTTTGTCCTTGAAAGAGTAAGAAACATCCAAAGATTCCTTTTTACAAGCATTTGTATTTATAATATTAGTAGGAATAAGTCTTGGAACTTGCATCGTGAAAAGCTACATCGTAAACACCGAGGCCGTGATCGAAATTAAATTCAATAGTGGAAACTAAAAGAAAATCAATCTTACCACGGGCATGAAGAAGAGAATAAAACTCATCAATTGGTGTAAGAGAACATGGACCATAATCAAGAAGAAACAAGTGAGAAAGTCGTATCTATAAGGTTTATTTGAGGTAAATAAGCGAACGGTCAACCTAAACAGTTTATGGTTACCTTAGCTTAAAGTGGCATTTGTAATAAAAGGGAGCTTTATCATCGACGTAAAAACTTATTGACGCCCTTCTTGAAGAACTCTATGCAAAAGTTTTCACGCAATACCTCTCCAAGGAGTTTATTCATAACCCAGGCGTTAGTAACACTCGTAGTCATGTCAAGACTCTATAACATTTCTAATACAGTTTTCTATCATGTCACTGCGATTTCAGGATAGTATTGGTCAAGCTAGGCTTAATTGTCGGTGACCGTTTACTCACTTCATCCACTCGTGAAGTTTTTGAGTGACCCAATGAGCTGAATATGTTAACTAATGGGGATCTATTTGATAATGTACTAAACGCTTTACTGATGCCGCAACTTATTGACTGCACTATTCGGCTGTTGTTGGATCCATAGCCTCGATGGCTGAGTGCCACGTGGCTTCCACAGTATTTGGGCTCATCACACTGGCAACTGCGATATGCAACGCTGACAGTATCTCCGACTTGCACCTTCCCTGGTGGCGATCTCAACCTCATATGTAAACCTAAGCAAGACTTCTCCTGGCATTCTGCGTTACTCCATAATCTGTTGATCAAAGTTGTTATCTATATTATCTAAGTAAGTACTACTTATAATACGCTAATGTCTGCTTCTAGTGCGACCGAATTTGTCTTCCTTCTTGGTCTCTACCTACTTGTCAGAGAAAGTGTCGTACCCCTAACTATGAAGCGGTTTAAATCATTTACAATAGCTGCAGTGATGATGATAATAATAAAATATTATTCTAATCTCGAGACCTTCAA
Organism: Blastobasis adustella; assembly: GCA_907269095.1. Taxonomy (NCBI): domain Eukaryota; kingdom Metazoa; phylum Arthropoda; class Insecta; order Lepidoptera; family Blastobasidae; genus Blastobasis; species Blastobasis adustella. The sequence continues at coordinate 16,493,443 of OU026128.1, read as the reverse complement.
AAGCCTAAAGTAAAGAGGCATGCTTTAACTTCAGAGATAGCAGTCAAGTATCTCGCTAGCCTAATAAATAAAAAAAACTAAAAAATAAATACATCCCCGTTACATTTAAGGATGTCGAATAAAGTGACAAATGTCTTGGAGAGCGATCAAAGAAAATGGACAGCAGCGTTTTCAGAAGTGTTAATAATACATCAACTAAATACAACAAATGTAAAAGAAGCACAAGCTATGATAATGATGATAAGTACGAATTGGAAGACATGAAAGAAATCATCAGTTAAAATACCACCTCAAAGAATCGTAATAGTATAAAAATATTCGTCACGTACTTGGATGACTGGGCATTGTGTTGATCGTGAACGATGTCGCAGCAAGAGTCCTTTATGTATCTAGAAATAATGTAACAGCGTTATAATATAATATAAATTGAGAAGCATTAGAATGCAACATAAGTACATGAATCGTAGATGTTATGGGCGAAAATTACCTCATCCAGATACCATAAAAAAAGGTTTTTTTTAATGCTACTTAGTGACAAGCGAGCAGACAGCCCATCTGATGGTAAGTACTAACTGTCGCCCTATGTTAATTAAAAATGAAAAAATATAAATGTCGGGTTTGTGTCCAAGGATTTTTTACACCACGTATAACTTTATTTCAGCCAACGCAGAGAAATATTGTAAATACAAGTTCGCGACGCGTACACCTGCCTTCAAGTCTACTCTTCTACTTTTTTTTTATATAGCTTTCAATGTCGTTGGATTTCGCCTACGTTTAGGTTAGTGATAAAGTGATAAGCCATTTTACTGACTAATTTCTGTTGGTTTCTCATAAAAAAAAAAATACGTGTGGCACTCGGGGACTGCCGCGGTAAAGCTATTGCATAGCTTCGTACAGTCGTACCATATACATACACGTTAAGGTTCAACTAGTCGCGGGCTCGAACTCACTCGTGGACGCGGCCAAAAAGCACGCTGTCTCACCTAGCATTGTGTCTAAAAGAGATAGAATCAGTTATGAGCATTTAGCAGCTAGTCTACACGCATACGTCTAGTCGCACGCACACAAACACCGTGCCGAAGACGATGCACGGCTTTCAACGCCGCACCGCTGTGCCGGTCGAAGTAGGGGGTGTTAGGTTTATTTCCGTTACGGATTTTCTTGATTCGGTCGCCGCGCTCAAAGCCCGCGATAAAAGCTATGCAATAGCTTAAAAATAAAGCATAGGCAGTCATTGAAACGCCACGAGCTAGAAACACAAGCAAAGTAAAAACAGAAAAGTAGGATAACTCCGAACAAAGGTACATCGTGCGGCTCATATGTGTGCGCAGTGCGCACGCTCTCAGTTCTGTACCTACACATGCACACATTAAATCTCAAAACATGTCAAGATAGTTCATAAAGGGCAGCGCCACTGAGGGTAGTTGGATATTCTTTTCTATGGCCAGCGCTGTGAGTTATATTTGTTTTTTTGACGCAATTTACGATAACCGTAAAAAGTTTAAACAGGACCTAATGCGGTTATTACGTTTGACTAAATTCAGTAGCCTATGTAATGAAAGTATAATTGTGTAATGTAAATGCTCATAAAATAAGGTCCATTATTGCATCACGGCTTTTGAAAAGCAGAGCGACGCGTAACATAATTTAAGTGATACAAAAATAGACTTTATTCAAAGAGCAATACATTCCAGTTTGATTTGCTCTCACGCTTTTTGCTTCTAAAGTTAGTCTACTGAATTGAGTAAAATGTACTAAACGCAAAAAGAAGGTTAAATTATATAGGTAGGCAAACAGGAATTTAGCAGACCTACTCTTCGATAAAGTTTAGGGTGCTCCTACGGTCCGACAGTTAACCTACTTTTTTTTTTACTATGACAGATGAGCAGATAAAACCTAAAACACTTACCTGTTGCACGACTTCATGACTTCAAAAACATTGTTGCCGATCTTAACGAACGACCAGTTCTTGTCGTCATCACATCCGTTGACTATGAAATTTGGCCGACACTTGTTTATCGTAAATCGGCTGTCGCAAGTGGATATGGAATTGATATCCTTAAACGTTTTCTCGCTGATTAAGTGGTACGGAGAATTGAAGGAGCACTGCAATTTTGAACACATACACAAGAATTATTATCAAGATTTAGAACCGATAACTGCTGGGGTAAGGAATGTCTGTAACCTAATGATTAGGCCGACCTCGTACGGAGGAAATACTCCGGCGCCGCTCTGTATCAATGACCTTTTTTCAAATTTAGAATACTAACCGATGCCCTCAAGGTGATGGGAAACATCGTGAGGTAACTGCAAATTCACTACGTCGACTGAATGTGTAACTGTGATCCAATCTGGTCTGGTACACTTGTAAAGAGGGTCGCGGAGGTCAGATGGCAGTCGATCTACTGTAATTATCTGATCTGCCAAATCCTGGATCATGGTGATAGGATTTCTGACAGAGTAGAACAGCGCCTATCAACAATGCTTGCGTTGTCGTGTTTCGAAATTTGGGACTTAGATCCCTCTTAGATCGTCTACAACAATTGAAGGTAAAAAAGACAACAGCATATTATGCAGTGTGTAATCCTAATATCAGAGTTTTGTCTGTCACAGTAACATTGTAAAAACCATTATTTTATAATCTAACGCTAGTAATAAATATCATTATTTGGTTAAATTATTTATTTATTACATACTTATATGGTTTGGTGAATTTTGTAGTGTCTCAGCTCACAATTTTTCGGTAGTTCATAATCTCGCTAGATAAAATTATCACAGTCTTACGGTGACAGACATAAATTATTGTTACTTACATACCGGATTCTTATCGCAGTCGCGTATTTTAGTTTTATATTTGTTGAGTTTTGGTTTATTGCAACAAACGAGTCTCTGTTCACACCGTGAATTAAGGACCCTGAATTGAGAAGAAAAGTTATAATACTGTTAAAATGTTAAATCCTACTATCCTATTAATCTACAGTCCTTCTAATGCGAAGTTTGTAAGGATAGATGGGGGTTTGGATATTTGTTACCCCTTCACACAAAAATTGTTGATAATATTTGGCAGTAATATAGCTTATAGCCTAAAATAACATATCGTCTATAATTTATCCCGAAATTCAGTGTGGTCCCCGCGGAAACAGGTCTAGAATGTTATGTTCGAATTTTCTCAGAGGAAGTCGTGGGCAAAAGCTAGTTATTGATAAATTTCAATACGTGAAATACATGAATTTGAGTTAGTACCTAGTAAACCACTGACTAGGCTCGCAGCCGCAGTCATAGACAGTTATTTCTTTATCGCCACACACAGTCGCTTTAAATTTTTGTTTAGTTTTCTTAATCTGTAACAGATAATTATTAATAATAAACGTTATGGTGCGTTTACATTAGATATTCGGTATGAGCCTTTAGGTAGTTGATTATTGTGAACAGGTGTTTGGTTCGCCGTATTCGGTCACATCGCAAGAAGTCATTTGGTTATGAGACTAAAAATGAAATTGCACTACATGGTGCTACAGGAACTTGAGATCTATTTTCAAAATAGATCGCGCTATTGGTCAGTTGACAGTTGGATTTGATCCAATAAAATCTCACTCGACGATGGCGTCTGCTTATGAACAAAAAAAACGGCAGACCCCATTCGATGCATACAAGCATCGTATTCGTGAAACCAACCCAATAGCAAGTTTTGAGCTTACAGCTTTTCTTATTGATAGGATTTTAGTCTTACAGTAGACTGTTGTGGATGGACGCGAGAGCCAACGCCTTGCGACGTGAGGATGCCGAAGATCGGGCAAAGTGGAGAAGAAAAAGTAGGAAAGCGAACTCTGACAGAAACCGAGTTTGACCGCTCGGATGTTATAGACTGTTTATGAATCGATTGATAATGATATAAGTATAAAAATTCTTACCTGTCTCAAATTGAGCAACAGAGGGTTCATCAAGTCGTGGCCAAGAACCAGCAGGTTATTTCTATACGCAGTATACACTTTCCGAATTTGAGGATTATGCGTCGCCGTCAAACACCTCTTGTTCTCGTTGGTTACGAAAAAGAATCTGTTAAAAAGTTTTCGAAATTTAAAAAAGAGCTGCCTCTCTGTAGATGTGCCTCCTAATACAGTTGACGAAGCCAATTTGACCATGATCTTCCGCTGGCGACCCTGAGACTGGCTTAATACTTAGAGAACCGATTGGCACAGTATACCGTGAAGAGGTTTGAATATATTTAAAAGAGGCTAAATATGACTCAACGCAGTTGCAAGGATATTTAATCAAATGCAAATTAATTTATTAATGTATGTTGCAATTCTTGAAATTGATAGCTAATATTATATTTATCGACTTGCGAATGTGCATTACGCAAACACAAATATTAATATGATGCTGAAAACCACTTCGTTAAAAATTACGATATTAAAGAAGAAAGTAAAATGAACGGAAATTAGCAAAAAGTGGTCCAGTAAGTTACGGGCAAAAGATACTCCTTATCGGGCAAAAGATACTCCGTATACCTGTCTCTAAGCAGACCGTCCCTTAGACCGAGTTTCGTGCACTCTGCCGCACATGGTTTCAAAGGTTCACACGATTTCACAGGATAAATGTAAAGGCAACGCAGAGTTCCGACATCGGTCCACTTCTCCGGTATGTTTGCTTTCCTTCTTTTGGTCATTAGGTATTTTAGGAGCAAATAACAACAGCATGGCAACAACAACGCCAGCAAAAGCAGCAGCAACAGCCATGGCAGCAAATATGGAACTGCAAAATCACAATTACTCAATTTATTTGGCAACGGTCGTGAGACTGGCGGTTTTGAGGCGTCTAAGCTACTTTTTACTACACTATTGTTAGTATTCATTATTCAATTTTGAATTCTACCTCGCAGATTAATTGGGGCTGTCGGTTTATTTTCTTAACAATACTAACTTCGGTGGCTCAGCGACCCCAAGTGGATATTTAACAATAACGAAGTAAAAAAGATAACTAATAAATAGTAACGAATTTAAATCTATAATTTGGCTTACACATATCTTTGAATGTACATGATTTGCTGCTTTTATTCTCTTGCCCACTTTTTTTATCGTCTGACACAGCTGACGCAGCACCAGTTGTCTGAGCTGTTTTTTGATCGTCTGATAGATTTGGTCCATGTGTTATTTGCATTTTATCGGTGACCCAGTCTTTTAATGGGACAACTTCTTTGAAATTAGGTTTCTTTTCATATGTTTCTGTAGGTTCCGTAAACACATCTTCCAATGTAGTACTGATTCGTGGTACGTATTTACTTATCCAAAATTTTGTAGCAGTTCTTAAATCATTACGTATCTTTTCAGTCTTACCATCCGTTTTAATGGCTACACTTTTTCTTGGTAAACTTATAGTGCGTATAAAATGGACAACCTTACGATATTTGGTAGGGTGCTCCATGTTTTGATACAATGGTACGGAAAAATACAGGCTTTCCGCACTCTTAGAGCTGACTGTTGTTAGAATCGGTCGCAAAGTAACATTTTTCATAAAATATATAGCACGTCTATGCTGGGGTTGGGTATCCTCTTCTAATGAACGTAATATAGTAGTAGTATTTAAATGTAATTTAGCAATAGTCAAATTTCTAGGCGTCTTTATAGGGGTATTTGAAATTGCATGTACAATAATACTAGTTTCTGAAATACTTTCCTTTTCATTTGTGGTTTTTGTTGTAGGTCTATAATTTGTGTCTATTTTTAATAATTTAATATTCGTTGTATTTCTTTGTAATGTTTCAGATAAATTAAAAGAATCAGTTCTTGAATTGGGCGAATATGTGGAGCTGGTTTCTCTAAATTCTGTTTCTGGGCTGCTGCATGACGACAGTAATGGTGATTCTGTTGCATTAGTGGAGCTCACTGGCGTTATATCAAGATCGTTGTAGATATCAAGAACTTTACGTAAGCGGTCTTTTGAAGAATCATTTATTTTCATGCTGTCAATTATTGTAGATTGTTTTCCATATTCATCATACAATTCATTTATTAGCTTTTCGCCATTATTTTGTACAAAAACAGGAAAATCGTTTTCGATTCCTTTTAAAGCATTTACATCATGCTTAGTTATTATAGGAAAATTTGGTGATGTTTTTGACAATATTTTTCTTTTACTAACAGTGAAATGTGTTATCATGTCAGCTTGTTCAATATTCTTTGTCCTTTCTGAAGTTAAAAACTGAAAGTTAGGCAATTTACCGTGTCTTTTAAATAAAATTGATTTTTCTCCTGTCTGATTTAACAACTCATCATTTATGTCGTATAGATTATTTTTTAAGTCCCTGCTGAGTGTTAGCGACGATATTGTGGTAACAGTTGGTGTGTCTTGATGTAATGTATAATGTTTCCAAAATAATGTATTTGCAACGCTATTATTAGGATAAAGCATTTTCATCGTTACAGTCTTTATAGGAACCGTATCTGATTGCATATTGTCGTCATTTTTTTCAGCCAGGTATGTAATACCTTTATCCAGTACATATTGAGGTATGAACCCTGCAACTTCAGCTGGAGTAGTTCTTTGTGAACCACCCCATAACACAGTATCGTTGCTGCCTGTCGAGTTCTGGCTTTTAACCGTTGTTCGCAATGATTCACTCGCACTTTCGTCGTACATAACATTTTCCTCGGCTTCATTATTTATAAACTCACTTCCCTTTGATACTAACTCTTCTGAATTCTTTTCTGTATTTATATCTTTAGTTAAAGGAAAACATCGACAATTGCATAGTAAATATGTAATATATAAATAAGAGAATTTGTAATTTCTTTTCATAATAAAATATTTTTAAATACGTTTATTTTCATCTTAGACGTATGCAAAATCCTATGACATTCTTTTGACATGATACTAGAATGACATGAAGTTATGAGTTTGTTTATGGTTGGTTCTATATTATCACAGACTTTTTTCATATATCTAAAAATAATCCTCTATGTAGATTCTAGACTAGATTTTCCTTACCGCTATGATCTTTGACGAAGGAAATTTCATCGTACTTAATTGTTCTATTCACGGATTCTATACCGTGATTTTCAAAAAGCACTTGTAGCCTTAATCTCGATATTGTCCAACTTTTGTTTGAAATGGGGCCCCGACACTATCTCAGGGGCTCAACACACGCCGTCACCCTGCTGACAGACGGACGAGGCTCTGGCAAATAAGGTGCTCCTTTACGGGTTGTCTAGTCGCTACACGTAAAAAGCGAAATCACCACGAAAGTTTTAATTAGTATTCTGGTAAGAAACCGCTTTCAGTAAATCTGGAAGCACTCGAAGAACAGACCCGGGTTTGCAGATTAACGCTTGGACGAGAGAATGTAACTTACATTAGTTTCACAGCTGATTAGCAATGATACAATCTATTACAGTATAAATACTCCTATTATAAAGAGGAAATTTGATTACGCGGATATTTACAGATCAAAATTGCGCGCGGTTAAAAACCGCGAGGGACGATTAGTGTTAAATAATGTCATAAATATCACTGCCATAATATGCTTAGTACCGTAAGACGCAGCATGGGTAAGCCAAGGTGGACTGATGACCTGGTAAAGATTGCAGATACCAGCAGAATGCCACAGGACCGGCCTTTGCGGATATCATTGTGAGAGGCCTGCCCAGCAACGGGCATCTTACGGCTGCACTTTCACGACACATATTATCGGGTTTCTTACCACGGTAGGTATTGTTGTAACCTCGATATTTCGACGCAGTTGCACGCGTCACGGTCACGAGTTGTGTTTGTTGTGGTAACAAACCCGATAATATGTGTAGTGAAAGAGTAGTGAATAACCACGAAAATCTTAAAACCTATCTTACGGCTGGCTAGGGGGTCTGAAAAGGCCACATTAGCGTTTTATAATATGCTTCATATTAACTTGTCAGAAACTTATCTGTTGTTGACATAAATAAATAATAATAATAATAAATATTCGTGGACAAATTCACACAACGCCATCTAACCCCAAACTAAGCAAACCTTGTGCGATGGGTGATAAATAATTGATAAACTACTTAAATATTTTTTTAAATACATGCTTATTATACATATAACACCCAGACCCGTAACAGAAATTAAAATTCAAAATGGCGTCACTTAGTTCCAGTAATAGCCACCAGAACTGATAAGTTTGTGATACTCTAATATGAATCATAATATGAAACGCTTTTTAGAGCCCCTGTTCATCTGACATCTCAGCACGATATATGAAACCTTTAAGCAAGGCTCGTGGAAAAAGTTTGGGAATCCACAACGCGCCTCGAAAACTAATTATGGGGCGAAATGATACGGGAGTTGTCCATTCAGCATAGTTTCAGTTAGCGGTGAATAGAATTTAATTAACTGCTGCATAGCACGAGTTCTCTGGTGGGAACGAGCTGGATTTTGGAGCAATTTATTAGCAGTAAGCGGATGAAAGGAACAGAGTTTAGGATAACCTGAGCGACAGAAAAAGTCGGTTAACCCCCGACAAATTTCATACTTGTTCAAATATTTTCTTAACTAGACCAAATTTAATGAACCATCTCGATTTAACTGGCTTCCAAAAAGCGAAAACCTCATCCGAATCGGTCCACCCGTTTGGCGGCTACGATGCTCCAGAGAGACACACTTCCATAGATACTGCACATGTCACAATTATAACACCCCTTTTAAAAATAACCAACAGAAAACGCTGCTGCCCATTTTCTGGTCTACACGACTTTCTAACGCCCGACGAAAATAGAGGTGTATTATATAGGGGGATGATCTGTGTATCTGTCTATCTGTGTATCTGTCACAGCATTGTAGCTCCCGAACGGGTGGACCGATTTCGACGCGGATTTTTTATTTGAAAGCTGGTTTAATCGAGATGGTTCGTAGCATTTATTTATTTAAAATCGGTTCAAGAGTTTGGGATATATATGAGTATAAATTACTTGGTCGGGGGTTTTCCGATAGTTTTAATTGGAGCCTAAATACCAATGCGATTGCTATCCGATTACATTCAATCGAGCATTAGTAACAGTAGCAGAATCGAGCATCAGTATCTAACAGTAGCAGAATCGCGCATTAGTATCTAACAGTAGCAGAATCGAGCATTAGTAACAGAACCTTCCCCTCAAACTGGAATAACAACGAAAGCTTTACTTCTTGGTGACAGAAACAGATAAGGCAGTGATGTTGATCTAGGCTTAACAAAGTCTTACCACCATCATATGCCGGTCTGGCCCGCATAGGTCCCAGCTTCAATTCCCGGCCAAGCAAAAATTTAAATGATAAATTTTATTTCTGTTACGGGTCCAGACCAATTATTATGTGTTATGTGTATAATAACTTTAAAAGAATATAAGTAGTTGACCAGTTGTCTAGCATCCATAATACAAGCTATATATATTTTTGAAATGTGTAAGTTTGTAAGGAACCAACCTAGGCTCATATACAAAACGTGAAAATTTGCCTACGAACATGAATTTACGCCACAAAAACAAGTTAATGCTCCCAGTGTCCAGACTAAAGATCCACTCTACCAGCACATATACCATGTCCATCAAAATATATAATAAATTACCTGAAACTTTGAAAAATGAAACAGATGGCAAAGTTTTTAATAGGAAGCTTAAGAAGTTACTGTTATCTAAGAGCTACTATAGTTTAAATGAATTTCTAAATGAGAAAAATTGATATCTATGACTTATCTTGTATTAATGCTCAATATCTGTACTTGTATGACTTAGAATATAATTTTTATAATGATTTTAATCGGTGATTGACATTTAATTTAATTATTATTGATAATTGACGTGTAATTTATTTTGAAAAGGTGACATTTAACTTAATTTAATTTTGATATGTAATTGACATACTCATACTCTTATTTTTGACGTATAGCTAGTTGATTATTTAATTAATTTATTATTAATAAACATGTAATAATTTATGCAATATGGAATCTAGATGAATTGTAAGGATAATTTTGTTTACTATATTTTTTATTATTTTGCAGTGCCCTCACAGGGTCACATGAGATACTTATTTACTGTTAAGATCCAATGTTATTATATTACCATGTGAAGCAATAAATTAATATGAATATGAATATGAATCTGTCTGTTAACGATGTCGATATTTTTGTCGTAAGATATAGGAAGACAGCAAACAGATCGAGATGGCAAGAAATCGTGAGGCGAGTGAGAGCTGCTTACAACACATAACGACCACCACTGCTCTGTCAAGAGCGTATCGCCTAAGAAGAAAAAGTATATAGAGCCTTATTACTTAGCACACCATAAGAATACATAACTATATCGTTAATAAATAGTTTAATGGATACACTTTCGCTTTACGACAATGACTAGAATTTAATTAACCGCTGTGCTGCTCGCGACGTCTCCTGGGACGCTGGTGGCGTTTGGCCCACGTCAAAAGGTGCTGGCTGGAAGAAAATTTCCATTTTTTTAGTCCGGTAAGGAGTACGAAGTACACACATAGACAAATAACCCGACCGACAGAAAAAGTTGTCCGACCTTTTTCCCTGACCAGGTTTTCTTAAACTCAAATATTTTTTAAACTACAGAACCGATTTTAATGAAACATCAAACAAACCATCTTGATGAAACTGGCTTTCAAAGAAAGAAAACCGCATCTAAATAAGTCTATGCGTTCGGGAGCATTCGTTCACAAAGCGACGATACACACGTCAAACCCCTCTTTTTTTCGTTGCCTCAGTATCAGCAATCGCAATATTAGCAATCACTTCCAGACAACCTTTGGGAGAGAGCTAGTAGGTAGTGAAAGAGTAAATAGAACTTAAAACTGAGCAATATTGCTTCTAAATAAATAGATCAAATACTATAAACATGTAATTAAATATTCGGTATACTAAAGTACTACAACTATAGCAAACACTACTTACTAAAAAACTTTATCTACTCCAAACAATAATCGACGTTACAGTCCAACTAACGCACGGGCCTCAGGAGCCATTTTACCACGCACACGTAAGATGTGGAATGAGTTCTCTCCCGAAGTTTTACTTCTGTACTACAATAAGGGGTTCTTCAAAAAGCAAGTCTATAGGTACCTCAACGTCTGGCACCTCATCCGCTTCCCTTAGGTTGCAAATGTCCTGGATGATGGCCACTTTCCATCGGGTGGACCGTTTGTCAGGTACCCAATAAAAATATTTTTTATCGTGAGGTAAGTACATACTTTTTTACTTGATTATCAAGCATTAAGCGATTGTTCAAGTTACTTAGGGCACCTTTGGCGCTGTCTGCCTATTTGTCATATTGAGTTCTATAAAAATATCAACTACAAAAAACAAAACGATTCTACTAAAATTTTAGTACTTACCATAATCGTGGATTAGCTTTAAACTTGAGCCATACTGGGTCGTGGTACATCCCGGTTCTCTCTACTGTTACATAAGTTACAACAGTAGGAATATAATTCTATACTAAAGCCGCTTGGGTGTCTGCGGGTCAGCCTTCAAGCTACAAGAGCATTCGAAATTCGTTTGCGAAAACATGTAGTGTTCGTATTCGTAACTTTGGAGTAATTTAATAAATTTCTTGCGTTCAACACAAGTGCCTAAGGCCATCAGCAACACCAGACAGGGATTGTTACCATGTCGAACTGTAATTGTTAAATTTGCCACGAGGAATTCTTTGATGCAATGATGCATGCGTGACAATCAGATTAGGCATTAGTATTCTGTGGCATGAAGGAGCGTCGGTGGCCAAGTGGTTAAGGAGTCCCACTCGTCAGCGAGAGGTACCGGGTTAAAATCCCATTGCGGTCATGTACTACTTAATCTTTTCTGAGTTATGTACAATTAGTGGAATGCTCTTACGGTGAGGGTAACCATGATCCAATCCGGTCAGGTTCCCCTGGTAGTAGGGTCACGGAGATCAGATGGCAGTCGCTTCACTGTCATTATCTGACCTGCCAAATTCAGGCCATGGTCAAGCCGGTTCCCGGGCCCTCGTGCATAAGTGCACTACCGGGACACTAACGCCAAGACTTTTTTTTATTCTTTGGCGTTTGCCACTGCTGACGTGTTGGTGCTGATTTTCAGTGGGCCCTTCAGAAATGTGTCCGTACGTGTGGATTTTGTGGCAAATAATAGGTATCGTATATAAATCAGTGTAACATCCTCATAGGGTAGATGACTTCTCTCACTGAAGACCGCTTACTAACCCAAAATGGATTAACACAAGCCAGCTGGCGGTTAGGGCTACGTTTGGTGAGCCAAGTTTAGGCGAAAAGACCGTTAGACCTATCTCTACGTTTACGACGTACGGACGTTTTAAAATTAGGTAGAACAAGCGTATTTTAAAAATAGCTGTTTTGAGTTTAGGCATAGTAGATTTTAGGACTTATTGTAACCTCTCACACTCCCATGTGCCTGGATACAGACAACATTCAGTCCATAATAAAAAAGTCCCTGCGAATTTGAAGAGCGTCGTTAGTAAATTATTAAAGTCCCAGCTTCGGACAGCGATTCGTTAGCCTTTATTGAACCGTAGTGTTTTTAATTAATGAAGTCTGGGCACTGGAAATTAATGAGTGTTACGTCGCAGAGAAGAGCCCCGATTTTGCCGTTAATGGATTTTTATTCCTCTTTTTTTTACTGTACGGGTGTACGCTCAGTGATAATGTCACCTTCAGGGCTCTATTTTTAAATCGGTCGGCACGAATCGAACGGTTTTGAAATTTGATTTTCGACTTGAAAATTTAAGTGTTTTGATGTGCGTTAATGCTCAACTGTCTCCACTGCTTGTTGAAGCTCTTTTCGGCCTCTGTAAGGTTAGCTGTAAGAAATCCCATTGTAAGATAAGTAAGCCTTTGCAATGTATTTTATATTACTTTTGTTATATTGTAGTTCTAAGGTATTTAATGTAATTAAGAGTTTACGTACCTACGTACATATATGTGGGAGATAATATTATTATTGTATTTATCTTCATTTTTATAAAATAAAGGTAGTGTTCTTAAATTAAAAACCACATGCGGGTACACCGCAGTCTATAAAAAGCCGGCCATCGCTCTCGACAGGTCAGACGTTGTCCGACTGCGGACACGGCACCACCAGTGCTCTGAACTGTCTTCCTCAGGTAATCTTGCTTAACCGTATAACGCATATTATTTCTATGTTCTATTTTGTTATTTCTATAGAAATAACAATGAATGATTGTCAACTTGTCTGTATTTTGCTAAATCTAAGTACATCACTTAAGCTACTAAAATATGTCCTCTCCATCTGTTGCTGTCCATTTATTATATTATTGGTAATAATATACATAGATTTATTATTCCTATTTCTTTGTTTAATTTCTATACACGTTCTCCCACATCAGAAGTGGGATGTAGGATCCCAACGTCCCACAATATTTCTAATGCAATGTCCTTTGTTTTCATGTTACATCGTGATCTTTTCGCATCGCCCGCATGAGGCTGAGGAAACTGGATGCTTCCGACGACGCGAAGTGTCGAGTGCATGACCAGACATCATAGGGTCCACAACAACTACAGGCTGCAAATTAGCATTCGGTGAGTCGTTACGAGTTTACTTGATTCAAGTCAGTTTATAACCAATTTAGAATAATTTGTTTCCTCGTAGAACGTGTAAAGAACAAAATTGAGAAAGTCCGACTAAGTTTTTATGTAGCCAATTACGGAGTTACAATTTAATTTTGTTTTACAATGAATTATTACTGTCTAGAAACGAATACGAACACAAAAGTAAACGTTGAACAATATTTGTTTGCCGAGGGTATGATTTTATTGTGATTTTAACGTTGACCGCCAAAATACGATTATTCTGAAAAGCTAACTCCAACATTAAAAAAAAAAAGTCAGTTTGATTAGTAGGTAACGTCATTTTTGTTGGTGACAAATTATTTTATCGAAAGGAATGTAAATATATTGACGGTAGATAGTTTCAAATTATGTTTTGAGTGACTTAGTTAATCCTGTGACTTACTTAAGTTTAGGTTTTTATGACATTTATGTGGTTGGTTTTGTTAACTCAAAGCTTGTGGCATCACCGGATGGAGATGATGTTGGTGTTTTACGTACTAGGCTGATGGAGCCTCTGGGAGCGTGGCCAACAGATGGTAGTTGTTTCAAGCTTTGTGAAAAAATGTAAAACGATGATGATGATGATAAGAAAGTCCACATATATTGGTGATTGCTCAATAGTCAGTTACATAATGTTAACTTTAGCTTCGAGTACTGAAATTTCATTGATTACCGATACCAAGTAACTATTTCGAGTTCTGTTGTTGTGCCTGTAAGATGAGGCACTGTGAGCAATGGTGAGACTTCATATCCTTCGGCTAGTACAAGTTTGGTAGTACCTACACTGTGGTTGAGGTTATACACCCCCGATTTATTTTGCTGATTTGGAGTGGCCCGGGAGTAGTGTGTGTGACTCTTTGGGCTGAGAGCCCCGAAAGTCTCGGATGTTGCAAGTTTTTGTACTGGTTTTCTTTGGAAGACGGCTGGATATGAGACCTCTTCGTTATTAGAAACATTGTTAAATTGTTTAAAATGGGAACTTACACGTAACGTAGTCACAGATAGAGTAGACTCGATCGAACAGTGAAAAAAAGTGATGACGATTACTTTACTTGTTCAGTTGTTTTGGTGTGGTAACCGATAGACACAACTTTATGAATGTAATATCTTATTCTTTTAGGTTAGAAGTACTAAAAATGTTACATAGTCTGTTTTGTAAATCCATGGGGTGGGAGGCTGGTGACCTGTATCACAGGTTCTATGGAACCTATTTCAGGCACCAGTTTCTCACAAATAAATATAGCTACAAAAATGAATGAGTTGAATGAAAGCGTTTTACCGCGCTGGTAGACAAATGAAAGTAGGTAATATTTTGAATTTGATTACTAATGAGAACTGAAGCAAGTGACTTAATGGAAAATGAATTTCCGATTCTGTTATCCACGGATCGTGACCGTGGCCGCGTGGCAAAACTCAGTAGCTCTTTTATGACGCTGCTTTAGATATTGGCTAAATAGAAGTTGCAGCGCTGGGAATTTGCATTGCATACTACTGGCAGTATAGTTGTTTAGGTAGTGAGTACGGGTCAATGGTGTGAAAAGTTCCTACATGATTTACGATTAATCAAATACAAAAAATATGGAGACTACTCAATTGTTTTGTCTAGGGTACAAGAGTAGAGTGTAATTTCTTTAATAAAATGTGATTCCGATGAAAAGACCTAGAGTTGTCTAGTATGTAATCACGGGGATTGGAAATCCTACCTAATGGATGATCACGGCAATGATCATCAGGTTGATCACAGTTGACGACTGATGGATAATTATAAAGTTGAAATTTTTATTGTAAGTTCGGGTAGAGCAACCAAGATAGCTCTGTGTGATTGTATTTGAAGATACAGACACCTTGCAATAACAGAGGTGACATGTTCTGAGATGTTTATTTTGGGTACATTATTAACGATTAACGACTCAGTAATTGAAATTTGTGACTTTGATGCCTAGAAGCTGTTCATTGGTAAAATCCTGATTCAATTTTGATGTTGGGCCTTAGAGATAATGTTATTTTCGTGGAGATGACACGGTGAATGTTGGTTTGGGTCTAGGACGATTACTTGTTGTGTAACTCACGTGTTTATTATCACGTGTTGTGATGGCAGATGGACTGCATTACTTGTGATAGTCTGTATACGATGTACTGAATAGATTTGGTCGAAGGACTGACCACGAGCTGATAAAGTAAAGTGGGCTTAGTAAAGTAAAGCTTGTTAAATTTACTATTTTACGATTTTAGCAATTTCATATTGAGATACTGTATAGTCTAACAGTAGTTTATCTACATACAAGAGTACGGCCAGTACTGTACTAGCTTCTATGTATTACAAAGGTATTACTAGAGTCTATAAGTACCTTCGGATTACAAAAGTACGACGAATCAACGTCACTGAGTGGAAGCGTTAGCAATGTTTATTGATTTCGATTTGTATTTCCACGAGTTAAGGAATATTGTTTTGAGTTTAGAATGATAAGAGGAGAGCTAGTATAGTCTTTTACAACCATAGGGTCAGGAATGATCGAGCAAACATGGTACTGTGCTGTGGTATTTTAGTTTCAGATAACACACGAGGGCGGTCTTGAGCCTAGACATCATGTTGAATAAAATACGCAACGTCAATCGAAGCACCGTCTTGCGGATTGCTGGAAATACTGTAATTACTTCATATTCGGCTCGTGGCCGTGGTCAGGACATGGAACTAGCTGCTCATCCATTAATGAGAGAAGAAGTCTTGATTTATTGCCTCACGTCACATGGCCGTTCTCCATAAATGCATAAATGGGAGTTGTTGCATAATGGATCATCAAGGGACTTTCGTTCTTCGTTCATCGGTGCTCCGATAAATTGTCCTGTACAATATATCGGTGGCCAGCGGTGTTGTGCTGGGTGTTTGGTGCGATGTGCGGGTCATTTGATTTGACCGTTGCCCTGTGATTTGGCATTTAATTGTAGTTGATTTGGCCACTGATTTGAGAATTGGCATTTGGGGTCGTATGATTTGACCATTGCCATGTGTTTTGACCACTGCCGTGAGGATTGGCATTCAGGTACCTGTGATTTGACCATTAGTACCATGTGATTTGGTGTTTATATGGCTCATGTGATTTGGCCATTGTCATGCAATTTGGCGTATTCTACCAACTACAGAAGGAACACCTTTCTATCGTGAGCAATGAATAATTTTAATGTTTTATCCAGGAGAATTAATCTTGATTTATTTAACACAAGTTGTGAGTCAGCGAGAGACCACATACTCAACTATTACTTCGACGCGTTGTGGCATTTTTCAAACCATGTTATTATGGAGTTGACTATTGTTGCATTACTTTCGAGTATTGTAGGTATATTTTAGTTTAAACTTGAAATCGTAAAGTCTTGTAGACTGTTCGGTATGCTTGACTTTTAGTTAAGTATGTATTAAATTATCCAGTTTTTATCGGTGGAAGCCTGTAATTGGCTCTGTGCTAATATAAAATAATACTGGTATTATTTTATATTGTAATCATTGCTGTTGGTTTTCCTTAAGTAAATAGGATAAAAAGTATGATTTCGGTCACGTTTGACAAATTAAATTGCTACGATCATGAGACCTAATCAGTATTTCCTAAATAGATAATTTAATTGGATTTTATATTGATGCTAGTTGATGTAAATTGATTATCTTTTTAGTAAATTGTCATAATGTAACTCGAGTAAAGATACGTGCATTGCATTGTCATGATATAATTCGACCCTAAGTATTCTTTAAGGATTGAATTTAATTGTTTCCTAATGTTAAATATCTGTTTCTTATGTTACACATACATTTTTGTTTAATTGTAATTTTGAGATAGTGTATCGCAAGCCAATTAGGCTGCTCGTCAGTATGGCCGTGTGGGAGATAATATTATTATTGTATTTATCTTCATTTTTATAAAATGAAGGTAGTGTTCTTAAATTAAAAACCACATGCGGGTACACCGCAGTCTATAAAAAGCCGGCCATCGCTCTCGACAGGTCAGACGTTGTCCGACTGCGGACACGGCACCACCAGTGCTCTGAACTGTCTTCCTCAGGTAATCTTGCTCAACCGTATAACGCATATTATTTCTATGTTCTATTTTGTTATTTCTATGGAAATAACAATTAATGATTGTCAACTTGTCTGTATTTTGCTAAATCTAAGTACATCACTTAAGCTACTAAAATATGTCCTCTCCATCTGTTGCTGTCCATTTATTATATTATTGGTAATTATATACATAGATTTATTATTCATATTTCTTTGTTTAATTTCTATACACGTTCTCCCACATATATTTTTCCTCATTTTAAACCGTTCGCATAATGCTGCCAATGTAATAAGAAACATTATAAATTTTTCGTACGCTTGTACGCTTAGATCTTTTAAACTATGCAATGGATTTTAATGCGGTTTCAGCAATAGATAGAGTGCATCAAGTAGAAGGTTAATAAGCGAGAAAAAAAAGAGTATGTAGGAGTAAAGTAGGTGTAGGGTAGGTGTAGGGTAGAGGTAGCGAGTCCCTTAGTTCAGGGTAAAGTAAAGATGGCGAAACAAAGGTCTTGCAAGAAAGTCGGGAAAAATTTGAGGGCGCCACTTGACAGCCCTTGACAGCTAGGGGACCCACTGAAAACCAGCGTCACGGCGACTGTCGTGGCATATGCTGAGTGTGGCCCCATTCTTCTGTATAAAATTTTTTTTCTCTATGGGCCCATTACACTCTCCACATGGCACAGGTAACGAGATTAGAGTATCTGTTCTTATCTTTTTTCTTTTTTCGTTTATGTGAGTTATATATATTTTTATTTTACCTTATTAATGTTTTAGAATTATGTGCCGTATGTCTGAGTGTAATAAATGTGTTTTACTTTTTTACTTTTACTTTTACAGCAGCGATATTTCGACGCAGTTGCATGCATCATGGTCACGGGACGACTGGACAGCTGTGAACACTTGATGGTGTTGGTTAGCGATAAAGCGGCGGAAGCCACAAGCGAAGCCGAAGCAAGCCGAAGTGGCGGGCTACTCTTCAACAAAGGTTCGAAGTAGGAAACCCTGAACATTTCTTTAAAATGTGTGATAATAACCGCGATAGTATAAAACAAAATGTCAGTATTTAGAAAAATAAATTGTATGTTTAATCAAATCAAATCAAATCAAATACGTTTATTCAATTTAGGGTTTTACAAACACTTATGAACGTCATTCAATATACATGTAACAAACAATGAACACTAGGCACCACAGCATCATCGAGCGGACAACGGTTTCATAGCCAGTATGTAGGGCCATAAAAAAAGTAAAATTTAAATAGACTCTACGGCCAAAAATTTTTGTTCTTTGTCCGCGACGCAAGCGCCGCACGCCGGCCACCTGTCACTGTGACATTGACAGATACGTAATGTCATGCGCATCGACAATGCCGCTCGCCTTTGTGTGTTTGTTACCCCTTCACGAAAAAACACACGACAGATTTAGATGTAAGTAGTTATTAGTAATTAGTTCCATCCCAAGTTAATCCTTCCATCCCAAACTTTGAGGTTACGTGTCTGGGCGAGGCTACAAACGTTTGGCTTACGGCTGTCCCGAGTCCAAATTCACCATTATGCCCTAACAGTCAAAAGAGCTGGGATGACATACAATCCAAATTCATACGTTCAACACTATTTAGCAACTGCACCGACTCTACCTACGCCAGGTTGGAAGCTGTGTCCAGGTGGGAGTCTGGACAGTGGCTCCAGGCCTACCCATCGACCAATACCGGCACTTTTTTAGATAACTCCACCTTTCGTTTGGCCGTGGCTCTCCGCTTCGGTGCTGAGGTCTGCACCCCACATAAATGCCCGTGTGGAGTGGACGTCGACCACCTGGGACACCACGGTCTATCCTGCCAAAGAAGCGCAGGCCGCTTTTCACGCCATGCAGCCTTGAACGACATTTTGCGCCGCTCTCTCGCTACCGTCAACGTGCCAGCTATTCTAGAGCCGAATGGTATCGCACGTGACGATGGCAAGAGACCAGACGGAATCGCTCATCCCTTGAAAGATGGGTCGGGTCTTAGTGTGGGATGCAACGTGTGTCGGCACTCTGGCACCCTCCCATCTTCCATTTTTCAAAAGAAATTAGTCGACACCATAGGTGACCGAAGAGCTGGCAGTTACCTCGCACAAAGAATAAGCATTGCCATTCAGAGAGGTAATACTGCCAGCATCTTGGGTACGCTTCCACACGGCCCAAATTTTTTACATATTTTAAGTTAGTTAATCTATTTTTCTTTTTATTGTACATATTTATTTATAAATAGCCACTACCTTATTTTAATCTTTGGTATCATCAGTATGCCTAGTTACTCGTTAAATTCAAAGGGATTACGCCATAACTTAAACGTAAATTAGATCAGAAGATAAAATAAAAATGATTTTACAAACTCGAAGTTATCCCGGTAAAAAGGAAACGAGTGGGTATTTTTCTAATCTTACATTTGCTGTTATCCTTCCGATTTAGCCTTCGACCAAAGTTTGAACTGAAAAAGGGTGGTTATAACCAGTTACTTATAATATTTTATGCTGTAGTAGGATTATGGGTTCCGCACATAGAGAAAATAAATTTGTGAATTTCATTTAAGATACAAGAGCATAAGTGCCCACCTTAAAATTCATATTCCTGTTCAGTTGCTAGAAGGTTTTTATAGCATTCATGAAATTAATTTTTATTTATTTAATCAAAAATACCCCGGGGTTTAAGGACGAGGTCTTTGGGCATAAGAGACTGTATGCTGCCTTCATTTACCAAATGATTTACCAATTGATTGATTTTGGCTAAATATTGATCAAATACCCTAAATATTGCTGTAGCTGCAAAGGAATTTTTTTTTGTAGTGGTTATGCATTTCTGCTGTTGTACCTAATGAATAGCAACTTAAACCATAAACGCTAAAGTTTTATTGATAAAGCTTTTGCCTTGGTTTCGTTTATCCTGTATGCGGCATAATATAATTACTTAGCAGATTATTACTTTATATTAGATTGGCATCTGATTTTTGTTAGCCGCTGTTCCCGCCCCAATCTATTACTCACCATTATTATTATTTTCAGATAAAATTCAAGTCTTTTTACTCATACATTCATTATTAAATACTCATACACGGTAAAGTGTGTACATCTTGATCTATTATTTTCTATGTAATACCGCCAATAAACAGGCATGCGGGCCACCCGATGGAAAGTGGTCTCCGCCGCCTATGGACATGAGCTATACCAGTAGTATAGTTTCAAACCCATGTAGTTTCTATCATTTTACGGACCATAGAAATTATGTATCATGAATACCCTAGTATAGAGGCGCTACCAATGCGTTGCCCACCCCTAAGGAGACCTCTAATACCTCTTGAACGATTTAATTTTTTTACCTATTCACTCATTTATTTCGAACTAGGCGACGTAGGTCAGATTCTCAGGACGATAGATTTTTAAAAATGTCTGTTTCTTATTTATCCAGATTTAGATCTAGGTCAGATTGCGATTAGGTCAGACATTTGTACAGACAAAGACTCGTGTCCGAAAATATCTACTTTGATTTTATATTTTCCGGACGCCAGTTTCAAGGCCCTACTGGGCCTTGAAGATGCTATTCAGTGAAAAAGACATCCTCCCACGCATCCCTACTCGTGGCCGAGGAAACTCCACCAACTTGTTATGAGCAAGAATCCAATAAAACACAGAAAAGCCCCAGTTTCTTTATAACAAGCTATTTGCTTTACACAATTTCAAGTGACGACTGTGGGCCCAATAGTTGAGATGGGACGAAAAGTTAGAATAGCGTCGAATAAAACCAATAGAAGCCGGATAAAAAGTAATAAAACTTGGCCGCAACATTCCGCCACAACCGGACATGGATGTCGTGTTAAAAGTTTTGTTTTTCATTCTGTTTGCCACTGGTATTCACGGGGGCAGCGGTCATGGCACAATACCGCAGTAGTTTTCGGTCGCGGAAGCCGCGGCTTTTGATCGCAATGTTTTCCTTTCTTGAGTTTATTTTTAAGGTAATTGTATATGCTGGATGGACTACTTTGTAGGTTAGTGTGATAAAAAAATCATCTTGGCGTTAATGTCCCGGTTATGGTCAGCTTTGACCATGATCCAGGATGTCGCAGATCAGGTTATTATAGTGGAGCTGCTGCTATCTGACCTCCGTGACCTTGTCTATAAGGGAACCTGTCCAGATTGGATTGTGATTACACATTCAGTCGTCTGAATGTGCAGGTTTCATCACGATGTTTTTCCTCAACGTGAGATTAGTGTTCAACTAAGAGTCATTGGTATATGGCGGCACTGGGATTCGAACCTAGTACCTCTCGCTTACGAGTCGGATACCTTAACCACTCAGCCACCGACGCGACTTCCCGGGTTGTATATTTAGGAAATTATTTTAGCAACAAACAAACAATTACCAAAATAACAAAACACCAACTAAACATAAGGTGCGAGCTTAACCAGTTTCAGCAGATCGAAGTTTGTAAAATACATGACATTCAACGCTGCTGCCCATTTTCTTATCGACTGCAAGATATTAGCAGACATACACGGTCTGCTGCATGAAGGCCTATGGTTTAAGGGGTCCGACTCATACGCCGAGGTACTAGGTTCGAACCCCAGTGCCGCCATATACCAATGACTCTTAGTTGAACACTAATCTCACGTTGAGGATCGATTATGAAACGAATAATAAGTTTTAATAATCATCCATCAATTTCCAAAAATCCTAAAAAAATAAACACATAAATTGCTCAAGAAGGTGGCGTAAAAAAGAAGCCTTATACAAACGCAAAATAATCGTATATATTAGAAAGTTTAAGACTATTTTAAGACCATAAGCCCTGTTAACAAGTACATTTAATTCGCATCAATTTTCCGCTCTCCATAGTCTACTTTGTACAAATTGCTGTGAGCTAAGATCGATTTTTCCGTCAATTTATCCACTTCCCGTTGAACGTTATTGAACTAATCTTTAGATACGATAATTGCCTGATTTAAATGGGCCATTAGTCAGTCTAAACGCGGCTTAGAGAGACAGCTAATCTCGTCTCTGTAAGGTTCAGAAAGAAAGCGTACCATTTTTTTCTAGGCGTTAAACCGGAGGTTAAATTATGCAAAGGTGCCGCTTCTGAGAAGCAAGTGTCTATAAAAGCACTTTGTTGCCAAGTCGGACTTTTAATTGGATGGCCTTATGTTTAGTTGGTGTTTTTTATTTTAGTAATTGTTTGTTTGTTGCTAAAATAATTTCTTAAACATACAACCCGGGAAGTTGCGTCAGTGGCCGAGTGGTTAAGGTATTCGACTCGTAAGAGAGAGGTACCGGGTTCGAATCCCACTGCGGCCATGTATCAATGACTCTTTTCTGAGTTATGTACATTAGTTGATTGCTAACTGATGCTCTTACGGTGAGGGAAAACATCGTGATGTAACGTGCACGTTCAGACGACTGAATGTGTTACCGTGATCCAATCTGATCCAGTCAGATGGCAGTCGCTCCACTGTAATTACCTGATCTGCCAAATCCAGGATCACGGTCAAGGCGGACCCCGGGCCTTCGTGTTCGAGAGCACAACCGGGACATTAATGCCAAGATGATTAATATTATTCAACCCGGGAAGTGTTGTAATGAACAGAAATCCCAGTGTTATAATTTGGACCTCAATATGAGACTGATTAAAATTGCTTGCCCAACTTTCGCTAAAGCATTTCATCTTCCAACCCACATATTGAATTATGTGTCCGAAATACTTATAATACTCTAATGCCTTTTAGTTAAACCCTGTTTTATGTTGAAAGGTGACCGTAGAAAGGATGGGTACGGCTTTTAGACACAATGAATAATTGAATAGGGAAGTTAGTTGAGTTTGTAACAATGCTTACAACGGCTTGAAAATTCAATTAAAATATTGGAAAATCTGACCAAGAGACGGTAGAGGCGCTCATGATTTACTTTTCTTGAATAGAGGTTGGATTCTCATATCGTATTGTTACATTATCAATTTGAAATAACCCATTGTAATTTTATTTTGAAGCAATTGTCACGAGCCTAAGCACATCGTATTGAGCACACTAAAATGATGTTGAATTTTAAAGCGATATTAAATCACTTGCTTTATTAAATATGCACTTGCATTATTAAATATGCTCTTGCATTATTAAAACACTTCACATAGCCGATGTTTCAGCTTCGTATTTACTCACACGCGTGCGACAGAAGTGACGCAGCACGAAGCCCAGCAGATCCAGGATGTGGCAGATCAAGTAATTACAGTGGAGCGACTGCCATCTTACTTCCGTGATCTTGTTAACCTAACCAGATAGGATCATGATTACAGATTTAGTTGCCTAAATGTGCAGGACTCATCGCGAATTTTTCCCTCACCTTAAGAGCATCGGTTGGTGATCAACTAATTTACATAACTCAGAAAAGAGTCCTTTCGCTTTTTCGTTCGCATCCGTAACCTTCAGGTACGAGTCGGACCTCTTAACCGGTACCCCACCTATGCTCCACGCCGACTGTTTCTTGGTCAAGAACTTATCATACTCACAAAATCTTCTCATTTTTTCTCATTAGGTTATCATACTGCTAGATGGTTTGATAATCAAAATGTTAAACCGCAGTTTTGTTATTGGCATTGTAACTTTGAATTGTACAAGTTATAACTAAATTTTGATTGCTGTAAAACTGTATGGAAATAAATAAATAAATAAAATCCCGAAGTATCATTGTGTCCTTATTTTCACATCAATACAACTAACTTAAGTACAATAAAACAGGTACACGCGCCAATATACATTCGCGTACCTATATATCTCAAGGAGCAGAGTGGCATGCTGGAGATTTATGATGCTATGAAATATTGGAGCCGGGTCGTGGAGGACCATCGCGGCCCCAGCTTCCATTAATTACAACGGGAACTTCCAATTTAATTAATAGTTCCTCGATATTTGCTACCCACCCGGGAAATAAGACGTTAAAATCTGATTTGAAAGTCTACCAAGATGGTAAGATTGCTGTGTCGTGTTCCAATTTGCATTGCAGCTAGGGTTTCCAATTGCGTGGTGTTGGACGTTCGTTAGAAGTAACCTATAATAGTCCTTAATAGCTTAATAATAGGACGGTAACAGTAATTTTCATACCTAGAAGCAATTTTTTCAATTTCGTTCTGGGAAATGGCAAATCCGATTACAATGAAACTTTGTAGGTATCATTAAGCTAACTAGTGATTGGAATCCCTTACTAGTAGAGCTACATAACAGTCCTCTTCAAACCTTTATAGGTACCTATTTCGAAACAAAATAATTCATGCACATCATCATCACCTCAGCCAGAAGACGCCCACTGGTGGGCATAGGCCTCCCCCAGAGATCTTCACATAGGCTGGTCCTGTGCCTTCCGCATCCAGCTGGTACTTGCGATCTTTACCAGGTCGTCGGTCCACCTTGTGGGAGGCCTACCCACACTGCGTCTTCCGGTACGTGGTTGCCACTCTAGAAATTTACTGCCCCATCTGCCATCTGTTCTTAAAGCTATGTGCCCTGCCCATTGCTACTTCAGTCTGGCAATCCTTAGAGCTATGTCGGTGACCTTGGTTCGCTTGCGGATCTCCTCATTTCATGCACATTACTTTGTCTCTCACATCAGCATGTTTTCGTGATCCCAAACGGGATCCCCGTGTAGTATATCCACATAGCCCCAAATGGGATCAAAACAAGCGGTCCCTCCGTCAATTCCCCCATCCCAAAACGTAACCAAGTTATAATGAAGCTAATTACTTAACGCAAGAAGCTCACGAGCGCAAACTGGCCCAAAAACCTTATAAATTAGCACGGTGCCGTATAAAAGCCGCATAAATGCCGCAATTTGGACATCAACTGGCTTAAATTCATAGTCTCGCGGGATCGCCCTCGAATTAATCTCCCAAATTACGTTGCATGGCGGCAAAACAGCAAACGGTGCCTGCAATTGCCACTTCTGCGAGCAGCCCGAGCCAAATTGACTATTTTATCGCACAAATCGCTTCCTTTTTGATGGTTTAAATACTTTTTGCGGTGCTGGTGCTAAAGTTACTGCCGTTGCAGTTCGGGATTAAGGTAATAAGGAAGATTTATAATTTATCTACACTCATAGCAGTTCCAATTACATGTTCGGAAATTTTTCGCATAAGGATGATTCACTTTTTTCACGGCAACTTTATAAAAAATTAAAAAGTAGTTTATGATAAACATTTCTCATACTTTTTTTGAGTGAGTTGTATAAACTACTATTATAGTTTGGTTGGGTTAGGTTTAGTTTAGAAAAGGGTGTATTTAGAAGGAGATCCTGTTGATTTTTATAGTACCGATGTTGGTGATAAATAATGCAAACCGGGTAGTTAAGCTTCGTAGGTCGTCAATTCTGTCGCGAGGGTTAATTATATACCTTATTGTTCTATATTATTTACCATCAAACCTACTTTTATATGAGATAGTAAGTAGATACGTATCTATCTATTCAATGATAATAATGATAAAAATCAGAGCGTCGGTGGCCGAGCGGTTGAGTATCTGTTGTTACCTGATCGCCAAATCCTGGATCATGGTCACCGGGACATTAACGCCAAGATGATTATTTTTTATTAATAATAAAAATATAATGATATATCGTTTCTTTCAGGCAATACAAAGTATCTGTAGGAATCGAAAATGTTCGTAGTATCAGTATTAAAACTAAGTGTTAGTAACTTATTCTATAATTTTTTTAATTTCCCCTTTTTACTTTCCCAGTAATATCCCGGTGCAATTGTAATTACTTGAACCCGTGGTGGCGGCGTAGGGGCTGGGACGCTGGGACGGTGTTGGCCAGGCTACGTCGGTGGTGCTGGTGATTTACTACCTTATGTAAATAAAGGTTTAATGGCAAATGAAATAGACTAATCATCATCGTCTTAGCGCTTATCCCGACCTCTGCCAGGGCCCGCTTTCCTACTAATTCTTCTCCACTTCGCCCGGTC
The DNA here is from genome assembly GCA_907269095.1 of Blastobasis adustella. Taxonomy (NCBI): domain Eukaryota; kingdom Metazoa; phylum Arthropoda; class Insecta; order Lepidoptera; family Blastobasidae; genus Blastobasis; species Blastobasis adustella. Next base: position 16,466,834 of record OU026128.1, on the reverse strand, counting down.
TTCAGCATCCTCTCGTCGTAAGCCGTCAGTTCTTGCATTAGGCTCAGCGATGTCAATCCATCGCTTTTTGGATCGCACACGGGGCCTCTTTCCTGATACCGGCAGGTTCAGCCACCTATTTCCCACGTATCCCTGAGGCTTGAGCAACACGTGACGCGTGAGCAAAACCAGCGCAGACGAACCTCCTCTATCTTATCTGCGATATCTCTCACGTCAAGACTGCGTTCTTGGTCCACTGGGACGGTGTTGGCCAGGCTCCCTTGGTGATGCTGGTGATTTACTATCTAATATATATAAATATAGGTTTAATGGCAAATGAAATAGACTAATATACCGTATTAAATATCACGCGTAGAGCACCTGAAGACCGTACTCATCGGCAGGAACACAATATTATTTGAAATAGTATTGTTTGGCTATGATATTCTGTAAGGTTGCGGCACTTTCCCCAGTAGGAATAAATCCTTTTCTATTTGATATGAAACACATTTCAAAGCTAAATATATTGGAAACGAATCGCTAAATTGTAAAATGTTTTTACACTTCCTTCAACATCACTGTCACTACATATTATAAAACGAAGTTCCACGCCGCGTCTGTCTGTTCGCAATAAACTCAAAAACTACTGAACGGATTTTAATGTGGTTTGTACCAATAGACAGAATGATTCACGAGGAAGATTTAAAAGTATAAATTGTTAAAGTTACTATCCGTGAGAAGCGATAAAAAATACCTGCGACTACAGCCCATGTAATGGAATAGAAGACCAAAAAAATCACCCCCGCTTTTGTAGATTTTAGTTCACCAACTTCGTCGCCTTTATTTACCAAAACCTTTTAGTACTAATTCTCTGAGTCAGACTTGGCAAAATGTTAAGGATTCCCAATTTCACTACGGAGTTCTAAAAATAGCTTTAGCTTGTAACTCTCCTACAAGCTAGTAAAACTTATCACCGTTATTTCGGACGCACTTAAGTGCCGGACTTAATAACCGCAGAGTGGTAATCTCCAAAGGTGGAAATTCCATGGCATTGATTTAGCGGTGAGAGGGAATATCCCTCCCACCTTTTGCCAAATAGCACACTCGATCGTCGGTATGCCAGGAGGAAATACCGCAGTCGATGTAATAAGAATTCGGAATGCTTAATATATTTTTGTGTTTCATCCATAAATATACGGATGCGTATTACGACGCAATTGTCTGTATCCAACCAATGAGGATGAATCATGTGGTTGAATTTTATAGGTTTGCTGATAGAATCTGAACGCATTTTCACAGCAATGAAACACAGTGAAATAATTTTTGGAGTCCATTTTGAAGTAATATGGGTTTGAAGGTAATGTTAAGCGCAATGAAATATGTGCTTTATTTTGTGTTTCGTAAGGTTTACCCGGGTGTCGACTGACATCACCAGATATGCCAAGATTACATGGTTCTAGCATATATATAACTTCTCTGGTTTAAGAAATATCGAGAATTTTTTTTTCAGTCATCCATGTGGTAACATAAGCTACCTAATGGAGAAGTCACTTAAAACTAAGCTATGATCTTCAAAAATTTTATTCACTGGGTTTCATTGCTATGAAAATGCGTTCCAATTTTATAAACAAACCTATAAAATTCTACCATATGATTGATGTTCATTACAGAGGAGCGACTTCCATCAGACCTCTTATGTTCCTACTACATTTAAAGACAATTGTTATTTTAAAATATAGTAGTGGGAACCCGAATCTATCGTCATAAAATTAAAGATGATAAGTTTTCCGTGTAGTTCAGACCTAAGAGAAACTCCAGCAATCATCGGTCGTCTCGGCCAGCGGAACAGAACTCTCCCAACTCGAACCGAAGCTCATTGTTCAAATATTTAATTCGGAAACTGTTATTAAAACTTCACTCCGCCTATTTCGTAACAAATAATTTATTTCTTGGGTAAACAAAACAATTTCTTGGAATTGTAAATCTGCCAGATTTCATTTGGCGCGTTTGATTTTGTTTATTGTTGCCAAGAGAGTTTTTGATGTTATTGAAGGTATTTCAATGTCTATATTGGTTTGTTTGTACATTGTAAACATGGCCATTTGTTTGAAGGGGCTTCTAAACGAAAGGAATGTTTTTACTGCAATATGTGGCCGAACGAGTGGAGCGGTGGAGTGTCAGTGGGAACTAGGAACGTACTCATTAACTACGTCTGGGAATCTAATTTTTAGTCATACCCAGTTGGTAGGTGTGGGAATAAAACGTACTGCAAAAAAGAAACCCATTCGTACCCAGTTGTAGGGTAGGTGTTGGGGAGGTGTTGGGTAGGTGTAGGGGTGGGGTAGAGGTGGTGTAGGGTAAGTGTACGGTTAGGTTATTGTTGGTGTAGGGGATGGCTTAAAACTGACGGAAAACTGAAATTTGTATTTATTACAATTAACGAACCCTCCTGTGAGACAAATGCGGTAGCTTTATGTATGTATGTTGAATTAAAGGTTTGTTTTATTGTCATCAAATGCCACATAATGAAAAAGAGCAGAGCTCGTTTGGCTGAAGCCCTATTTCAGTACTCAGCGAAGCTTCAAATAAAGCTGATAACATCGTAAATATCAGCTGAGATTTTTGTCAGTGGTTCGAAATTTTTATTGGAGAGCTGTAGCAATTAGTTCGCGCAGGCGTCGTGGCCAATGATAGTATATCAAAAGCATTGACGGCTGCGCAGAGACCTACTTGGGAGGGGTACGATTGTCCATTTTCCCATCAAATACTGTAAGAGCGTAGGTGGCGTAGTGGCTAGTGAGTCGGCCTAGAGGTATCGAGTTCGATCCCCGGTGCGGGGAAAGGAAAATTTTCTTTAAGTGGTAATCTTGGACTGTACAATGATTTTTCCTAAGTTATGTTATAACTTGTGTACTAACCGATGCTCTTACGGTGAGGGGATATATCGCGAGGAAAACTGCATATTCAGGCGACTAAATACGTAACCATGATCCAATGTGGTTCACCTGTTGACAGGGTCACGGAGATCAGATGGCAGGCGCCCTATTGCAATTATCTTATCTGTCAAATCCTGGATAATGGGACCAGGGGAACCTGAACAGATTAGATCATGGTTACACATTTAATGGCCTGAATATGTAGGTTTCATCACAATGTTTCCGTAAACCGTAAGAGCATCGGTTAGCATTCAACTAAAGACACTCAGAAAAGAGTCATTTTTATCTACATGGCCGCAATGGGATACGAACCAGGATACGAGTCGGTTATCTTAACTACTAGGCCAGTGACGTTCCGGGTGTTACAACAATATTTCCCTCATTTTCTTATTCCATCCCTGGAAGCTGCGATAGAAGAAAGTGAAATGGCATTTCATAAATTTAACTCCCAGTTGACCAAACCGGGAATATTTCCCCCAAACGATGCTTAGCCTGCAATTGAGAAAATTGAGACCAAATTATTGAACTGATCATCATCATCATCTTGGCGTTAATGTCCCGGTTGTGCTCTCGCGCACGAGGGCCCAGGGTCCGCCTTGACCATGATCCAGGATTTGGCAGGTCAGGTAATTACATTGGAGCGACTGCCATCTGACCTCCATGACCCTGCTTCGAAGGGAACCTGACCAGATTGCATCAAGGTTATAAAAATCTTATCTGAGTGTGCAGGTTTCATCACGGACGCACTTTTCCTCATTCCTACTTATGTACATAACTCAGAAAAGAGTTATTGGTACATGGCCGCAGCGGGATTCGAACCCGGTATCTTTCGCTTACGAGTAGGATATCTTAATCTCTCTATTTTAATCCGGGTGTTACAACAATATTCCCCTCATTTACTTATTCCATCCCTGGAAGCTGCGATAGAAGGAAGTGAAAAGGCATTTCAAAAATTTAACTCCCAGTTGACCAAACCGGGAATATTTCCCCCAAACGACAGCCTCCAATTGAGTAAATTGAGACCAAATTAATGAACTGATATAGGTATGTTTGCGTAATTCGAAATGGCCGCCTTCGTTCCAACCTTTTTTTCGCAGTATTCTCGCTGTGATGTATCTCTAATTGTTTCCTGGAATATAAGATTGATACCAATTAATATTTTTTCCTGTTTATGTTTACAGTAACGACCCGCCCCTACGCACGGGTGATATCGGGTTTTTTCCATTATAAAATTTATTATATCACAGGGTTCATACATGCGATATAACTAGTTTATAAAATAAATTAATGTCAATAAATGTCAATATCATTAAATATTAATACAACCGTCAATTCAATCTAATTCACAATAATGCTTCTTCCAAAATGCGTGTAGTCAATGAGGGTAGTAAATAATTTAACGTCAAAGAATTAGGAGAAGAAAAACCAGCAACACAACCAAAATAATCACCAGATATCGTCAAAGAACGACAATGACTACTCGAATAGCCCTCCCCAAGTAGCACCGCGCTCAAAAGAGCCCATTATCCATTATAATATATAATTTGTAGAAGATGAAAAATCCTTTCTTATGACATATCGTTCAACTTAATAGGTCATATAGGCTGAGTTGTGCAGACCTTCTTTTAAGAGGAAGAGCATAGCGGAATATCTTGTGATGTACCTCTACCTTCAGATTACCATAGCAAAACAATATTTTTTTTAATAGCATTGTGTATTTGTGTTCCTGCCGGTGAGTAAGGTCTTCAGTGCTCCAAGGGAACATGGTCAATGAAGACGAACTCTTTAAAAATGACGTTTTATTTCTTGATATTAGAGAATAAAGCACTAAGGTCTTAACTTTAAGGATTATTTTGAATTTAATTTTTCATAGCGTTCTGCTACAAAGAAATATTAATTTTCACATAAACTAAAGGCATTACTTTTTTTTTCATTGATCTAAAGTTAAGTTTGTCATCGAGGCGCAAAATTATTTATTCCCCACGAAATATTTTGAACCGCTCGCTATTAGGATTGCACTTTAGAATTCCTTATTCATCCTCATTTATCCATCTTCCCTTCGTTTTGGATTCAAAATAGCGCATTCGCCTTTAAAATATCAGTTTGCGGCATTGTAACACCATCTGTATAATATTGTACCAAGCTCAATTTTAATAATTTGAAGGAGGAATTGGAAATTTTCAGCTAAATCAAAATTCAATATCATACAAACTAAACTGAACAAAGAGCCAATTTAGTCATCAAATTGTATCTGCCATTAAAACATGTCACAACCATTCTATACCAATTTTAGACATGTCAGAAAGAATATGTAGATCAGGATAAACACCGTATAGAGAATCCACACGGTATGGCAACGTAAAAAGTATCGAGTAAGAGTTTTCACAAGTTCCGGTTCCTTAAAAGGGCAGTTTAGATTAAATTAATTAGATGTTGTTGACGATGCTAATGTGTGTGAATACGGAAAAGAGAGGCAAAAGAGTTGTGTGCCTGGATCTATACTTGAATCGAAAATAACCTAATTTATAGGAAAACGTCGGGTGATTCCGACCAAGTATTTTTTTATACCACTAAGGTGGCAAAACAAACTTACGGCCTGCCTGATGGTAAGCAGGCACCGCAGCTTATGGACGTTTGCAATCCCAGGGGCATCACCCACGCGTTGCCGACCCCGTAGAAACCTTTTCACCCCTTTCTTGAAGAACTCCACGTTGCACTGACCATGTTGTATTGCTAAGTAGTATAAAAAAAAGAAAAAACCTATATTGAGTTATTTTTCCAATAGTCGGCCAACAAACCTAGAGTTGATTTTTTTAGTCTACTACTGTAGTTAATAGCACTAACCTCTTACACTCATGAGTCGTATAAGGCGACTAATGTTTTCGAGGCAAAAGATCAAGAGTCTCCGTAGTCTGGAAAATGGGTAGCAGCATTTTCCATTATTATATTTAAACACGTCGATCTCCAACCCGCCTGCCAAGCGTGGAGATTATGGCAATAACCTCCCTCTCCGTGGGAGATGCCCTAAATCCTGCAGTGGACTGTTTCGGGCTGTGATGATGATAATGATGAGTGTAGTTAATATAATTCAAAAATCTTAATTAAAAAAGCAAAAATCTCAACAACCACTACCGTGTCCACTGCACCCCGGTGTGCTGTAAACGATTTTCGATTATATCATGCGGGCGGCTATCGCGTGTCTGCCGGAGGAAGATAGATGGCGTTCCCGTCGCTTATCTCGCCCCTCTGACGTCATGTGATATGTTTAAAAATACAGGCCCTTATGAGAGTGCGGTTCCGGGGATGGCGTTTTCGAACCGTTTTCTGAGGGTAGGCGAAATGCGTCGATAGTTATTTATGTGACGTTTTTGGGTACTTACTGTGTTTAGCTATAAGCTGATTTTTAATCTCCGACGAAAAAAGAGGGGTGTATGTTTGACTTTTGTGTCTGTGGCTTTGTGTATCTGTCTGTGGCATCGTACATCCCGAACGGTTGGACCGATTTGGATGCGGTTTTTCTATTTGAAAGTTAGTGTACCTAATCGAGACGGTTTTTAGCGTTGTTTCATTAAAATTGGTTCTGTAGTTTAGAAAATATTTGAGTTTAAGTAAAATTTGTCGGGGTTATCTCACTTTTTCGGTTGGTTAGGTTATTGTACAAGTTTTTAATACTTACTACTATGAAATCCAAAATGAGTCTTAGTTACTTTTTAGTGTTCCGTCAAAGATTTTGACATACATATCCGTATAGAGTGAGGGCACGAGACTTTGCGCCCGGCTGAAAGTGGAACTAAATTTGACTGACACTGACAATGTAAAGTTCAGCCACAGTACACAAAACAACACTATCACCTGTCAGCAAAGTCTCGTAGCCCTCAGTATACCCGAATACCAAGCGGGGACCAATTGATATCGCTCATGTGTCCATCTGTCTGTAACAACCAGATAGGTAAAAACGTTCATAAATATGTTTTTCTATGGCTTCTAACAACAAACAAAAACATTGTAAATTAAGGGAGTATACAAGAAACATTTTATGTTTCTGGGTCGGCTTTTTTAATAGTCCCATAGAATAACAATGTAGCCCGGTTAATTACATGCAAGAGTCATAATATGAACATTTTATTGCATAAATACAGGATATAGTCGCTAGTGCTGGTGTATGAATTGTAGAAATCTACAATTCATACATTTAGGTTGCAGGTGACAAAAATGCAGAACCGCAGGTGCGTGGTTACTGCGACGACTAAGATGAAATGCCTCATGCTGTAATTTCGCTGGCTACCTATCCTTCAAACCGGAACACAACAATGCAAGCATTACTGCTTGGCAGAAAAAATAGATAAGGCGGTTGTACTCACTAAGGCGGACTCCTCAGACTGGACAGAGTCCTACCACCTGATCGACAGAGACCTAATAACTTAAGCATGGACAAATAACCTTTCTTATTCATAAATAGCAGACAAGATGGCATCCATTTACGTCGCCCCTCTGTTTACTTAGAAGCATTAAACAAAACATTAAGCGCAAAATCGATTTGCAATTCACAAAGTGCCGTTCCACGTCTCGCGACTCGTTAATATTTGACAAGATTTTCAGGCGATAAAAAAAAAGTTGTATCGACGATCTTTAGAAAATTGACACTTTATATTTGGGCGGGTTAAGTAATTACCGCGATGAATATTTGAATTTTTAACTGGCTCGGCTGCCGGCTTCGTAATTCTGTTATCGGGGAAAGAAGTGGTTACATTTAATAATTGCATTATGCAGATTGGCTTGTTGAAAGTCGTCAAATTAAGACATTGATTTAATTTGTTTAACTCCGCCGAGGGGTTTCTAGAAAGGATTTTTTGGCGACCGAAAAATAAACAAGAGATCTCTGGAAGGGAATTAAAAATTAATGATTGGCGACTTTTAACAAGTTTGCAACTTCGGCGCTACAAGTTTGTTGCTAATTCTTTGCAGAGGGTGCTTTGTAGTTTTTACACGAGGCAAACAGAGGTACCGGGTTCGAAACCCGTGCTATTTTGTGCATAAAGTATTAAATAAATAAACCAAGTGCCGCCACGTGTCAATGATTTTTTCTGAATTACGTAAATTAATTTAACACTAACCGATACTCGTTAAAACATGAAGCGAGGCGGGGGATGAAACTTGCACATTCAGGCGGCTGACTGTGTAGCCATGATCCAGTCTGGTCAGGTCAAGAGTCAACAGGGTCAAGAAGGTCAGATGGCAGTCGCTTTATTGTAATTAACCGATCTGCCTATTCCTGGGCGTCGAGTCCGCCAATTTACTAATGTATCGATCGAATTTAATTGAGATGCGATTGCAATCCAATTACAATTCGATCGCGCCAATAGTAAATTAGAGGACTCGGCTTTCCACAAAGGCCGGTCTTCCGCATCCAGCTGGTACCTGCGATCTATACCAGGTCGTCGGTCCACCTTGTGGGGGGCCTACCCACGCTGCGTCAACCGGTACGTGGTCGCCACTTGAGAACTTGCGAGCTATGTGCCCTGCCAACTGCTACTTAAGCCTGGTAATTCTTTAGGCTATGTCGGTGACATTGGTTCGCTTGCGGACCTCCTCATTCTGATTCAGTCGCGCAACGAGACTCTGTACACTGCCCTTTCCATTGCCCTTTGGGTCACAGTGAGCTTTCTTATAAGGCCTACAGTGACCGGCCACGTCTCTGTTCCGTAGGTCATCACTGGCAACACACATTGGTCAAACACCTTCGTCTTGAGACACTGCGGTAATTAGGATGAAAATATTTGGCGTAGCTTCTTAAACGCTGCCCAACCGAGTTAGATTCGTCGATTGACTTGTTTCTCGTAATTGGACCTCCTAGCTGGACTATTTGTCCTATTTGTCCTATTTGTCATGTGACTATTTGTCATTTTAGTTACATGTAACCAAAGTGCGTAAACGGTGGTATAGTGTTGTCACTGACTTGTATTAAAAACGAAAAACTTTAATCTTTACATTCTTTTTTGTATATTTTAGCGCGAATTCTCTACATTGGGGAAGAAGCACGGCTTCATTAATTTATGCATAAATTTTTTTGCGCCAATATTGTGAATTAACAAAGAAAACAGCTTCCTCAGGTCACCTACGGGATTATTTTGTACGCATCTTCCTAGAATAGAGCCCGCTCTGAGAGCTTTTTTCTACCCTTATAGTGTTAATTTCCCTGGAGCAGTCAATTCCTGGGATCCATCAATCTCTATCAATGTCGCGCTTGACTCTACCCTTTACAAGGTCCTTTTGCTTACTAGCTCTATCAAGTTAGAGTGGGAGCGAAACTAGTGGTTTTTTGTACGTTCCTGAGTGAAGATTTGGATGTGTTTTAAAAGTAAATAAATTATAAAGATGTTATTTTTATTTCTCGTGTGGCGACCACGTGCCGGAAGACGCAGCGTGGGTAGGCCTTCCACAAGGTGGACCGACGACCTGGTAAGGATCGCAGGTACTAGCTGGATGAGGAAAGCACAGGACCGGCCTTTGTAGAGATCTCTGGGGGAGGCCTATGCCCAGCAGTGGGCGTCTTCTGCCTGATATGATGATGGTGATGATGATGATTATTTTTATTGATCATGTTGTGTTCTCGTACGCGAGGGCCCGGGGTCTGCCTTGACCATGATCTAGAATTTTGCAGATCAGGTGATTAAACTGGTATGATTGCTATCTGACCACCGTGATCCTATTAACGGAGGGCGCTGATCAGATTGGATCATGGTTACATATTCAGTCGCCGGAATGTGCAGATTTCATCACAAAGTAAGTAAGAGCATCGGTTAGTATTCGACTAAGAAATATAAATAGATAAATAGATATTCGTGGACAAATTCACACAGCGCCATCTAGCCCCAAACTAAGCAAAGCTTGTGCTATGGGTGCTAGATTACTGATTACTAAGAAAATTAAACAATTTTTATTAATAACTACAAATAATCGTGTCGTGGGTTCATGTTTGTAAGGTGTGTTACCTAGTTCTAGGTACGTCTATTTAAAGCAACATTTTTATTTAAAACATTATTTGAATTGTAACATTTGTCTATGCAACCAAAGTTAAACCAAGAATCATAAACGACAAGCTCAGGAAAATGCGAGGCATGGAAATTATAAAAAGACCCATCAGTAATGTGGAGGAGGCTCACGTCGATCAGTGAACTATTATAGGTTTGGGTATATATTGGAATTTTTAGACAAAAAATTCCTTTTTGAAAATGGAATTCAAATGTCACGACATTTATACGAGGCTTAGTAATAATTGTCAACATCAGTGGAACCACAATAACCTTTAATAACACCAACACTGTTTTTAATAAAGCACTGGATAATTTAAAAAGTAAACAGCTGAACGCAATAAAAAAGCGGCTTCTTCTTTTCCATAAAGAATATTAAAAGAATAAACTTCGTCGGACTCTTTAAACATCAAATACTTGTTATGAGTCGCTGTTTCTTTTTAGATTTAATTTTTTATGCGTAATTCCCTAAGCTATCAAGGCCTGGATGAACGATTTAGGTAGTTAAGCGCCCCAAATCTAGCTGGCGCTTATTACTTGAGCTTAAAGCTTGAGAGATAATCAAAATGTTTTTACAACAAATTTAATTATAGCCTACTCGCTAATCGCAAATCAATGAATAAGAAAAAAAAAAGTATTTATTTATTGAATTAACAATAGTAAAGTAAAAAGTGCTTATAAAATAAGGACCATTTTTGTATCACATCTTTTGAAAAGAGGAGCGACGCGATACGTAATGTAAGTGATACAAAAATTGACCTTATTCTGTGAGCGATACATTCCACTTTGACTTGCTTGACACATTTTGCTTTTTAATTTAGTCTAGTCGACTGAATTTAGCCAGCGTCTAGGTAAAAGATATACCTCATTATTTGATTCAGTAATATGAAAATGGGGTTTACGCTATCATCAATTTACGTAGGCACTGATTTATAAGCTTAGACGCCCCTAGAGACAGGAGAATTTGGGAGTTTTCTCTTACCACGTCTACGTTCGCTGCAATCAACGCAGGCAATGTTTGAATCAATTTCCTTGGCTTGGATAATGTAAATAGTAAATGTGAGTCCGTAACCTGGATTCGAACTACAAATGATCGATAATAGGTAGTTCGACGGTTTATTTATTTATTTATTTATTTAACAATTTATTGCACACAATATACAGTAAACAGAAATAACAAAAATGAAAGACGTCACAACAGGCACTACTTATTTCTAAGAAGAAATCTCTTCCAGCAGGCCTATAGAAGAGAGACATGGTAGAGTATAGGGGATGAGACGTGCGCAATTGTAATAAAAAAAAAATTATAAACTACATAAATTATAAATAAAATACTAAATACACACAATAGTATAAATAATAATACGGTTCGTTGTTTCGACAAATTAATTTTGGAAAACTAGCTAAAATTGTTTTGATTATTAAGTAGGTACATATACAGGGTAGGTGGTATAGTAGGTGTAGGGTCGGTGGTCGCCGCGGGCGGGTTTATGTACCTACAAACCTTTTGTTATCCTTAAGTGAACATACTCGCCAGGCTTGGCACATTACAAATCTTTAGTAGATTTAAGTGCTTGAACTAATTAATAAATAAATATTCATGGACAAATTCACACAGCGCCATCTAGCCCCAAACTAAGCAAAGCTTGTACTATGGGTGCTAGATAACTGATATACTACTTAAATACTTTTAAATACATACTTATTATACATATAACACCCAGACCCGTAACAGAAATTAAAATTCATCATTTCAATTTCTGCCCGGCCGGGAATCGAACCCGGGACCGGCATGTTGACCATTGAACCACTCAGGTCGTCAATTGATTTGTCATATTTATTGTTATGTCTAACTTAAATAAATAAAATAATAAATGTGAAACGAGAGTGATTCCCGTGTACCATCACATCTTACACCCATAATTCCATACTCAGATTGGATAAAGGTCAAGAGTTGAAGGCAAGCCATCTTGCGTTATAATAAAAAATCGAATCAAAGTTGTGGGTAGTTGGCCATTGATACGCATTTAGTAACTAAACTCTAACACAGGGTCAACATCGACAGTAGATTCGGAGATTACCCCCACCATACAAACACACTTACAAACTTACTTACTCGTACAAAAACACCAAACAAACTTTTCCTCTTCAAAATATTAAGTAAGGCCACCGCACCGACGATGGGCTTGGTTTAATCCACACCATGTACATGCCTGGCACCCAACTAACACTCTGTCGCTCTAGCGTCAAGGCACTGCTCTCTATTCCTCCTCATCACTCCGAACGTTATTCCAACTCCTTTTCTGTTCATGCGGCTAGATTGTGGAATTCGCTGCCACATACTGTACGTACCAGTCCTTCACCTGATACGTTTAAAAAACGTGTAAAAGAGCACTATCTTTCCATTTGTTATCAATGATATATATATTTATATTTATATTTATATTCTTTGTATTTGTATGTAGGTATATAGTAGATACGTAAACTTAAGGTGCACGCCATCTGCGTCTCGATTTTGCCCTCTCTCTTGTGTTGGTCGGCTGGAAGATATTTCCTTAGAAATAAGCTGTACCTGTTGTGATCTTATCTGTATGTCAATTTTGTATACTATTTATTGTGCACAATAAAATGTTAAAAAAAAAAATAACGTACAGACATCGCGAGCATATTTACCGCACACGTGCAAATTGTGCAATGAGCTCCCTTCTGAAGTCTTTCCTCTGCACTACAACATGGGGTTCTTCAAAAGGCATGTCTACAGGTTCTTCAAAGGCCGGCACCGCATCCGCTCCCCTTAGATTGCAGATGTTCTGGACGACGGTGACCACTTTCTATCAGATGGACCGTACGTCCGTGTGCCTCCCTAGGCAATAAAAAAGGTATACCTTCTTAGCCCGTGTAGGCAGTGACCAAATTGTTCCAGTCGTAAATAAACTATGAACACATGCAAATATGACCACAACACAAAATCCATACTCAGCGTACCGATGACAGCATAATCCAAGGTTAACTAGACAAATGAAGGTCACGACCACACCAAGGCAACAAGGGTTGCCGTAAAATCACGTTAGTCAACCAAAGCTGTGCGCAAAACTGATCTCAGCGCTTGCTTTCGTCCGAACTAGGGATGGTAAAAGCAGATTTGGGGAATCGGAACCGGAAAAGAAATCGGACTCTAGAGCTGGAGGGTAAAATGAAAATAGGTATTGGTCATGTCTTATCATACATCAACATACATAATTACGTATTTAACAGTTTATTGTACACAAGAAATACATAAACAGGCAAAGTAATAAATGGCACAACAGGCGCTACTTATTTCTAAAGAAATCTCCACCAGCAGGCCTTTGGGAGTGTGATGTGATCATGAGACGCCGATAGGACGTGCACAATATTACCTATCTAAATAGGCATATATATAAGTATATTTATTCTACTTACACACATAAGTATCTACAATTTACATAGTGTAAAATAAAGTCGATTCCCGCCGTCTGTCCCTATGTCCCTATGTTTATATCTATGTACGCGTAGATCTCTTAAACTACGCAACGGATTTTAATGCGGTTTTCAACAATAGATAAGTGTGATTCAAGAGGAAGGTTTATAAGCAAGAAAAAAATGTAGGTAGGGGTAAAGTAGATGTACGCGAACGAAGTCGCGCCGGTCCACTATTAGTTAAGTATACAATTTAATCAAATCACTTTGCAGCTCATAAGAGAAATCCATGCTGGTCTTGGAGACTTCGTATTAATGGAGAGATTTGCCACGATCTCTTCGCATATACATAACACGTGCGTCAAAGACAATGCTCCACTATCGAAACCGAACTTTCGGAGCATGAATCGAAGCTCCATAACATCCCTAAGTCCGAACAAACATTAAACATTAGGCGAGGCCTGATCCAATAAGATTGTATGCTTAGAGGGACCCAACGAGGAATTATAGCTTGCTGGAACTTGGAAACTTCATAGTGTTAGACGAGCAAGGACGCTTGTGTATGCTTTTGATTTTGTACTCGGAGAAAATTTGGCTGTACGTCGCTATTCCATCAGAGAAGACTGTGAGTTTTCTCCAAATAGAGAAAAGTTTATAGAAACAACTTTCACGACAACTTGGGGAGCAACTTTCGCATTGAAGTTCCTGAGAGTTCCTGCAGACCTGAGACTTCTCCACTCTATGCAGATTCATAAAGCGAACATTAGCTTAATTTACAAGCTTTTATGTAGTTTCACATGTCGCCATGTCAGTTCGTAAAATCTTGAAAGTTAAAGACGCAATTCCCGGTTTCCGATTTAGCTGAAATTTTACATTTATGTAAGTTAGAAGACAATGCAATGTTAGGATACTATCGAGCTGATCTGATGATGTAGACGGAATTTGGCCATAGTAACTAAACTACGCATCAAGTTTAGGCTCGTTTAATTGGTCTGATCATAGAGACGCGCGATAAAAGCTTGCTATGAGAAAAAAATGGTTCATTTGAACTGTTCATTTATTTAGCTTTACCTGTCTCCTTGCCTGTACGTAATAAAATCTTAAAATAAAAATTGGATCCACTTCTCGGCATTCTAGGGAAATTAAATTTTGAAAACGCAAGAAACAATGCAATATAATGGTATTAATTAGCTGATTTGATGATGGGAAGGTGGCGACAGGCACTATTGAATAAAATAGAACAAACCTACACAGCTCGGACATTTGATTTGTCGTGGCTTAAAATAGAATGTTCGACAAAAGCTTGCTAAGAAAAAATGATTTTGATTTGAGAACTTATTACCAGCTTCTTTTTACAACAAAAAAATTGCTTATTTTTATAACAGTGTTAGGACTCTGTCAAGTCTCTCACGGACTCCTCACGGACTCCTCACGGACTCTGAGGGACGCCTGGGTGGATACGACCACCTTATCTATTTCTACCGCTAACCAACAATGTATGCATCCGGTATGGAGAATAAACTATGTAACATAATCACAGGCATGATTTACCTACAGTGATGCTATTACGGTTCTGCATTTTAAATGTAATTATGACAGACAATTAGCACCGCTTTCCATCAGGCGGGCTATCTGCTCACTTGTGACTCATAATCATCATCTTGGCGTCAATATTCCGGTTGTGCTCTCACACACGAGGGCTCGGGGTCCGCCCTGGCCATGATCCAGGATTTGGCAGATCAGGTAATTACTGTGCAGCAACTACCATCTTATCTCCGTGACCCTGTACACATTTAGTCATCTGAATGTACAGGTTTCATCATGATGTTTTCCTGCAACGTATGAGCATCGGGTAGTGTTCAACTAAAGTACATAACTCAGAAAAGAGTCATTCGTACATTTATTTATTTATTTAGAAATATGGCGGCACTGGAGTTCAAACCGGGTACCTTTGACAGCCATCTCACCTGATAATAAGTGACAATGCAACTGAAGTTGGAGCATGCCTGTCTAGGAACAGCCTAGCCTTGAAGGCGATAGATTATAATGATCTGGGAACACACTCGCAGGCAACGCGTTCCATTCCTTACCACAGCTAGTTGGTGGATACTTCATCTCTGGCGCTTCCATAAACCGAGAATCTTCGCTTTGCTTTGTCGAATCTGTAACTCACATGAAATTACCCGCGCGAGCCCGTAATCTTCGGAGATAGTGGTTAATATGAATTCCGGTAGTATATATCTTACCTACGTATGGGGTCGAAGTTTCGCCCAAGACTCGTAATGGTAGCGTGATTGCATTCCCGGTTGCCCTTGCTTGGATTTTGGGGATTGGTTCATCTTTTTTTGCGGGAAAATAGCGTTATGGCATGTAGGGTGAAAGTCGGATAGTTGCCCCACTTTTCAAAAAAGCACTATTAATTAGAAATATATACTTACCAAGAATTATGCAATATGAATAACGTTATAAAACATAGGTCTTAGATCTTCTATAATAGCATACTTTTGTAAACATAATTATTATTGGTTTCCAGTAAATTCTGTAACAGTTGACTTCTAAAAAGCGGGATAGTTGCCAATTGTGGCGGATAGTTGTGCACATAAATTAGCTCCCATAATTCTTGGAAAATGTATTCCAAATACCTTGAAAATACGTTCCCCAAAATTTTTAGTTTTCATGAAAATGGAGCACAACCCCCAATCTGGAGACCCTGATTGAACTGTCGATTGGACGATATACATGAAGATGTATGGTGTATATGAACGAACTGCAGATTGGCTCAATCCTGCAACGTCATACCGATTTGATGATAGTCATGAACGTGTATGGCCGGCTTTAGACGTAGAGTTCGGTAATCTGACATCGATTGAAGTAGCATTGACTGATTTATAATTACAGGTATAACGAAACAACTGCTTACAAGGTTTTCAGTTGGAGTAATTACTTATAATAACATAATGAAATATAATAAATCGATATTACAGATACATGTACTGTACATTGCTATTTATGGAACATTATAATTTAATAAATTGGTTACTTAGCTACTGTAGGTTTGGCAATATTTGGGGCCTCTTACTCATACCATAATATGCAAGTACACTTTATCCCGTCGAATACCCGTATGTATAATAATGAAATTTTTTAATTAAATATTTATTTATTTATTTATTTATTTCACAGTTTAACAGCAATCTAATTCTATGTAAACTAAATACATAATCAAGTTGTAGTGCCAATAACTAAACTGCAATTTATAATGTAGGACTTAATGTAGCTCATACACCTAACTACGATAAACAAAATTGGTCCAGGTATAATAATACAATTATAAATAAATATAGAAATTTAAAAAGAGCAAAAAAAGAAGAAAAACAAGATATAGGTATTTATGTTTCTCTGTTTCGTTGTTGGTGTTTGTTGGTTTGTGTGTGTGTGTGTGTGTGTGTG